>CM060251.1:15230729-16430729 GCA_030684275.1 Acipenser oxyrinchus oxyrinchus
TCCACTCTAGTGCACTGATAGTGTAAGGATTATTCCCCACATTGTCAAACAGGTAACACGGGCAATAACGATCCATGATGTGGTACGGAACAGAAAAGCCAGAGCACTTGTTATGTTCCTGCAGTGATTTAGAGGACAGATCTCAAACCCCAGTGCACTAGAGCAGCATGTGGCATAATAGTTAGCTGTAAAAAAAATTACATAAGAGCTCAATGTTTATTTTGCTCTCACTTTTACCCAAGTAGCCAGATTACATTTTCTGCAAAATATGGGTACTTATCTTTAATAAGATGTAGACATTTCACTAAAATGAAATAATGCTTTTAACATTAAATTAGTAGCAATTTGCACCACTAAAAACAAGTGGCTGATGCAATCTAGGTGGATTAGTACGGTAAAAATCAGTGGTTTAGCTGTCATGGTATAAACTGATAAAATTAACCTCTAACCCAAACCAAAATCAAAATAGCATGTCAACATTAACAGTAACTGTGGCGGAGTGTCCCGCCCCTTTGTAGATTTTGTTATGATTTATTGTATTATATTTATTGTATTATATTTATTGTATTTATATTTATTGGATTTATTGCGACGTGGAGAAAAAATCGCCATTATTTGATATTGTTTTAATGTTTTATAATACCTCGTGAAGATGCGTAACTGATCAGCTACTAAGTATATAATATCTGACAGTCACGCATCTTATTAAACCCATGCAAAATGTGATCGAGGGATAATAAGATAATTGTTAGTCAGTTAATCCCTCGGTCATCAATATAAAGGACCTGCAGCTTTGGCTGCACAGTGAAGAGTGTGTTCGTGAGTGGAGGACAGGTGGGGAGAGAGGAATAACAATTGTTACGTATGCTGGTTTTGCAACCAGCATACTACTTGTGACTATTTATTGTTTGTTTGTTTGGCCAATGTGCCCTTTTGTTTGTTAAACTATTTTTGTTTTGTATAAACCCTTTATTTTGTTTTATTTAATAAAGCACTGAGTGCCCTGGCATTACCTGTTTGTTGTGGTTTCTGTTTCTGGTCTGACGTCACCCCTGCAGCCATCCAGATCACAGTAACATTTTAATTATTTTTAAGTGTTGTATCTAAACGCTGCTGCCCTTTAAATTCATATTAATACATATTATTGTAAACCCATAAAGAAATTCTGCACCGGTTGAATCATTTCCGGGACATATTTGCTAACCTAAAGTATGTTTTTTTTTTTTCTAAACAAACCCCTGAGACTGTTAATTTAATAACTGCTATGTGTACCTCTCTTAATTTATAACAACTCCAGTTTGTTTCCACTGTGTAAAGTGGTACAAACTGAAGACAACAAAAGCTTTGTGTGTCCCATTTCCATTCTGCTTTTAAAACTTAAAAAAACACCCAGATTTCTCACCAAATCTGTATTTATGGCTGAAATGTATAAAGCTTTTTGGCAAATCTGAATAATTATTTATAAACATACCATGTGTAATTAAAAGTATTGGAGTAACTCAGGAACAGAATGGCTCCTCATTATTTTTAATCTCAGAGACTGTGAGTGGATGTCCAAACAATATGGAAATCATTTAATAATGTACTTGCATTACAGGAAACAGGTTTTAAATTAATTATTCTAATTAAAACATGTTTCTACGGAAATTGGACTACTCACACAGCAGACCAACATCCTGAACAATGTTGGTACATCATTTCATTAATAATTAACAATATTTAATGAATATATAGCAACATAATGAATATGCAAATATGACTATTTTTCCTAAATAACCAATGCAAATCAAGTTTTTGAAGGAACTAAAAAAATATATTATCCACAATGTCAATGGAAAAAACAGTATCTCATAGGCTTGGTTTACATGCAGTTTAGAAACTCCGAATGATCTCTCTATCGTCACGAGAGGATGACTCGGCATGCACATACTATGCAAAATCCTTAGGAAATGTGCAGCAAAAACATGGTATGGCTAAAATGGTTGGGTAAATCGCATTTCCATGCTAAAACTTTTTTCGAAAAAAATACCATGGGCCTTATTTAGCAAATATGTGCACAGCCGCTATCGCTTGGGCAAAAATGACTGTGTTTGCGAAGCGCTGCGATAGTTAAGGTTATAAAAAAAAAATACTGAAGCTATTATTATTATTTGTTGCCCACTTGAAGACCCCAGAGATGTACCCTACTTAGCTCAATCCAGACGGTTGTCATGCTGATGCGCTGGGGAGACCGCACTATGGTTGATCCCCGGAGCCAGCATCGCAGCCGTTGTGTGTGCTGATGCGCTTGGGAGGCAAAATAAGCTGATCCCTGGAGCCAGCATTACACTTCAGCCATCAACACCAGACAGAAGGATATCTACATCATCATATGGAAGGAAGCGCAAATGGATGGAGACACATATGGATCACATTAGTTTACTGTGAAGCTACGTCTTAGGTGGTGCTTATCTTGGCGAGAGCCAAGTTCAAATCAGCATGAAGTTTTAACATCTACTCTCATGTAATGGAAATCATTTGTTTATTTAGCAGACGTCTTTATCCAAGGCGACTTACAGAGACTAGGGTGTGTGAACTATGCATCAGCTGCAGAGTCACTTACAATTACATCTCACCCGAAAGACGGAGCACAAGGAGGTTAAGTGACTTGCTCAGGGTCACACAATGAGTCAGTGGCTGAGGTGGGATAATGAAGCTAATACAAACTACAATAAAAAATGCAGCTCTTTGCAAAAACAAATAGTAAACCTTATTTACAGGGCAAGATTTGTTTCAGAAGAACAAAAGCATGACATTTTTTTTTTTTTTTTTTTTAACTGCTGATTCCACACATTTCTTCAAAGAGTCAAATATAGGGGTTAATATCAGGTTGCTGCAAGACTTACAAAATGAAGCTCCAGAAATATGCAGGGCTCTGGGTGAATAAAGCATCAACTGAGGAATTTGTTTGGATCCCCAATAACAAAACTACAACAAAAGCGTGCCTCCGCCCATCAGCAGTTTAAATGCAGTATAAAAATGTCAATGGTGCTCAATCACTGAGGACAATACATCAAAACAATCAAAACAAGTCCTTGTGGATGAACAACTTGCTTTATGAGCACAATTATGTTTACTCAAGGCTACAGAATCTTATTTTACTAGAGTATACTTGAGAAGCGATCGTCTCATCAGGGTGCCTAGTTTAACTGCCGTGCGATGTTACATGTAAGGGCCTTTGAATTAAAATGACATTACAGTACAGTATTTTACTGTCAGGACTCCCACTGCATTTAAACATCTGTGGCTTGCTTTGTTTCAGTTGCGATGCAAATCTCACAGTTTTTCCCTAAGTGGAGATGAGGATAACATTATGGGCCCTATTTACAAAGCATTAACTGAAGAGGTTTTTAATGCAAACATTTTCAAAGACTGTTTTCATGAATAAAAAATGATATCCATTAATCTTTTTTAGACTCTTGTTAAAGTAGACTGAATTTCAAACAAGTTTGTGAATAGGTCCAATACAATATATTTCATACCAAAATCACAAACTATACCACAAAAACTAAACCACTAATAATAAATCTTTATTCTTCCCTCGTGGGATGACTTGGATCATATGAATCCCAAGCATACTTTCTTGAATTGTACCTCTAGATCTGTGGTGCGCAAAGTGTGGGGCAGAGAGTCGGTAAGGGGAGTGTGACTATGACTAAAAAGGCAGTTCTGTAAAAAAAAAAATATATACTGTATATATATTTTTAAAGGATAGAAAATTAAATAAATACATAAATAACAGCTAATTAGGGGGCTCCCGAGTGGCGCATCCGGATAAGGCACTCAGAGTGCATGGAGTGCAGGATGCGCCCTGTAGCCTGGAGGTCGTCAGTTCAAGTCCAGGCTATTCCACTGCCGACTGTGGACGGGAGCTCCCAGGGTAGCGGTGAGCTGAGCCTAAAATACAATTGTCTAGTTCAAATTGGGAGAAAAATGGGGTAAAATCAATTGCCGACTACTAAATTAAAAAAAAAAAATCTGAGGCTGCCTGCTAGTGACAGTGGCACTGCAGAATCCCAGATGTGGTACTCTTTCACTCTCCTTATGGCTCTCTCAACTCTGGATCCTTAGGTGAGCAATAAGTTGGGTTAGCTCAGTTTCTTCTTTGTTGAACTGAACTTTATTGATCTCAAATGGTGGAATTATTAATTTTGCTCTGACATCAGCCAGCACCTTCTCAATGAGAAAGCTTTTATCTGTCATGCATTCATCTCCAGGTTCCAGAAGACCCAGAATACCTGAAAGCCTTGTTATTTCTTTGTCAGAGATGGATCCTGTGAAGAGTTTTGAGATGAATGTGATTGCTCTACATGGGGCAATGCCAGTCTGTCCCTTGAAAGTCATGTACTTTTTATAAGTAGAGACAGCCTCTGACTATAATGTAAGTGATGATGGGTTCTCACATCTGAGCTCTGTGCAGTCCAGAATGACTCTCAGATTTGGACAATATTGTCTAAATGTCTCTGGCAACGTTCTCTTCACTTGTTCTTTTGACATCCAGATAGGTACTGAACCTAAGACTAAGTGCAGGTAGTTATCCCAGGTGATGATTATACGGTTGAGAGTTGAAACACTAACTTACAGGCTAACTTCACTATAACAAACCCTTCTTATAATGAACACCCATTTTTAACGATCCCAACAGCAAGAACCGATTCTTTCAATGCAAATTAGCCTTATCAGAACGATCACGTACAGGATCGACCCAGATACAACCATCTCAGTACTGAGTGACACTGAACTTTCTCCAGTGTCAAAGTATGTTGCTAAGTGAATGGTCTAGATGGGCTGCAGCAGCTTGCATAGAGAGGCATTATAAGATAGAACGTGATGGCATGAGTGTGAAATATTGGCAGCTGCAAAGCCGGGCGAGCGCGGACAATCAAGGATAGGACCATCAATCCCATGATTCAATGCACATATCCCTACAGGCACCATTATTGAAGCCCACTCAGATTTGGGTAACAAAACATTGTCACTCCATAATTAATGTAAACAGAACGGACACAGTCGTGAGCGTAAGGGGCGTGATTGTAATTAAATATTTCAGTATGAATGAATGCGTTGCTACTAATTCTGGAGCCTGAACAGATCAGCGGGGCTGAGCCGACAGCCTCGGGATTGAACAAACAAGTACACTCAAAAGCACATAGCATGGGGGCTCCCGAGTGGCGCATCCAGTAAAAGCACTCGCTAGAATGCAAGATGCGCTCTATAGCCTGGATGTGGCCGGTTCGAGTCCAGGCTATTCCACAGCCGACCGTGGATGGGAGCTCCCAGGGGGCGGCGCTCAATTGGCCGAGCGTCGTCCGGGGGGAGGAAGGGTTAGGTCGGCCAGGGTGTCCTCGACTCACCGCACACCAGCGACCCCTGTAGTCTGGCCGGGCGCCTGCAGGCTTGCCTGTAAGCTGCCCAGAGCTGCGTTGTCCTCCGACGCTGTAGCTCTAAGGCGGCTGCACGGTGAATCTGCAGAGTGTAAAGAAGCGGGCGGCTAACGGCACACGTTTCGGAGGACAGCGTGTGTTCATCTTCGCCCCTCCCGAGTCAGTGCAGGGGTGGTACCGGTGAGCTGAGCCTAAAAATAATTGGGCATTTCAAATTGGGGAGAAAATAATAAAAACTAATTGGCAACGACTAAATTAAAAAAAAGCACACAGCATGCAGGATAGGACAAACAATCCCATAATTCAATGTGTATTCACCACCATCATTGGAACCCACCTAGAAGCTGGAGGTAAATAAGCATTTAGACTGACAGCAGAAACTGACCTTTTAACATTAACAGAAACAGACCTTTTAATTCTAACCTTGAAAGACAACCCACTACCAAATTTGCACAGGGAATCTCTGGAAGCCAGAACGAGGAGTCATGAATACGATGGAAAGCTGTTCCTGTGTTTAAACAATAAGCAACAGTGCTTTGTGGAATACCACCAGAAGAAATAGCTTATCACATGTGATCCTTCCATGTTGTCTATAGTTAAATAACAGAATTCCGATTGTAACTGATAGCTAAATATGCTATAGTTGCATAACTTAATCAGTGAATGCTCAATTTGTATTGCCTCAGCCTCCATGTAAGTGGTATGCAATTATACAAAAATGGTTTTATGTGCATTTACAATGCTTTATGTTCACTTGTTAAGAAAGGTTGTTAAAATTTTTGTTTACAACTGTAAGTCGCCCTGGATAAGGGTGTCTGCTAAGAAATAAATAATAATAATAACAACAACAACAACAACAACAATAATAATAATAATAATAATAATAATAATAATAATAATAATAATAATAATAATAATAATAATAATAAAATCTTTATTTTACATTAAAAGGCAGCTCAACCGGCTGGTTGATGTTTGTAATTCCTAAATTAGGGGTCCAGTAAAAAAAAAAAAAATCATCAAATGTTGTTCCTTTTCATGCCAGCAATCCAAATCTATAGTGAAACATGTTTCCTACTGTATATTTTTTTTGAGTGACAGTTAAAGGGTTAAATGTTTTCTAGCTTTAAGTTTGTAACCCCAGTCAAGTGTTTACCAGTGTTCTGGACAAATGTCATTCAGCATGTTATATTTGATTAATATTGTGCAATAGATAAAAACGTGCAGACACACACTGTATGGCATTGAACAGTTGGGAAACTAAACATTTGGGTTCCCTGCTAAGTTAACAGACAGTTTTATGAAAATCATTTGATCACCAGTCAACCATATATCTGGTTTCTCTTTTTAGAATGTGGTTTTATTTCATAAAGAACTTACAATGATAAAACAGAATGCACAATAAAAGAAGGATGTTAATAAAAAAAGTAAACAAAAGGCATCATTGCTAAAACAACATTAGGTTAAAATTTTAACCAGCTGTTAGCTGTTATTCATTGTTTTTTTTCTTTCCTCAATAAATGATAAATTACATAAATATTATGTTTATTTTTAGGCAGCATTACAAATAAAATAATTAATAAAATATGAAAGTCTTCATACTAACCCCAGGAGTAATGTATATAGTATATATACTGTAGCAATCTGGACTATTTGTGTTATGTGTTATATGGTTTTGTGTCGCTGTTCCGTGTTTTGTCAATGTCCTGAGTGCCTGTGCATCTGAGCGAGGGGAGAGTGTGATCGAGTCGTGGTTCCAGTGTGCTTGCGAATGTTATCCAATGTGAATGTTGTGGTGTACTGACCTTCTGTCAATAAAATCTTGATTGAGATCTTGCTGCGGTCGTCTGCCTCCCTTTTGTTTACCCCAGAACGCCACAATGCTGTCAATATGTGGTTTTTTGTGTAATAATATGTGCTAATGTGAGTTACTTCCCTACTCCCTGTGACAGCTTTGTCGTCTCTTATTCTGATTAACAAAAATGTAATTATTTTCAAATTATAAAATAAAAATGGATCATGGCTTTTGTTTCTGTTTCTATTTCTTTAGATTACTATAATAAGTGATTGTGACAGAGACGAAGTGATTTTTGATGATACATCTCCCTCCCGACCTGTGAGGGCGCGTGTAAAGGGAATAGAGTACCCTGGACTGGATGGCTACACAATTCATTTCCTGGGTTAGGTGCAAGTTGGTCATCTAGAAAGGGGGCGGAGCTCTGGTAAACTAAATCATCAACCTGGAAGGGAAACGAGTGGCAGCCGTTTGGAGGAGCTGTTGCACTTGTTAACCAAGGGGTCATGATAGATGGTACAAAAGGGGAGGGAGCGATGTGATCTGTTCCTTTGTAAATGGTTAAAGCGAAACCAAAAGGAGACCTGTGTTGTGAACCGTGAGTGTTTTGTTTATTTTGTTTGTAGTGTCTAAAGTGTATTTGTTTGTTATTTAGATGGCTAACACGATCCAGAGCTGTTGCCAGAGGCCAGCACTAAACCCGGACAACACTTCACCTTGTTTGCACAATAAACTGCATTTGCACTACGAGTACGCACTGTGGATTTGTGTTTGTGTTATGTGTGGGTGTAAAAGATCGGGATTGTTTATTATTTCGGGACCAACCCGCGGATTACAGTGAAGCAATACACGCCGCTGTACTGCTTATCATTGTTATTATTTACTGCTGTTTCGCCATCAGGCAATTGGATTATAAAATAAAACACCATTGCACCTGGATGGTCATTGTCTGTCTGTTTATTGATCATCTGCACCTGCACACTGTTAACCACTTTGCCACAGTTATATAACTTTAATCTGTAGTTGTTAACATATTTATTTAATATTTCAACATACTGATGAAAATGTGTTTTGCTTTTCTTTTTCAGTGTAAGATTTCCATTAAAAATACAAAAGATTGATGTCTCATGCCCATTAGTCATTTTATTCTATAATCAACACATGGGGGCATTGACCTTTCTGATATGCTAGTTCATCTGTACAAGAGCCCATGAAGTCACGCCGCTGGTACCTGCCCCTGTTTGGCTTCATTTTGGATTTACCCATCACCGATGCTTGGCTGATGTACAAAAGGGACTGTGATCTTCTGAAGGAAAGTAACCCAGACACTGAAATTAGTCAACAAAGCTCCAGCCAGGGTTGGCCGACCATCAATTTCACCAATGCTTAGAAATCCTGAAAAGAAGTGCTGCCAGAATTCTAGAGCCCCCAAGCTGACACCTGATGTGCGCTATGATAATTATGGTCACTGGCCAGTCTTTGGTGACCAGCATGGTCGTTGCAACCTGTGCCCAAAGGGTGTGTCTCAATGGAGGTGCTCCAAGTGTGGCGATGGAAAGCTGTTCCTGTGTTTAAACAATAAGCAACAGTGCTTTGTGGAATACCACCAGAAGAAATAGCTTATTACATGTGATCCTTCCATGTTCTCTATAGTCTAAATAACAGAATTCCGATTGTAACTGATAGCTAAATATGCTATAGTTGCATAACTTAATCAGTGAATGCTCAATTTGTATTGCCTCAGCCTCCATGTAAGTGGTATGCAATCATACAAAAATGGTTTTATGTGCATTTACAATGCTTTATGCTCACTTGTTAAGAAAGGTTGTTAAAATCTTTATTTTACATTAAGAGGCAGCTCAACCGGCTGGTTGATGTTTGTAATTCCTAAATTAGGGGTCCAGTAAAAAAAAAAAAATCATCAAATGTTGTTACTTTTCATGCCAGCAATCCAAATCTATAGTGAAACATGATTTCTACTGTATATTTTTTTGAGTGACAGTTAAAGGGTTAAATGTTTTCTAGCTTTACTATTAATAATTAAACTTTCAAAAATGCCAAAGTCCCAGAGTTTTAAGTTTGTAACCCCAGTCAAGTGTTTACCAGCGTTCTGGACAAATGTAATTCTTGTTATGTTTGATTAATATTGTGCAATAGATGAAAACGTGCAGACACACACTGTATGACATTGAACAGTTGGGAAACTAAGCATTTGGGTTCCCTGCTAAGTTAACAAGCAGTTTTATAAAAATCATTTGAACACCACTCGGTTTGTAAAAAGCTAATCAACGGTATCCAGTACAGAGCTTAATAGTAACTGTATGCTCTGAACAATGAGACCTGGGTTCAATCACTTGGGTGCTGAGGTACCTTCCCAGCAATTCCTTAAAATGTATGTAATACAGTTATTTTCCATTGTAAGAACAGACTGTTGCTCACTTTGCAATTGAGAAAAGTTTTAAAGTAAATCTAGTCAAAACTAAAATAACTTCTAAATGAATCCACTAGATGTCAGTATTGTGAAAGCTAATTTTATCAATATTTATTTGCAAACTACAGTACTTGAGGTTCATAACCGTTTCCCACGAACACCGATAAGACAAATTCAGCACGTGGATTACATTAATGATTATTTTGTGTTTGGTGAAATGTTTAACGTAAGCCCTACACACCTTGATTGACCAGAGTCCATATGGCATGGGCTTGAAGCAATAGTTTATCCTAAAACATTCAGTAGAAAATTTACATTATAATAAGCTCTAATATACCAGGGGACAAAGACAACTGTTTCTGTGAGTGCATCTATTATTGTATCTTTAAAGTGATTTATATCTAGTGTTTGCTTTATTATTTAAACTTTTAAGAAACTAAACGGATCGATTTGATCAAGAACTGGACTTTATTGGAACATGTTACAGAACTTGAGTATACCCCTGAACTACATCAAACACCTATCATTATCCCAGAATTACCCTTTAAATAAGTGGATGATGCAATCAGATGGGATTTTCTGGTGCTGTAAAATGTTCTAAAATCACAGCTGTGGCTTATCAATAAATTGAATGAATCATTTAAAACTAACTTGTGCTATTAATTTGAAACTAAAAAGGTAAATACATTCTAGTGTATTCATTGCTAAAGTTTCAATATAGCAGTAGCAGCAAAATAGTATTTGTGTGTGTAACTCAGGTGTCTGTTTTTACTTGACAGCTAAGACAACTGGACAAACATGGGTGACTGGACATTTCTGGGCAGATTACTGGAGAAAGTGCAGTCCCATTCCACAGTGGTTGGAAGGATTTGGCTGACTGTACTGTTTGTCTTCAGGATTTTAGTACTGGGAGCTGGGGCCGAGAAGGTCTGGGGTGATGAACAGTCTGACTTTATCTGCAACACGCATCAACCTGGTTGCAAGACTGTCTGTTACGACCATGCTTTCCCCATCTCCCACATCCGCTACTGGGTCCTTCAGATCATCTTTGTCTCAACTCCAACATTAGTCTATCTCGGGCACGTTTTGCATGTGATCGGAAAGGAAGCGAAACATAGACAGAATAAGCAGAGAGAAAGTGAATATGAGGGTCTGATCATCAAGAAAGCTAAGAAGTTACCAAAATATACAGATGAACAGGGAAAAGTCAGAATTCGCGGAAGTTTGCTGGGCAGTTACCTGGCTAATGTTACTTGCAAAATATTGTTGGAGGTGGCATTCATTGTAGGCCAGTGGTATCTCTATGGCTTCACAAATGAACCCATGTTTTTGTGTAACAGGCAGCCCTGTCCTCACTATGTAGACTGCTTCATTTCACGTCCCACTGAGAAGTCCATTTTTATTGTGTTTATGTTTGTGGTAGCCTGTGTGTCCCTGGCTTTAAACCTCATTGAAATATTGTTCCTCTGTGGGAGTAGGATTAGAGATAGCACAAAAAAACGGAATCAGCACCAAATTGATGACCTAACACACACTTTTGAAAGGATTTCAGATTTTAGAGCAGCTCCCCTTTCTGACATTGACTTTTCCAGTAAAGAGGACCTCATGTCTCAGAACAGGATGAACTATAAGTTTGAGCAGAATGGGGAGAAGTCGGAGAGCAAGTTCAGTAAAAGTGTCGGTGGAGAGGAGCAGGAGAAGGAGCCAGGAGCTGAACAAGAACAACCCATTACAGGAGAACCTCAGATAGTCATCCACAGCTCTGAAGGAAGCATGGAAAGTGTACGAGTAGAGGAAGATTGTTGAAGGAAAGATAGATATATTTAAGACAATAAGGCAGCCCATATATCTGGTTTCTCTTTTTAGAATGTGATTTTATTTCATAAAGAACCTACAACGATAAAACAGAATGCACAATAAAAGAAGGCTGTTAATAAAAAAAATAAACAAAAGGCCATAGTGTTCTAAGTATCTAATTGTCATAATTGCTAAAACATTAGGTTAAAATTTAAACCAGCTGTTAGCTGTTATTCTTTTATTTTCTTTTTTCAATAAATGATAAATTACATAAATATTATGTTTATTTTTAGGCAGCATTACAAATAAAATAATTAATAAAATATGAAAGTCTTCATACTAACCACAGGAGTAATGTTTACAGTATATATACTGTCAATATGTGCTTCTTTGTGCAATAATGTATGCTAATGTGAGTTACTTACCTATGTCCCTGTGACAGCTTTGTGGTCTCTTATTCTGATTAACAAAAATGTAATTATTTTCAAATTATAAAATAAAAATGGATCATGGCTTTTGTTTCTGTTTCTATTTCTTTAGATTACTATAATAAGTGATATAACTTTTATCTGTAACATATTCATTTCCTATTTCAACATATTTAAGTGCAGATATTCAAATGCTTCATTTACAATTCCCACAATATACCAGTTTAGGAATTTACAAATACAGTAGTACATTATCATGCATCATATGGTAAAGGTATAGCAAAGTGTAGTAAAACCTAGCGAAAGCAAGGTAAAGCACAGGTACACATGGTAAATCAAAGGTAAGTATGGTAAGACATACAGTAGTACACGATTGTCATTATACAGCACCGAAAATGCATAATATAAGTATGCGGAAAAGCATCATGCAAATTTACTCTGGTGAACTTTTATAATGTGACTGCCTCTTGAAATATTTAAATACCAAGGCCAATAGCTTTTTATTTTATGGAAATAAAATGAAATTTTCTTGAAGTGACATATAATTATTACATGCAGTAAAGTATGTTTCTATAAACCTAATTATTGAAGAAAATGTGTTTCTTTTTCAGTGTAAGATTTCCATTCAAAAATACAAAACCAGCTCCCATACAAATGTGTGGTCTTCTGTTTTAACTGTATACATGCCAGCCATTTAAAGTACAGTTTTCAACTTCATTACCTTAATAGTATTGTAATAATGATACTGAGTTTAATGAGGGGTAGAAAGTTTGATTTTTAAGTCTAGTGCAATAAGTATACATTTAGGTGGAGGCCATAATTGTTTTCAGGCAGGTATTAGCCTTTAGCATCTCATGCACATTTTAAAACAGTAATTGTGTTTAATTATCATACTTCATATTTGAGTCAAGAATAAACTATTATTTGCAGAATATTTGTGTTTTACATAACATATAATTTTAGGTGGGTAATTCTTCACATAACTGTGATGGTGTTATATGCTACAACCCTTTCATGTTTGGAAGCCTAAGCCAGTGTTATTTTGTGTCTGGCAGTACTCTGTCACGCAGGGTAAAATACACATGAATATGGGTTTGCAAAATACAGACACTCTTATCTCGCAGGGAAAAAATCCCTCAGCTAAAATGACAGTGAAATTGAGAATACAATGACACAGATTTAGTATTGACATACCTGTATATTTATGTATAATGTGCCAGTTGTAACAGTATTGTCACATCGAGACACCGTCTGTGATAGTGTCTACAGATTAAATATCAAAACACATTTTTTAATATGGTAACTGTCTTCACAACTCCAAATTTACCAGTTTAACTGAGGTCAGTCAACCTAAAAAAGGGTTTAATCACCCCATTATTGTTTACAAGAAAAGATTCCTCTATATAACTTACACATACCCAAAAGCACATACTGTAACACCACCGTAACTAAGTGTTGCCCTGCTATTTGTATTTTCTTAGAAAGCAAAGTCAAAGTTTTTAACTCAGTACTGTATTTTGACAAAGAAACATATTGTATTACTATAATAAGTTGTCTGCCTTTAATTGTGCACATTTACAAAGAACTTACACAACAACTACTCTGGTTTGGCATTTACCACATCTAATGTGCTCTTCACGGTTTTAATTGTAGAGACTATACTAACGCAGACTAAACCTAATATATATATATATATATATATATATATATATATATATATATATATATATATATATATATATATATATATTTAAATTTTGTATTCACTACCGATCAACAAAAATACTGAGGCTTCAGATAATATTCACTACAAATCCAAACTTATCACAGGGTGCAATATACAAGGTAAGCGTGTTTTAGTTTTTCACAGTAGCTTTGTCGAAATAACTTCATAGTCAGAACAGCATTGCATGTCCTTAAAAATGAAGTTATTGCTAAATTTTGAATTTGAATAAAAAAACTGTAAAAAATGATATCTTTCTGTATGCGTTGAAATAGTTTTCAGGAAGATTTTGTTTTAAGGTGTATCTTAACTGTTATTTTGTAACCCTTATAATGCCAATACAAATTTGTTTAGGGTATCTAAAGTGTAATACATGACCTGCTGCAAAGGAGCAGTGAGTACATTTTTTTCCCAACAAACAACCTTTATTAAAAACATAAAAATAAATTTGTCTTGTATGGACCGTATGTTTCTTGCAACGTATATGGATGGCTCAAATAAAAACTAAAACATTATGTGCGACTCAAATTAAAATGTTGCCTTCATAAGATTGGCCGTTGCTTTTAAATTGATATGCGTAAGATGGCGCTATAAACACAGACAACGCATTTTATACTGAGATTTGAATGACACACCGACTTTTAAAGTTTTTAAGACAGTATTTGTATAATAAATAAAAATGTTAGCTGAGATAATGAACAATTCATTCCATTTTGTTAGTCCCAACAGCAATTACAATATTGTATTTGATATTTTATTTTAGTTCACGTTTCATAAGATGTCACGGTACTTGTGCAATTCACCTTGGTTTAGACTTTCCCATGCTTCTATGAATGGTCTGTTATTTACCATAGTTTTAGGTCAAGTTTTACCGTCTACATTTGTGATTTACCATGCTCACATGTGCTTTATGCTTGCACTATACTTTAACCACGTTTCAATTCATTGGCTATGCTTTTACTTAGTATAAGCTACTATAGTATTAGCCTATAGAGAACTATACTATAGGATACATTGTTTAAAATGTGTTGCTTATATAGTATTTTCAGATTTTATAGTAAACCCGGTAGTAAATAAAGACAGTAGCAAATATACATGGCTTCATATCATACTGAAATTAAATACATTAAAACATTCTATTATATAATGTAGGTTCCTCATTTACTGTCATCTGGGTTCTTTAACCCGTGTTTCTGGGTTATCCAATAGATCAATAAGATTACACTCTGGAGTGTAAAACTCCAGAAAAAAAAACACGTGATTACATTTTCACGCAAGGCTATAATTAAACTTATTGGTTTTAATTCCTACAGTTGTTTCGTGAGAGGTCCGAAAGATTCCTACGTCAGTAGTCAGGTGACTGCAAACTTTTAAAACCCCAAAGTAGACAGCTATAATAAGCAGGGAAAGTTTGACAAGCGGCGGTTCCGCTGTTGTTCAAAAACGTGGATTTTAAGAAGATACTGTAAAACGTTTCAGAACAAATTCTCTGCAGTCCTCCGAGGCTTTCGTGTGATTCTGTTGAAGCTTAGTAGGTAAGTCTGGACAGTTTAAAAACTTTTAAACTATTAATTACTTTATGTCTTCATAACGTTTTCAGACAGTCTGTGAGTCGGCTCAAAAGTTAGTCGTACACCACAATGCTGTGATGACATAATATGTGCTTTCTTTATTGTTGGAATCCTTACTATACGTTAGACCTATTTAAATGTAAATGGTTTTCTACATGTTTTTGTTGTTATTTAATAATAATAATAATAATAATAATAATAATAATAATAATAATAATAATAAAGCTGTTATCCATGTGTTAAAACTTTTTAAACACTCATTTCGTGTCTTTTTTTTTTTTGTCCAAGGTTTTTTTTTCGGTTTTTGTTTTTCTTGGCAAAATGTCAAACACTACACGTATGGTAAAAGAACGAGAGCTTTGATTCAAATATAAATATTAAGTTAAATACATGTGGTGGCTTTTCACGTGCAGTGAACTTGCAAACTCTAAACTCAAAGCAACTTCATCTTGTTACCTCTCTATTCCACTTCTATTTGTATTATAAATGCACAAAAATATCCTACTCATGGATGTTAAACAACATATTTTAAAAGCATATTATTGAAAAGCTATAAAACAAGCTATACAACTACAAATTAATTAAAGATTACAGTCTGCTGTTCACATCTGGAGGACATGATCTACTTTGAAGTTTTCTAAATAGAGGAACTAAATACAGTATTGGCTAACCCAGTGGTGCCTATAATGAAAAGCTGTATATAAAATGATAAGCAAACCAGAAAGCTTTGGGTTATAGTCCCTTCTAATTTGCGCAGATGATTGTACATAAACAAAGCCAGCCAGCCTCTAGAGCATATTAAAACTTCACGAGATTTTCATTTAAGGGAATCGTTGAGCAAAATACGTAAATTCAGATCTATTTGTAAGTTTACAGTCACATGTTCTCACTATTTAAAGACAGTAAAACATAGTTGTTTCTACGTTGATAAAATTTAAACAAGTGATATATCATCCCTTAAAAAAAAATAAAAAAAAAATAAAAAAAAAAAAAAAATAAACGTGTTATAAATGATTGCATAAACTTTAGGATGTTTTAGAGCCCAGAGAGAAAAAAAATCATAAAAATAAACAATAGTTGTAACAACAAACAAACAAACAAACATCATATTGTTAAAATAACCGTAGATTCTGAGCTGTCAGATTTGATCTGCGCACAAGTTGTTTCTTTATTACCTACATGTATTAAAATGGGATTTATTCCTCATATAATTTGGGTCAGAGGGTATTCACTTGTCCAGCTCTGTATGGAGTGTAGATGGCTCCTTTTATTATCAACAGATGCTTGCTTTATGTACCACCACCATATGCGAACGATTAAAATGGGAGTTTAATGTAGAGGGTAGTTATTTTCCTGCACTGATAAAGGCATTAGCCAAAACGTTTATCCACTTCTTTAGTTTCCTGTAAGTTTTACTTCAGATTTGTGATTGTGTGTTTAAATGGTTGAACATTTTCTAATATAATTCCAAATAGAATTCAACGTTTTTAATCCACATGTGAACTCCAGTTAACAAGCTCCCAACGTCATATAGTGCATTCTTTTGTTACTTTTTTTTTGAAATATTGAAAAAGATTGGAAGTAGGCCTAATATATAATCTAGCTTTATTAAAATATTGACATGCAGTATCTCGTTTTCATCATGAGGTATTCATACATTAATATACCATTTCTTCAGCATGACTTATGCTGTAAACAGGTTTTGTTTTTAACGCTTTCTATATTTTTCGGCTTCTGGAAAGATCCTTATAATACAAGAAGGTTGACGTTTTCTTTTCAGACGCAGCTGATGAGGTTCACACTGGTCCAACTGGTTGTGTAACTCACTAAACAGCTGATAAACGTGTCACTATAATACATTTCATCATAATACCCATTTTTAATTATGATTGTACTGGTGCATTTTATTTTAAAAATTAGACACAAAACCAATATCCACCAAATAAGGAGCACTTCTTTGAGAGATGTGTAAAAACACTGTTAAAACAGCTCTACTTTTAAAGGGTACATCAACACTACATGAAAAATAAAACATAAACTATCCCACCTTGCTCTTCCGAATGTATTTGGTCATTGTATAATAATCCGTATGCGCCCAAACATCTGCATAATGCCACACTGCTAATGTCCAAAATCATTGTTCTCGAGCATCTCTTCTGAGCCAAAAAACATGACTTCCACATGTACCCTCATATGTGCTCTAAAACATACCGGCGCATGCCCAATGAAGCATTGTATAAGTTATATTACCTCCATGTGGAAACACACTAGTCTGTGTGACAAACATGGTCCGGCTAATTTTCCACAAGGAATTAACTTGTACCTGCTTTTGTTTTGTGTAGTAGACATCTTTCACATTGTACATGTTTCCTTCACATGTTGTATTTTGATGTATTATTGTGATTAATGTTGCATTCAATTAAAAAAAACAAACCCTCTGTGCTGTGTAAGTGGTTGCGGGGAAAAGAAAACCCAAGACAGAGTTGTTCTCGTTTCCAACTAACGAAGGGACCAACCCACAATTATAGCAGCACTGTGTCATTAACAGTTTAAATTCTAATTTTCCTCAGCAACACAGTGTGACTGTACACAGGGAACGTTCGAAATAATGCCAGACAATATTTCAACATCGGATTGTTCGGAAACTGATCAGGAGATGAAAATTGTGGCTGAATTCGACTTTCCCACTCAACGGTGTGTAGATGGTTGTGCATGTGTTGTGCCAGGAAATGCAAATGAAAACCAAATACGAAAGATGAAAAAATGCAATATTTATTTTTTTTAGGTCGGATCATCCTCAAAGACCTAATTCCAAAAGGAAATAAATTGCTTCTGAATCTCATTTGCATGTTCATTTGATATGTGTCCATTCTGCAAACATTCCGAATCAGCTGGAGCTATATCTAAGACTTTGGGGACGTATATTGAAATAACACAGTGCTGCTATAATTGTGGGTAGGTCCCTTCATTAGGTGGAAGTGAGAACAACTCCTTCTTGGTTTTCTTGTCCCCGCAACCACTTACACAGCACAGATGTTTTTTTTTCTTCTTTTTTTTATTGAATGCAACATTAATCACAATAATACATCAAAATACAACATGCGAAGGAAACATGTACAATGTGAAAGATGTCTACTACACAAAACGAAAACAGATACAAGTTCCTTCCTTATGGAAAATTAGCCGGACCATGTTTGTCACACAGACTATTGTGTTTCCACGTAGAGGTAATACAGCTTACGCAACGCTTCATTGGGCATGTGCCGGTACATCTGACATTACACATAAAAGTCAAGTTTTTTGGCTCAGAAGAGATGCTCTGATTTTGGACATTGGCAGTGCGGCATTATGCAAATGTTTGGACGCGTTCGGATTATTATACAATGACCAAATACATTCGGAACAGCAAGGTGGGGTAGTTTATGTTTTATTTTTCATGTAGAGCTGATATACCCTTTAAGGTTATGTAATAATCAGATATCGCACTATTATTATAACAATTTCAGTCAGTTTGCTCTAAATATCCATAGCTCCTTTCTAAATATAGCAGTCACCTAAATAAGAGGTAAACTCATGATATGATAAAAACAACTGAACTAGTGGTTTACTCAGATTACTAAAATGCTGGAAAATGAGTCACCTAAGAGTGTCTGTGGTTAATATTTTGATGTATTCTGCTCAGCAAATGTTTCTTTCTAATTGTGTTTCTTTTTTTTGGTTGGAGATCTATAATGAATACCAGTCTAACTTGTTTTACTGCTTGTTTTTTTAGCATTCAGTCAAAATGGGTGACTGGAGTGCTCTAGGAAGACTTCTTGACAAAGTCCAGGCCTACTCAACAGCAGGAGGAAAGGTGTGGCTTTCGGTTCTTTTCATCTTTCGAATCCTGGTCCTGGGGACGGCAGTCGAGTCAGCCTGGGGGGATGAACAGTCTGCTTTCAAGTGCAACACTCAGCAACCAGGTTGTGAGAATGTCTGCTACGACAAATCGTTCCCCATTTCCCATGTCCGCTTTTGGGTCATGCAGATTATATTTGTCTCAACCCCAACACTACTTTACCTTGCTCACATTTTCTACCTTATGCGAAAAGAGGAAAGATTGAATAAGAAAGAGGTGGAACTGAAAGCGGTCCAGAATGATGGTGGCGACGTGGACCTCCCTCTCAAGCAGATTGAAATCAAGAAGTTTAAATATGGTCTGCAGGAGCATGGGAAGGTAAAGATGAAGGGTGCCCTCTTGCGCACCTACGTTGTGAGCATTATCTTTAAATCATTCTTTGAAGTTGGTTTCCTGTTGATACAATGGTACATTTATGGGTTTAGTCTGGAGGCTGTATATACCTGCAAGAGAGATCCATGCCCACACCAAGTAGACTGTTTCCTCTCTCGTCCTACTGAGAAGACCATCTTTATCATCTTCATGTTAGTGGTGTCTTTAGTGTCCTTAGTGTTGAATGTGATTGAGTTATTCTATGTCTTTTTCAAAAGCATAAAGGATCGTGTGAAGGGAAAAAGAGATCCTTACTCATCTAGTGGTGCAATGAGCCCGACATCTAAGGACTGTACCTCTCCAAAGTATGCCTTCTACAATGGCTGCTCCTCTCCCACCGCCCCCTTGTCTCCCATGTCTCCTCCTGGGTACAAGCTCGCCACTGGGGACAGGACCAACTCATGCCGCAACTATAACAAGCAAGCCACTGAGCAGAATTGGGCCAATTACAGCACCGAACAGAACCGCCTAGGACAAACTGGCAGCACCATCTCCAACTCTCACGCACAAGCGTTTGACTTCCCTGATGACACCCATGATAATAAGAAACTAGCATCTGGACATGAGCTCCATCCTCTAGCTCTCATGGACCCCAGGCCCTTGAGTAGAGCCAGCAGCCAAGTCAGCAGCAGAGCTAGACCAGATGACCTTGAGGTCTAGCCTTATTCACTTTAGAGAATATAGGCATTGAGATGCCTTTTATGTTCGAAAGGGGTGGTACTTTCCATTTCATAGTTTCGACTAGGAACTAGTAAACTCAGAGACATAATATACTTACACTGTTGGAGGTACTATCCATTAATGATGACATCAAAACTAGGGGAGTTATCAAGTTGATACTAAACAAAATGCCAGCAGGGGACAGCGAATAAAATACAAACAAACACATTCAAATAGTCCCAGTTTTTTTTCTTTAGAAGATGAAGCCTTGGTGATGTGTCTCATTTATGCTGGTTTGGTAGAGAGAGAGAAAGAGAGAGAGAGAAAGAGAGAGAAAGAGAGAGAGAGATTTTTTTTCTATGCCCACACAAGAACATTCCATTTTGAGATTTTGCACTTTGATGTCACATTGCCCAACGTATCATAACTCTTAAAATGGTTTAAAGCAATGCCTACATTTTGACTCACATAATCACTTCCTGAAACCCTGCAGAATGACCTTCATTCTTTTGAAGTTTCCAACTATATGCTGTAAAACAAATGGGTTTGCATTAAAATGTATTTATTAGTTTAAAAATGCAGGACATCCACCACTAGACAATGAATGACTACTAATTTAGGTCATTACCATATTAATAATATATATGATTTCAATAGACCCACTCACCATATTTATTGATTAATGTTCCCTGTTTAAAAAATATTGTTTTATTATTATTTTTTAATTGTAGATTACTTTAATTTCCTGATAAACTTTGAATTTATGTGGGGTAGTTTTATTTGTTTGTTGTCTTTGATTTTGTGAAACAGTGGGCATATACACAGTGTAATAAACTCCTGCTGTGTAAGTAGGGCACACCTTTTTCTCCATATAACATATTTTCCTTATATCCCCAGAAGGGATAATGGTTTGTTTTTAATATATGGTATTTGGGTTTTTGCTAAGCATTAGCATTTTTTTTTGTTGTTATTATTAATTTTTGGTGTGAATGTTTTTTTTTTTTAATGATGTAATCATTACTGTGTGATAGATATGTAGTACTGTAAATCAAGCTAACTATGTCACTAATGTGAGATTTTAGAAGAATGCTTTTAGAGCTGGACTAATGTTTAGTCGAAAATAAAAGATATACGCCAGTGTAGCCCATTATTCACCAAACACTTTTGTGGAATTTTAGTTTGAGCCTTTTTTAAAGCCAATGTAACTTTTCATTATAGTATTTTGTACGACTGGGTACTCAAAGTCAGAAGTTCTTGAGCTACAATGGTGTTTGCACTGAGACTTTGGTTAGGATGCATTATGATGCGGAAGGGTGCTTATTGTTAATAGTATGCATGTTACTAATTTATTCTACAATACACCAGACTGAAAATTCACTATGGTCAATTATTTCTGACTTTTCCAATGCATTTCAATATTATCTTCAGAGCAACATGCAAAGTATCTTCATTCACAGAGCAGGCCTGTTGTACAGCATGTTAATTTGATATTCCATTAAATCCACTGTTGTGCAGTGCTTTATTGCATGTTAGCAACAAAATGCCATTAATCATCTCTATTTTAACCAATAAAGATATTTTTTTCTTCTTAAAAATGGTTTCTGTTTTAAACATTTCTCAATCAGAGGTCCGGGGCTGTTATTTGTCAAGCACATCAAGATTAGGGTCCATAGACCTTCATTAGAACTTATCCTGGACTACCTGAATAAGCATTCCGCTGGTTTCACAGACTCTGATTAGAGAGTTTTAGAACACCTTACCTAAGATCAAATTAGTTAGCTCAAGATGTTGGGTCAGAGTCTGTGAAACCAGTCAATTAGGTACAGTACAAGACCAGCCCTGACCAGGGTCACTGCCAAATGACTCCCACCATATTGTTAACTGTTAGTTACTGAGATGCATGTGATAAATTGAACTTATCAGCCATCTAATTTATTACCATGTTAAAATACAGACTATTTTTTTTCGCCTCAATAACTTTAAATGCAGAGGCATATAGACTGGGCTAAATGAAAGTTATACAACTTTCAATAGACTAAATAAATTTCCGCATATGACTTTCTGTTCTTTTTTTCTTCTCCAAGTTTCCCATTTAACCTTTCCACAAAAATAAATAAAACCACATGTTTGAACAAGGCTCTGCTAGCCACATGTTGATGTAGTAAAATAAAATGCTCTGTCTTTGAACTAGTACTAATTAATTGGGATTTTTTTTAATACAAGAATTGCTTCTACCGGCATTGTTTTCCGAGATGTATTCAAAAACAATTAAACTTGGAAATTAAGAATCATACTAATTAATCAATTACCATAATATATCATAATTTAATCACATAAAAAAGAAGGAATCATAAAAAAGCAGTTTTTGAAAAAAAAGGTGTCATAATTAAAAACAACCCAGCTTTTTAATGAATATGCTAAATAGCAGTGTAAGCTACAATATGATTTTATATATTAGTACCATATGGGGAAGTTGTATTTAGCTAACAATATACATGGAATATGTGCTATTCACATTTTATTGTAGATGTTGGGTGAAACATACAGAGATTCCATAGTACAACCATAACAACTTCATGCATAGAAAAAAAAAAATGAAGCAACCCTATCACCATATTAGGCTTATATTGTAAATGAGCAGTTTAGTTAGTTCAGTGATTCAAGAGTTTAACTCTACTATGACTGCAGTTACAATGACAAGACATCAACAACTATGCTGCTCATTTTATATGGAATACAGTACAGAATGTCAACTGCTTATATGGGCACCAACACACTCTTTTAAGGCTTAAGTGACTTTTCAGTGTTAGCAGCCAGTGGTGGCAACTTTCGATGTGTGACACGTATGTCTTGGATTAAATGCAGCTGCAGAACAGTGTAACAGGAAGGGATTCTGATGCAACTGAGAGATTGAAAAAAACATCTCTTTGAGGCTGTGGTATGCATCTCCTAAATATGTCCATGCTGTTGTCCTAAAGACAAGCTGGTTTCAGACAAACTATGGAACTACACACACACACACACACACACACACACACACACACACACACACACACACACACACACACACAGCACCCTATTAGAACCTATAATACACTATTGGTATTCTTCAAATATCCATGTATACACTTTTGTAGTGTGCCACTTTTTATTAAGATTTAAAATTCATTCATAATGCATACTGTAAATGCTCAATAATAACCCTTGTGGTATAAACCATAAGAAATTAAGAGGCACACATGATTTTTCACAGTCTAGTATACATATGCCTGGTTTCACAGACCCTGATTAGCAGGAATCTTGGATTACTAGTCAAGTATAGTCCAAGATTAATGCTAACCAGGGTCTGAATATAGTTTTTATGTAGGAAACAGGAGTATTGCAGGTGATAATTTTACTTTAGTCTTTCACTATTATTTTTTTTTGAATGCTAAAACAAAACTACAAGCTGTAGAAGCACTTGGCGCATCTCAATAGCAATAGCAGATCAGACTGAATAACTAGAACTTAGAAGACAGAGCTGTGTCCCATTTTCTATGAGCTCTTTTAAAATGTTACTATTTTTGAGACTTGACTTTGCACCACTGACATTAAGTTTGATTGTCAGACCTGAATTAACTGGGGCACATGGACTACCTATAAAACAAAATGACAGGTCATGAAGATTCAAGTTCAAATAAAATGTGCACAGTGACAGAGAGGCTACCACTCAGACAATTGCATAACCAAGTATAAACATGAGTTGTGTTTCCTCTGCATGTCCCACCACTACAATCACAACTTTAGGGTGGTGCTACTGATACACAGTTTAGCTGCTAACTTAAACTAAATATGTCAAACGAGTGACTGCCTTGAGAAGCCATACACTTTCTGGGCTTTTTTACTTTGATTTACAGTGTATACATAAGAGGGGTAAACCTGGTGCAAGGTGATAATGAATACCTTATACATTGGGTCTCTTGTGTGTGCGATGTGGCAAGATGATTATGTTATTGAGTTGCATGGAACTAAGAAGTTACTATATTACATCTCTGTTTATTTCAAAGCACAATTAAAGGGACTGATAGGGAAAAACTGTTTTATTTTGAATTGTGACATCCACAACTTATCAGATAATATTTAAATTTACCTAACCATGTCCTTTTGCAACCTGTTGCTCTAAAATTGAGTTTTTTTCTTTCTTTCTGTATCTCTCTATCTGGCTTTGAGCTTGCTTTGAATACAGACTGGCCAATACAATTGGGATGATAATCCTCGATAATGTCTCATTCCATTAATTGATTACAATGAGATCAAGCACAGCAACAAGAGAAAACCTTGATTTAATCCATTTAAAGTTGAAGCTCTGTGTGTAAGCCTCATGGATTTGTATGGGTATAGAGTGACCTTTGCTGGTTTGATGTCATGTTTGGTTTCCACTGTCATGTTCAATTTTACACTAAAACATAACCCCTTTGTGTCAGTTTTCCACATTCTTCCACAGTTTGTGTGTTTACTTTCTCCAAATGAAGTTTACTCATTCCTTGAAACTTGCTTGCCTTCCCGTTAGCCAACAATGCAAGCTAATTGAGGTGGTATTAGGATATACACGCATGACATATTAAAATCAGAAAATATATCTTTTTTTCCACTTTTTTGTTGCTTGATAGCATTTTACAGCAACTCACATTTACAACAGGCTTACAAGATGGTAGCCTCAGAAAAATGCAGCATTATCAGCAGATGTCTGACTCCTTTACTGGGCATTTCAAATATAACTTTATAGACGTTTATTCCCTGCCTCCCCTTTAAAATGTTATAAAGCTCACAAGGAATTTGCAAACTAAATATTGAAAACATATACTGTGAGTAAAAAACAGATACATCAGTCTAGCCAAGCAGTACATTCTGGAATAAAGTAAGCATTTGATGTATCTAACATTACACCACCAGTACTCAGAAACCGTACTCTGGCTTTTTGGAATTAGGAAAAAAACTAAAAAATAAAATACATTTAAAAAAAAATGAACGACAATGTCACTTTTTTTTTTTTTTTTGCAGTGCTTACGTGTCTGAATATATATTTTTTCTAAACAGGTCCAGCTGCTCATGGAAAAACTAGTTTAATTGAATTTCATGTTCATTTCCTGTCAAGACGATAATGGCAGCTAATACCATGAAAGAATAAAATATAAACTATAACTTTAACAAACTGGCTAGACTTAACTTTCCTCAGCACTTTTCATGCACTATCCCCTTCCTTAAGAACTGACCTGGGCTGTGCACCAATGTTTCCTTTGGAAAACAAGATACATCCTCCTTCAAAAAGGGCTTTCTGTTATTTGTAATTGTAATTGCTTTGTTTAACCCCAAAATTTTTAGGCCTTTCTGGACAATAATGAAACTTGACAGAAGCAGGTTGTGGTTTTCCACCAGAGACTGCCAAAAAGCATACATTAAAACATTACATTTAACCAAAAAGTAAAAGTATGTCCAGGCAATAGCTTTATAACTCTTAGAGATGAAGTTTATCCTTGAATTGATTGGAGGATGGGAAAAATGTCCTGATTGTCTGCTATTGAATTTATTTTGAGTCACATTAACATCTGAGGAAATGATTCCACTCTAGGTTTTAGAAATATTTGTGTGAAGAAATACCTGAATCCTCTTGTTCAATTGGTTTCTTTGCTTTTTAATGAATAATTAACATGTTGTTCTCCTTAAGATTACCTTCCTCATTTAAAGAAATGCAGTGCATACCTTTTTTAATCCTGTTTAAATTTTGCATCATTTCCAAAGATTTGTTTAAATGTGTTAATCCAAAAAAAAAAAAAAAAAAAGAGTTCAAATTGGCCATTGTAAAAAATGTGCATTGCAAGCACCATGTTTTCACAGTCTCATGTCAGGATACATTTGCAGACTGCTGTAAAAACATATTAAGTAAATACAAAGTCATGATATCATCCACATACTGTATGTTTGCTTAAAATTTTAATCAATCTGTCATACCAGCTTTTAAATACAGTACAGTACATAAAAACAAAGCACCACCAACAGGCTGCTTTTTAGAGCTGACTGAAGTCATTAACATTGCTGCTGCAGCTATTGATAAACGAATAAAGGGAAATATGTGTGCTATAATTTAGTACAGTAATTACAGCTACATACCACAAGCAAACCTTTTTTTACTTCAGAATTCCAGCTTTTTGAGTGGTTGAAACAAAAATAGAGCATCATCGAGACTACTCAGGAAATTAAAGTTGTATGGTAGTACCGGTATATATTCCTTCAATACAGTCTGGTTTGTGTTGGATTCGAACTTACAGTAGCACATGTTATTTCTGTTTTTCATTGTAACCTTGATCAGAGAACATAACATACACAGCTGTTGTTTGTATTAACATTTGTACCCTACCAATAAATTGGCCTAAAACTAAAGTTGATGGGGTTTAGAGACAACAGTTGGTTGGTGAAATAAAGTCTTATAGGGCAGTTGAAAATGATCTGTTGAGAAGGGTAGAAAAATACTTTTGCAAGTCTTGACGCTGTGAATAGTCCATATTTTAATAATTCACACTTTTCTTTAACTGACTTGTTGTATTGCATTCAGCAAGCTTAATGATTGATTAAGAGGGTGCCAGTACCATTGGGGACCATTGCATGCTTTTCTCACAGACTTTCCTTTTTGACAGTTTTGGCAAGTGAACACACGTTGACAAAAAATAAAAATAAATAATGTGTATTGACCAAATGCCATCTTGTATGCTTTAACATTTTCTAAGAAAAGAAAAATAATTTAAAGCAGAAAGTGCTACCTGTAAAATGTTGGCAGATGGATTGCAGATAGCACATTTTTTTTCAATAGAGGATGAATAGTTTCTCCTTGTAATCCATAGTTACTTCTTACTCTCCAGAGCAGAATTGTATGTCCCTGCAGTTTATGATTTAAAAAAGACAAATTCATCCAGAACTTCTGCCTGATATCTGAGTAAAACTAATCTGGTCTGAATTAGTTTGAATTTATAGGCTGAACTCACTTTCCTTTATTAAACTGTGTTAAAGATGTCCCTTTATTTAAGTTAAATACTGTAGTCAAAAAGTGAAAGGCACAAATTAAACAGGTGTAAATTATACAAATTAAACAGATGCAAATATTGCCTAATATTTTAATATTTTGACCTTACTAAATTATCTTACTAAGTCATACTGTAGCTTATCATTACAGCACAGTAGAAATTAGTGCTGGGAGAATTAGAATGCTGTCCATATCATCTGAAACGGCTCTAGGGAAACTCCTTATTGCCCTTTTACTGTTTGGTGAGCAAGTGCATAAAAATAAAACTATTTAGGCTGAAACCATTGGTTGTGATGCACTATGCAGTTGAGCTGAGTATGGGGACTTTAATCCACCCTCTCCATTTCATTCAGTGTAAGATTCATCAGTCTGTCTGCTTCTGAAGAAACTTTGCATATTGTTTTCCAAACCAGTTTTAAAGCATTTCAAGCATATTATCCTCTTTGTGCTTTATTATAATACTGTTTCTCTGGACAGAAAAAAATGACAGCATACAAATAATAAATAGTTTTCTAATTAATATCTTATGTGGGGTGATAAATGTAAATTCTGGTTATTTTGCTACTAACTGCTGGCTTTGTGAGGCATTCTTTGAAACGAGCAAACTAGATGAAAAGGTGAATTTGGACTCTATTTCACCACTCTTCTCTTAGACAGCTTATTTAAGAACAGGAACACATTTTCTGTACACTCACAAACAATGTTTACAATGTTGATTCAACATTATATCAGCAAACTACTTCATGCAGACAGAAAGATAACACCCGGTTCTTTTCAGTGAATTGTGCCATAATGTAATAAGACTTGGCAAGACACAGTGCAGGACTCTGTAAGATTAAAGGATGGTAGAATAAAAAAAAAAAGCTTTTAAAAACATTCCCTGTATCCTAGAAACACACCATGCATAGCTGACAAAAGAGGAAAAAATGCAGATGCTATAAAAATGTTAAATATTCAACAGCAAAATTTTGCAAGGCTTCCAGTTTTGATTGGCAGAGCCATTTAAGGACAGATACAAAAGAGCTATTGATGTAAAAACACCCATTCAACTAAAATAGGATGTTTTGAAGTAAAGTTTAGGTTATCGTCATATTTTAACCAGCGTGATTCAGGTACCAAAAGCCATTTCCTTTTGTAATAGATTTGATGTAATGCTTTCAAAGATACACTGTCATGCAGTTTAGTTTTCAGTCAGTGTTTAACTGCAGATGGACGTCAAGAAAATGAAAACATACAGAGGTGGATGACAAATGTATACTTTTAAAA
The DNA here is from genome assembly GCA_030684275.1 of Acipenser oxyrinchus oxyrinchus. Lineage (NCBI taxonomy): Eukaryota > Metazoa > Chordata > Actinopteri > Acipenseriformes > Acipenseridae > Acipenser > Acipenser oxyrinchus. The sequence continues at coordinate 15,259,148 of CM060251.1, forward strand.
TGTCATGTAATGCATACACTATACTTTTAGAAAATGGGACAAAGTGTTCCTGAAAGCTGATTGGTCAGCAGCTGCTCAATTAATGCTTACATTTATTTAACATTAGGCCTGATTTTGGAAAAGGGGCATTTTCAGTGTATTTCAGTGTAATCTGAGCAGATTGTTTGTAGTAAATGTAAATTATCATTAAGCATATATAATATACTGGCAAATGTACCAACATTTACCAGTAAAAATGTGTGTGTGTGTGTGCATATAAAAATTATCATTGAGTTCATTACTGTAGCAGCCAGAATCAATGCCGCTATCCACATTAACAGTTACAATAAAGTTACAAATTAAAGGGTACAAATACATCAGGAAGCAATATTTGTCTACAAATAAAAGATTTCAGTCATTAACTGTGCAATATTTAAAATTAAAAGTGTGATCGTAAAGCAGCTGCTTCCATTCATTCCTATCAAAATTACATCTTGTGCAAGTAATGGTTATTTATTTAGATGCACCAAGAACCAAAAAGTAAAATTTTATCTTATCCTCTAAATATAAAAATAAAATAAAAATATGTAGGAAGACTGTATTACACATATATACATTTCACGAAGGCTACGAGCATCCCAAACATGTGTGAAACATTCACGGATTTCAAGTGTTAGGGTTTTTCTATACCATGTATGGGCTACATAGTTCTGTTAGAGATGCATTATTCCAGTTTATTAGAATGCCAACATTGTTGCTGTCCCAGCTTTTGTACATTCACTAAAGGTTAATCTGTATGCTTAAAATCATATGATATAGTGGGATATATGGAAAAGGTTTACGTTTGGTTTACGTTTACGTTTGTTGATTAATTTATCAAGAAGTCAACATACTCGTCAGCTCTTAATTTAATATTCTTGGTTTGTAAAAAAATATTTCAATACTGTCATGTAGGCTACTTATGTTTGACACATACATTTTTTATCAGTCTATAAAACAAGAAGCATATGGAAAATATTTTTTTTCAGAAAGGAGACATCCACTTATTAGTAAGAAAATAACAATTTATTGATTGCAAAAGATATGCCTGATGGGCACACGAACAATTGGCCCGACATGAACATGATCGCTGACAGATACATAATACATTCACATTTATAATTTGGCCCATGGCCTTATCCAATGGAGCTCGATAGCCACCCCTATGCTGGCCAAGCTAAGATAAATGTAATACAGTGATTAAGAATGACTCGGCCAGTGGGCAGGACAAGTGGCACTTGGGGCCACCTTCCCCCAAAATATAAGGCCGCCGCCAATTGTTTGCATAGTTAACCGTCACCCGTGTTTTTGGGGATACGCAGGTAAGATGTATTTGTAATGTGTAAAGTTATCTATGCACTTGACCAATCGCCCAGTACGACATGATGCAAGATAGAATGATATCTTGTTTGTAATAGTGCATGATGATTACTTGTTGGTCCTGCCTAGTTCAAGGAGCTATGACGCTGCCCAATACTGACAAGCCAAAAGAACAAGGCCACCTAAGCCCCCCTCCCCCACCCCCACCCTGCAGATCTAAGCCACTCAGTGCTCAGGTAAGGAAAAAACCCTACTCATCAAAATAGGGGAAACCTTAGGGAATCCATGGCCAAGGGCTACCCTTCCTCCTAGTTCTAAAATGACGACTTCAATAGTCCATAATTAGCCACATAGCATTTTTTGTGCCGATAATAAGTCTGAGACATTCTTTCGAATGTAGAGTTTGTATGCACAAGAAGTCCATCTCCCCATAGCCTTGATTAGGTGTGGAGCAATGTTCCTGGAAGCAGCAGAAGTTGCCGTGTCGATCCTGAACAAATGTCCAGAGTAGTTGTCGGGAGGAAGCCCAGCGCGAAGGAGACACTGATGAAGGTGGTCAAAGAACCAGTTCCTGGACACAACTATCTCTTCCGGGGGGGATGGGGGAGAAACAGGGGATCCTGGTTGCTGGCCATCGGACGCAGTGACAGGTAGCTGAAAAGAGCAGAAGCAGGACAAATAATACAATGCGTTTTTGATAAATAAACATACACGCCTTTCTTTTCTCGGTCTGATTTTGAATGTTTTAAATGTAAACAGTACGTGACCTGGGATTGACGATGGAGAGCTCCTATGCAGAGGTCCGAGGATGGGTCGAATGACTGGCTCCAACATGTGATTTCGCCACATCGTAGGAACCCGCAGAAGGCCGAGACGAACATTGCTTCCAGGAGATCATCTTTGTATGGAGAAAAGCAGCCTGAGCATAGAATGTTGATCATGGATTCCAGGACTTCCTTTGTGGTAGGCAACTTGGAAAATGAAGGTTTAGTTAATTGCGGATTCAGAGATCTAGATGTTGTGAGATGGTTGATTTAATACAATATGAGGTCCTTGAACCCTGGACATAAATGCAGTAGGGGGTCTCCTGAAAACAGTGCGTGGAATTTCTGAAAATTAAAACGAGAGAGAGAGAGAGTCAGCGATTATGTTTTTTGAACCCGAAACGTGATTTGCTTGGATTCTAAAGTTCCCCAGCACTGAAACCCAGGTGAGCTTTCTCATGAGCTTCATGATTGTATGGGAAGAGGATCTGCCCTTATTGATAATAGCTACTGTAGAGAGGTTGTCACAATCAAATGTTATGGCCTTTTTGCCAATTTATGCCTCCAGATTACGGCTGCAACAACAATTGGATACAATTCAAACAATGCTGAAGATTGCTCTGTGGCAGGAAGGGACGAGATCTCGGGGGGCCAATTCCCGTAGAACCACTTGAACCCTGAGATACCACCAAAGCCCCGAAAGGGGGCAGCATCGGCAGAGGTATGTAAGTCATTGTAAAATAAGGAAATGCCGTTCAAGTTGGAGAGGAGGTGGGACCATAGGTTGATATCGGCCCGGCACCCCGCATTGCTATTAACATGGTGTTATAGTTTCAATAAGGAAGATGCTAGTTTTAAGAGATAAGAAACAAATGAACTTCCTTGTGGAATGATCCCTGTAGAGGAGTTTGTGTTTAGTACAAGATTTTCTGTCCTGAAAAGATTTTAAGACAACTGAAATTCGATACAATTTGCCTTGGGGGAGACGTGCTTCCATTTTCTTGGAGTCCAGTTCAATCCCGAGGAATTCCAGGCAGGTGGTAGGTCCCAAGGTTTCCTCCTCTGATAGAGGAACTCTGAGTTAAAAAATGCAGTTCTTAAAATACTAATAGAACGAGCAGAGGGCTGATCCTTAAAGTCCACTAATAGAAAGTCGTCTAATAGATGGAGCACGAATGGCAATTTGAAATTATTTAGGAGAATCCAACACAATGCTTCAGTTAGGGAATTGAAGATGTGAGGGCTGCTTCTACAACCGAAAGTGAGGCGAACTGAGAAATAGAATTGCTGTTTCCATTGGCAATTCGGATAAACGGTGGCGGGTTCCTGCGTTGCATCGTGCTAGGCTTTGCGGTGCTGTGTTGTGATGCGGTGCGGTGTGGCCTGTGTGGTGCTATGCAGTGCTGTGCCAGTCTTTACCGTGCGGCACATGGTGTGCTTTGTCATGCTGGCTGTGCTGTGCTGGGCTGTGCTGTCTGCGCTGTGCCATCCTGGAGAGATTATTACTGCTAGAGGCTGCTACCGTTCTCCACACTACAACCCACCCCGCTTCAATGGGCCACCGACACCCTCCCACCTCAGATCAGACATAATAATTTTTCATTTTTGAACTGGATTCACTTAAATTCCTTTCTGAAAAAATATGGTATGACTCACCAGTAGGGAATTGAAAATAACTATATTAGGACGAACTATTCAAACAGTAACTATTCACGTCTGGGACATCTTTATTTCGTCAATTGCATTATTTCTTAAGGCTGCTGCTTGGGGCGGGCGGGCGGGCATAGTGCCACTTGACCTGCCCGCTGGCAAGATATGTTTTCATTTTTATTTGAATTTTTTTTTAGATAGTTGGCCAGCATAATAGACAGCCTTGTCCTTTTGGCAAATGCAATAAAGAATTAAGCCATAAACATAATTAACCGCTTCAGCCGTCAGTACACAGCTGAGCCTCGTCCACTCTACCGGTTTTCATGCCCATTGTCAAGGACCTCATCATGTATGAATCAAACACATATTCAGAGACAAACATTCATGATACAGCGTCCAACTAACGGCTAATCATCTTCCAAGCACCCAAGCATCTTACAATATGGGATGGCAATTCTTATCAGATTTGGTATGCAATCAAATTTACAGTCAGGTGGCATACTGAAAAATTCTACCGTAATTGTACTTTTGGACCCAATGTATTTTGTGTCGCTCTTCTCTTACAACTTTATCACGTTACAATATCACTTCTGTAATTACAGTTCAATCATGCTCGGTCATGTCAACTACTGGGAGACCCTCTACCAGTACCATGTCCAATCTTCAAGGATCTCATCCTCTATTAAACTAGTGCCCTTCCTCAGATTTCCTTATTTCTGAATCAGCTCTTAATCTAATGGCTAACTTTGTTCTCAAAGTACCCGAGCACCATATAACTCAGCCTGGCAATTGTCACTCCCTACCATAAAGCGCTACTTATCAGGATTACAATTTCACTTTCGTTTAATCAGAGTTCTTTTTCTCCCTCTAACCTCCTTCCCACGGATTCAAATGCTGCTGCGAGGCAGCCAACAATCTGCTCCCAGTCGTCCATCCCCCAAGCTGCCCATTTCTAAAGAAGTCCTGGAATCCCTTGTCAACATTCTTCACTTTGTCTGCTTCACCCCATACAAAGACCTGCTCCTGGAACGAATGTTTGTCTCTCTATACTGAGAATTAAATCCATCAACTAATTACGAGGATTCCTCTTTTTCTATATTTTACAAAATGTAATTTATTCAAATCATGGGCTGGCCAATTTATTTTGTATTACAAGGTAGGCTAGGCAGCCTGTTCCTTTTTGGGGTAAGTGGCCACAGTGCCACTTGTCCCACCTGGCAAGATATGTTTTCATTTTTATTTGCAAGTTTTTTTTCTTTATTAGGTAGTTCGGCCAGCATAAGAGGCCGCCTTGTCCTTTTGGGGGAAGGTGGCCCAGAGTGCCACTTGCCCTGCCCGCTGACATTAGTTATCATTCATCAATATACATTACATCATAGTTCAGCCAGTGTAGAGGGGCAGCTATCGAGCTCCAATGGACAAGGCCATAGGTAAAATTATATTATATAAGAACATAAGAAAGTTTACAACGAGAGGAGGCCATTCGGCCTATCTTGCTCGTTTGGCTGTTAGTAGCGTATTGATCCCAGAAACTCATCAAGCAGCTTCTTGAAGGATCCCAGGGTGTCCCCTTCAACAACATTTGTGGGGAGTTGGTTCCAGACTCCCACAATTCTCTGTGTAAAAAAGTGCCTCCTATTTTCTAAATGCCCTTTTATCTAATCTCCATTTGTGACCCCTGGTCCTTGTTTCTTTTTTCAGATTGAAAAAGTCCCTTGGGTCGACATTGTCAATAACTTTTAGAATTTTGAATGCTTGAATCAGATCACAGCGTAGTCTCCTTTGTTCAAGACTGAATAGATTCAATTCTTTTAGCCTGTCTGTATAAGACATGCCTTTTAAACCCGGGATGATTCTGGTCGCTCTTCTTTGCACTCTTTCTAGAGCAGGTAATCTTCTTTGTTCAAGACTGAATAGATTCAATTAATTTAAACTGTCTGCATATGACATGCCTTTTGCGGTCCTTTGTCGGACTGGGTCCGACATTGCAATTATTCCCATCAGGTCCTTTGTCGGACCCTGTCCGACATCATTTTAAAAACGCAAAAAACGCAAAAAAGTCGGTTTTTCAACGGAAAAGCCGAGAAAACCATTCAATGGCCGAGTGGGAACGAAAGGAGCGGGACAAGCCGATAAAAAAAAAAAAAGGCGTATCTCATGAATAGTCATACTACCCCATTGGCATCAGATGGGGCGGTCGATGGAAACAAGCTGGGAGTACAGTATCAGCGCACAGAGACTATCACGGACATTTGCAGAGCTTTTTGAGATGTTATAGCAATAAAATAATGACTTGGATTGCATTATTGAGGAGTTTAGTGATAAAACGAGTCATCAGGAGACGATTGATCGGTATGTGACTATTATTATTATTATTTTTATTTGGTAGCATATGTGAAAGCGATAGCAAACGAAAGGGTGGGGCGGGCTGGAGATCCTAGTGAGTGCTTTGTTGATATGCAGGGCCATTTAAACCCGTTTGACTGTGAAAAAATACTTTTAAACAGCGTCTAAAATTAACTGCGCGTGAAAAATTAATTAGACCTGGCGAGCCTGACGCAGAATTAATAAATGGACCGCAAAGGGTTAAACAATTCTGGTCGCTCTTCTTTGCACTTCTAGAGCAGCAATATCATTTTTAGCGAGGTGACCAAAACTGAACACAATATTGTAGACAAGGTCTTACTAATGCATTGTAAAGTTTTAACATTACTTCCCTTGATTTAAATTCAACACTTTTCACTATATATCCAAGCATTTTGTTGGCCTTTTTTATAGCTTCCCCACATTGTCTAGATGAAGACATTACTGAGTCAACATAAACTCTTAGGTCTTTTTCATAGATTCCTTCATCAATTTCAGTACCTCCCATATGGTATTTATAATGCACATTTGTATTGCCTGTGTGCAGTACCTTACAGTTTTCTCTATTAAATGTAATTTGTCATGTGTCTGCTCAGTTCTGAATGCTGTCTAGATCATTTTGAATGACCTTTGCTGCTGCAATGGTGTTTGCCACTCCTCCTATTTTTGTGTCATCTGCAAATTTAACAAGTTTGCTTACTATACCAGAATCTAAGTCATTAATGTAGATTAGGAATAGCAGAGAACCTAATACTGATCCCTATGGTACTCCACTAGTTACCTTGCTTTATTTTGAGGTTTCTCCTCTAATCAGTACTTTCTGTTTTCTACATGTTAACCACTCCCTAATCCATGTGCATGCATTTCCTTGAATCCCTACTGCGTTCAATTTGAGAATTAATCTTTTATGCAGGACTTTGTCAAAAGGTTTCTGGAAATCTAAATAACCATGTCATATGCTTTGCAATTATCCATTGTCGATGTTGCAGTCTCAAAAAAATCAAGAAGGTTGCTTAGACATGATCTCCCTTTCCTAAAACCATGCTGACTGTCTCCCAGGATATTGTTACCATATAGGTAATTTTCCATTTTCCATAAGTTTCCATATAATAGAAGTCAGGCTTCTTGGTCTGTAGTTACCTGGTCTGGTTTTGTCTCCCTTGTTGTGGATCGGTATTACGTTTGCAATTCTCCAGTTCGTTGGTACAACCCGTCTCAAGAGACTGTTGCATGATCTTGTTCAGCAGGTTGTAAATAACTTCTTTCATTTCCTAGAGTAATATTAGGATGATCTCATCCAACCCAGGGGATTTGTTTATTTTAAGATCTCCTAGTCTGTTTAACACTTCTGCCTCTGTTATGCTAAAGTTATTTAAAACTGGATAGGAACAGGTTGACATGAGGGGCATGTTGTCCGTATCCTCCTTTGTAAAAACTTGTGAAAAGTAATCATTTAATATATTTGCTTTTTTTTTCTTCGTCTATGATTTTGCCATTTGTATCTCTTGTACATTTTACCTCCTCCTTGAATGTTCTCTTGCTGTTATAATATTGGAAAAACTTCTTGGAATTGGTTTTAGCCCCCTTAGCAATGCTCATTTCTATCTCTCTCTTGGCCTTTCTAACTTCCTTTTTGACTTGCATTTGCAGCTCTAAGTATTCTTTCTTTGTACTTTGTTCTTGGTCCCTTTTAAACGTTCTGTAAAGTGCCCTTTTTCTCTGTATATTTTTTTAAATTTATCTATTAAACCATTTTGGCCATTTTGTTTTAGATTTTGATTAGTATACTTTTGGGATGTAATTGTTTTGCACCTCTAGTACTACATTTTGTAAAAATAGCCATCCTTTTTCTATGGATGTTTTCTCTATTTTACTCCAATATACTTCTGTTAGTCTCTGTTTCATACCTTCATAGTTTGCCTTTTTGAAATTGTAAACTTTAGCTTTAGTTGTTACTTTTGTGGTTTTAAAAAGCACTTTGAATGAGACCATGTTGTGATCTGAGTTTGCCAATGGTTCTCTGACCTCTGTTGTAGTTATTCTGTCTTTGTTATTTGAAAAGACTAAATCAAGGCATGCCTCCCCTCTAGTCGGTGCATTGACAAATTGCGTTAGGAAGCAGTCATTTATCATTTCTACCATTTCAGTTTCATCTGTCGTTGAAACATGGCTTCTCCTTTGCTACACACATTTCTAATGTCATTGTATAACAAATTATTTTACTTGGAGTCATGGTCTATAGCATGCCCCTATTATAATACCCATTGAATTTTTGTCCATTTTTCTGACCCTTATTGATTCTGTATAGCGCTACCCCTCCACCTGTTATAGCATATAACTGCTGTTAGTTAGTAAAGAAGATACCTGTGCTAAAAAGCAAACATTTCTCTTTTATTCTTTTGTCTGAATTAATTTTTGTTGTATTAAAATAACACCTTGCCTATGTTGGGTAAGGTTTAAACCATATGCACGTTTTCCTCATTCTTTCATTTGGTTGAAAGGGACTCAAACTGGGGTCACAATATATGGGAGATATTTTAATTCGGAGCTCCCCTTAGTCCTGGTATAATTAAGGGGTGGCATAGTTAAAAAAAACAGTCCTATAGAGGGGTGCCATATACATATATATATATATATATATATATATATATATATATATATATATATATATATATATATATATATATATATATATATTATGTTACTCACTTAGTTAAATACAAAAACAGGCCTGTTCTGAATCTTGTGAAATATTACCTCCCCAGCCATGTTAATAAAGACTACAATGTTGTATAATTTTGATAAGGTCAGAATCTGTGCTGGCATGTGGCAGGCTTGCAGTACATGCGCCTGTGGAAAGGAGGACGTCTGTTTTACAGCTGTTTTTTATTTTGTTTTTTTATTACCACACCTTCTGTTAAATTCAGGAAATTCCATTTGAATTTTTTTTTTTTTTTACTTGCTTAAGGTTCAGTAGTTTTGTGATAAATAAATATTTTCAGAAATAACTAAAAGCACTATGAAAAACATAGTTACATACCTGTAAATATAAAATGTTATGATGATGACATGAAAAGTTCCTCAATTTTGTCTTTAAAAATACACTGTAATCCACTGTCAAATAATCTACAAAAAATGTAATGATATTTCTAAATATGATTTATAGCATGATCATTAAACCTAGTGGTTTTATTGTAACATTACTGGTCCCACACTATAAAGCATTGCATTGAAAGAGGGAGCACTGCAATAGCCAATAAATAACTGCTTGTATAAGATATTGTCTGTTTTTAATGTTCCTGCATTCCCATAAGAGAGAATGTTATTATGCATATGTACAGCCTGTTAAAGAGGTTTATTGTAAATGTAAATGTAGTTTACAAAGCACTTGCAATACTTTCACCACGTAATAATTTTGCCATGCTTTTCTAGACTTTACTATGCTTTTAACATGGCTAAAATATATGAAATTAATAGGGGCTCCCCAGTGGCTCACCCAGCAGAGGTGAGGTGTTACTACCTACTCATTATATACTTTAAAACTGTGATATGTTTGTCCCTGGTATTATAAGTATTCAGGTTTTGTAAACGGGTTATATACTGAATCCAGTTTGAAACACAATTATTATCAAAGTGAAATGTATTCTTCTTTCCTTGTGTTATGACTGTCTTCTACATATTGAATGATTGTATCTGACTGTCTCATCTTTCTCCCAGACACTCAAGGAAACAAAATGCTTAATCTAAATGAGGGTTTTCTTGGTTATACATGGTTTAAGTAAATGCCATGATTGTGTTTTGTTAAACATAACAAACGTAACTCTTTTTTTTTTCTTTTTTTGTCCTGAGCTAACCTCTTGGAATTAAACAATCCAAACCACGTCTCTCACGTTTAATATCATGCCCAATACTTAGAAAAGGAACAGGCCACAATTGGAATGTAAATATAATGCAAAAGGCTCAAAGTGCAATTAAATACAAAAGCATGACGGCAAGATGTTTGGCTGTAGAATTTCTTAATATTGCATTCCTTTTAATGTGTACATTTTTTAGGAGATTCATAACCAGACTAATTCATAACCAGACTGTTCAAACTGGCTACTGCTCAGATAGAACTTCCATATGGAAGTGGTTAGCTTTGAGCATTAAATAATCATCTTGAAAGTAAGAACTTCAATAAGAAAGTGGTGTGCATGTCTACCGCAATAAATCATCAGAATCTGAAAGTGAGCATAGCCTCAAATTATGTTTTTATTGAGATTGATTAAGTCTGAACTATTTACTCAAGCTGAGGTCAATATTAAGCTTAAATTACAACATGTTTAATATAATTTTTGAAAGTCCATCACAAGTAAAATATGTAGCAAAAATCCAAAGTCAATAATAGGTGTACTGGCACACACAAGGTGTTACCACATTTCCTCTCAAACAGATGTATCTCTGTTTTCTGACACTTACATGTTTCTAGATGATAGTTGTCTTTCTAAATATAGCTACACAGATAATGGTTTTCCATTGCAAGATCCAAATCATGGACTACAAACCAGCAAAATTCTAAGAATGGGCAGCAAATTATGCTTTGCCCACTTAATTGCAACCATCTCATTTAATGTTTTCAATTCTATGTATATGTTTCAAATAAAAACTTTTGATCTTGGAAAAAAATCAGGGGACAGTTAGACCAAAGCAGTGTGCATTTGACTTATGTGTGGTAATACTTGTAACTAAACAAAAGAATGCATGCATGCCAGATTAATCATTAAAGGATCAAACCGTGCAATGTTTGTATTGACATAATTCTGCTATACAACATATAATAAAATAATTTGCAGTTTTGCAACGCAATGGAACTATTTAGACCAAAGCAAAGTACTTTGGGATTAGAAATATTTTTTAAAGATACTATGATAAACTGCTCCACATTAACCTACTTTAAAAAATATTGTTTCTCTTACTGAAATTTAACACAAAAAAAACAAAACAATGTAATGGCTTTGACTTACAGCTAGGTTATGACTGCAACATCATATAAATAATGTAAGCAATATTTGGATCAAAATGGCTTTGTTCCCCAGTGGATTTGCCTGCTCTTCTGTGTGCTCTTTGAGCTGCAATGCATTGTTTATATTAAGCTTTTTGGCAACAGGCTATAATACCTACAGACAAAGACCAGAGTGTTACACAGGGTTTGTTAATTGGTCATAGGGGAAACCTCATCTGTAGAAAGTGATAAAAAAGTACTAATAAAAATATCATAAACAAAATCATGACAATATCATAAACACAAAAGGCATATTATAAATGTATTGTTTTCCAATTCAGATATCTGATATCCGATCGCTTACTGAATGCCACTGCAGTTCTTAGGTTTAAACATATTCTCCAAACATGATTCTTCTCACAATTGATGCAACCGTGATTGAATCACTGTTTTTTCTGATGTTTTTATTTTCATAACATTTATGGTTGTCATGCCCATTTTTTTTCTAATACATTTTTAAACTTTCCTCTCATCTTTTTAGGATAACTTGTGGAATCATGTGAAATAAGTTACAGTTGTCACCGTTTCAAAAACTCCATTATCCTACCCAATGGTCTGCACTTGCTGGATGTCTTGAATATATTCTCTGATTTTGAAGGGAGGATTGTATATTCAGATTTAGCAATATACCAAACAAGGGGTTTAACTAGGCAATACATATCCACCCTCTAGTCATTTGTCATTCCAAGCAAATTCAGAAAAAAAAACAGATTCCTCACACATGAGCCACCACACATGCTGATCTACAGGCACTAGTATCACACAATCATTATTACTCACTGCCAGGTCTTAAAGCGTTACAGAACACACTGTGAAGTTTACAAGAAACACACTGCCTTACCTTTGCTGTGTCCTGTGTTGACCGTATCGCAGCATTATTTTTTTTAAAAGATTGCTGACTTTTCTGAAATTTGTAATCACTCATCATACTCATAAATCATCTGGGCAATACATTTCCCAACATTTAACATGGAGCGTTCACCATGAAAAAAAACTATCAGGAATGTATTTTAAAACATACTGCTATATAGACAGCATGGAATACAGCAAAGGTAGAGAAACCTGTTTCTTGTTAACACTGCAGGCATTCTGTACCACTTTAACTCACTAGCTGCCTGCACAGCATCTTCTTTCCACCGCTTGACTGCTTACTTTTTGTAATTTGGGGAGGTCTAGGCTCATGCTTTAAACCTGTTTGCAAATATCTGTAGTGGACATTTATCTGTTCATGGATAACAAGCCAGTTGTCTGAGTGCAGTGAAGTGCAAGAAAAATCGCAGCATAGGTTTATAGCTTTTGCGTAAGCCAATGTATTTGGCAATGACAAAGCTTTTTACATGCAAGAAATTCACATCTAAGAAATAGAATTGGTGATGCATTATAATGCTTTGCAGTAGAACTGCAACTGTGACTTATTAATGTTGAGGTACAGAGTGCCATACATACATGCATGCTCTTCACTGTATTAAGTTCTGAAGCTGTTTGGACCAATTACTTTAAAAACCAGACCAAAGAAGATATGAGCTGACTGAGAGGTGAGGTAGGTACTAGCTGGTTTTTAAATTTGCATTAGAAAAAAACTCACCTAATTCCCTTGAACTGAAACTAAAATGCAGCGTTGGAGAACATGCTTTAGAGATTAATTTTGTGAGAGAAATGATGGGTTTATGCTCAGCAGTGCTAGCTTTACAGCAGATTTGCTCTGTTAGGGCTTAGTGCTCACATGCCTCTGAACAGTCAGCTTGTGCACAGTGTTGGGAATTTGAGGAAAGTTTAGTTATTGTATTCTGTATAGCTATACAACAGTCCGTTCTTAGGCAATTAGTCCTGTTGTTTATTTGTTTTATGTAATTAGTTCACTGAGAAAAAAAAACATCTCCTTGATGGAATAGCATATCAACAGCAGCAACGGTATCCATGAAAAAAGGGATACTACCGCTGCCGTGTAGCTGTTCAGCCCTCACCTTTTGTTTGTGAGATTTCCAATTCCTCTTTATCAAGTACACTCCAACAACAACCAAAAAACAGTAGGAGTAATATATGGGATGCAGATTAAATTGTATTAAATATATACAATACATTATAATTTCTGGGATATCCAGAATAAAAATGGTTAAAAAGAAGAAATAAGTAGGAATGAAGATACAGAACCCAAATGGGATGGAATATCTTCTTTTATTGCCTAATTTTACAGCTGGGTACAATTATGGCATCAGGACATGGAGAGACTTGCCTCAGTTGCACAGTCAATGTCTGAGCTAGGATATAAAAACAAAGATTCTTAGGGGCTTATGTAAGGATAGGCGTAGAGCAAACAATTGCGCCTGCAAAATCTAAATTGCCTAGCCGCCAGGCAATTATTTTAAACTGCATGTAAATATGTAAGCTTAAGAGCAATGCAAATTACTCAACACGAACAAATAATGAGCAGTAATCATGATAATGAGGGTTGCAATGAGAGCCGTCTGTGCATCGGGCTATTTAGTGGCCGCACTTGCAACCCAGAGGTGAGGTGAGTTAGGAGTACAGAGAGCAGTAGGTGCTGTATAAGATTTGTGGAGCACGAAAATCAAACCAAGCGAAAAAATATGTCAGAGGAAGGGCAGCAAAGTCCTCCTGGCGCACAGAAAAGAAAATAAATGTTTTCTGAGTAGGAGCTGAGAGTCCTTACGGCTGAGGACACTCAGCAGGAAATTCCGTTATTTGGAAAAGCCTCAGCCAACATCAGTTATGCTACCAAAGAGGCCATATTATCCTCTATAATGCTGTCAGTGTTACCAGGAGATGAAAAGGTGAAATTCAGCTATTAGGTCTAGGATGCAAAGTAATACGATAACGCCTTACCACCGTATCCTCCAGCATCCCAAACAAAGTGACCCTGGGTTTGAATATGCAGGGTCTTCTCCGTCTTGCCCATCTCCTCCGAAGGTTTTCCTGCCTGTCCTCAACAAGAGCCAAGTGTCGCCACATCATGAAGTGTACCACAGCAGCCACCCTAAGGCCAATGCCAAGTCTCTATAGATGTGTGGTTTTATACAGCTCTTAATTACTCGCTTCTACAATGGTTTGCACCTTGTAAGAGGAGGTGCAAAGTTTTTGGAGGGTCAGCAAGTGCGAGGCAAAATCGTTACATCTCATGATAACATTTGCGCCTGCTTAGTATCCAGATCCCACTCAATTCCATGCTCTTTTCTTCATTTGAATACATTTCAATATCATTTAAATTGATTAATTATGGCACAGTGCTAATTTGATAGCAGGTGCAGAACGGCAGGTGAAAAACATTCTTTACATACACCTCATTTTTTGTAGCTGTTAATGTCCCAATTTACGGCCGCTAAATACGGTTTGCGCGTGCAAAATGCAGATTTTGGCCGCAATATATGGAAAGTGCAGCTGCAAATCACTTTGCATGTATCCTTACATCAGCTCTATAACCTCTTACGGCTTTATTTACTGACATAAACAATGTGGGACTAGGTGAGACCGTGGGTATTGAATAACCAGTACTTCTTTTCCAGTTATTTCAGTATAATGTATGCAAAATCTTACAGCAAAGAGTAACTCATTCAGAGTGGTAATCAAGGAAACTTCCATCACCATCATTTATCTATTGGAAACCGAATCTCTTGGCAAACAAATCTACTATTTATTCCCAATGTACATAAATCAGCTACATCTTGTGGATGTAAAGATATGTGTAGGATGTAAAGAAAATCCCAAAAATCCCCCTATACGTACTATAGCCATGAGTTTATGGTTTTTTTTTGTTGTTGTTACTATTGGTTGAGAAAAGAATCCTCTAATGTTAGCATACATTTCCTTTCCAATGCAGTGTAAAAAGCACTGGAGCATCAAAAGACCTTTTTTTTTCTCAGTGTATGTGTTTAAAACTTTTCATGGGCCTATCAAGTTCTGATGAAACGTGTTTATCAATATCATGTATATCAAAGACGATAATTTGAATGGCAAATGGTACATGAAGACAGCCCCACACGATAAATAAAAATACAATTCATTGTTCAATGGCAGAATTTGTTGTTTTTGTTTGCTACTGTATTCCCCCAGTATGCAAATATGTGCACAATTCATTCATATACATGCCATAATAATATGTCTAAAAGTCTATGGAATTTCATACCATGCAAATAAGCTTCTGTAAACTAAAAAGGATAACTACAGCTAGATTGAAAAATTCTGCGTGTCACACAATACTTCTGTTTCTTCTGATTAGAAAACATACTTTTTGTAATGTATTTGTAGATAATGTATTTGTAAAGAGCATGCTGTGAGCACTTGCTGTAGACAATAAATCTAGATGACCCCTAAAGTGTTACCATTTGTTTTTAAATTGTGTGAACAGATTGGTCTGTTTAGCATCAAATATGAACATTGTTATATTGTTCTTCTGTTTTAAAATGATTTGATCAGATTCCATTTTTAGATAGATACAGAAGGTAATTAAAAAAGATTTCATCTGGAGGCAAGAAGACCTAAGCAAAGCTATCCTTTATAATATATGATTGCAGTTATGTTTTCGACTAGATGCTCTATAAGCTTTTAATTGAAGAAGAGAAAGACCATTTGAAAAAAAATGTCCATGCTTTGGAAATGTGATTGGAACCAGATAAAAATGTCTGGAGGAATTATAAGACAGAATGATCCTTAAAAATCACTGGGTGAATACTTGTCTACTGCATACAATAGCGTTAGAGAAAACAAATATTGCAATTGTTATTTATACCTTCACAGTAAGTGCATTCAGTTGTATATCTTTTACTCTGTAGGGTGCTCTGTGTTTTATTTCATTTTAGAAGTCATTACCATTCCATTTCCACCATATAAAAAAATGAAAAACTTTCATGGTGCAGGGATAAGAAGCCCAGTTTCCCTTTTCTATCTGAATGTCATTGTTTTGGAAACTGGTCAGGGTCAGTTGATGTTGTTTTGTCTCTTTTGTGTGCTGGTTTCCAAACAGACAGCTAAGATGATATGAAGCCTATAATAAAGGTTTGTTGATATCTTTGCTCCTCGGTCAAGGTACTCATTTTTGTGTCTATTTTCTGTGTGTTTCAGTGCTTAGATTTTTCTTGGAAATCTTAACTGCCAGGACTTGCTTATACTATATATATATATACTATATAGAGAGAGTTTTAGAATTGATAACTTTGCAAGTATTACTGTAGCGCCTGCACCCCACAAATAGACATCAAAATGATAACATACAAGAGGTTGGCTTTTACCCTTACTTACTCATGCACCTTTATGATTATGATATTCTGCAACAGGGCCCTTATTTTTGCCTGGATCCTGGCCTAATATTCAGTCTGTGCTACATATACATTTATTGCTTATACTGGAAAAGTTAAATGCTATAATTCAATTAATTTAGTGGGCACGCTTACAGCTTCAGCATGATCCAATAACAGGAATGTTCTAGTAATATTAGCAGAAGAGCAATAACACCGGCCCATAAGTATATATTTCCTGTTTATTTTCACTTTGTTTTGGAATGTAGATTTAGCGAATGTTTTTGGCACATTTGTGATGAATTTGGCAGTGCCCTTCATTGCAGAAATCAACATTGACGCAAAACAAAAGAAAACTGTGCAAATGTAATCAGCAGGGCTGGCTATGATAACTGAACCAAATCTAAACTGTTATTACTGCAAGTTATTTAGTACTTTTTAGTAGTTTGCAATATTTGCCAAATTTATAAGGACTGGACACTGCTTTAGGATACTCAATGCACTGTGATACTAAAAAATAAAAACTGAACCTACACATTTTAGAAACCATAACATGAAGCCACTTTAATAGCTGTCTCTAAGAATAAAGTAAAACATTTCTAACAGTTTGGCATATATTAAGCAGTATTAAGTATACACCAAGGTTTTAAATGGAGCTTTAGCAAACCAGAATCTTAGAGACCTCAAACCCTACAATATACTAAGAAATGGAGATCAATCAGTATATCTTTACATAGTTCTTGCATCGTAATACGGAAACGTTTTCTAAGTAACAGGATTTCCCAATGTTCTCTTATTGGAAAGTTTAAAAGAAGTACCATTATAATACAAATATAACTGATGAAATCCTAACAGATGTATCTCGAACAAATATTACAGAGTGGTCCTGATATGGTACCATTGGACTTCAATGGATTGTGACAATGTTACTCATAACTGTCCTTTTGCATCAATTTCCTTTTAGTAAAGAACCATTACTTTGCCATTAAAGGTTATTTGGTAAGGATTATTTCATTTTTGTCTCATGCAGAACCCCTCCCCCCATTGTTCAGTACCAATTTGCGTCTGCAAATACATCAGCAAGGCAGGCACATGTATTGAGTGACATGCTGTTTGGTCTCTGAACAGGGATCCGTTTTCCTATATGAAGTACCTTCACAGACCCATAGGGATGATGTTATGACTTTGATGCCTGTCTGGTTCGTCCCAACTGGTTCATTTTGGCTGTATTGTGTACCAATGAACATGTTCTGGGTTCTTTATCATTATACATGAGGAGTATGCAAATCTCTACTTAATATGGAATTGAATTCTGACGTTGCAACCGTTCAGATGATCTGCACAGCTGTCAATAATAGCAAATTCTACTAAATCAGTCCAGTCTAATCACCAGTCCCAGAATGTATTTGCCACATGTAATAAAGAAAGAATGAACTAGTTAATGAATTAGTTAAGGCGCATTGCCTTAACTAATCGCAGAAACATATCTTTCCCAAATACATATTTAAAGGAAAATAGCGTGACGTGCTGGTGGTGTTAGAACATACTAGAGGCATCACCTGGTGTGCTTTATTAAAGGCTGCTCACACACACACAAGCCTAACACATTGCAATCTTGTGTTCTTGTTAATTTCTTATTGACATTAAGGGGGTGTCTGCACTGTGCCTGCCGTTTTGTCACAATACAGTAGTTTATTGAATTGATTTGTTCGTGCTGTTAGCCATCTGGAGGTGATCTCTGCTTTGGTTAAGTTGAATTAACGCCAGAGTGGAAAGCATGTTTATATAACAGGGGTGTGCATGATACTGAAACCCAGAACTTGAACACTCGATATGGGCAAAAAAACAACAACACGGTATTGTTCAAAATATTTATTCCCAAACCCCTGATACAAAACATGTCATACAGTGATGATAACAGAGGGAAGATAAATAGAGAGTCTAAACATGATTTAAATATCACTATTTCCACCTCACTATTTCTCTGATCAGTGTACTCAACCAGGCACAGCTGGAGCTTGGACATTTAGCCTGTAGCGTCAGAGTGGGTCATAATATCATTCTGTGTATAAAATTAACAGAATTGAAATATACAGAGGGGGGTCCTAAGCCATTCTCTGTGTCTACTTGGTTTCAGGTCACAATCTCCCCCACTGACAAGGAATGCTTTTAAAACGAGTCGTAAACTAAATACTGGACAAGTGGTTTATCTCCAGCATTGCTGAATGGATCATAAATCCAGCCAACAGGGAGCGAAATAGTGGACCAATTGAAAACAAGGGGCCATCTAGGAATGAGAACAACCAATGGGAAACACTCCACGTGGACCGCCCAAAATAAACAAACTATCCAATCACAGGAGTAAAGAGAAAGTTACAAAAGCATGAGCGTGACACTCAAAAAGGGCTCCCAACCCAAAATCCAAGGCTCTTCATACACAAACAAGTCTCTGAACTGTGACAATCTGGAGATCCAGCCTGCAACCAGCTGGAACAGAGATACCGTTTTTGGACACTCTAATACGAGATAACTATTCTAGTGTTTGCCTTGGTGTGGGAGTCCACTGCGTAAGACGTCTAAAATCCTAAAAGTACTTGTAATCAAATCTCTAACAATACTTGAACTTGCTACCATACCACACACTAATACATTCTCACAGTAATTAATTCATTTTCAGCTCAACTAATACCTTATTTATTTGATGATCCAAAATACAACTGAAGTAAAGTTGACCCACAAACAACCTTTTCTAGATTCTGTTCCTATTCACATACAGGCTAACTAGAGAATATTCCCAAAAGGCACTGCTAAATATGTGTAATTCTTAGTTTAGGTACTGAGCATCACATTATTATATTTAATAATATATAATTTGATACACAAACAATGAACCAGTACTATATTAACTACAGCTTTAGGCAATTTTTGGTAAGTGCTTAAAAGGTAAGGATATGCAATTTGTGAAACTTCACAGCCCCCAAAAATGTTAATTGCAAGTTACATCAATTTCATATTACGTTGTTTATTTATTTGTTTGTTTTCTTTAATTATATACTGTTCTTATCTCATTTATAAAATGTAATATGAAGCCTATATTACAAGCCTATATTTTATTTTATGTGTTTGATTGACGCTGCCCCCCAAATAAATAAATAAATAAATAAATAAATAAATAAAGATTTGTAAAACTAGGTAATATATTTCCACAGCAATATCTGCATTTGCCGTGGCATGAGATTCAAAGCATTATTGAGGCCTCTGAGAAGAATGACTGAAAAGGGCTCAGTTTAAAGCTATAGCCAATTTTTGCCAGAGATGCACTCACAAGTCATTGCTTAAATGAGACATTCCAGTTCATGAAATAAATATGCATTTTTTGTATACCATGCAGATACTGGCGCTGGGGCTCAGTCAGGTAAAGAAATTAGTTTGTTACACACATTGCCCCGGAGTGTAATTCATAAAACATTCAGGTTACTATGGTAATGCCAGGGACTCCTTTAGGACACACCAGTCACTTTATGAGGGAACATTTAAAGGATTTAAAGAGACAGGAGACATAGTGTCAATCCCCATTTGTCTATGCAGACATGAACAAAACTTCAGAATATATAGTTTCTCATGGGCTCCAAAAAGGCATGCCACCTTGGTATATAGAGCCTGCTATAAGTATGACATTATGATACTTTAACAATGAAAGCATGGAACCAGTTGAAAACAGTTCTCTAAGTCCATGTTGTTGTTTTTTTAAATAGCTATTTTGTGTGTTCTATAGGGAACTGACTGCAATCATATTTATTGAACCAATGTTTTCTCTTTTAGTTCTTCAGTGGTATTTATTTCAATGTGTTTCCTAAACTACATTTTCACACGTAATCCTGTTTTGTTGATTAACTTTCTCTAATAAAAATCATTAACATGGGAAAATGTGATGTGAGATTTCAAAATTAAACCAAGCAAACAAACAAACAAACCAAAACATTCATTAGTAATCAGCTCACTGCAGAGTAAACCCTCCATCGAAAAGCATCATATCTTAACCAACTCCAAGAACTGAAGCCATGAAAACGAAGATTTGAATGGCTCAATTTCTTCTGAATACCCATATGAAAAACAGCTTGTGGTTTTTACTAGCTGCACAGTATGGGTAAAACAAAACTTCAGACATTGACTAAGAATGTTTTTCTAAGATTTTTTTTTTTCTTTTTAGTACTTATATAAACTGCAACTTAATTGGATACTTTATATTTGTAATTTCTTGGAATATTTAGTAAGGATGGTAAAATAAAAGATCTTAGCAATAGGGAAACATAACTTGGCTCAATGAATCATATTCCTTATGTTTCTTCCTCTCTGTCTATGCAGGGCTCTAATATAGTTTCTATCTTACCTGAAATACATTTGCCTTATATAATGCCTTCGTTTAAGGCTAAATATTATTGGTTTTAGCACTATTGGAATATTGTTTGCTGTCAGATGATTTCTTTCACTGGGTGCTCAACAAATCTCAATTGTGACAATTACTTTTTGTTTGAATTGCCATTTTTTGCCACTCTTTTAAATGTACAATAAACAGCACATTATTACAGTGTAGCAAAACCATAACTATTTTTAATATAATCATTGTAAAGTATGTTAAAAAGAGAACATAAATATGATTCAAAGAGGCACAGCGACAACTAATGTCTTTATATTGTATTAAACATCATTAAACTCAATTGCCCAAAATAAAGTAAAAAAAATAAACCAAGATTGGCAATTAGATTGGATTAGACAGATGTATTTTATTCCATTCCCGTTCCTCTTCATTGCTGGGGCGCCAGACATAATTCAACTTGACTGACCAGAGGACAGTGCACCTAATTACAGTGCACATTCATGTGGTAAGTGCTGCAAGATGGGTTGCCAAACATGAGGGAATGAATGAAATTACAGTTTAAAACTCTCCTCGAAAATCTGTATTCATTCAATAAGTTAAAAGTGTGTAGTGTTGGCAACTAATGATATTCTGGGTCCACTGCAAGAAAAAGGTGAGCCTTGTGCAGTGCTCAGTCAGTACTGGAATCCCAGGACAATCAGATGAAAGCTGGAGGCAATCCTAGCAGTAATGATTTCCATTGCATGAGAGTAGACGTTAAAACTTCATGCTGATTTGAACTCGGCTCTCGCCAAGATAAGCACCAACTAAGACGTAGCTTTACAGTAAACTAATGTTACCCATCTGCGTCTCCATCCATTTGTGTTTCTTTCCATCTGATTATGTAGATATCCTTCTGCTTGGTGTTGATGGCTGGTGTAATGCTGGCTTCAGGGATCAGCTTATTTTGTCTCCCCAGCGCATCATCACACACAACGGCTGCGATGCTGGCTCCGGGGATCAACCACAGTGCGGTCTCCCCAGCACATTAACATGACAACCGTCTGGATTGAGCTAAGTAGGGTAAATCTCTGGGATCTTCAAGTGGGCACATTCCATCCTCTGTGTGACTAGCCCACGACACCTCAAGAGGGATCGACGGTGATTCTGGCATCCCGGCATCACCCCCCTCCGTCCCCCACTCAACTCAGCCCAGCTTGCTTTACCGTACATCAGCGTTTCTTTCTTTCTTTCTTTCTATTGTGCTTGAGATCCCCAACCAGAATCTTTCCGTCTCAACCACAGCCAGTTGTTGCTCCTCTCTGCTGCTTCAGATAAGTTCTTCACTGTGCGACGCAACTCTTGGCCACTGAATCCGACGTCTCTGAGAAACCTGGTTGTAGAGTATGCCACAAATCCTTGACAATCTAGCTCCACTGGGTAAACCCGGACTCTCCATCCTCGATGTTCTGCTTAAGCAGCTAGTTGAGCATACCGAAGTTTCTTCCTCTCATACGCCTCATCCACAGCATCCTCCCATGGCACTGTTAACTCTATCAGGTGAACAAGGTGTGCTGATCCAGACCACAAGACAATATCTGGCCGAAGGTTAGTGATGGCAATCTCAGGTGGAAAAATAAGCCGTTGCCAGCATTTTCCAATCTCTAGCAGCTTCCAGTTGTCCTGGGCGAGGCTTGGTTTTAACACCTTTTCTTAACGGTTGCTCTCCTGGGCAAAGGAATGTTGTCTTTGTGTGTAACGCTTTGATGGAACTGGTGGCAACTTATTGGTCATGTTACGCTTGTCTTCCAATGCTAAGGCCAAACATCGTAGCACCTGATCATGGCTCCAAGTAAACCATCCTTGGCTAAGACCCACGTTACATCCTGTCAAAATGTGCCTTAATGTTGCAGGTGATGAACACAAAGGATATGAGGAATCCTCTCCTACCCAGAGGTTTAGGTTCTGTGGTGATGGGAGAACATCATATGTTGACCTGATGAGGAAACTGATCCTGCTCTGTTCCACTATCCATAGGTCTTGCCAGCCGATCTTGCGTTGTTCCACACTTTTCCATCTCATCCATTCTCCCTGCTTGGCCTGGAAAATGACCTTTACGCACCTCCTCCTGCTTCTGCACCTCATCCAGCTTCCATTGTTGAGCTGGAGCTACCTTGTGCCATGTAGGAGGAGCTGAACTGAGACCAAGACCCCCTCTTCCATGCTGAACTTGACCCATGATATCACTGACTCGAAGGGCAGCCTTTGCATCTTCCACAGCTTTTTTTGCTGCCCACTTTCTTCCAGTTTTCAACAGAGGTGCTGCCTCCCGTACGCATTTGTTGCGTGACTCTACTAATGTAATTTCAAGTCGGACCTTGGCGCACTTAAACTCCTCGGTTAGAGCGGAGAATGGTAGCTGCAGTATTCCTTTACCATAAAGTACCACTCTGCTGAGGCAGCGTGGAACTCCCAACCATTTCCTGATGAATTAACTGATTAAAGCTTCCAGCTTCTCTACTGTTGTCAAAGAAACCTCATACACAGTTAGTGGCCACAGCAGCCTTGGCAGTAGACCAAACTGAACGCAGCAGAGTTTCAGTTTGCCCGGTAAAGTGCTGCTGTCTATGCTCTTGAACCCTTCCACTGCTTGTTGTCTAACTTCTCCCATGAACTGTGTCCTTTAGATCCCCGTCGTACCATCTCCCAAGACTTTTCACTGGCTTCTCAGACATGTAGAACCTTTTATCTACTACTTTACCTTTAATTATAGAGATGCTACTTGATTTAGTGAGCTTGAATTGGATTCGTGTCCATTCAATGTTATTGGTTAATTTGCCCAATAACCAATTAGTGCAGGTGATAGTCGCATTCCAGAAGCCAAGCGCTCTCCTTCCACTACCTATTGTGATGCCCTAATAATTACTTCCATTGCCATGGTAAAAGCCAGTGGAGAAATGGTGCATCCTGCCATTATTCCAACTTCTAGGCATTGCCATGCAGTGTTGAATTCTGAAGTTGAAAAACTAAACTGCAAATCTCCACAGTAGGCTTTCACTAAATTTGTTATTGTCATCAGTACACTGAAAAAATCAAATGCTGCCCAAAGAAGTTCATGTGGCACTGAACCATATGCATTAGCCAAATCCAGGAATGTTACATGGAGCTCCTTACTCTCCTTTTTAGCTGATTGAATTTGTTGCCAGATCACATTGATGTGTTCTAAGCATCATGGGAAACCTGGAATGCCTGATTTTTGTACTGAAGTGTCAATGAAGCAGTTCTTTATTAGGTAAGATGACAATCTCTGAGCAATAATGCTGAAGAAAATCTTGCCTTCTACATTTAATAGGGAAATAGGGCGAAACTGACTGATGCTTGTAGCTGACTCAACCTGAATACTGTATTTTGCAGAATCTTTTTTTCTGAAAATTTGAAATTGGTAAGTTTTGTCTGAAGAATTGCCGGAATTTATTTTCTATGCAACCTCGCTTGCAGCTTCACAACAATTTTGATTGTCTTGCCCTCAGTCTTTGTGATGTTGGTCATTAAGACTTTGAAACATACTTAAATTATGTGCAAAACTCTGGATGCTTTCACTGCTGCCATTAATAAAACACCTCTAAGTCAAAAAGTATTTGAAAAGTACTGTAATGTGAAATAATGTCTCTTCTGAAGTCCTCATCATAAAAACCCACTTAAACACAGACCAGTTATTCAAAGATTTCAACATTGTATAATTATTCAGTGTGTTTTGTCATGTAATTATAATCTTGAGGAGGGGAGGCTTATGATTTCAGCTACACATAACTGTGAACAGTGAAATAAATATTGCAAGACAGGCATTATTGACACCTTATTTTTTTCTGTGCTTCGTCTGTATATAATTAAAATGTGCAGTACTGTGCTAGTTTTCTGAAAAAAAAAATTCTGAAACCACTGTACAGCTATGGTTAAAAGTATTGCATCACCCTGTAGAATTAACTAATTGTGCTTCATAAAGTTGAATGAATCCTGCTGAATAATGTTACGTTAACATATTGAACTACATACCGCTTTGTAGTTTTCCATATACTTAACGATAAACTGACAAAAATTGAAAAATGTGACATTTCAAAATGTAGCATGAAATACTGTACTACTATTATGGCTTCTCGTAGATATCTGCAATATCATTTTGTAGTTTCTTTGATTACATGATGTTAAATAAAATATCTAAAATGTGTTCATATATATTTTTTTATTATGTTTCAATCCTAAAATTCTAGATGATGCAAAACTTTGGCCATGGCTGTATGTGTACTGTATTGCAATATTTATATTATGGGTTTTATTCACAATATCAGCTTTCTGAATATCAACTTCTGTTTAATACAACAACAGCAAATAAAAAACACATGAGTTAAAGCCCATTCTTTAAAAGGAATCTCAGCTTGCCCTACGTGTCAGGCTGCTTGTTACACTTGCACTTCCTCGGTCACTTCCCCTTTATCTTGCGGGTCAAAGCATGCCACTGTCTGCAGCTCGTTGGTTAATAACAGGAAATAAGGCTGTAGAGAGGTGGAGAGGCAAACTTGAGCTTTCTTTAACTTAGTATATATATATATATATACACATCACCACCCAATCGATATATCGCGGGTGTCAGGGTCCAATATAAATCCGCTATATATCGAGGGCCGCGATATAGCAAAAGGTTCACACTTACAATTGCATTTACAATTTTTTCATCATATCCCTTCTCTTAATTTGTTGTGATGATCATATACAAAATCATAATGTTAGGTATTTTCTTTGAAATGGTTATTGTTCTGTTTCAATTTGGCAGATTTGGTTACATTTGGTTTGATTTCTCAGTATAGGAAGGTTCATCTATGTTTACACCTCCATTTACAGCCTGTCGTCTTTTTATTATTCAAACGTCCATTACAGTAATATTCTAAAGTTAGCTGACTGTGTTTAAACCTATTCAATATGAAAACAGTAAATATGTATTTTAATCCCTAACTCCCTAATTTTTTTTATAGCAACTTGTGATTATTATTACAATCTAGACAAATATTGCCTTCTATTACCCTGACACTTCCTTAAAGCCACTGTGCTATAGCATTTAGATGTACAACAGTAAAAGAAACCAGAAGGCTACCACGTCATGTAGACCAGAGGATGAAGGATCAGAAATGTCTTCATCTAGACAATGTGGTGAAGCTATAAAAAAAAGGCCACAAGATGCTTGGGTATATTGTGAAAAGTGTTGAATTTAAATCAACTGAAGTAATGTTAAAACTTTACAATGCATTAGTAAGACCTCATCTAGAATATTGTGTTCAGTTCTGGTCACCGCGTTACAAAAAGGATATTGCTGCTCTAGAAAGAGTGCAAAGAAGAGCGACCAGAATTATCCCGGGTTTAAAAGGCATGTCTTATACAGACAGGCTAAAAGAATTGAATCTATTCAGTCTTGAACAAAGGAGACTACGCTGTGATCTGATTCAAGCATTCAAAATTCTAAAAGGTATTGACAATGTTGACCCAGGGGACTTTTTTGACCTGGAAAAAGAAACAAAGACCAGGTGTCACAAATGGAGATTAGATAAAGGGGCATTCAGAACAGAAAATAGGAGGCACTTTTTTACACAGAGAATTGTGAGGGTCTGGAACCAACTCCCCAGTAAAGTTGTTGGCGCTGACACCCTGGGATCCTTCAAGAAGCTGCTTGTTGAGATTCTGTGATCAATAAGCTACTAAGAACCAAATGAGCAAGATGGGCCGAATGGCCTCCTCTTGTTTGTAAACTTTTTTATGTTCTTCTTATGTTCCTAAGGTAGGGTATAACTGCCTGAGGGAATATAAACATAGTTTGCCAAGTTAAACAAAGCCTGTTGCTTCAGTACCAAGCTCTGCTATGGTTACAGCATTTAATAATGAGTTGCTTTTCAACAATTACAATTTTCATAACATAATTTACAGGCTGCTGCATAAAGGATCGAATGTTGTTGACATGTAGTCATGCTCCCTGTAGCTGTTGTGTCAAAACAGCGTAGCATTATGAAATACTGTGTACAGTATTTGGGAATCAGGTTCTGTATATCAGTATGCAAAAGTAGGCTTTATAACACTGATGATCTTGTTAAGATCTCGCAGAGTGATTGATTTGAACTTTGGGATTCTTATAAATTTGAACAGTAATTTTGCATTCTCTTTCCGATACAACAGTTTTTAATACATTATCATGCATGTCTTTGAGTCTTCCTCTTTACTGTAGATTTGCTATGATTATACTGTGCTTTTGCTCATCTTTTGCAAACTTTGCTATGCTTTTATTATACCACAGTAAATGTTTATGTATTAGGGGACAGATGACAGAAATGTTTTTGCATCAGAGGAAACATCAGTTCACAATTAAAAATGTGTAATAACATACTGTTAGAAAATATTAAATATTTAAATGTAAAGCATATTCATGCATCCCTTTGTAACCAGGCCCAGATGTGTGCTATTAACAACAAGTATTATGTATTCAATTATTATCCAGGTTCAAGAAGGAGGTTGGTATATTTATATAATGTGAAATAACTAATTAAACAACAGGAATTAAGCAGTGCAGTTTCTTTAGCCGGCACCTTATTTATTAGACAGATATTTTTTTTCCCTAAAAAAACAAACAAAAAAACATGATATCTTTTGATTTTGGAAAAAAAGAGATACTTCTTCACAAATAGTAGAAATAAGTAAGAGTCCAGTTCTGTAAAAGTTGAAAGAACACTGAGATTCAATAAGATTCTCAAAGTCAATCAGTTGTTCTAAGATATACTGGATCAGTTAAATTGTCTTACGCAGGTAGATTCCAATTATATACTGTAGTGTCGAATAGTGCAATCAATAAATCTTCTAGTCTTCAACACAGAATCATTGTTTTCACTTTGTAGTGTAGTCATCTATGGACCTGGTTTGCCATCTCGAGTCACAACCCATATTTTACTGTAAAGGTTATGTATTTAATCACATGCAGATCAGTGTAATGTAAAGCATTATTCAGATGCTGGGGGCACAGTAGAATGTACAGATCAGTGCTAAACAGTCCATTTCTAATAAGATAACTGGAAATCCTTTAAACAACTAATGTACCTTATAACATGACATTTTAGGTGGTATTAAATTTGCAGATTTTCTACCTTGTTAGATTTTGATGGTTTTTGAATTGGCATTTATCACTTAGCGCGTTCACAAAGAAAAATGTCAGTTTTGTATTTCTTCTTTTAATTAAAAAAACATTCAAATACATGTTTACTTAACGAAATGTGTCTGCTAAAACAATATCTAATTTACAGTAACTAGTTATAGATAGCATCTACAATGTCACTGCAGCAACTTGGAGAACAACAAAGGCCTAAAAATTAGTTACAATATTTATCGTTCTTAATGGCCCTTCAATTTTAAAATATCAGTAATTGGAAAGGATTACTAACTGCAGTACACTTTAACGATAGGCATTTGCCAACTCTCAGTTTTAAAACTTAGCTATAGTTCATTAACATAACACAGTGGAATGATCACAGTATCATGTTGTAATTGTAGTATTGCACATGCAGTATTGCGCATGTGAAAACTTGACAGTATTGCACATGTGAAAACTTTAACAATAAACCCCAAACTAAAATGCTTTAAATTTAAAACTGGTTAATAGATTAGCAAGCACTGGCAAAATCAGCTTTTTTTATATGGTGCAGAACTAATTTATTTTAACATATTGTTTAGGGACTTTGCGATATCAATGATTTCTTCTTACAGGGATGGCTGGAACAGATCCACCATCTAGCCCTTATCAGGTTTTCATATCAGCATAAAAGTGTGTGTAGACTAAAAACCAAACAAATAAAAAAAAACAGGTTGGCAAAATGGAGGGTTGTCAAATACAAATGTTTTCTTTTGTAATCAAGGGCTGTATTAATCTATAGTATACAACTGTTTTTAAGCAGTTTATCATAATATTAAAAGACAACCTTAAGGGGGAAGTAAAATGAAAATTCAAAGCAGTTATCATGTTCACCACATAGAGCGTGACGGACACAATTGGTCTATCTGTATATATATTTCAATTATTGTTACAAGATGACAATGCAATGTTAATAAACAGCTGCTGAACCACTCACTCAACAAGGAGGCGAGTACACCCAAAACCAAGATTGGGCCAAATATTTAGAATACAAAATGGAAATGCATTTGAAATATGTTTGCTGACTAACATTTATGGTATGGGTTACAGCAGAGCAGACCAAAGTGATTTAGAGTTAGGCCATTTATCTTGTTGGTATTTTCTGTAATTATTTCTACCCAGTCAAGTGGGAGACACTCTGTTTTTGTCAGCTTTATATTTCTCCTTCTCCTTATAACCATAGAATTTATTGCACTTGTGAGTAGACTAGTTGATGCTCTAGACAACTATGCTTATGATATAAACCGTAGCAGATCGTAATAACACTGCTCTAAAATGTATTCTTACTTCCTTTTGTAAGAAATAGCCCTTCAGGAGAAACAGTGGAAGGATTGAAAGAGTGATGGTATTAAACCCTGCCCCTGTTTAGATCATCTAAATCGACAGCCAATAAATTAAGATAAAATATAGTTTAAAGTATAAATGGATACGTAAGATAAATATAATATAATAAAAAAAGCAACACCTTACCCAAAGCCTAGTTTAATTGAGCCTAATTAATTTATACTGTGATCCATTTCTAATTTATTACACGTGTATTGTATTTTGGTTAACTACATGCTTCTGAAGCCAGGTTTCATTCTTTTTTATTATTTCGATTTTTTGCTAGTCTCAGCTATAAGCAATGGAATTAAAGTTGTTATACATTTATACACACTAATTACTGAACTGTTTGGACGAAGATCTGCAGACCTTGTCAGGCTTTAACAGTCCTTGGATTTTACAACCAACGAAATAGCTTAATTAACAGTGGCTACACGTGACACATGCTGAGAGAATTTTGCCTGTAGAAAACTGCTGCCAATTGAGAGGTATGCTGAAAGCATAAATTACAATAGATCCTTACAGATGTAAGATTATATTTAACACACTTACCAGTCACAATAGGCATATATATATATATATATATATATATATATATATATATATATATATATATATATATATATATATACAGTACTGTGCAAAAGTTTTAGGCAGGTGTGAAAAAATGCTGTAAAGTAAGAATGCTTTCAAAAATAGACATGTTAATAGATTATATTTATCAATTAACTAAATGCAAAGTGAGTGAACAGAAGAACAATCCCTTTGCCTTCAAAACAGCATCAATTCTTCTAGGTACACTTGCACAAAGTCAGGGATTTTGTAGGCATATAGTCAGGTGTATGATTAAACAATTATACCAAACAGGTGCTAATGATCATCAATTCAGTATGTAGGTTGAAACACAATCATTAACTGAAACAGAAACAGCTGTGTAGAGGAATAAAACTGGGTGAGGAACAGCCAGACTCAGCTAATAAGGTGAGGTTGCTGAAGACAGTTTACTGTCAAAAGTCATACACCATGGCAAGACTGAGCACAGCAACAAGACACAAGGTAGTTATACTGCATCAGTAAGGTCTCTCCCAGGCAGAAATTTCAAGGCAGCAGGGGTTTCCAGATGTGCTGTCCAAGCTCTTTTGAAGAAGCACAAAGAAACGGGCAACGTTGAGGACCGTAGATGCAGTGGTCGGCCAAGGAAACTTACTGCAGCAGATGAAAGACACATCATGCTTACTTCCCTTCGCAATCGGAAGATGTCCAGCAGTGCCATCAGCTCAGAATTGGCAGAAAACAGTGGGACCCTGGTACACCCATCTACTGTCCGGAGAAGTCTGGTCAGAAGTGGCCTTCATGGAAGACTTGCGGCCAAAAAGCCATACCTCCGTGGAAACAAGGCCAAGCGACTCAACTATGCACGAAAACACAGGAACTGGGGTGCAGAAAAATGGCAGCAGGTGCTCTGGACTGATGAGTCAAAATTTGAAATATTTGGCTGTAGCAGAAGGCAGTTTGTTCAGCGAAGGGCTGGAGAGCGGTACACTAATGAGTGTCTGCAGGCAACAGTGAAGCATGGTGGAGGTTCCTTGCAAGTTTGGGGCTGCATTTCTGCAAATGGAGTTGGGGATTTGGTCAGAATTAATGGTCTCCTCAATGCTGAGAAGCACAGGCAGATACTTATCCATCATGCAATACCATCAGGGAGGCATCTGATTGG
This sequence comes from Acipenser oxyrinchus oxyrinchus, assembly GCA_030684275.1. Taxonomy (NCBI): domain Eukaryota; kingdom Metazoa; phylum Chordata; class Actinopteri; order Acipenseriformes; family Acipenseridae; genus Acipenser; species Acipenser oxyrinchus. The sequence goes on from CM060251.1 coordinate 15,290,167, forward strand.
CCCCAAATTTATTCTACAGCATGACAATGACCCCAAACATACATCGAAAGTCATTAAGAACTATCTTCAGCGTAAAGAAGAACAAGGAGTTCTGGAAGTGATGGTATGGCCCCCACAGAGCCCTGATCTCAACATCATCGAGTCTGTCTGGGATTACATGAAGAGAGAGAAGCAACTGAGGCTGCCTAAATCCACAGAAGAACTGTGGTTAGTTCTCCAAGATGTTTGGGCCAACCTACCTGCCGAGTTCCTTCAAAAACTGTGTGCAAGTGTACCTAGAAGAATTGATGCTGTTTTGAAGGCAAAGGGTGGTCACACCAAATATTGATTTGATGTAGATTTTTCTTCTGTTCACTCACTTTGCATTTTGTTAATTGATCAATATAAACTATTATTGATAAATATAAACTATCTATTTTTGAAAGCATTCTTACTTTACAGCATTTTTTCACACCTGCCTAAAACTTTTGCACAGTACTGTATATATATATATATATATATATATATATATATATATATATATATATATATATATATATATATATATATATATATGTATATATATATAAAGCTAGAAAAAACTCTTAAAACCGCTTACCTGTTAAAGATTCATTTTATGTACACAGCACCAGAGCCTTTTCTGTTCAGGTCAAGCTACTGTAGGTTAGTCATGCTTTGTTTGAAGCAATAGCACAACAAAGCTGTTATTTCGTCATAAAAATTGTGCAATTCTGTTAACTGTGACCCCCTTTTATTAGAATGTCATTAATTTTAACTATTTTTGCTATCGTAGCTATCGTGATTTTGGATATTTTATGCAATATTTGTGTTAAATAATTGCATACATTTTGTTATTTCCTAGAGACTCCTAGGGAAAGTAATGAAATACAGCCAGTAAACCCCTATCCTAACCATGCTGGTTTAATTAAGGGTGCACTGTATTTTTATATCAATATTTTACAGTTAGCCAAAACATAATTGATCTGCCCCGGTTCAAATCCCACCTCAGCCAATGACGCATTGTGTGACCCTGAGCAAGTCACTTAACCTCCTTGTGCTCCGTCTTTCGGGTGAGACGTAATTGTAAGTGACTCTGCAGCTGATGCATAGTTCACACACACACTAGTATCTGTAAGTCGCCTTGGATAAAGGCGTCTGCTAAATAAAATAATAAAATAATAATATATTTAATATATATATATATATAATAAATATATGCGTTAACATGAGTTCAGGTTGCCATCCATAGACATATGTTACATAGGCTAGGATCAGCAAAAGTGTCTTTATAAAAGTAGCTTCCTATTGTATTCCAAGTTTCCTATTGTATTGCAAGCAATACACAGCAAAAGACTCAATGGTTCTGGTGCTTACCAACAGCTTGTGTTACATTTGTCTTTTCAGGCAACTATAACTTAAAAGCAGCTTGACCCACAGGTAAAAGCAATCCGAACTACTGTGAATCATTGCAAACATCAAAAAGGAACATAAATCCAATGACAAACGTAAGTCTTTCTAAATGTCTTCAATAGAAAACATTAACAGCTGGTTTCATATACCTTGACTAGCACTAACCTTGGACTACAGTGTCTAATGTTATTTTAGCTAAGGTAGTCATTGAATTTCTGAAGCTTGTTTAAGTATTTAGCAATACTGAGTGTGTAATAGTTATGGATGAAACCTCACGAAGGAAAGGGAATAGTAAATGATAAAAAGGTATTTTCAAGCTACTTGCTCTTTAAAGTTTTGTGAATCTCTTTTTCGTCATCATTCCATTTTGCTTTCTGTAACCAAAGTATTCATTTAAGCTGCTTTAATTTAGACCGTAACATAAATATTTGCCTTCTGTGGTGGGGAATTTCTTTGTTGTTAAGGCATTAAGGCAAAACCAAATAGTCATGTTCTGAAATTTAACCTTGCTGCTTTACTGTTTTTTATTTGCAGCGTTTGAGTTTCGAACTGTTTTAAATCACATCAACATGGAAACTTCAAAATGGCATCACATAATATGTAGATGAATATACAAGGGTCAAACATTTTCACTAGCATTTAAGGCATTTTAACCTGTAAACGTATCTGAATTGACTCTAGCCGATGTAGCTTTGTGTGCTCCTTTTCCCTATAATAGTAACTGAAACAGTATTTCCATATGCTCACTGTCGAGGCGATATATTCTTTCCTCTGCTCATTGGCTGCCACAAGTTGTTAATGATTTGCTCAAAGTAAGCTTTGTGTTCTTATTTGGCTGCGTTTGCAGACTGCAGTGCTTTGCTATCATCCAAGGAATGTGTAGCTGATGTCAATAAGGTGTTTAAAAAAACCACTGTACAGCACACTCTTCATACAAGGGTTCAGAGTGAACCCAGAACCAATTAATACAATATTTTATACGTAGGTCGCACTGTTGCCAATATTATAGGCAACATAAATTAAGCCTTAAAGTAAATGTTAATTAATGTGGCTTTCAGCTTTAGTGAACTATGACCAATCCTTACTGTTGTAATATGTTGTTACAGTTGTATATCAGATAGTAAAGAGAATGCATTGTATTGTGTATTCTGTACATCACAATTCTTCATGTTTTTTTTACACAAATTTTTCTCAAAGAATAATAATATTATCCAGAGACTGTTCTTAGGTTAGTCTGGGAACAAAACAAACTATATTTCATATTATATATTTCTGCTAAGGGTTAAGGGTTTTATGTTAAGAGACACATTTTTTGTTTATCAATAGTTAACAAGCTTACTAACAAGTCAAAAAATGTTGCTCATATTTTGTTAATAGTACATTAATGTATAATACCATATTTATAAACTATTTGAAAGGGTAAAAAATACAGCTTAATCTCACTAACATTGTAAAAAGTGTCTTTAAACAAATGTAATCCCAATTATATGATAGACTTGTAATTGATTATCAGCTTTTTAATACTTTAAATAGATTGTTGCATATTAACTTAACATTTGTATGAGTAAGTTCGTTATTAACAGTTAATTAGGCTAATTTAAAAAGTAGTCCTTTAAATAAAGTGTCCATGATCATTATTATTATTATTTATTTCTTAGCAGACGCCCTTATCCAGAGCTACTTACAATTGTTACAAGATATCACATTATTTTTACATACAATTACATTATTTTTTACACATTATTTTTACATACAATTACCCATTTATACAGTTGGGTTTTTACTGGAGCAATCTAGGTAAAGTACCTTGCTCAAGGATACAGCAGCAGTGTCCCCCATCTGGGATCGAACCCACAACCCTCCGGTCAAGAGTCCAGAGCCCTAACCACTACTCCACACTGCTGCCCTGATCATGATTTTAAACACTTAATAATAACTAACGGACACTAACACTAATGAAGACATTGGCAGCTTCTGGATTTTCAAATCGGAAACCAAGTATTTTATCCTTTTCCACCAAAAAAATGTTCAGGAAAATAATTTATTTGTATAAACTTGTGAACAGTCTGTTTAGCCTGAAACTATTCCAAGCTTTTCCTACGTTCTTAACACACTCCATGACGGCAGGCACAGTTTATACTGATTATGAGTACTAACAAACAGAGTTCTGACTTTTTTTCCTTTTTAGGCACACTTTATATTAACAAATACAAATTTTAACATTTCAGGTTGTGCATTTAATTATCTTAGTTGACTCAACTAAGCCAGTGTTTACCTAAAACTAATTCAATATTTTAATGAGACTTGATTCACAAAGTATACTCCTATGTGGTAAACCCTGGACCAAAACCCGTAAATACCTCACAATTGGATTGGCAATGTAGTCCTACTTTCCTACTGCATGCATTTTTGGTCCTAATCGCATTAAATAAATACATACATGTTGTCCTTTTAAAATACATTTCTGTACTTCTCATTAACATGTTTTTGCTCTCCTGTCAGGTTTTTATTTTTTTTTATAGCAATACTGTTTTGATTCGGAAGGATCATATCATGTGCCATAATATCATGGAAATTAAACACTGCTTTGACCTCTATGTTGGAAATGTGCAGAACATATTTGATCCCCCTCAGATCTTTGGAAATGATTTCTATTATACCTAGGATAAAACAACACCAAAAGGGGTCTATTAGATTAACAACAATAACATACGGGGGGATTATTTGTAAAAAAAAAAATATGAATCATTATGCTCTACTGATATGAAAGTTGTATTTAGTGTCTTCGTCAATCATTGAAACAGCTTTTCAAATAAATGGTAATGTCATGCCCTCAAATAGTGTGATTTGTGTACTAGCAAAGTTTTGACATTTTGACCTAATGAGTTTTGTACCCACCTATCACAGCAGCCAATAAGATATCATCAAAATCTGTGATTACCCATAGTGCATTTATTCATACTAACATCCGTCAGGAAGGGATCAAAGCCACACATTCTTAGGACTGCAGTTGCACTTCCCATAAATAATAATAGCAATGTTTATGAAGTAACATAATTATGTGTTATCATTTAGAAGATTTACAAAACAACAGCTGTCTGACAGTTATATCTGAATAGCAATAAATGATCTGTATCAACAGGCATAATGATATATTGCCAGGTTTGTCACAGGTTTTTAAACAGATGCACAGAAAAAATGAATGTCTGCTCTCTCTATATACTGTATATCACCTATAGTAAGGCTATTAAGCTATGTTTACTGTTGACACAGTAGTTACTGGAATAAAAAGAGCATAATTTGTTAGGGCACAGGAGTAATCCCACATTTTGTATATTGTGAAAGTATTATGTTATTGTGGTTTCAAAGCTGTAAATTGTTTACAGACTGGAATGCTGGCAGTGAATAAAATACAAGTTTCTATTTGTTTGTTGGTATCTTGTAGTAAAAGTTAGCACCTCCAGTTCTAGGCCAGAAAATCACAGACTAGCTGTTTTAAAAATTTACTGTGGTATATCATGTTATAACCATAATGAAAGTAGGGTAAAACATTTAGAAGTCTGAAGCATGGTATAAGCTATTGCAAAACAAGATAGATTAATACTATGAAAAGCACATTAAACAGCACAATTACTGTGCAATTTTTCCTTGGCAGTCTTTTATAGTATAAGGGAAAATCATACTATTTTTGGGGGGCAAACTCTTACAATATGCACTTCCAAACACCCCAGCATGTGTGCGCATGCTGTATTTTAGGACTTATGTGCCAGCCTTCAGATGAGATATAAAACAGATATCCAGTCATTTTGTAAGACATCAACAATCTCTATGTTGCCAACATCACTGAAGAGGCTTCAGTATCCCAGCAACTGGCATGCCTCTAATTGTCAAAGGGCATCCCTGAATTTATTTAATTTAAATCAACAAGGGCACATAATTGGGCTGTAAGAAGCATAACTCTTTAAAAGCAGACACCACTGGTTACTTTTATTGTCCAGCCTGAAATGCAAGGTGTTTAAACAAGGGATTAGGCTTAGGGCTGCTGTTGTCATTAAATATTAATCCTTTTCAATTAAACAAAACAAAACTTTTATGCTGTATGCAAACCATGGAATTCTCACAGGTCTTCCCCTCACAGAAGACGCCTAAAATGGTAAGCCTCCACTTCACTCACAGCAATAAGCAACATGAATTGGTAGCTGTTTTGCTGGGTTTTAAACAGATTAAAGGCATGATAAACAAAACTTTAAAATCACAGAAAGGAAGCGGTCCTGGATATAGTATTGCTGTTGCTAATAAGAGCTTTGAAGGTTTCATCTTTTACACTATCCAAAATAGCAAGTCAGGTATAGGTGTTGGGACACCTGAGGCTGAGTAATATGACACTGATTATCCTTTTGTTGCTTGCTGTACAAACATCACTACCAACTGGAACACACACAGAAGTATGCAGCAACCTATGCAACAAATCATTAAAACCCAATACTTCTTTTTCAAGTAAAAGTCAAGTGCTGTAAAAAAAAAAATGTAAAAAGTAAAACAAATATGCAATCCATTGTCATAAAAAGGTCTGGTGTTTTGTTTAAATTCATTGAACATGCTCACTACAGTGTACAGCTTTTAATTTATAAAAAGCAGGCGCTCTTCTGCAAAGTTTGTAAAGAGAAGAATGCTTGTATTGGCACTGCCAATGACAGTAACTGTAAATGCTGCCTGTGAAATGGTTTGCTTACCATAATGACATTTTTAGACTACTTTGTTATTATCAAACTACGTAAACTCTCTAGTCCTGCTCTGTGTAGATGGACCTAGCCAGAATGTTTTATAGGTTCTCCAACTGATTTAAATACAGTATTGTTGAAAGGAAAATAACTGGGTTGATTCAAGCAGCATTTTGGAATAAATGAAAACTTTGCTTTTGTTCCAGCTTGAGGGTTGGGGGCCTTGAAATTTGTAAAAAAAAAACCTTGGTATGAGAGGAAACCTCTGTCCCAGGCACCTGCTTAAGTTTAAGGAAAGTGTGTAAAAATTATTTGATGTGATAAAAGGGATATTGTTAGGGGTGGGCACCAATATTGATATTTTCAATATTGATATATTGAATATCCATATTGTGATACCGTGGGATTAAAAGAAAAGTTAATGTACGCTTGCAGACACATACCGGTGTCGTAGGAAATAAGTTTACCAGGAAGTAAGTTGATCAAGCTCTAGAATTTAAAGGGGAGGTTACATTGTTTCTAATGTCTACGAGCTTAGGCTGGGAAATAAGTGGATCAAGCCCAGGAAAGAAGTAGATCGAGCCTAGGAAATAAGTTGGTCAGATATATTAACAAACAATAAATAATTTTAAATTAATTTTGTAAGTATAATTTATATAAATGAGTAGATTGGATGTCTTCGACAGTATGACGCTAGATAAGAAAATGTGAATATCGCTGTAGATCAGATATATTAGCCTAACAAAAAATAAATAATTTAAAATGAATTTTGTAAGTATAATTTATATTAATAAGTAGATCGGATATATTCGACAGTATGACGCTAGATAAGGGAATGTGAATATCGCTGTAATATATATTAGCAACAAATACATAAGGCACAGGTGCCCAGTTTTATTTATTTCCTTTTTTATTTATTTTAGCCCACAGAGGGCGCTGTTGTCTGTGGCCTGTATACCGGCAACGGTAATCAGGACCACAGGGTTACCAACACAAGTATACTCAGGTGCACTCACAGGTGCTCAAAAATAATAATGAAAACCAAAGGCGAAATAAAAGAGAAAATAAAACAGTAATAAAACTACAAAACAAAAGTGCTGCTTACGCAGTGCCCCACTGCCGCTATGCCGGTCAGCTTGGGTCTCGGTCCTATGCTCGGTTATTCTTTATACACTGGGGTGTCCAGAGTTCCCCATATCTCTACACATGTCCCCTCGGGTATGGAATAGTTTATTTAAATTCTTGTTTGATTTGTTTGAGGCGGGCTGTCTTCCTCAGCTATGCTTGCCTGTTTCATCCTCTCTTCAACCGCTGGCGTTCCTGCCTGGTCTTTATTTACACTGGCCATCCGAATGCATAACCAAGCGCAGTACTCAGCCACTCAGAGAGAGAAAGCCAACACACCCTCTTCCCCACCTCTCCGTGTCACTGCCATGACTGACAGGCGGATCTTACGAGGCTGCTGCCCTCATCCTGCAGAACCATGCATGCGCCAGACAGTCAGCACAGATCTCCCCTGTTACAGAAGCCTGTGATAGTAACGTGTATTTCTGTTTGCGTAATAAACGTTAACTAGCAAAATGTGTTACATATTTAATGTTATTTTGCATTTCTGGAGGTGTTCTTGTTTTGGGAAGCACTACTGTATGGACAGGTATGCAAGCGATTTTCCAAAAGTTAAAGCATGAGTTTCAGTCATGGAAAAAATTGAGCTTCTTGCTGCGATTACTAACTAGGCCATGGTGCACATCAATCACATGATGTACTTGAAAAATGTTGCTTATACAGTATTATTATTATTATTTTGTATTACGCGCTTTGGTGTTTCATTTATGTTTACATACAGTACAGTACATACAGTATAATTAGTACAAAAAAAGGAACAGGAGGCTGGTTATCATCATGCATGTATTTCAATCACAAGTTTGGGTAGAAACAATACATTAATTAGCTAAAGAGTTAACATCTTTGCTAAACAGTAGTTAATACCTGTAGTTCAATATCAACAAAAAAACCTATTGTAAGAAAGAGAGATTATACAGTATATGTAGGCTACTGTATATCAGCATGGTTTTAAAAATGGTAAATTCCTGTAGTGCAATATATCAGATCTACTTATTAATATAAATTATACTTACAAAATTAATTTTAAATTATTTATTTTTTGTTAGGCTAGTATATCTGATCTACAGCAATATTCACATTTTCTTATCTAACATCATACTGTGGAAGACATCCGATCTACTCATTTATATAAATTATACTTACAAAATTAATTTAAAATTATTTATTGTTTGTTAATATATCAGATAAACTTATTTCAAATCATTTAATATATAAATAAATCTCTGTGATCACACATAAACTACATCTGATTGACAATGATGTTATAGAAACATAAAAAGACAGGGGTTCAAAACAATTTACCATATAAAGAGTCGTCGATCACACATTTTAAAGTTCATACAAAAAGACAGTGGCACGAGCACATACCAACATACAGTCTTGCAAATAAAACAGTCACATAAAATAAAAAGCCATCTCTCATATGCGCTACTCCCATTTCTTCACCTTTTCTTCTCACTGGCCCGGAAACTATATCCTGTTTTCAAAAAGTGCGCGCATCAACAAATTAAGAAACAGGATCGTCTTTTTTAAAGGGATACACACTAAAAACAAACTTAACACAAAAGCCCATAATAAACAGGAAAATCGACTTAAATAATTTGATATATATATTCTTCCATTCAGAACATGCTCATAAGGTACCTGATGGTATTTGCATGCTGCATTAAGCACTATTGGTATTATTTTGAGATATGCGAATGAGTCAGTGGTTCATTGCATTTTGTCCATGTGATTACTTACGCCAGGGGTTTTCAATCGGGGGTATGCGTACCCATGGGGGTACTTCTAAGGATCATAGGGTGCACGCGGGACGACTCAGAAATGCACAAATAGAAATAAAAGTAAGAGAAAATAATAATCTTGATTATTATTTAGAATATTACATCCACATTTCCACGTAATGCATGCTAATTTCGATCGCGTGGATTTCCACTCTGATATATATCGGTGAAGGAGGTGTCTGGCGATTGTGCCTGGAGAGCGCTCTGTGCTGCTCATGGTCTTTGCTGTTTTCAACTTGTCCTAAGCACAGTGTTTCTGCATTTTGTAGAAGTATAAATGCTCGGACGTTTTTGGACGTTTTTTGTTTATTACCGCTGCTGCATTTTATTAACAGTAATAGTGGCTGGTTGAATATGTGTTCGGTGTTTGATACAATTCTTACTTGCAATAGAAAAACGAAGGAAAACACATTTTTAGTTAGTAATTATAGTTTTATCTTGAGGTTATTATGTTTTTGATACTGTAAACGTTTTAAATGGCACACATAATCATGCTGAGGTGGGAAGTAAATAGTAATGCGATAAACATTTACAGTGCAGACTATTTTGTATTATTTATAATGACTTTTCTCAATAGAAAGCGAATATGTCTTTCCAAAGATTCCTAAATACTACCTTTTAATTCTTTGCATCCAAAGACATGTAATTAAGTTTTAAGAATGAAGCCTACTGTTTGTTTTACTGTCTCAGCAATTTGTCAGTCCAAGACTGTTGTGCAAAATTATATATTACATAAACGAGAGAAAAAAGAAATATGTTAACCAGATTATTCTGCCTTTTATTGCAACTGTGGTGCCATTCATTGAGCGAAAATTGTAAAGGGTACTTTAGCTGAAACCTCCCAACAGAAGAGGTACAAGTTTCAAAAAAAGGTTGAAAACCTCTGACTTGCGCTATTATTAATGTATTTTTAAAATGTTAACTTTCGGTATTATAAATGAGATGTACTTTTAAAACATCAAAACACATCTCAAAATAATGCAACATTCAGCATGACACTGTACTTAATACTTTTAGATGTGTCATGCATTTATACGCAGAGAAGATTAAATTACTTCCGGATTGGCTAGCCTGCGCAGTGAAGTATAGAAATATTTCGGTTTTGATGTGGCTGATGATGGCATGGAATAGTAAATCAATATAACAAGACCTTGTTCTTCTCCATGGATGTTGTGAAGCAAAGCTAAGTTAAAGTAAGTTATTGCTTTTTTTATGTAAATATCTGTTAACGTCTATATGTATACAGGTTTCCTATTGTCACACCAGAGAGCTTGATGTTGCACTGACTGAAGAATGGGACAGGATTACCCAAGAGGTCATCTACCGCCTGACCCCATCAGTTAAAAAACATTAGCACTGTAAACAACACACAATTTACAGAATTTCTGATACAAGTTTTTATAATCAATTGGCAAATCAGAACCTTAAAAACACGTAGTATTTAGTTATAGGACACCAGTGTGGAACATTCGCTATAAAGACACAAATACAATATCACAAAATCATTAATTCAAAACGAACAAGGCAGCTTGTCATGTTGTGGCAAGAAATTGACAGTTTTACTCCATTAAAAGAGATGTAACCTTGTCTTATTTAGCTGAAAGAAGGAAACATGGCCAACAATAGTTTGTTCACAGCACTGCCTCCCATTTTATGAAATCCTTGCCATGTTCATTTATCGTCTTTCTTCACAATTTCCAGTGCTAGTGTTATTCTGCCGTCCTTAACAATTGAATGTCTCCCTTCTTGGGATCTTACTGTGAAATGTATTTTCCTCAGGTCAAATATAATGTCAGATTCAACTAAAGCAATTATTGAACAAATTAAAATCGCACAAATTCTAACTGCTCCAAATCCAGTAGGTGCCTCATCAAGCTGTGGTTACCATAGCAACGCGTTCAGAAAGGGACTCCCCAGCATGGTAAGTTGCCATGGTAACAAGCAGCTTTGTGAGGCACTCAAGGTTTGTGCGTCACGCGGCTGTGCAGCAGCATTACATTGTTCCAGCTTTCTGGCGTTGCGCTTTCGCTATTGGTGAAAGCAAGTTGAGACTTTTAAATAATGTCACTAGCACTTCTGTGGACTTAGATGTATTGAATATGCTTAAATGTGTTTATATTTCTCAATTAAATAATACGAATATTCAAAATGTTGTTTTAGCCTTTGGGAATTATTGGTGAGGCCATGCCTCACTTGCCTCGGCTGACGACCACAGTTGCATTACACAAACAGAAGGTCTTGCTGTTTAGCTAATTGGTCAGCTTTCTTCTGGAAAAACTTGTGTCGTTTCCCAACGCAATCTAGATGTCGTGCCTCCAGATGCCGATGATCGTCACCAATGTAAGAAAAACTGAAATTAATATAAGATGGTAATTCCGAGGTTTTTTTTCTGTTGTTTCTTTGAACTGCAAGTAGGATTATACATTTTTCATTTTGCATCCATTTTAACAACTGTTTTCAAAATCCCAAGTAACTGCACGTAAAACTTCACCTTATATTTTATTTTTTTGCTTCATATTTAAAGCAGAAGACTGGTGATAAAACAATACATTGTTTACCTAATTACTGCTAATGATTAGTATGCAAATTATATTTATTTTGAATATAACCATAAGAAGTTGTACAGTGAAACTAAATCTTAACAGTGTGCACTGAACGTCATATTTTTTAGATTGTTTGGCGACCCATGAGAAACCTTGCCGCAACCATTATTTGGATCGTGACCCCCACTTTGGGAAACGTTGATCTGGACCATTTTCTATGAAAAATTGGTTTCCAGAGACCAAGCCAATAGGCATTTCCGTGGGTCTTGTGTTTACATGTATGTCACTGAGCCTGTGCACATAATAACATTTATTTATCGGTTCATTTCAATGTGTAAAGAGTGTTCCCTTGAAATACTCTAATTTGATTCTTGTTGTTAATTGTGAAAAATTCAAGTTTGAAATGTTGCACCTTTAATTTAAGTAGTCTATTGTATAAGATTATTGTATTTAAATCATTTTTAACAAATAATTCAAGGTCTTATATGCTTTGTGGATGTCAGCTAGGACTTCTTGAAGAAAAGTCTCTGCAGTGACCCAGTTGGCCCAGCCAAAATCCTTGAGAAACCTCACCCATCTCCAAAGATTTTAAAAAGACCACATCATTATAGGAATCAGCTTCCATTTGCTATTATTAACCAGCTGACCAAAGTCTGCAGATGTTTTTTTAGAATAATTGTATGCATAGTCCAAGTTTATTCTACTTGATGAAAGAGAGAGAAAGCACAAAGTTATATATATATATATATATATATATATATATATATATATATATATACTGTATATATATTTTTTAATGTTTGATGCAGTACAGTATCAAACTTCCAGACCAACTAGTCTATTGTGGCTTTTGTGTGGGTTAAAAAAAGTAATGTTTTGTACTTCTGATAGGTAAAGTAATCGTGGATGGTGAAAAGCAGTTTTTTAAAACAATACTTTCAAGTGAATTTGGGTTACATCATTTAAAAAAGGTATAATTTAAGTAATTGCAGGTGCAATTGCTGAGGAAAAGGTTTATAATGTGAGGAAAAGGTTTATAAATAAATGTACTGAAAGCCCAGTGACTCTAAATACCATGCTTTTAAAGCAGCACAGCGCATTAAATCTAATTGGATGTATTCAGGGATAAAATTCCTTTTAACAAATGAGATAGCTTTCCAATCACAGTGTAAAACTGTTCTTCAAAGAAGCAACTTTCCTTGACAGTAAAAACAGCAGGGATACATAGGTATTTTAAATGGACCATTCATGTCAAAAGAAGAGTTTTCTATTAGAAGCAGTGGTACTCTGTTAACACATTTTTAAAGCTTACTAAATACAAACATAATTCCCCAAATGGAACAGATAGTGGCTCCTTAAATCAGGTTGACGACAGTGGACCTACAATAATTTCAAACAAATTATAAAGCCAAATATTTTGCAAGAAACAGAATGTAAAGATAACTAAAACCAAAGGCAGTAAACTCCTCAGCGAAAACTCAGCAAAATTTAATTTTATCAGCTCCTCTTTATAGATCAGATTGTAATGGTCTGCTGGTTTAGATGTAGGTGTATGGCTATTTTTTACAGGGAGCAATGGTTTTTCATCTCCTATGGTGCACAATAAGTTTACTTTGCAGAACTTGACTGGCAACAGAGACAATTACAGGTTACTAGCTATTTGCTAAAATGGTAACAACTTTTAATTTTAGATTGATGCTGCATGGTTTGAATAAACAGGTCCCCATTTGTGTTTAGTTATTAACCTTTCAGACTGATGCTAGTATATGGTTTTCATTTAACATATGTTTATGTTTGAGACTTTGGCCTGAACTCCCATACTGTACCAGTATGTAACCTTTTTTTTTTGTAACTAACCTTTTACATACAGTAAGTGAAATACTTGCCACTAAATTGACAGTAAATAATATATTTTTTTGTTTACTATTTTGTGACTAACAATTTACAAGAAAAATAAGTTAAACGTTTCTTGAAATATAATTGTTTTGAAGTCTACAAATACAGGTTATTTGTAAATAGAGGCTTGCCGTATTTCTAGGAGCGAGGCTCAGCTCGCTACGCTAATCCTATTGGTTCCTCAACCTATATAGTCCAGGCTCACATTCCAATACTTGTTCTGGAAGCCTTACTTCTGAGTAAGTCGCAATTAGCTACTGAACCGTAAACATGGATAATCTCCAGACTCCTGTCAGCCGGATCGCCTCGCTCTGCTTCACCTTCCACTTCTGTTCAATGCAGCACAGGAGCTTGCTTAACAGTGGTAAGTTTAAGCTCTCACAGCCCCCCTTTAACATCTCATGCAAGGTGAAGCTCTCGAATCAGATCAAAAAACATTCCAAAGGAGATGCATTTCAAAGATTGGACCATCTCAAAACTTTTAAATCGTCTACCCTATCTTAAAGTATCAATCCCGGCTGATCAAGAGAGCGATTCACTTTTCAAACTTATGTGCAAATCTACTGGAACAATTCCTGTTTTCCCAAGCCGCCATCTTGGATCCAGGTCAAAGGCCAAAAAAAACCCTACTCTTCTGTCTCTCAGTACAGTACCCAGGCACAAGCAGCCGCTTGTGCAGCGACAGAGCTACCCAACTCAAGACAGATCCCAGATCCATCCAACCACCACTGCAGCGCCAGGGCTCCCCCTAGCGGATGCTGCTCACACTGCACTGCTGAAATGCATTTCAGAGCTCCTCCTTCCACTCCCACCATTCTAATGCTGCCATGGATAACCACATTTTTCAAATGGAAAATATAACCAACCTGGAACAACATAAACCTGATAATCATTCTCATTCTTCTCACTCTTCCAGAGGCTCCAGATCTCCCAGGAGAGAATCTAGCATCCACAAAAGACGCAGATCACCCTCCACCAACATTGAAACACTTGTCCATTACATAAAACATTCTCCTTAAATTAATAGCAATTCAAAGGAAGGGTTGCTTCACACCCTATGAGGACATTTTAATGCATGCTATCGTTCTTTTTTTGGATTTATACGATGTGGAGAATTCACTTGCAACTCCATCAGTCATTTTCCCAAGTCCAGATTATGCCTTCAAGATTATATTCAGTTCCACCAAACAAACTCTTCCTTATGTTCATATTCTGCGATCACTAAATACTTAGCAGCATGACATCCATCTCTTCCTTCTGTGCATCTATTAATCTTGTATAATCAAGCACCAGTCACTCGTCAATGGTTTTCTGCCCACCTGTCAAACCTACTGTCACAAGCTCACCTTCAGCTTCTCAATACTCAGCCTACTCCCTCAGAATCGGAGCAGGTACAACCGCTGCAAAAGTTAACATTAACCAACATCTGATCAAAAAGCTTAGAAGATAGACATCGTCTGCAGTAGAGTTGTAGATCTGGACTTCAGTTTTAGACCTTAAAAATGCTCAAATCCAGATGTCCATTATTTAAAGCATTGTTTATCAGGAATCACTTTTGGGGGGATCGATGCTTCATCACCCGGCCTTGGTTGACCACTGACCTACGTCAGAGGTCGCACCTCTTCAATGGCAGCTCCTTCCGGACCAGAATGTGATTTCCTGAGAAGTTCCTGAGAAGTAAAAAAAAAACAACAAAAAACAAAATTACCCCGATCGCGGGCTTCCCAGAAGAGGGGGATTTCGTATGGGCACCCATCCTTGACGTGCCCATACACTCTGCATACCATGCACCACGGAGACCCCTCTCTCTTTAACCGTCACCACCTCTCTAGGTTGCTTTCCCCTTCCTCCAGAAAGAGGCATTCTCCAGCATAGTGTCCCATCACCTCGCCATGTTGGCACCACGAATCCTTCCATCCTCTCTAGCGCATATGGCTGAAGGGGGGCGTGAATGAGGCCGCACACAGTGGATTGCCCAGGCTCTGCACAGACTAAGCACCACTCTTCCCCTTTCACACAGGTGAGGCAGCCATCCAGACCTTGGTTCATTTCCTCCACCTCTGAACACCCAACCCCGAGTGAGCGATCCGTGCCTCTTTTATGCAGCTGTGCCTGGGCTTGATTGCTGGTTAAATCATTCAGTCATGCCCAGGCACATTCTGCACATGAAGGTCAACTCCTGCCCTGTCCTGCAAAGCCTGCACTGCATAGGGCTGCCATGCCTGCAACACCTGCCTGCAATGCCTGTTCGTCACCGCCCAGAGATGCCTGTTCATCACCGCCTGGGGATGCCTGTCCTGCACTGCCCGGCATTGCTACTGGCAGCATTTCCACTGCCAGGATTGCCCTGGCTGGAGGAGCCAGCATTGCGTCTGTCAGCTTTGGCACAAGCAGCATTTTCTGCTGCCAGGATTGCCCCGGCTGGAGGAGTCAGCCTGTGTGCTGTTAGAATTGCCACTGCCAACATTGCCACTGGCAGCATTTCCGCTGCCAGGATTGCCCCGGCTGGAGGAGCCAGCCTGTGTGCTGTCAGCAATGCCGCTGCCAACATTGCCTCTAACAACATTTCCGCTGCCAGGATTGCCCTGGCTGGAGGAGCCAGCCTCGCCGCTGTTAGCATTTCCACTGACAGCATTGCAGGCCATCTTCCTCTGCTGGTGGAGGCAGAAACAGCAGGCCATCTTCCTCTGCTGGTGGAGGCAGAAACAGCAGGCCATCTTCCTCTGCTGGTGGAGGTGGAAACAAGCAGGCCATCTTCCTCTGCTGGTGGAGGCAGAAACAGCAGGCCATCTTCCTCTGCTGCTGGAGGTGGAAACAGCAGGCACTCTTCCTCTGCTGGTGGAGGTGGAAACAGCAGGTACTCTTCCTCTGCTGGTGGAGTGTAGACCAAGATAGAGGGAGACTACCTGCCACTCCCACCTCCACCGCTAGAGGTAGACTACCTATCGCACCCATCGCCATTGCCTGGGGATGCCAGTTCGCCATCGCCTGGGGATGCCAGTTCGCCATCGCCCGGGGATGCCAGTTTGCCATTGCCCGGGGATGCTTGGTCATCACGGTCCGGGGATGCCTGCACGCCACCGCCGGGGATGCCTGCACGCCACCGCCGGGGATGCCTGCACGCCACCGCCCGGGGATGCCTGCACGCCACCGTCCGGGGATGCCAGCACATCACTGCCCAAGGAAGCCACACCTGCTCTGCTCGGGGGCATCTGCTCTGCATCGCCTGGGGTTGCTGCCTGTCCTGCTTCGCCTGGGGTTGCTGCCTATCCTGCTTCGCCTGGGGTAGCCAGCTCTGCTTTGCCTGGGGTCGCCTGCACACCGTCGTCTGGGGTCGCCTGCTGGCCGTCGCTTGGGGTCACCTGCTCGCCATCACCTGAGGTTGCTGGGTCTTCCTCACTTGGAGGTCATTTGTTGCTGAACTCTGGGGATGTGCAGGGGCTGGGGGAGCCAGCCTGGAAGCCATTAATGGCTCTGCTGCCAGCCAGAAAGCTGACAGCCTTTCCGCTGTCAGCTAGAGAGCCGCTGGCAACGAAGAAGGGGGGTGGAGGTCAGGAGACCACCTCGACCAGCAGCAGTTAGGCTGCTGGGATTGCCTTGGCTGGAGGAGCCAGCCGGTGCACGGTCAGCCTGGCCATTGTTAGTGTTGGGATGGGAGAAGGACCTCCCACCATGGCCGCCACCCATGGACATATTGCTGCCCCTGTTCCTGGGCCGGGACTATGAACGGGACTTTGGGACTAAGGGGGAAGGTGGCCGTTGGGGCCATTTGTGCTGTGCACATGGGGGTATGTGGCAGGGTATAAAAGCCCTGTGTTTATGTTGTTATTTTGAGTTATTTATTTATAAATGTGACGACGAAAAATCTGAATTTTGTTATTGTTTGGCAGCATGGATGGGGAAGACCCATCCAGACAAAACCTTGTGCAGAAGGTGGCCATCTCCCAATTTAATTAATTGATTCATTTGTTGCTAATTGGGAGATGGCCACCAATATAAAAGCCTGCAGCTTTCCCTGTTTCAGTGTGGAGTGTTTCTGGAGTGGAGAACAAGAGCAAGGGAGCGAGAGAGGAGAACGAAGCGGAAATAAAACAAAAGTAAAACAATAGGATCAGTGAAGGCAACTGCTCAGCCTGACCTTAGGTCTGCTTAGTTTTGTGTTTGTGACTTTGTTTTTGTTTGAATATTTATTTTGCTCTGTAAGCGTTGTTTCTGTTCAACCTTTTATTTATTTTTGTTTATTAATAAAAATGGCGCCGCAGTGTGCTTTTGCACCCCAGTAGCTGCCTGTGTGTTTTCAGTTCCTGCTTCTGGCCTGACGTCACCAACCTCAGCAGTCCTGTCACAGCTGCTCTATCAGTTTTAATGTTATTTCTCAGTTGTGTTCTATAGTGAAGCTTGGACACTGGAAAGAAGGGTGAGCAGTGTGTATTATTTTGACTTATTTGCATTGAATTGAACCAACTCATTTGGTCACCGAAGGGCATAGGAAATCCCCAGCTACAGTCCTGCTTAAAACCATGTGGTGAAGCTGCACAATTACCAGGTTTGTGTAAAGCCAACCAAGCACCCTTGTTTGTCAATGTAATGACTGATCCATCAAGGTGCTTTCACAAGTCAAGTGTTATATAGTACTTTTTTGTCATGTTTTTTTCTTCTCTGTGAGAAGTGTAACAGCAACGTATGCGTGTGTGCCTATGGTATGATTATAGACTAAAGTCAGAATGAAGTGCATTAAGCAGCTGTTAGCTAACTTTCAAAGACTGGAATTATTAGTTTGTTTACATGTTGCGAAAAGCTGCCTGCGCATTTATTTTACGTATGAGTTGTTCACCTTGGCAACGGAAATGGCAAAAAACATACAGATTATTAATTTAACTGTTAAAACAAAGCTTGTATACATGTATAAAAGTTGGACTTGTTTACAACATTGTATGTCTTGGACAAGAGATGGTTGTTTGTACATAAAACATTCATGAATGGGGTTAAATGCATCTAATGTCTTTTACCATTGTGGCTTTTTTTGCTTTTAAAAACGCTAAGTTAGGTCAAATATAATAATAATTAAAGACAGATCAGCAAAGAAATTCAGCAAAATGAAAAAAGTCTATTTTTACATCTATAACCTTAGCTTCTGCACATGGCCTTCTTCTGAGTCTGTGTTGGTTGCAGTGCTGCCCAGACATTTCCGGGTCTGGGTCAAGTTTTTAAGTCAGACCCACCCCGCATTCATTTTTGTGGACCCAAGACAAAATTCCCGGTTGTCCCCTCCCCCTGTGGGCTACACCGGTTGGGTGTGCACAAATATGTTCACTGAGTTACTCCTGGTCCTTAGGCAAATCTTAAGCGTTAAAAAAAAAATTATATATATATATATAATGGTTTGTTTCTTTTTCTTTTGTTAATAGGCATAAATAAGAAACTCGGGTGGCTGCACCTCTTTCCTGAGTTACTATGTTAATTTATATATAATTTTTGGCAGAAACACTTCATCATTTGTGTAATAATGCATCAAACAGGTAACAACAGGACAGCTACAGCTACAGCTACAGCTGCATTTTGAAGCATATCTTGATTAATAGCATACTGCTACCACTATTAATCCTCACCAACCATGTTATTAGATCAAAATATTCCTATACAGGAAAAATGAGACTAGTCTTGACACAAAATAAAATGTTATTCGCTGGTTTCACAGTCCACCGCTTAGCTTGTTACCTTTGATAAGGTAGCCAAGGTCAGGACTAATCGGTCTGTCCAACCATCCAGCAAGCTTATTTTTGTTTTCCAAATCTGTATTGCTTTTACATTCTTGTCAAAATAACCAGGAACAGATAACCAGGTTTAATAAGACTATGCCCCTTTCTTTGGAAACAGGGTTGATACAAAAGTCAAGATACAGAGATGCTGAATAACTGCTGTACTTAAACAGCCTTGATGATCAGCACCCACACACACGGCTAATTCAATTATCTATGACAGGTTACATGTTAGTGTGGGTTTGGGTACTGATGTAAACAACCAAGATTAACTGTTTAAGCAGATAAATACAATGTGATTTAGTGACTAAAATGCGAGATGCAGGCTGACACAACATACTCCCTGACCACGGAGATGTAACTTCACTCCCATAACATTTTTATTAGTTTTCACAGTAAATGGGTCAGTCATGCTGAAATATATCATGAAAACAAAAGAGTGCTCAAATCTGCCACCTTTAACCCTTTAGGGTCAAAGCTCTTAGCACAGATAACAAAAAACACAGAAAAGAGAGACGTTTAGCACAGATAACAAAAACCACAGAAAAGAGAGACGCTTTTTAAAAAAGCCCATTATTTATTGTTTATAAAATGTATTTTAGCATGGCCTAGGGTTGCCACCTGACCCCATAATTCCGGAACACTTTGGGACGGGACGTGGTTTTTAAGTTGCCCTTAAACTGAAAGAAATAAACACGTGAATTGAGCACTAACACTTGCTTAATTTATACTGGTACCAAAAGGTACCAAAAGCAACTAAAAAAATCCCAAAAAAACTGAAAATTGAAAAAAAATTAAGAAAAAAAACGCATTCAAATAATTCATGCCAGGGACCCTCATCATGCGGTGCAAGATGGATCTACTGTGGCTAAAAGCCCTGCAAGGTGGCAATCTAACCCTAACAGCTGACTTGTGACATGCATCTGATTCACAAACACGAAAAACAAATACAAATATATATATATATATATATATATATATATATATATATATATATATATATATATATATATATATATATTCATCAGAAAATAGGACCTTGTGCCTTCTCTTCTTTTGTAAAGATTTTTTTTGGGGCACAGAACAAGCCATGAGTTGGGCCCTATGCCCACCAACATGTATTTTCCCATCAAAAACCAATCTCCACTCCCATAAAGTATCTAATTAACGAAGAAAAGTGATATACATTTGGTTTATCGTGACATTTTAATTAGAGTTTGGACTATATAGCATATTAAAGTTACAGTATAATTGTGTGCTATAATATAAACATATATCTTAGTTATATCTTGTGAAAGATTTGGGGCATAACCAAAATTGGGTAAACATAAAATAGCTAAATTGCTTAGCCCATACTTTATTATCTGATCATAATGCCCTGCAGTCTCTAAATGTGCAGTATAATCAGATCTGAATGGCATGCTGTCTCTGAATATGACACTAGATAATAGAAGACAAGTATTAGCAAGAAATATGGAATGCCAATTAAATGTATCATGGAAGCTGACTGTACAAGAACAATATGTGACATACCTTATGTAATATAATATTGTATTGTTGTAGCACACTTTTTATGAAATCTATGTTCAAATAAATAAGAAATTCCATCCTTATTCCATCCTTTTTTCAAAGTGTTTTTCTTTTAAAAGAGAATGAGAATCAAACCCCACCTGTATTAACCTTTTTACAGCACCAGTCGTTTATGTTTTTGTTTTTTTTTTAATTTGTTTTTTTATCTGGGTTTCAGTATGTTCTGAATATAGAATACAGTGAAAAAATATACCCCGTGTGTTACAAAATGTTATTCCTAACGTGCAGTGTAATAGACATTTACAAAAGACATTTAATTAGTTTTTGACACTGAAGCAGAAAGGGGTGTTAATTCACCCTATGTACATAAATGTAGTTAAAGCAACAAAAACAAAAACTGGTTTATATTATTATGTATCCAGTTCTTTATTGAGTAAATGATGTTTTGATATGATAATCTTTTTTTTAAAATATTGTATTCATTTAAAAAAAAAAGTGCTTTCAACAGTAATTGCCTTTAAAATTTCGCAAACACACATATAAAGTACAATAAAAAAATATGATATTGCACATGGAAATCCAACATGTACAAAATTTTGTAAATAACCAACCAAACAATTTGTCAACACATACCTGTGCTTTTAATATGAAGTTGCATAGTGCATAAAAAAACTGCTTCAGCCTTTTCGGTGAAAAAATCCCATGAACTTTTTGGACAAGGCTTGGTAACAAAATAAATGGAAGTGATTAATGTTTAATAACACTATTGTAACCAATGAAATAGCAATATCATATTGGGAAAATTGAATTCCACAGCAAAACAGGCAGATTTGTTGTATCAAAACATCTTCAAATAACTTTCTTATTGGTGAACTCCTGATAAAAACAACTCTACTTATTGTCACCATTTATGCTCAGTCCCTTTGAAGTGATAAAAAAAAAGTTTGACCGTAACCTGAGCTGTAGAATTAGTTTTACTAATTTAAGCTCCTAAAATTGAACTCTGTTGCGATTTACATTCCACACACTACCCCATATACTACTGCGCAAACAGGCAGATTAAAACTCATTTAGCATAAGCTTACATATATTCTGGTGCTAATTTACGAACTGATTAAGTATTTCCTTGTTTCTTAAAAGAAATATAGGCCAGTTCAAATGCTTCTATAATGGCATCCAGTCGTCGCAAGAAAAGAATAGTGTATTATGTTTGGTAAAGCACTTTTATTATGGATAATGGGGTATAAGCACTATTAACTACCCGTGGAAGTATAATTATTTTGTACAATGCCTGAGAGCTTGTTCACAGTTGCATTTTGGAATAAGTTGCGTTTGTTTGTAAGAAAAAGCTCTTTCAATGACAAAATGGAAGTGATTTTCTATTGAAGTCATTGTGATGACTGATTTTTCTTTGAACATTGTTGAGTAATTCAAATGCATTGTAATGCAAGTAAAAACTTTTTACATTTTCTTATTATTCGAGTCCTACTGGGGATTACACCACTGTTTACGTTACTGATATTGCACTTACCTTGGTGTAAGTGCAGAAATTCATCCAGAGTTATTACCTTGGTAATCTGTGGTTAGATACCGTACATGAAAGACTGTCTTTGTGGTGAAGCTGAAACTGCAGCGAACAAAGAGTCAGACACAGTAAAAGACAAACAGGAACGTAAATCACTTGAGCTTCTAATGGCTCAGTCTGCCATCAAGCTGTGAAAGAATATGCACATGCAGGACCCCCACTGATTATGAGGCATACTTACAGCAGATCCGTTTTAGGCTCAACCTTAATTGTTCAGGCTGTCACTGTATTATTAAGCATGTTTAGGCTATTCTCGAATGTTGTCATTTGGATGCAGTTCTGCGATTATGATTTTGAGGAACAGGAGACTGTGGTGTATCCTCTGTTCAGGATGAATAAGTTAATTCTAGGTTTTCATAGTTACAGTTTAGGAGTCTTCATTTCCCACCCTGTCTGCTTATGCTTTTTCTTACCAAATAGTTACATTGAAGGACACAATTAGACATAGTAAGATGAAGGTAGAAGTCGTAGTAGGGGCAGTGTGTGTAAATGAATGTGTTAGTGGGGGTGATATTAAACTGTAGTGTAGACTGAATCAAGTTTATTTGATTAGTAATTAAAGTACTATAAATTTCCATTGGGGTATGTAAACTTTTGACTACAACTAACCTACATACAGTGCTGTGAAAAAGTATTTGCCCCCTGTCTGATTTTCTGCATTTTTGCATATGAGATCTTCAACCAAAACCTAATATTAGATAAAAGGGACCCTGAGTGAACAAATAAATCAAAAATTTGATACATATTTCATTTATTTATTAAAGAAAGTTATGCAACACCCAATGCCCCGATGTGAAAAAGTAATTGCCCCCTTAGACTCAATAACTGGTTACGCCACCTTTAGCAGCAATAACTGCAACCAAACGCTTCCTGTAGTTATAGTCTCACAGCGTCGTGGAGGAATTTTGGCCCACTCATCCATGCAGAACTGCTTCAACTCAGTGACATTTGTGGGTTTTCGAGCATGAACTGCTCGTTTCAGGTCCTGCCACAACATCTCAATGGGGTTTAGGTCTGGACTTTGACTAGGCCATTCCAACACTTTAAATTTCTTGTTCTTCAACCATTCTGATGTAGACTTGCTTGTGTGTTTCGGATCATTGTCTTGCTGCATGACCCAGCTGCGTTTCAGCTTCAGCTCACGGACGGATGGCCTGACATTCTCCTGTAGAATTCTCTGATACAGAGCAGAATTTATGGTTCCTTCAATGTTGGCAAGGCGTCCAGGTCCTGATGCAACAAAGCATCCCCAAACCATGACACTACCACCACCATGCTTGACCGTTGGTATGAGGTTCTTACTGTGGAATGCAGTGTTTGGTTTTCACCTGCATTATCATATTGGTCTATCACCATGTAGACCAGTGGTCTCCAACCCTGGTCCTGGAGAGCCCCTATCCTGCAGGTTTTATAGGTGTCTTCAGTGGCTAAAGATCTGGAACACCTGTTAATCTTGACTAATTAAGCCAATAATGGGTGCAATTAAGTAACTGGGAACTTGGTTGAAACGAAAACCAGCAGACCCAGTAGCTATCCAGGGCCGGAGTTGGAGACCCCTGTTGTAGACAATACCATCATGGCATCAAAGGGTATGAATACTTTTGAATTTGCATTTTTTGAGTTTTGCAAAAAAATTGCTGAAATAAATAATTGTAGACATCTATTTCTTGTAACTTTTTTTCCTCATCCACAAAAGCAAAACTTTTGCTACAAAAGGTTTTTCCTAAATTTCTAGAAATTATACATTTGGGGTATGTTTTTCATGCAAGTACGGTCCACTTTTATTGTGCATGAAAAACACAAGCCAAGTTAGTAGAAACAACTGGGGCAAGCTTGATCCCCACTGCTTTTACCAGTGGGTAGGGGTGACAGATATATTGTGGTTTACTGTATCACTGACATAGGTATATAGTGCCATTCCCGGTTTGTTTTTTTCTAGACAACAGTTAAAACAGCTTACAGAAAAGTTTGAAAAAATAAAATTGAGCACTTTTCTTTTGATTCTCAGAACCATTATTAGACCAAAACTTTACAATAGATCTGTAAGAAACATTGCACTGTAGTCCTGAAATGGTTGCATACTGGTACCCATATTGTACTATGGTACTGCAATGGGTTGACCAGTGTGTTTTGATTCATACCATCCTGACAGCTTTGGCATGTCAAGCATTACCCTGGAAGAGCCATTTCACCAGTGGATCATATTGTTACAGCTTTTGTGATAACCATTTGCCCATCGGTATGTACAGAACTGATGTTGCCGTTGAAGATCACTTGGTAAGCAATACTATGATTTTCCTACAACAGTACAATAGTTTTGAATCATGTTTTTTTTTTTTCTTTTTTCAAAGATCTCACCACAATATGTTGTTATGTTGTTTGGAAGCCTGATCCAAAACTATGCATGCAGGAAAATTAAAGTGTATCTTGCAGGTCAAACACACCAATACATTTCTGTATAGATTTCATCAATAGAAATAAAACAGTTTTTATGCGGTTAAAAAAAACATTAATAAAGATATTTCTGTGTGGTGTCTGGCCACACCCACTCAAATTCGTGCTGGCTGGAATAAAACCGGAAGTTACGTATGAAACGGTAAACACAGTGCTGCTGAAAACATAGAAGATAAAGTCAAAGACCCAATTAATTTTAGGGAACAGGCGCCACAACCCTACATTTTTGAACTGCCAGCGACTAAATGGGGATCTACAAGAGCTGTGGACCATGCAAAATCTGTGGCAGATCAGCAACACTGCATGGTGAGTGTAATTTCCAAAATTGTAATGTGTTTGATTACCAATGGCATACGCTTCAGTATCTATACACTGTAATTAGTTTATATTTGTTTAGCGATTATCTGTGAAATCTTTTCAAAGACAATACATTACAAACATTACAATAATGTACAGTAGACATAAGGATTGATAAGATGGCTTTATATAAAGCAGATAAGACAACTTCAGCAATGAATATTGAAAATTAAACGTTTCTTTACTCAACTTTTTGTTCAGTGGTACAAATTTTCTGATGCAGTAAAGTTCGGATAGTTGCTTGTAATCCAGAAATACAGGTTTATATTCCATTATAACACGGCTTGGAAAAATAACAACCTCTGATTGGTTAAACAGCATCACATGACCGTGCGTATATATAGTGTGTAGCATGGCTTGCATACTAATGAGCCGCTTCACACTGAATAAATCACTATGCACTACTACATTCTAAATTCCATGACAAACTGCCATTTTATTTGTTATTAGTTACAAAACCACAGCCAAAAATGAGTGACATTTCACCTATTTCCTTTAATATATTTGGGGATGAAACTCCACATAACTGGTACAACACCAACTTTCTGAGTGAAGACAGCAGTCCATCTGAAAAACAAATTAATAAAAGAAAAACAAATGAAATAAAATAAGTGCACCAGCAAGAGTAGACACAGTAGTAGCTAAATGTAGGATGACCAGATTTTCAAAGCTCAAAACCGGGACACATTGTTAAATAATTGAAAAGATTAATTAAGCCAATTATGGTTATTTAAATAGCCATCCTCTTACTTAGTATTATCTTTTTATTTCTGGCCACAAGATAGTAAGTGGTGCATTGTTATACATGTATTGCTACTTTTAAATTGAGTTAATAATAATAATAATAATAATAATAATAATAATAATAATAATAATAATAATAATAAATTACATCATTAAAAATACATTTACATTTATTTATTTATTTATTTTTTGTTCACTGCATCAGGCTCTATTTATTGACTTTGTTGATGTGGTTTAACCTGGTGGATTTGATGCTCGCTGCTAGTAGTGTCTGGGCTAAATACTGCCAGAACTGAATAGCTATCAAATTACTGTACACACAATTGTAGATTCATATTTAATATAAACTAAATGAAAATGCAAGGCGCACTGAGGAACAAGCATGTACATCTGTGTTAATCACTTTAGAAAAATAATGTTCTTGATTACTCTACCTTTTTATTATATATTTTTTTCACTGAATGTGCCATAAACTAAAAGCGGTTATGTACGCTTTTGACAAAAGGTATTTAGAGTGTGTCGCGCTACATGTAGTGACTGAAAACCGGGACGTTTTAAAGATTTTTAGCAAAATGTCAGGACACCGGGACCTTTGATGGAAAACCGGGACTGTCCTGGCTAAACCGAGATGTCTGGTCACCCTAGCTAAATGAAATAAAAGAAAACAAAGATTGAAAAAAAAATATGTACATAGATTTTATGGAAATAAGTCCAAAAACTCTCAACAATATTAAGGGAATTTTATGCCAGTGCAAGAAGTTCAACTGGGGACCAGTATTCAGTCTCCAGTTTTCTAACGCTGAGTTGGAGTAAATACATATTTTAACAGTAGAAGTTTTAACATCTCTGCTGGCAGCAAGTCTAAAACCAGCAATAATATATTTCTGTCAGTCAGGAAAACTCTTAGAAAAGCAGGTAAAGGCAAGGCCAGACACCACCCTCTGAATTACCGGCCTGGATTTGAAGTGTTTGCGGGAAACTGAGGCACTGTCCCCTGACACCGCGGTTGGATTGGTGCGTAAGGTCTGGTTTGATCGCCAACTTATATTGCACTGCAGATGTACTGTATACATAATACAAGTTTCTGGTTTTGACTTAATTTGAAATGTGTTTTAATTATTTTAATTATTTTTCTTCCCACAAATGACAGGTAGCCGTGTTTTATAAGCTGTATAAACCACTTCAGGCCGTGCGATTCCGATGATATATACCACTTGTGGGGTGGTTAAAGGTTATCACCTCCCCAGGCGTGGTATATATCATGGGAACCGCACGGCCCGTTGTGGTTTATACCTTACATATGGTAATGCCATAACAACTATTTACATGTTTTGTATCCTGATGATACACACACAATAATTAAAGTATCTATATAATTTTAAAAGTGAGTGCTGATATGATTACTGTAAGTTTCTGTCACAAATAGTAATGTAACTGAAATACTGTAACTTACTTACTGGTTAGGTAAGCCAGGAAATTAAGAAAACACAGACAAACCACAGTCCACAAAACAATTTACTCCGAGTGGGCGTTCAAGAGCAGTTGTTTTGTCTCTGTCTGTGTTGTTTTAGGCGACATGAATTTTACAGCAGCACAATAATTGCTGGATGAATCAGCTATTCTGATAACCATAATCTTAAAAATTGCATCATAACTTTTGATAACACTTGCCTTATATTTGGGCTAATATGGGTATATATATATATATATATATATATATATATATATATATATATATATATATATATATATATACAGTAACAGTCAAAAGTTTGAGTACACTTGCTGGAAACTAGGTTTTTTTCATAATTGACAATGTTTTACGTCGTATACATTTCTGTAAATACTTGAAAATGAAAACACAGCTTACAATATACAAAACAAAACATAAGGAGTATCAAAGCAATGTTCAAGAAAAATGAAAATTGTCTCTAAATCTTGGATTCCTCAAAATAGCCACCCTTTGCCTTAATAACAGCCTCACAAACACGAGGCATTCGGTTAACAAGTTTCTGCAGGAAATCACCCGACATGTCTTCCCAGCTCTTCTGCAGCAATTCCCAGAGATGTAGGGCACTTGTGGGTAGCTTTGCTTTGACTCTTCGTCCCATACAAGTTCTATGGGATTGAGGTCTGGAGACTGGGCAGGCCAGGTCATTAGATTGAGTTGTCCTTCACTTTCCTTCTTTGCCAGATAGTTCTTGCACAACTTTGAGGTGTGTTTCGGGTCATTATCTTGCTGAAGAATGAAGGACTGCCCAACTAGCCGTAATCCTGATGGAATGGCATGCCTCTGAAGTATGCTAGGATAGCCATGCTGGTTGAGCTTGCCATGGACTTGGTAAAGATCACCAACTCTGTCACCAGCAAAGCAACCCCAGACCACGACACTGCCTCCTCCATGCTTGACAGTGGGAACCACACATGCAGAACTCATGCGCTCACCCTCTCTGCGTCTTACAAATACCCCATAAGACCAACTTCCACTCCTCAAACGTCCAGTTTCTGTGTTTTTTGGCCCAGGCAAGTCTCTTCCTCTTATTCTGCACTCTTAACAATGGTTTCTTTGCAGCAATTCTTCCAGTTAGGCCAGCTTCACGCAATATCCTCTGAACAGTTGATGTTGAAACATCTGTACTTCTAGTAGCATTTAGCTGAGCTTGTATTTCAGGGGCAGTTAATCGCTGGTTTCGCAGACTTGTGACTCGAATGAACTTGTTCTCTGATTCTGAGGTCACCCTTGGCCTGCCTGACCTTGTTCGGTCCTCATGAGTGCCAGTTTCTTCAAATCGTTTGATGGTCTTATCCACAGCAGTTACAGACACTTGCAAAGTTCTTGCGATTTGTCTTAAAGATTGACCTTCATTTCTTAAAGTAATTACACTGTCTTTTTTCTTTGCTTAACTGAGCGTATTTTGCCATTTTCTGCTCCCTTACATTCAGGAATGACAAACTTGTGCTTATGCTACCTATATTTATAGTAATCATGGACCCTCATCTGTTAACAATAATTGGTGACAAAAGGTTAATTAGGTAACATGCTAGTTAACTCAGAGAACATCTAACAAAGACACTTTTATACTTAGGCCAGTGTTCTAACACCGTGTTATACACATTTCAGACTTTTAACTGACTTGGGCTTCAGACTGAAATCCCCTTGCTTTGGGTGACCATTTCATTGAAATTGACAAGATTTACATTTTCATTTAAAAATAAATTTTTTGAATGCAATTCACTTATGATTATCAGCTTATATAAGTACATGTATCATATAATGAAATACTAAGTGTTTATAGACAAGTTTATACAGTTAAAAGCATAGATAATCATGAAAAACCCGGTTTCAAGCAGGTGTACTCAAACTTTGACTGGTACTGTATATATATATATATATATATATATATATATATATATATATATATATATATATATATACAGTACTGTGCAAAAGTTTTAGGCAGATGTGAAAAAATGCTGTAAAGTAAGAATGCTTTCAAAAATAGACATGTTAATAGATTATATTTATCAATTAACTAAATGCAAAGTGAGTGAACAGAAGAAAAATCTACATCAAATCCATATTTGGTGTGACCACCCTTGCCTTCAAAACAGCATCAAGCATCAATTCTTCTAGGTACACTTGCACACAGTTTTGAAGGAACTTCGGCAGGTAGGTTGGCCCAAACATCTTGGAGAACTAACCACAGTTCTTCTGTGGATTTAGGCAGCCTCAGTTGCTTCTCTCTCTTCATGTAATCCCAGACAGACTCGATGATGTTGAGATCAGGGCTCTGTGGGGCCATACCATCACTTCCAGGACTCCTTGTTCTTCTTTACGCTGAAGATAGTTCTTAATGACTTTTGCTGTATGTTTGGGATCGTTGTCATGCTGCAGAATAAATTTGGGGCCAATCAGATGCCTCCCTGATGGTATTGCATGATGGATAAGTATCTGCCTGTACTTCTCAGCATTGAGGAGACCATTAATTCTGACCAAATCCTCAACTCCATTTGCAGAAATGCAGCCCCAAACTTGCAAGGAACCTCCACCATGCTTCACTGTTGCCTGCAGACACTCATTCGTGTATGCTCTCCAGCCCTTCGGCGAACAAACTGCCTTCTGCTACAGCCAAATATTTCAAATTTTGACTCATCAGTCCAGAGCACCTGCTGCCATTTTTCTGCACCCCAGTTCCTGTGTTTTCGTGCATAGTTGAGTCGCTTGGCCTTGTTTCCACGTCGGAGGTATGGCTTTTTGGCCGCAAGTCTTCCATGAAGGCCACTTCTGACCAGACTTCTCGGACAGTAGATGGGTGTACCAGGGTCCCACTGTTTTCTGCCAGTTCTGAGCTGATGGAACTGCTGGACATCTTCCGATTGCGAAGGGAAGTAAGCATGATGTGTCTTTCATCTGCTGCAGTAAGTTTCCTTGGCCGACCACTGCGCTCTACGGGTCCTCAACGTTGCCCGTTTCTTTGTGCTTCTTCAAAAGAGCTTGGACAGCACATCTGGAAACCCCTGTCTGCCTTGAAATTTCTGCCTGGGAGAGACTTTGCTGATGCAGTATAACTACCTTGTGTCTTGTTGCTGTGCTCAGTCTTGCCATGGTGTATGACTTTTGACAGTAAACTGTCTTCAGCAACCTCACCTTGTTAGCTGAGTCTGGCTGTTCCTCACCCAGTTTTATTCCTCCTACACAGCTGTTTCTGTTTCAGTTAATGATTATGTTTCAACCTACATATTGAATTGATGATCATTAGCACCTGTTTGGTATAATTCTTTAATCATACACCTGACTATATGCCTACAAAATCCCTGACTTTGTGCAAGTGTACCTAGAAGAATTGATGCTGTTTTGAAGGCAAAGGGTGGTCACACCAAATATAGATTTGATTTAGAATTTTCTTCTGTTCACTCACTTTGCATTTAGTTAATTGATAAATATAATCTATTAACATGTCTATTTTTGAAAGCATTCTTACTTTACAGCATTTTTCACACCTGCCTAAAACTTTTGCACAGTACTGTATATATATATATATATATATATATATATATATATATATATATATATATATATATATATACACACCACTGTGTGGGTGTTCATGGTGGTTTCCAATAAAACCTCAATGATATATTTATTATAAATAAATAAATAAATAAATAAATAAATAACATTTAATAGTGTTTAAAGTAATTTGTGATAAGTACAAAATTGTAATAGATCCATACTTGTGTTACATAAACAGTCAAGTTGAATCCTCCAAACCTGTAGGCCAGACATATATGCCGAGAACTGTTAATGCTAAAATTAGTAATAAACACTGCTGCATCCATTTCTGTGATAAAAAAATAAAATAAAAAAACCTGCAAGATACACTTTAAATACACATGCACATTTTATATTTTTGTAAGGTTATCCTGAGGTGAATGACCGGCTTTCTACAGTTAAGTATGTTACTGCTGATTTGAAGGGTACAGGGAAATTACAACCTGTTGATGCAAGGGGGGTTACATACAACATCATTAAACTCTGTTTAATATCGTGAGAGACTCCCCTTAGTCTTCAAGTGTTTGACGGTTATTGTATGATGTGTTTCCATACAGGATGCTGTGTGATTCCTTAGTGTTTGTGTCAACGTGGGAAGCAGAGTGTACTGGGTTGAAGCAAAGGATGTCAATAGTCAACAGGAAGTTCTGTAGGAGGTCAGGACACAGCCAATTGATGGGGTCAATGTATATCGTTTCAATAAAATCGGGGAAGCTTGAATTTTCTCCAATTCAGGAGGCTATTGTCTGTTAGAAAGCACTTAACCTCCTACAACACCAATACTTTTTAGCTCAATAATTCCAGTAAGTCATACCTTACTGATTGCTCCTTCTAAATATTGTAATGGAGCACTTCCAAAACTGAAAACAGGTGACTCATTTCAAGAGCAGCGGTTGGTTACTCAGCAGTGACGTCTGGGAATTTTACAAGAACTTATCACACTTTGGCTGACCCAAAAGCTGAGCATTATTTCTAAATAACCCCCTTTATGTCTGGTGTTTTTCTCAGAGATTGCCTTCCCTACTCTCTTGGTTCATCAGAATAGCAAATCAACATTAGTAAAAAAAAATAAAAAAAAATTTCAGTGGTGAATAAAGTCGAGGACAAAAGTATTGGCACCTAGCATTTCACGAACATTAGCCACTAATTAATATGACAAAAAAACAAAATACACACTTTCTGGTAGTTTAACAAGCAATCTTTATAAAAAACAAAAACACAATTTCAAATCTTTGTTCATGACAAAAGTATTGGCACCTCTGCTTGGGTATTATATGTGTGTCCTCCTGCTTTTATTCTTAATTCTTAACTAGCATGTTACATCTTCTTGGTGAGATCCGGGCCCATTTTGTCTTTCATATTTCCTTCAGCTCAGACAGATTGGATACACAATGATTGGCTACAGCTTTTTTCAGACCAGCCCAAAGCATTTCTATTGGATTGAGGTCTCGTGATTACGAAGTTCATTCCAGAACTTGTATCTTTGTTTCCTTTAAGAATTCCAGAGTTGACTTAGCTGTATGCTTTGAGTCACTGTCGTGTTAGAAGATAAACTGCCAATCAGCCTACAGTCAGATAAACTGCCAATCAGCCTACAAGCAGATGGTATCATTGCACTTTGTATACAGGGCTTTGTATACATCTTCAATCACATCTGCTGTTTGAGTTGGGTTAGAACATTTTTAACACACTTTTAGGTACATTGTTAGTGCCATATAGTAACTGCTGATTCTTGCAGGCTACAACCAAATCAACCTGAGATTGCCATGGAAGCTCTTGGGGCCCTCAGTTTGGTTTTGGTCAAAAGGAATGAGTAAAATACTAAAATGGACAGATTTGTTTTCATTAACTGTTTTTTTCTCTCTATTAGTTTTATAGAGTTATCTTAATTTGCACACATAACTGCCAACACCCATTGTCAGAATCTTGCCATTATTGCTTTAAGGGTGCTTATCTATGTGCTTGTAAAGGTTAAAGGGGTTATGGATTATATTGAGTGTGTAATGATGTTTTGTGATACTGTTATCGTGTTGATTCAGTGCCTTTAGCGTATTTTTTAATACATTATTGCAAGCTTAAAAACAGGAAAATAACTCGGGGTCATATCAGATAAAAGGGCACCTATGACAAAAAATAATAAAACGGCTGCTGTGTTAGTAATGTGTCTGTGTTTTAACAACTGTACCTTCTGGCTTGGTATGTGAACGTGTGGAAAATATTATTTTCAATATGATGTTGTTAATCAGGATTGTCAGTTTTTGGCATTGGCAATAACAGTAGCTTTTTGGTTTGTTTATTTGTTTTAGACTTGCAGTCATTATAGCATTTCAGGTCTCTTCAGAATCTCCCAGTCTAAAGATCAGAATATGGAGTTCCAAACTTTCTTTAGTGCTCCCTAATGTGGATTTTGTGGCATTTATATTGTTCAACATGATAATTGTTTTATATTTTGCAGTAGATGTTTGATGTTTGAGTCCCTGTCTCAGCATTTGCTGTCTCTTTTGGGTATTTTACCAGTGCTATTTCTAAACACCAGCACATATGTTTTTCTGCCACATTTATGTACAAATGCATGCCCACAGAGTATCTGCAAAACCCAGTGAAGTATGAATAATGTTGTTGTGTAAAGTAAATAAAATTCTTCTCTTTATAGATCTTAAGTTGGATCATTTTAAGGCCCAGCAATCTTGTGCTGTATGTGTGGTCTCAATTGTATGGCTGAGCTTTCTTTTACCAAAATAGACTGGAATGCACCTGCAAGAACCAATTTCCATCCTGTCTCAAAAGATAAGCCAGTGGCTCCACAGATTTTGCATGATCATAACAAAACAACATTTTAGTCAAAGGGGAATCAACTGAAGCCAAAACAAGGAATTTAGTAAAGTGTGTGGTATAAATGTAGGGTTTTCGTGAGAAAAGACTATTAAACACTCCTTAGGCAAAACACAAAATAATAAAAATAATAATAAACCTTACTGATAACATACACCTGTTGACAAGATACAAGTTTATTCCCCATAATAATTATACAATGGTTTATAGAAACTAAATAATACTACACAATCCTTAATGTTTCTCAATGCATCTAACATAATAGTATTTTTTTTTATATAGATCAGTTACAAATCTTAAATATCTTTAGTTTTTACTTCTTTTCAGCATGAAACTGTACTATATTAGTGTCTGGATGACCCCAGGAGATGGCAGTTCAGACGTATTATGAGTTAGGATTCTCTAGGTTTACATAATTAAAAGTTGTGTGTGTTGGATAAAGGGGGAGGGGCAATACTGGCAGACCTAGCCCCAGGACCACCAAGGCTGCAGCTAGAACAATGCTAGTGTTAATGGAGAAAAGTGTATCACGCTACGATTCACACAGACAAGACTTATTATTTCATTAAAACAATATAAAGCTTGCAAGGTTTTCAGGCAGGAAATGTACAGTATCGTTAATGCAGTTAGTACAGCACATTTAATCATTGGTCAATCTATAAGCCAATTACCGGCAAGTTCCCCATCAACCTATTAGGTATATAAACCTACCTCGCAAATGCAGTCCTGCCGTTCTTTCGAATTCTGTTTGTCGTGTTTGGTTACGTATCCCTGCTGGTGGTATCAATGTAGTCCCTTACCTCCCTATTCAAGGATATTTCTAGAAACAACATTAGTCTCTGCCATTGTGGGTTCTCCGGCATGGCGAATTCACCACCAAAACCAGTTGATCCAGCATGAGACCCCTGCATCTGAGACCTTAAACTTCAATCTCAGGTCATGTATTTCGTACGTTTTAAAGCATGTAAAATATCGTATTAATTGTATTTGCCCTTTACTGCTCCCTCTAGCTACCTATTGAGGCCCTGCTGCAGTTCAAGGGGTGTTTTCTATCATTAAGTTTAATGATAGAAACTGTTCCCATTACTCACACTAATTCTGTTTTCTGTCCCCATGCTACCATGCTCAGATATCTGGCCTCCCCAGAACCTGTCAGTCTCCAGATCGTGGTTTTCTGCAAGATTCAAAAAGGCGGCCTTTTTTCATCGAACTATTCGTGCCATGCCGGTGGTCTTCAGATGCTTATGAGATTTACACCTGGAACCTGCATCCTAAAGAAGGATTATATTCCAGGATCCAACCCTACTATATCCTTTGTTATATTTAGGGGGGGAAAAAACTCACTGAATTTTGGTATATGATGCCACTTATTAATATGTATAATTATACTGTGTTCGTGTTTTTTTTTTTTTAGGCCTGGAAGGGAGGCCCCAGGAGATTTTTTTCTTTCAGGTTTTTTTTTCATCCCTTCGTTACCTTCGGTCAATAAAAAAATTAATATCACTCTGACTGGCACACTGCTTTGCTTCTAGGGTATTTTAGTTTATTTTCCCAGAATGTTAAGAGGCCAGATGTCAAGGCACATGTTTTGATTTAATCCAGGTCAGGTTATTATTGATAATAAATAACCCCTGAAATAGCAAGTCACGTAGAGTAAACATCCAGGTTTATACAGCAAGTGTGTAAAAGATTCCAATTAAATTAAAAGCATTTATCATTTAAAATAACAGAATCAAAGTTAAACTTTCTTTTGTTTGCACTAACTACGTTTACAATATATGTTTTGGGGGTTACATTTATAAATATGGTGATCACCGGTGTTAAAAGTGAGGGTTAGTTAATGCTGGTGAAGGTCTGTGTTCAGTGGTCCTCAACAGCATGGCTGTGGTGCTGTCCAGTCATAGTCACTGTCACAGAACACAAGATTCTTGAATCTGATGCTAACATCGTGCTTGCTGCAACAATATCATTTTTATAATATTTTATTCTATATTCTTGAACCGACATTTGCATTGCCTTGGTAGGTCTATTGCCAGTGAATGATCGCTCTGTACTTTACGTTGTTCTTTGTAGTAGTGTAACAAGACTTTTGAGGTAGAAACAGTTTTCAGCTGACACCTCCTGTGTTGCTTCTTCAATGGATTTTAGAGCATTAATTATAGACTATCTGTGCCAGTTCTTTATTTAAGCCCAATGTGTTCTTTCCAAGAAGACAAAGTGCAGTTGTAATAGCCTGCTGTTCTTTCCAATTCCAGTTCTTTCTCTGCTGCTTTTGTGCTGTGACTGAAAAATCCAACAATGGCACTACATTTCTGCAGAGGGGACTCCAAACTAGGGTCAACCTTTAGTGAGTGTTAAGTTAACTACTTAAGTTCAAAGTATGTGCAAAACATCTTTCCACCAT
Organism: Acipenser oxyrinchus oxyrinchus; assembly: GCA_030684275.1. NCBI lineage: Eukaryota > Metazoa > Chordata > Actinopteri > Acipenseriformes > Acipenseridae > Acipenser > Acipenser oxyrinchus. The sequence goes on from CM060251.1 coordinate 15,326,364, forward strand.
GCTTTACGCCTTGCAGCTACCATGTTTGCTCCATTATCTGTAATCACAGCTTGGACTTTGTGGTTAATGTCCTATTCCGTTGTGATTCTTATTAGATGTTCAGCAATGTTTTCTGCAGTGTGCTGTCCAGGGATGTTTGATGTTTCCAAAATGTAGGACTGTTGTTGCCAGTTCTTATCTATCGAATGACCTGAGACAGTAAGATGTACCTCTGTTGCCCTTAATGTACATACAGTAGAACCTCATTTATCCGTGCCGTGTTCATCAGCGATTTCAATTATCCGCAGCTCCCTGACAAGTTTTATCTCTTAAATACAGTACATTATACACACACACACACACACACACACACACACACACACACACACATAAAGACGCATGCATCAGTCAAACGCTGTGGAGTCGACGCCATGACAGCAGCGCTAGATGTCAGGATTCATGTCTTGGTAAACAGCAGAAGGATTCTGTAAAATTAGTTCTCCTGAAGTAGCTACTTCGTGAAGCCCAGCAAACATATTTTGCCTCACTGAAACAAAAGACTATGATGGACTTTCTCAAGGTTCAAAAGAACGACTTGCAGCAGTGAATTGTTTATAAAAGCTGTTACAAAACAAAAAAAAAACACTTCTGAATAGGAAAAATTCAAAGCTACACAGGTTGAAGCATAAACACCCCAGTCCGGTAAAATATTAAACAAACTGTTTTATTACTTATTAATGCATTTTCTACTTTGATGTATCTGTATGGCTTTATATTGAAGTTTTAACATGTTCACTGAGTTTAAGTAACGTAATTAATTTGTCAGTGTGATAAGTCGGAAAAAATGCGCTGAGCCGATAAAGAACCTTGTAGAACTGTGGTTGTACAGTAGTTCAAAGTAACGTTGCAGTTAAAATGCAAGGCTGTTTTTTAATGCTTACCCCATTACCATTCAAGATTGTACAGTATTTATCGTGATTACTCATGACTTCAAGGTAATGTTGCATTTTACCCCCTGAAAATATATTTTACTCTCTCAGTGTTAAAATTAGAGGGTAAGTTGCTCCCAGACCCAAAACCTTATTTGCAGCATTGAGTATGCTACTACACTAGTGTGACTACTACGACTACTGCTAATAATAATAATAATAATAATAATAATAATAATAATAATAATAATAATATGCAAATAATTTGTAATCCCTGTCATCACTAGTTTCCCAATCAATTTATTTCTGTGAACCCTTTCTTTTAATGTGTATCTCAGCAAATGTAATGCATTTTAGAATTTTATTATTACATTTATATTATGCTGTATCTAAATATAGGTGTGTTATGCATCATAAACTGTTAACCTTACAAAATTGGTCAGAAACAAAACAAGCGATTTAGAGTCATTTTGTCACTGGTTTTCCACTTAACCTCCACTACCAATGAAGTTCATACAATTTTAGTCAATTTACCAAATTAACAATATGAATAACAAACAGAACACGGCATTAAAAATCGATATTTAATTCATTATTTTTTGTAGTATCCAAACTGACCAGCATCTACTATTGCAGTCACACCGCTGCTAACATTAGCTGTTGTAAATAGTGCAGAGCGGACTGTGGTGGGTGAAACCAATGTTCGTGTAGGAGCCATTTTATTGTGGGTTTTTATTTATTTTTAATGTTGGACTTATAGCGTCTTAAGAATGACTTTGCTTTTTTTTTACATTTTAAACCGTTTATAGGTAAAACCATGACAAAACATAACAAAATAACAACCATCACAAAAAAATATTGTGTTTACATGGAGCAAAAAAAAGGAGAGTGGCAAAATATATTGCCTCCCCTGTGCTGTATGGGTTAGGTGCCTGTGGTCTCAATCAAGTTGCAGTTCAACAGGAGAAAAATATACTAAAAGGTCAGAAGTCATCAAGTACATGCAAAAATATTACAGTTTTCCACCTCATCCCCCCCAGATTTTTTGGGCATTTCTACACGAATCATAGGAATGGACCTGGGAGAGGCCATTTTGACGGAGTTCCGTCTACAGACGGAGAACTTTTACACATGATAGTTTAAAGAGGAATCAAATTCTTCAATATAACCACTGTGGTGGCTTTTAGGATATACTGAGCAAGGATAACACTGTTGTTTTGTATCCTGCGGTGGTATGGTTATGTTCCACACAGGCAATTACTGTCACTGTTATTGTTTCAAGAATATTGCCTGTGAAAGAAGCCCATGATTTTTACTTCCCACCACAGATTACACAATATATGCAGTTACACTCTACCCTTCTTTTAGAAACATAGATTTTGAAGTCAGCATATGAAGAAAAGAGGAGGTTGGGTAGCCTGTCATGGGGTAACAATATTTCAAACTAGGCTGAACAACTGAAAATACACACCGTTGTGGTTATTGTTTTGCTATTTGAACAAATATGAAACAATATCAAGGAAGTAGGAACTATAAAACTCCTGGGAAGGACCAGAGATATACTCATACCTAGAAGCCCCACAGCTATCTTTCTGACGGCTGTATTCAAAACACTGCAAATAGTATAATAGTTTTTTTAATTTTTTTTAATGAGTACGTCACAAACATCTGAACAACCGAAGCATATATATATATATATATATATATATATATATATATATATATATATATATATATATATATATATATATGAACATTTATTTTACAAATCAAAACAAGAAAATATAAATAAATAAACATCTGAACAGACATCGGTTTACAACATACCTATTTATAAAACTGAAACAATAGCAATACCTTTTTAACTTTTCAACAGCAATCGGTTTATTATCAGATGAGCAAAAGCAACTGAACAACGTAGATAAACAAACTTAAAAAAAACATTTTACAGATGCGCACAGCACAAGAAGTTATAAAAAAAGTCTAATTTATTTTTCTTTTTTTCGACAAAAGGGTATTCCTTTACCTTGAGTCAAAGGCTCTTCACAATCGACACAGATAATGCGCTTTTCCACGTCGCCTTTCTGCACAGGGAACAGCTGTCCAAAGTTTTATTTTTATTGCACTTGCCAACCTGGCATTGGCGTCTCTTGCAGCTCTCAGCGGGGTTGCCAGCTTCAGCTGTGGGTACACGCTTGGCAGTCTCCCTCTGTTCCAAATGATTCTTGTGAAGTTCCTGTGCTAACTGTAAAATATATTCTCTCCTTGGTAAATTCTTTTCCATGCATTCTTTGTAAAGTACACAGGAGTTGATGGCTGCTAGGTCCAATACATTGTAAAACACCTGAACAGACCACCGTCGGGAGCCAGCTTTCACGGAATACTTCCATGTCATCTGATCCAAAACATCAACTCCATATTTTGTTGCATTGTAAAACTCCACAGTCTCTGGTATTTATTTTCACTAGTACCGATGATAATTGACTGACCAAAGCAGCGCTGCTGGCAAGCAGGTGCCAGCCTTCAAAAGGCTGATTGAAAACAATAGACTGTCAGTCATTCACTCAGGCAGAGAGTAGAGACTAATCTGATTACAGCTAAACACATTGCAGACAGGTAAATAAAAATAATAAAGTAGAATACTGTTCTGTATAATCAAAATACAATTGTTTTTTGAGTGGCCGTCAATGTGAATGCTCCCGGGGCTTTTAGGTATGATGTAATATATCTCCTTTATTTCTGTACTCCCGCATTTCATGCTTTGTGAGAATATTTAATACATACGGACAGAAAGGTACACGAATGCACAGCCCCATATGTGTTACATGACTGGAGAAAATTACATTTTAAAAACAAAAACCGCCAAAATTCCGCCGCGGGGCTTCTAGTGTTAAGGTTAGTGAGTGTGGCAAAGTGGTTAATAGTGTGCAGGTGCAGGTGCTCAATGAACAGACAGACAATTATAATCCAGGTGCAAAGGTTTGTTTTATTAGTTTTCTGTCCAGTGCTTGACGGCAAAACAAAGAATAAACAATAAAGCTGGTAAGTAATACAGCGGGGTGTATTACTTACTTTATAATCCACGGGTTGGTCCCGAAATAATAGTCTCGTTAATTGTACTCCCACATTTAACACAAAACACATACACAAGTCAGTTTAGTGCATGAATTAGTGCTTGGTGGTTTATGGTGATACGGGTGCATTGCTGTTCCGGGTTTATGCTGGCCTCTGACGACAGCTCCGGAACGTGTTAGCTGTCTAATAACAACAAGCAACAATTAGCAAGACAAACAAACACTCACGATACGTATAGTCACAACACAGGTCCTTCCAGGTTCTTCTATTTATAACCAAAACGAAGGAACAGATTACGTTGCTTCGACCCCTGTTTATACCGTCACTCATGACCCCTTGGTAAATGATTGCAGGCACTCCTCCAATCCGCGGCTGCCACATCATTTCCCTTCCGGGTCGATGAGTTAGTGTACCTAAGCTCCACCCCTTTTCTAAATGGCAGACTTCCTTTTAACCCTAGGAACGAAGTGTCAGGCAAAGTAGTCCAGGGTACTCTGGACCACCAAGAATCATTGTCTTTCTGTCACAGTGAGACATTGTACAAAAGGTCTTAAACTAGAACATGTCACACAAGCCTCTTGCAATGTGGCACAGGTTTCTGCAAACATGAGTTGCTCTAAATCGTGCAACATTTTAATCTGTAAAGCACTGTGATGATACCCGGAAGGCTATAATATTAGCTATCATATGTGTTTACATTTAACCATCAACCATTACTCAATCACAATTAAGGATCTAAAGGACTGTGTTTCCAAAGCAGAACCAGAAAACAGGCCTAACAGCACAACCATTAAAACCTCATAAAAGCAAAGGATTTTTTTGCCATGATCAAAACCTTTGATCTATCTGGCATAGTTTCATCATTAATGTACTCTGCATTTTCCATTAATGGACATATTGTAACTGTTTAAAGATCAGGAAAACTTAAAAGCCAGCAAGGTTACAGTAAGGGAACAAAGCAAATCGTCCCTGTTTTGCACTTTGATTAGCTACGTAGGTCTAACATGACACAGTACGGTACTACATTCCAGTAGATTTAAAGCCCCTGCACTTCCTGGGTCATTTCACCTCAGCAGTGTCCTCTGGGGTAAAGCATGTTACTAGCTTAAAGCATGTCAGTGAATAGGGGATGCAGCTGGTTGGTCAATAATAAGTGTGGCAAAGCAGAGACTCTGCACGGGTTTGGTGATGGGGATTGTTTAAAATGTGGGAGTGATTGTTTAATTGTTTGATTGTGTCTGATTGGAAGAGTGTGGAATGTGGCCAGGTGGTGATTGATTGAATGATTGGTTGTCACATAAACTCCTGGCCACATGGCATAAAAAGCAGAACAATGAGTGTAGAAGAGTGAGGAGTGAGGAGTGAGGAGTGAGGAGTGTTGAGTGTTTGACTTGACTTTAGGTAAAATTCTGCTGGTTCTCACCGGTACTCAGTACCGGAACTTATTTTAATGCCGATACTGGGTACAGGGACTTATTTTACTGCTTTTCATTCAACGGGCATGCATTCCATCCACTCAGTCCACTACCGTTCTGTTAGAAAGCAGTCTCGTCACAGAAACTTAACAAATTATTAAAATATTCATGAAATGAACCAACGGCAATGGATGATGTATTTGGCATTGGTACTGGTAGTACGATCACAAGGAGAAGGTATTTGGCAGCTTTGTTGCCAATCGGTCAGTCTTATCTGCCTATGGATTTATATGATTGGTCAATAACGTTGTCAAAATAATGTGTTGTTGGTACCCTCCCCGGATATTGACTAGTAATTCTTTAAGAAATGGAAAGTAAAAGATGGTTGTTCATTGCATGAATGACATCTGAAGGTTACTGTTATGAAATGTTTAATTTATTCATCTGATTCATATTTTTTTCTCTTTTAAACCTTTAAAACAATGAATATGATGGAATTTGTAAAATATTTGTGAAATAAAATACATTTAAAATTAAACTATGTGTAGCAATGCATTCTGGGAACTTCTCTACAGAGAAAAGTAATCATATATCATAATTTTCTTAATGTACATGATGAAACTAAGTTACTGAGTTTTTGAATGCTATTTCTTCCATGACGATACAAATTAAAGTCATGCTTGTGTCCAAGCTAGCTATGTCAAGTTTTGTTGTGTTAATTTAAACTCTTCTTAAATCCAGCTGGCTAATGATTCAGAAGTTGATTGACCATTCCGCAAGAGAAAAGAATCCTGTTATAGTAATTAATTATACGATAAAAGTCTAGCCAGCATCGTAACCAGAGCTGACACTCTACCGAGGTCACACTTAGGTTTCAAGCTATAGCTGCAGTATTTATATGACTGCTTGGTATTTACTATTCAACCTCCAAATCTATGTTATATGACAAACCAACAGAGAAAATGAAGGAGTCTATTGTACTTTACCAGAATTTTCACATGAACATCAGCATTGATGAGGCAAAATAAAACACTGAGGGCACGACCTCAGTGTCCTCATAGCTAGTTACGGCCATGAGTCAAGCTGGAACTTAACTTTTAAAATTATGAGCAGCTGTTAAACAACAACAGTAATCACTATTGTTGATCTTAATGTAATTTAAAAAAAATATATTTCCGTTTGTGTATCTGAAAGCATTCGATTACGGTAAACCTTTATTTCACTTTTCCAACTGAATGTTGATGAAGGCTGTAGCAGCTAAACACACCCCCTGCTCTCCCTAGAGTGGTAGAGTGTTAATTTAAGTATTTGCTCTGCTGACTAGCAATTTTTTTCTGGAGTAGTTCATGGTAATTATCATAGACAGAAACACAACAAATAAGCACATATAATATATAATTGTAGGAGTAAAAAAAAAAAATCTAAATAAAATAACAGGGATATATATATATATATATATATATATATATATATATATATATATATATATATATATATATATATATATATATATATTCTAACCCAAGGCTATTAATGTAGCACGGCCAGGTTCTGTTGTAGGTACCCAGGGTCTGGAAAGCGTTCTCTGATTTCAGAGAATACTATGGAGATTAAATTGTTTTAATAGTAGTGCCTTTTACATAACAACATTCAGCCCCTGTTGTGCATTGTTTGACCTTTTTGTATATTTTTTTTAAAGTTGTTTTTTTATATACAATTAATTTTAGCTTGAAATAAAATAAAACAGTATATTACAATACATTCAGTATTTTCAGCTTCTTTGTTTATGGTGAATTGGTTAAATCCTATCAGTTATTTTTCAAGGCTTATTTTGTATTTAAAAATTCTCGTTTACCGATATCTATACATTTGAGAAATATTTATTCACTGGCACTCAAATTGACTCCATTTTTTAAAATGTTTTCACCCTGTTTTGGAACTATAACAAGTGTGTGGACATTTACGTTCTTGGAGTGAAACCCCCCAATGTGATAGGCTTTTTGTTACCTGTTTTGAACACTTGTAGTTTTATATTTTTGTATTACATTTTTCTCAATAAAACACTTTCCTTTTGATCGTGCACAAGTTTTTGTGTATGGGAAACTGCTGGATACTGCATTAGACAGGTAGTGTGAACACAGCCTAAACCTTCTCGAAAACAGTTCACAGGGTTTCATTAACTTTACCCTTGGTTTAATTTAAAGATGGGCTTTAAATCCAGTCCTTAACACAACATTCCATGAAACAGTCCTTAAAGGTTTGTGAACATGGCCTATAATGTATAAAGAGCTTCAGAATTCTTTGTCCAGTAGCTGCTCACTCAGGGCTGGAGGGATCGTGGGACACATGGGTGACTTTGATAAAATATTTCCTTTTGATTTAATTATTGTCACAAGTGACTAAAAGTAGAACATTTGCAATGCAAACATTTATTTTTATTTTATAAAACAAAAAAAGGTGTTTTGGTTAAATTTGTAAGAAAGAAAACTTTGAACAAAAATGGAGATTGAAAGAACTATACATGTTAGCTTAGTGCTGCTCTGTAATTCTGTTTTCATGGTAACATTTAAATAAAATGGACTATTCAAATAGTTCTTGGTCTTGGGGGCAATATAAATGTCAGGATCTGGGGGTTTTCAAATGGTATTTTCCATCATGTTTCTTTTTTATGTAATACAAACTGTTTTGATGGACATATGTGTCAAAGCCATTGAAAAGTGGTGTAATAAAATAGTCAATTAGATCCAGATTTCTATTTAAAATCCAGGCACTACTGGATTCTGTACTAAATGGCTGCTCTATGCAACCTACGTATGGACAGTTCCCAATCGTATCATCTTTATGATAATAGCATGGACTATGTAAAATGCATACTGTATGTACTATAGCTAACACCCTGTGTAGAAAATGACTTTTTAAAAAGTGCTTTCAGTACTTGTAAATAAACCCTTTCACACCCCAAATCACCTTACTTTAGATGCAACCCAGCCCTACTGGTTAATCAACACAGCTGACCCTGGTTCTGCGGTAAGTGGAATGTACTTGCGGCTTTTCCAGCTCTGTTTTGATTAATTTGTTGCGTACAGTACAAGTTCACGCACGACCTGAACAGCTGTAAATGCAGGCATGGACCACTTCTTGTAATTGCTTTCTTATTTGTAACAGCATGCATTTAGATTTCCTGCAATATTATTTGTCGTGGCTGTTTCCGAAACCACAGATGTGTTGTGACTGGTTCATATACTTGCTACTACAACAGCGGTTACAATATATATAAAAAGCTGAATGTTTAAGCTGAATGGCAGCCAAAGAAAAACATAGCATATTTGCTTCCCCTTTTTATAGTACAGAAATACACTGAGGCTCAAATATTTTGAAGACTTCCTCATAGTAAGTATTTTGGTACAGTATTTAAAAACAACGCTAGTGTTACTGTCAAGTCAAACAGCCTTCAATCTCACCTATTTTTTCTGAGCATAGTTCAGAGTCACTTAAAATGACACCACCACGTGTAACAATTGTATTGATGACAGTCAGTAGGCTATCAAAAATACTACAGCACTTTTTTGTTTCATAAAAGAATAGTATTATTTTTCCTGTCAGTCCAAGTGAAACTAGTTCTTACTAATGTGCAAGAACTGTGCCATATCCAGTAAAACATTGAACAGTAAAATATGAAAAGGCTAACTTAAATGAGCACTAACACTCAAGCTTTGTTTCAGAAGATGGTCGTAATCAAACATTAGTTCAAGGCTGCATTCATACTAGGTCCATTTTGTTTGAAACAATGTAAGGGTTTCACACGTATCTGCGAGCAAAGGGACCAAGTTAGTTTGGAGGTGAGCTAGTTATTTTTTTGGTCTTTTCTATTTTTTTCAGGACCGAGTTCGTTTGTGTTCACAACGTAATTTGCAAGTGAACTCAGTTGGTTGTTATGATTTGTGAACCGGATGTCCAATATCCTGCAAGGCATCTTGTTATCTTGAAAGATGGAGACTATTGATGCATTGCTCTACTTGTATGAACTAAACTATGGGCAAAATGTTTACTTCCAAGTCAGGTTACCTTGTATAGTTTGTTTCCTAAGTTCACATTGAGGTTTAGCATAACCAAACTTTGTTTGTGTGTCAAACGGACCGAGACCACCTCTTTAGGTGGACTCGGTTCAGCTCATTTCCCAAGCAGACTTTGTTTACACTTGACAACAAATGTACCATCCTGTTCAAGTGCAGACCAAACCCTCTAAACGGACCCAGTGTGAACTCAGCCCAACAGACATACCAGAAAAAAGGTTTCTCAGAAAGACTCAGACTCATGCTACTACCAACATTAATACTTAGTAATTGTAGTGGATTTGTGATAAACTAAACTAAAGCACAAATTGTTTACTTCTGAGTCAGGTTACCTTGTATAGTTTGTTTCCTAAGTGCAAAAGGACTGAGTCCAACAGTTCTTCACATTTAGATTTAGCAAGCGAAACCAGACTCGTTTTGTTTGCCACATCTGAGACCACGTCTTTAGTTACCAAGTTACTTTGTTGCTAACCATCTTTAAAAAGAAACTTCTTAAACTAGGACCACAATTACAGTACATATCCATTAACTGAATTTGAACAATTGTTTCCTAACCAAGTACATCACACATATTTCAATCCCATTAAAGTCATGCCACTTCAAACATTTGAATCCTTAAAATATTGTTACATATATTACACAAAGGGAAATTGTTATCTGTGCCATTAATAACAGCATGATTTGTGTTTTATTTTTTAAAATATATTTTACTATACTGTAATATTCCTATGGTAGTGTTGAAGCTGAACAACTTATTTCAAGTTGATTTTAATGACCTCGAAGTTTCCTCTAATCTCATGAGATCTGCTCACATCTCCTTTTCACAGAATCCAGCACAGTTAATTGATTCAGGGAAAGGATTTTGTGTGCTGACAATAATGCTGTGCAATATCGTTCTGTTGCATTTCCTTGTTAGGCTCCCCTGATGTACATCCTGGCTATGGACAATAGAAGTGAACAAAACCCGGCTCCTTTTCCCATGCTCTGTTAGCTATTGTTCCCTACTACAATGATCTCACTAAAAAAGACCTAGTACAGACTTAACACGTGCACATTTTATCAGATGTCTTCACACTTTATATAGTCCTATATTAGATCTGAGATAGAATGCAATTAGCAATTAAAAAAATAATAATAATAATTATGTCAGAGGCATTCATCCCCCATCATACCTGACAATTTAAAATTAGAGCTACGTTAGAGGAACCAGGAGAAAACAGACAACGAAACAGACTGTAAAGAGCTTTCAATAAAATGTAATCAAGTAAATAATGATGTAGTTCCATAAAAATTATGTCAATTTAAATCACTGTTTCAAGTTTGGAAATGTAATCTTTTTACAGAAATTAAAGAATTTAGATTTTTTTTTAGGAAACCCTTGCTAATTACACTTTTAAAATGTTATTTCCATTGCGTGTTAATTACATAATTTACAAAAAATAGTTTTGTGCTTTTGGAAAGACAGATATGTTAGAGGGAATCAAATCTGTTATTTTTCAACATGTGCTTGTGAGGACACAACTGGAACATTTCTCAATGTACACAACTTGCAAAGATTTAGAGTCCAGTAAAACTTTTCATGGGTAATTTCTAAAGCGCCCAGGGGATAAATAAACAAAAATTACAGAACTTCTATGAACATCTGTATCTGACTAAAGTTGCTTCTGGAGGTGGGGGTTAGAGGAGTAGAAGAATGAGGTTAATTCTGCATCCATTTAAAATTCATTTATAAATGTTGTTCATTCATTTGTTCATTCATTTAAAATGTCTTTAGAAAATATCTTAAACATTCTTGATCACTGTTTTTGAAACAGTTATTTCAGTGATCCAAAAGGTGTGCTGACTTTCTATATGGCATTTTTCTCTCCTTTAGTTAACAAAATAACATACTGTTCTTTATGTTAAAAGGGTTTGCATCAAGATAGTCGACTGGCATTCCCTTCCCTTCCCTCCCGTTGTAGAAAATATGCTGTTTCTAATTGAACCTTTGGATACACTCTCATTAAAAATCAGATAACTCACTCAGCAAGAGCGTTGCTTCAGCTCACAAAGTACAGTACTGTGCAAAAGTTTTAGGCAGGTGTGAAAAAATGGTGTAAAGTAAGAATGCTTTCAAAAATAGACATGTTAATAGATTATATTTATCAATTAACTAAATGCAAAGTGAGTGAACAGAAGAAAAATCTAAATCAAATCCATATTTGGTGTGACCACCCTTTGCCTTCAAAACAGCATCAAGCATCAATTCTTCTAGGTACACTTGCACACAGTTTTTGAAGGAACTCGGCAGGTAGGTTGGCCCAAAAATCTTGGAGAACTAACCACAGTTCTTCTGTGGATTTAGGCAGCCTCAGTTGCTTCTCTCTCTTCATGTAATCCCAGACAGACTCGATGATGTTGAGATCAGGGCTCTGTGGGGGCCATACCATCACTTCCAGGACTCCTTGTTCTTCTTTACGCTGAAGATAGTTCTTAATGACTTTCGCTGTATGTTTGGGGTCATTGTCATGCTGCAGAATAAATTTGGGGCCATTCAGATGCCTCCCTGATGGTATTGCATGATGGATAAGTATCTGCCTGTACTTCTCAGCATTGAGGAGACCATTAATTCTGACCAAATCCCCAACTCCATTTGCAGAAATGCAGCCCCAAACTTGCAAGGAACCTCCACCATGCTTTACTGTTGCCTGCAGACACTCATTTGTGTATGCTCTCCAGCCCTTCAGCGAACAAACTGCCTTCTGCTACAGCCAAATATTTCAAATTTTGACTCATCAGTCCAGAGCACCTGCTGCCATTTTTCTTCTCCCCAGTTCCTGTGTTTTCGTGCATAGTTGAGTCGCTTGGCCTTGTTTCCACGATGGAGGTATGGCTTTTGGCCGCAAGTCTTCCATGAAGGCCACTTCTGACCAGACTTCTCCGGACAGTAGATGGGTGTACCAGGGTCCCACTGTTTTCTGCCAGTTCTGAGCTGATGGCACTGCTGGACATCTTCCGATTGCGAAGGGAAGTAAGCATGATGTGTCTTTCATCTGCTGCAGTAAGTTTCCTTGGCCGACCACTCGTCTCACGGTCCTCAACGTTGCCCGTTTCTTTGTGCTTCTTCAAAAGAGCTTGGACAGCACATCTGGAAACCCCTGTCTGCCTTGAAATTTCTGCCTGGGAGAGACCTTGCTGATGCAGTATAACTACCTTGTGTCTTGTTGCTGTGCTCAGTCTTGCCATGGTGTATGACTTTTGACAGTAAACTGTCTTCAGCAACCTCACCTTGTTAGCTGAGTTTGGCTGTTCCTCACCCAGTTTTATTCCTCCTACACAGCTGTTTCTGTCTCAGTTAATGATTGTGTTTCAACCTATATATTGAATTGATGATCATTAGCACCTGTTTGGTATAATTGTTTAATCATACACCTGACTATATGCCTACAAAATCCCTGACTTTGTGCAAGTGTACCTAGAAGAATTGATGCTGTTTTGAAGGCAAAGGGTTGTCACACCAAATATGGATTTGATTTAGATTTTTCTTCTGTTCACTCACTTTGCATTTAGTTAATTGATAAATATAATCTATTAACATGTCTATTTTTGAAAGCATTCTTACTTTACAGCATTTTTTCACACCTGCCTAAAACTTTTGCACAGTACTGTATATGTTCAAGGTTAATGAAAGTGTGTGCTTTTTAAAAAGAAGAAGAAGGATTCACACCTTGAGATGGAAATAGACATGAAAACTGTCCTGCAGTTTACTGTTTGTCCTCCTATACCACACCACTGTGCTGATTGTTGATCGTCCCAAAGAAACCCTTGTTTAGGAAATGGAAACAGATCATTTGCAGTAGAAACATGGTTGCCAACCTTGCAATTTATATATTTTTTTACTGACATACAGTGGCCTTTTTTACCGACACTGCAAAAAATTCTGAAACAATAAAATCCATTTATAAAATAGGTTATTTTTATGTCCTTACATTTCTTTAGGCCTTATTTACTTCTTATGGTCATACATGGATACATTTTCCGACTGGATCATTTGGTTCATTGGTCTGAAGCTGGTGCTGTTTTTAACAGCAGTCTTCATAGTCAGAATTCCAGAATGTCTGTAGATTTTTACATCTGTTTTTACAAGGTTCATCTGAGGAAAAAACTTGTTCTAATTCTGCAGTACTGTGTAGCAAAGACAACATATTAATGGCAAACTTGGCAAGTGTAGGAAAACGTGGCTTTCCTCTAGGCGTAGACAAGAGCGCACATTTTGTGCCAGTTTTCATCAGCTGCCAGATCCCATCTAAGATCTGTCAAGCCAAGCCTTGGTACTCAATAAATTCAATTTTTAGGCTATCCAGCATATTTCTAAGAACAATCTGTGGGAAAATCATTGCAAGCTGGACGATGTATCCCAAGCTCGCTGTGCTTTGGCTGCTTGGTTGAAGAACGCATACTAATTTCAGCACAGTATTGCTATTCTTTTGATGCTTTTCACTGCCAGCACATAAGGTGCAGGTAGGGCCTATATGTCATTCGAGCTGATTGGGAAAGCCGCAAAGCAATTCAAAATATACCATCTTTATTTCGATCCAAAATCACTGACATTTTTTGTTAATTACTGGTTTCTGGACAGTGTTAAAATGTGACTTTTTTATTCCTCTGAGTTTGAGTTTAAGCCCTGGTTGTAATTTAACAAGTCAGGCAGGTATAAAAGGACAGGTTTCAAAGACAATAGTGGTCTGTGCTGTGGGAAGTAAGGTACTGTATATAGACCTGAATGCGGTGTACATTAAAAAAAAAAAAAAAAAAGTATATTAAATCTGTGATTTGTGTAAACCAGTAAACCGGATTTGCGTCTGGCTAAAGGTACAGTTGGGATCCTGTTGAGTTTAGTTAGCACTCCCACATGAGCTAGGGTTTATTTTTGCTTTGCATTGTTTGTTAAAATCAACCAAATTTTGGCACCTTTTAACCCCTTGACCCGATCAAACTGAAAACCTACTTTTTTTTTTTTTTGCCTTGAACAACACTGTGCACCAAGTTTGGTGTAAATCGGAGATGGTAGGGTGATGAATCTAATATTTATTGGGTGATTTGTCATGGAATGACACTATATAATGTGTCCACAATCTGGAAAAAACAGAAGGGATCACGCCAAATTGCCCCCCCAGATTCCAACATTTGAACAGTTTTGGCACTCAAGAATCTTTGTCTGCCACCACCAGACATCATTGGAAGCCATGACTCCCAAACCAGCAAAAACAAACATTTATTATTACTTGAGCAGCTACTTTACTAATGATTACATCTGGTCTAAGTGGGGGTATTTGCTTTTAAGGGGTTGGCAGCTGGTGCAACATGCATCTCAACAGCTGTCACAATTTATTGAAGAACACATAAAAGCTCTTCCTGGCAAATCCCTGAACAACTTTTTTGACTGTATGTTCATGGTGTTATTTTTGCCATATTTACTGTAGGCTCCTTTTATTTTTTGAGAAGTATATTAACTCTGTGTTTGTGTATATATAAATATTATGTGAACAACACAATGATGGTGTTTTTAACAACAACAAAAAAATAATGATCGCTTCCTAGTCACTTGACCGATTGTGTCTTTTTTTATGTATTTCACAACAGCATACAGGTCATGGAAGTTCCTCAGATACAGTATAAATATAACTAGCGATGCATTTCCTCACCATGTTCCGGAAGAATCAAGTGTTTGTGAGAATGCTTTCCTCAAACCATATCTTAAAAAAGAACAGTTCCAGAATGTGTAAGTTAACCGAGAACACATGGAACTGCACAGATGCTTTGAGAACTTCCTGCTTCTGTGTGCTTGGACTGAACATGCATTTGAGAGGATTCGCCGTCGCTTCCCATAATTGTTTTCAGTGAGGCAAACAAAGCTGACCTGTTGAAAAACTTAAGACAGCATTTCCTCTTATGCTTTAATATTCTCCCAGGTAATAGCTAAACGACCTGTTGTCATTCAGTACATAAAGAAAGTTTTTTTACTTTTTTTTTTTTTAAGAAAAGAGATGTCAGTTCCGAAGAGCAGGATATTTTAAATCTTGTTTCCTTCAGCCAACATTTTCCCAGAATAGGGCCTAAAACAAAGAGGACACAATTGCAGAGAACTCCCTGCTGGCTCAAGTTTTCATTTGAAGCATACACAGCCTTTCAGGGCTATGACTGACTCACGAGGGAGGGGTTTTTTTTCTTCTTTTTTAATTTTTTTAAGCACCAGGACAAACTCTGCACAGTTGTCAGATGAAACTGATTTTTTGAATTGCATGCAATACAGGCCCCAGTGGAGGGTTTATAATAAACTATGTCTTTGTATTAAAATAATAGTTAACCCCACAAAGGAAAACTTTAGGGTTATATTTAAAAGAAATAGTTCACTGCTTTGTGATATTATTTAAGAGCAAAGTACAAGGTGTTGATGGTTTCAGGCATGGCAGACCTATAATGCCAAGATACACACAGTTGCTGTGCAGCTATTTTGTACATTGAGGCCCACCTTTAAACCGTATCTCCTGGGACTACCTCAGTATTATACTGAAGTATTATATAGTGAAGATAATGTAAATGTGTCTTGCAATCCTGTGTTTGAAAGTCAATTTCTAGAACGGTTTGACATCAAAGGGTTTAAATTCTGGAGATCATACCGGATAATCACAGAGGGATGGTATTGCGCATTTAAATAACTGGGAGATTTGTCACATTGAACTGTTGCCCAGTGTTATGTCAGATGATTCAAATCCTCCTTACATATCTGGATGTAATACACACTACAACTGCTGTTATTAGGGTGGCCACTGACCCATCCCCAGAATATAGGACACCCCTATGAAACCTAGACATTCCCAGCGCAGAAATGTTAGCTAATAAAACCTGTACCAATGTTGACATATTTAGAGAGCCTGGCTCATTGTCGAATACTGTATTCAGATTTTTGGCAATTTTATTGACAGTGCAACAGGCTGTATTCAATTATGTATAAGATTACAAAACATAATAATAATAATGACGATGCAACTCAGAACTTTCTCAATACAATACAATGTTCACTCATGTACAGGAAACATGTAGGCAAAAATCTGCATCGCCAAAAAATTTGTTTTGAGGATTACAGTTACCTTATCTGACTAGCACCAGCCAATCTCACTTGTGTTAAAAATCTATTGACTTGAACACACTCTTTCCAAAGATCTCTTAATAAAATCTACACAATCCATTGTTCCTTTATATCTTAGTATAGAGACATCACATTTGTTTTCAACATTTCCATAGCTAAGCGCTCACATTCAGCCCATTACAGGTTCCAAGCCTGGGGCGGTGACAATTAAATTCCAGAAAATACCATGTCCGCCTTTGTGTAAGTACCATACATGGGACAAACCTTACAAAAAGACTGTCTGGCCTAAACCTGGACGAATGGCCACCCTAGCTGTTGCATCCCTGATACAAAGGGTTAAATGAAACCTAAAGGGCATATAAATGATTGAATGGAACCCTGTTCATCACCTGAGCAACAGTGATAGTTTTCATGTTGTGTTTATTAGTAATACAGTGATGTGAAAATACAGTAATAAAAGACATTTGATATACCTAGCACTACAATGATATTTCTTGGTTTATGAAGCTGGGAAACCTGACTTATTGAGCTAAACTTCAGTAATAAAACGTTGAAGATAGATAAACACACAGTTTACGCATATTCAGTTTGAAAAACAAAACAATGTGTCTCTAAACAAATGCTTAAGGGTACAAAAATATTAGTTATCTACAACATTGGCCAGGCAATCAAGTTTAAAATTCAAGGTTATCCTTTTAAATTAAAACAAACTGTGAATTGTTCTGATTTACTTGCTTGTAAAACAGAGGGGTTTAGGATAGGATGAGACACCCGTCCAACACATTCTGTCCATCAAACAAAAATGCAGACTTTCTTGCATTTGTTTATTTACATTACATACATCCTTTTTTTTCCCCTCAAAGTTTCTGTCACTATGGCTGTGATAACTGCCATAAAAATGTCCATTAAATAAAGATTATGGTCTAATAATGGATTATGCACAGTGCCTTTAACCATTGGAATGTTATATTTAATTTAACGTGATTACCTCAATGGTCAATTGTGTTATGCCACCGTTTCTCAAGCTCACTGGTTTATGTATTATGATATACATGGGTGGAAGGGATACGGAGGTGAAAAACGCTGTTTGAGAAGGTTTGTCTTGCTGTGTTTTATAATACTGACCTACCTTGTTACAAACTATTTTGGACTGGGTTGATGATTTCAGACTGTGATTTAAACATTCTTGTTTGTTTGAACTGAGGGATATTGTCCTTTCCAGAGACAGTTAGGGGTACAATATTAAGTTCAGTCAGAGCTCCAAGGGAGCTAGGTTTTATTTTCTGTTTTGTTTCCTTTTGCTGTCATAAATAAGTGGGTCGAAAGACACTAAATGTACAACAACAGTCTGACGATTTTGCCACTTTACCACAACTTTGTCCTGTTCAGATACAGTGAATACCTGCATTTAAAAGAACGGCTTGAATTGAAGTTTTCCTGTGGGAAGCGACCCCCCATAAACAATGGCTACATTTACAACAGTAGAGGCAGCAGACTATGATTGTCAAGCTATTATTGTCAAGCTATTATTATGAAAAAAAAATTCTTGACCCTGTCCTTTTTTTTATTTTGACAAGGGTTTACAACAAATCTTTAAGTGCAGTGCCAGAGGGTGTCATTTTATGGTAATTAAGGGAGGGGCTATGATCATATTTCATATAAAACATACCAATAATTAAACATGCATTACATTAACAACTTTGTAGAATGATATTACAGAAATGTTCCAATTTTACCTACCTAATCGTGGCCATCCAGGTTTGCTGCAGATGTAACTGGAGTGTTCTACTGGTTATCATCTCTTTTTTTTTATATCTCCAAAGATGGTTCAATTTAATTTATTTGTTAAATGTTTTCACAGTATTAAGTTTCCCTCATAGCACAAACGGGACTCCTTAATGTGCTGTGCTAAAGCTGTGTCAACATGTTACTGCGACTACTAATGAAATTAAGTTTTTCAAGCTGGATGATTTACGTAGCATGTCCAACATTCTATTAGCAAACTTTATTTACACTAATGACAAAGACAAAAACTAAAAAACAAAAACCCTGTGGTGGGATGTAGTTCCTGCCACACATTTGCATAAAAAAAGAATTGTACCCAATAAATGTACTGTCCCTAACATAAAACAGGATTAGAATGCATTTCAGATAATATCTTTGCTAATTTCTCTTCCATTTGAGGACATTTACACATGCAGTTAGCATCTATTTACTTTCATCAGTTCTGTGTTTTGGAAACCTAAATTGTATTAAAGATTGGCTGACTATTGGTTGATTGCCTACTATTATTGCTGTGAGTTAGTGGTTATCTACCTCAAGGAGCACCATATCTTTCAATCTTGAATTTTCATGGAAAACATGGAAGATGTTGCCAAGCCAATTCTTTGATGTCATTTGTCAAATCTGATTATCCCTATTTCATTGGTTTCTATTGTTATTTTCTTCATTAATCCCTGCATACATTCCCAGTATTCTTCTTGATTTTGAAAGTAGGGGTTCTTCCAAGAGGAATGAACGTTAGTTTACATTTATATTAAATCTTTTAAATACAGGAATAATCAAAATACTGAAATGAATGGCAAATAAATATATATGTCATACAACAACTACCCCATCATTTTTCTAAAGTTAGCAGCCTCAGGAAATCAATGAATCAGTTACCTATTACAGATGAGAGTAATGCTTAAAGCAAAAAGATGATCTGTAAATGTGCTTTGCATGTTGATAAAGATACAAGTTTAAAACTTGCTTTCCTTGATTATATAACTTCTTACTTATCACAATTTGATATGACCTGTACTTTACTGAGTACTGTACAGGTGTTCTAAATAGACACCATTAACAGTTTTGCTAAAAGAAAATTCAATATTCTTTAGAGGCATTAAGCCCTAAGTCTACCATGGTATAAAAACATGTGTTATACACATTAGCATTTATATTGCTCAGTTCACAGATGGGAGCTAGGGCTGCGTGAAGAATATGGGTTAGTATTTAGAGGCTTAGCCTCGAGGGCCAGGAGTGCTTGAGATGATGGCCTGCGGGCCAGGAGTGCTTGTTTTGAACTGTTAGTGGCCTGACTCGTTGCAAGGACCGCACCTGTGAAGACAAACAAGACTGCATGCCAATGCGCAACAAAAAACAGAGAAGAAGGACAAGCAAGGACAAAGAGAGAGATGGTTAGTAAGACGGGCTATGTGCAACCCTCCGCTCGGTGGAGAGGAAAAACACCCTCTGTTAGGAGGAAACCTCTGGTCCTGGCAGAAGGGTGCACCCACTCAGAGTATACTAGCAATTGATTGGTGAGCTGCTGAGATGTCTGTAGGAAGAGAACGAATGAACTGCTGCTGATGACCAGCGACCCATAGTTTTTATAAGGTGATGACTAACATTAGCTTTTACTGCTGAAGAGGCTGCGCCGATCCTGAATGATTGCGTGGTATAGAACCGGGGAGAGAGACCTGCTGTAGCGTAGGAAGACCTGGTAGATGGAGAGGGGGCTATTGACATGTATTCTCTTGCAGATGAGAGTAGATTGGAGAGCGATGGAACTAGGGAATCTGAAGAGGGATTGGAGCTGCTGAAGGGACCAGACTGCAAAACAGTGATCTTCAATTATTTGACAGTGAAATTGAGGGGAAGGAGCATGGCAGCGAAGAGCTGCTGCAGAGTGAGAAGCTGATGCGAGGTTGAATTCTGGGATGTTGATAGTTGGAATTGAAGTTGAAGCAGGGGCTGGCTGGGTTGCTATGGCGGGGGGGAGACAAATGTTTGAGAGGGACGTGGGAGCGGATGCAGAAAAAACTGCAGCGGCAGTTGCTGTTCCTGCTGAAGCAACTTGATGATCTGTATTGAAGATAAGCTGCTGGAACTTCCTTCGTTGATTGTTCCAGTGTTGTAGCAAGGTGAACCACATTCTGATGTCTAGAGAGATGAGATTCTGACCATCCTATGTGTTAGTTAATACAGGATCGATCAGCGGTTTGCTACTATCATGTCTGCTTGGAATGGAAAAGGTGAAGTCACATTCAGAGATTTGGGTTTCACAATTCCAATCATTCTCTTAATAGTGGAACTACTTAACTCATAATCAAGACAGATTTCCAGTCTCGTGCCACGCCTCTCACCATGTATTAATGCTTATAGTATTTGAGAGGTTGAGCGGACATATTAGATGGGGATTAGCGTTAGTCTTGACTGCGGAAATGGCTGCCATGATTCGAGTATTGGAGGAAAGCGGGAGCGTTGGAAGCTCTGAAGGAGAGTTTCTTGCTTCTGAAATATATTTTTACATGAGAATCCAGGTTTTTGCAGTTAACAGGTTGCAGTTGAGACAAGATCGAGAAGGTGCAATATGAATTTTCTGGCTTGGGAATAATGCAAATTGAGAAATTGAAGTGGCCGAAGGGAGATAACGGGTTGCGTTTAGAGATTGATTTTTATACTTGGAAGTTGGTAATGATTTCACGAATGCATTCCAGGATTGTCAAGTGGGAGGCTGGCTTCAGATTTGACAGTGTCCCAGGTGATTCTGAGAAATTCTAGTTGGGCCAATGGTTTATCTTGAGGGTGGAATGCCTACTGAAGAGAACAGAGATCGCAGATTGAAGATTGCTTGAGTGAGGGGATCCGAAGGTGGGGATATAAGGAGAAAGTGGTCTTCCCCGCAGATCCTGAACAGGGCATGATTTAAAAGGGTCTAAATTATCCGCTTTTGCGAGCCAAGCGCCATGGTCTGCTGCTTTGATAGATTTAATGCCATCGGAAGCTGTAATGTAACAAAGGGTGAATTGATTGTGGGAATTAGGGTGTTGAGACTGGGGTGGAACTGCCTCTGGTGGTGAAAATGTCAAAGATTAGACGCTTTCCCTAATATTTTGTGAGTCACTATTCCGATGGGGATAATCCTGAAGATGGGGAACGGAGCTGGGAAGGAGCCGGCCATGAATTCTTTATCCATCTCGACTTGGATTAGAGACTCAGTGATTCTGGGTACGGAGGAAGCAGAAATAAGATTTTTTGTATATGAATGGGACAGAGGGAGATTACAAAGGGGGTCAACCAAGGCTTTTAAAGTAGGGCGAGTATGTGACCTTGAGGCGGTGCAGAGCGTATGTGTGTCTGTGACCGCGGGGCAGTGCAGAGCTTGTGTGGGTCTATGACCGCAGGCGGTGCGTGTGTCTCGTGTGTGTAACTTGGCTTTCTTTTATTACGTGCCGTTGGATCAACAGGGAGAGGATGTGACGTCGGATGGTGGTTGCTGATTGGGAGCCTGAAGCAGATGCTGTAACCAGGTTGTACTCTGGAATGCTGATAGATGGGGGAGGGGTCAGAGCTGCCTGGGCTGGGGCGAGCAATGGAGCCGCTGAAACAGAAGATGTAATGAAAGAGGGGGCAGAGACTGGCACATGAGAGGCTAAAGGAGGAACTGCAATGGTGCTGGAGCAATTGACTATGCCATCTAAATGCGTGTTTATTGCTCACAAGGCGTTGCTGGTGCTGCTGAGTGAGCAGGGGTGGAGTGCGAGTGAAAAATTCGGCTTTACCGGGGTAAAATCAGGATGGGAAAGTTCAGTAAAATAGCAGTGAGAAGCCTGTTTCCAAAAATTAAACTTGACAGAAACAACAACTCAACTGTTTCTTAGATTTTGCAAACAGTCTAAATTAGAACTGTACTTGAAAATGTTCTCTGTACAGGATAAAAAAGTCCAGTAAAAAGCAGTGTGAAGCCTGTTTCCAAAAATTAAACATGACAGAAATAACAACTCAGCCATTTTAGTATTAGCAAGCAGTCTAAATTAGAACTGTACTTGAAAATGTTCCTTTTCAGAAAAATACAACTAAATGAGTTTGGAAAATAGCTTTGAAAATCTAGCCCTTAATGTTGCACAAATATCAAAATGGAAACCACGTGTGGTGGCTGGACTTGATTTCTGACTACAGACGCTTGCTGTGGACCTTGAGGGCGTCTGATACCCAGTTGTAGGTCGGAACATCAGCTGTGGGGACCGGAAGTGTTGAACTCGAAGAGACGGTGGCCATGACTGGAGTGGCGAATACTGGCTTGCAGTAATGTAGAAGCAACCCATTTGTCCATATCATTGAGTCGTGTATTAACTGAGGCAATTGAGACAGCGATGGAGTGAATGAGGGACTTCATGTCCTTGAAAATGTTGTTATGAAGCTGAAGGATGAGTTCGGGTACGTCTCCTGGTTGCTGCGCTGCTGTTCTGAGAACTGCCGTCTGTCCTGGGACACTGTGCGAGCGAGTTTGCGGAAGCACGCTTGTGAGAAGGAGGCAACGTGGATGAAGCAGATATAAAGGTACATTTATTATTGAGCAACGCCATTCGCTTGCTTCCAGACAGGATGTTGATATTGTTGTCGTGCAGGGTTTTTAAGAGTTTGGCGAGTGGTCGATCTTTATAAAACAGCTGACCACAAGAGAAGGAACATAGGTTGTGACGTGGCTTAAATAGGCAGATAGCTTTGATAGGCAGGAGAAAAATAGGAGGAGAGCAGCTCCAGCTCCCACCCCCAAACCACACTTTAAAGTTAACAGTACAATAAGAAACTTTCAGCCACAGTCAAGTCAACTGGGGCAATAAAACTGCAGTGCAAAACAGTTCAGCATCCACAGTATGTACTTCAGCTGACACATTGGGGGGCTTGTGGTTAATTTTCTTTTGGTAATTGTAGGCTACCCCCTTAAGGTACCCTTAAGAGACATGTTGATTTGTACGTGTCAAATATCAACCCTTGGAAGATTCATTCAGTGTTAATTTGAGATGCAGTACAATAGCTCCAGTCTTAAAATATCCAAGATAAGATGATGTACATGTTCTATAATTTGTACTGTCTATGATCTATTTTTGAAATGTGGATAGTGAACGGAAAATACACTGAAGATGAAAACAAGAATCTCAAGTGTAGGAACTGTCTTGGAAAAGAGAGCTTATTGAAAAGGCACCAAATCCCAGCTTATAATTCAATGCAATGTATTTAAAACAAAAAATAGCATTGCCATTTGGAGTGCATTTAAGGTTAGGATTGTGGATTTTCTCATATGCACATATATTACTGTTTTTACATTATCATCCCTCGCTGGGGATGAAACACACTGCGAAGGGGATAGGGTGGAGGCAATCATATGTACACGTATGTCATACTTCACATTTTCCATATATCTGGAAAACCACTTATCCAGTTGTCATGAAACTTGGCATTAACATTATTTAGCATACATTACTGAGAATATCAGATACTGTGGATATAGGCTGGTGTCTGTCTGTCTGTACATCCGTTATTCTGTATGTGACACTTACATTTTTAGATCTATCTGCAGAACCGCTTTTCAAATTAACATAAAAGGTATGTCCCAGTGCCAAACAACTATCCCATTGCACAGCGTATTAGGAAATAATAGTACTGGCGTATGAAAATGTATATGTTTGTGTGATAGGTTGTGTGGGTGATTCACTGAGGGACACGGGAGTCAAAAAACATTTAGTTGCCACGTCACAAAGTTTTACTCAACCCAAGTTTGCACCTTTATGTCATGGAGTGAAATACCGACAACAGTAATTTTGTTTGTTGCACAGTTCTTGTTAAGCACGCACAGGTGCTGCAAAATAATAGTCCAAAAACAAAAGGTGAAAGCAAAAACAGAAAATAAACATTGACAATAAAACTACAAACAAAAGGTGCTGCTAGTCGTTGAGACCCGAGTTTCAGTGACTCTCTCCTGTTCCCTCACTATTACTAATGGGGTTGTCCAGATTCCACATCACACAGGGCTTCCGACCCCCATCCCCCCCCCCCCACCCTGCAGGATCACGCATGTGTCCGATAGCCAGGACAGATCACCCCAGTCACAAATTGTATACAAGAAAAACATCTCCCTTTGTAATTTGGTGCTCCTTTCAGAAGCTGATATGGCACTTATAAATGCTTTTTTGCCGCAGGTGACAATTTATGTTGATCTTTGCCAAATAGCTTGATCCTGTTTTTTGATAAAGGCATAAGTATTTCAAGATTAGAAAACATGGCGATTATTTTTCTCATTTGTGAAGATATGGTTGCATTATCAGACCAAGAAATTGCCCCAGGTTTGCAGCTACACTTTACAGAGTTTTTAAATCTCCTGCCAATGTTATATCTGCAAATCACAGTACGGAAATTGGAGATTTGTATAACGAGAGTCATAAGTATATTGCAAATGCACTTAAGTACAGCAATGCAAGTTTAACTGTATTTTATACTTCATAATGAATAAAGTAACTGAAAACAGACATATGGGGTTGAGCACAAACATCTATAAATGCTGTGAATCACATGAAATGTGTACAGAAAAGCAGGTGCAGGGTACCTTGATTCATCTGACAGGATATTGGAGATTTATGGTTTGATAAAATATGGTTTTGAGGAAAATTCCAACTAAAGAAATTCTGGGGCATACTTTTTTCTTGACCAGTACTGATAGTAAAACATGCTGAAAGATTATCCTTTTGGCTTATCAAACTCAAATAAACATAAAATGCACATAGATATGAAATCATGGGAATCAATCCTGCCCTTCATAAAGTCCAATATAGTACAGTATATTGATGTTTGTTTCATTGCAAAAAGTATATATATTTCTTTTAATTTTCACTGTGCAGTATACCTGAAATGTTGTGGCAAAGTAGCCCCATCCTTTCATTTTTGTTCCCTATCCAATTTCATTATCCTTTTGAGTGCTGCACCAGGACACTGCTGGTATGTGGAATCAAATGCTTTATTGCACTATTTTTTTTTAGATATAGTTAGATATGTTGGTTGGTTGCAATTGTTATGTCTATTGTTAAATATTTAATTAAAAAAAGGATATAAAGCAAACAAAAACAATTTATTGTCCAGGAGATCACACTGTGAGATACCTACCAAAGGATATTAACTGCTATAAATGCATAATATTTAGATGCTTATTGTGCTTATGCATAAAAAGTGGCATCATTCACTTTAAAATGTACATTGTACTGCAGTTATCAAAACTTAACAATAGGAAATATAAACAGTATATTTTAATATGTCTTATAGCTTCTAAAATGTTTTTTTTTTGTTTGCAATTTAGCATTCATCTTTAAATGTTGTTAATTGTAAACAGAATATAACACAGTACCTGTTTATATTATTTTATTTAATAAATAGTTTTCACAGGTATTTAAATAGTCCATATAATGTTTTCTTTTTAGCTGCCATCAAGTGGGGTATCATGGCATTGCTGGAGGGACACTATTAGAAACATGCTGTTGAGGGCTTATCATATGGTGAGCCATGAAAATCACAACCCCTCCTGAGCTCCAGTTAGCATGCTTCTTGCCTGGTTGTTTATTTTATCACATGCCTCATACCTTTATGATCTTACTCTACTGTGTGCTTTGTGAGCTGGAATGTGCTGATGGGTCAGATTATAAATAACACTTGCATTCCTCTCATCCAGCGAGTAAGAGGAAATGCAATTAGCACATATTAGAGAGACCGGCGCCTGGTTGTCAGGAGGGTGCTACACACCCAGAGGTGAGTCCCCTCTAGATTCAGAGCACAGAGACCGGCACACAGCTACTACTGCTCGGATTCAGCGGCAGGACTTTAGGGAGTGCTGAATGACAAGGTATTGGTCAGAGATTTGTAATGAACTGCCCTGAGGAAATGAAATGCAATATATTACTCAGGGGTTGCTTGTGAAGGATGGTGGGTGGATGGTGACACCGAACACAATGAGGTGGTGAAAATGCTAACAATTTAGAATTTGCACATAAAACATTACACCTACAACTTTGTGTTTTAACCCTAGCCTGTTGCAGAAACCCCCACAACTTTATATCTTGTAATATAAACAGCACACCTGCAATTGAGACACTACTGCAAACATATGGGTATAGGCTAGTCAGAGAGTTGTGTTTGAAAACATACTGAAAGCTAATGTGATATTTAATGAGTTACTGATGGGAGACTGATATTATAGATTCCCGGCTTTGACTCCTCCTCAGCTGAAAGTTGTAAAACACCATTATATAGTATTTAAATATATAATCCAACTCCACTGTAAAGGGGACAACTATCTTCATTTTCAGAGTGACTTCAACATTGAATTGAAGACCCATATTGAGTGTTTTCACTGTGTCTAATTAAACTTAAACATGTAGACAAAACTTGACAACTCTAATGAAACAGGGTTTCTGCATAATTGTTCCAGCATATTTAGAACCGGGTTTTCATTCTTAGTACATTTGTGTGACAGCTAAATTACTTTCTTTTTATACAGGATTTCTATACAGGTTTACATCTGTCCAAGCCTCATTTTGCTAATTACAGTTTATACAGAATTATAAAGTTTAGGTGTGAAATGGAATGGTGAACATACTTTCTGCTCTTTTGATGTCTTGACACTACAAATAGGCAACTTAAAATGAGTAATTATGACTTATTATTTTGTTAGTATTTCATTTGATTTATTGGGAAAACCACCGAAGCTGTTCCAGCACACATTAAAATACAGAAAATGAGAGTACTTCTTATTAATAACAGTTACGTACAGTAATTAAATCTAAAATGTGTTTCTGTGGCAAAGTGCCCTCCCCTGTGTATTATATGTTACGTGTTGTGTGTAAATGTTGGTGTATAGTCATCGGTACACGGGATATAAACGGGTCTGTGTTTCACTTGTGATTTAAAAATGTAGATTTATATTTAGGCACGGAGGGCACAAATCACTTCACGTGCTAGTTAAAATGTAATGTGTGGTCACGGGAGTGCACTTAATTAATTCACGTGCAGTTGTACCGAGATTCCAATTGAATGATTGACTAGCAATCGAGTCTCGGTACAACTGCATAAAAACAGCATGTTTTCACTCACTCGGGGTTGGGTGTTCGAGAGTGGAGAACGGGAGAGAGAAGGAGAGAGAAATATTTACAAACAATTGCTATCGCGTGCTGGTAGGACCAGCACGATACTTGTTTGTTTGTTTACTCACCGTGTTTGTGTGTCTGTCCGTCCACCGTTTGTTTAGTGTTAGTTCGTTTTGTTTATGTCTGTTTATTTTGGCGAAAGTGCCGTGTCCTGTGTTTTTGTTACAACCGTTTATTTTTCTGTTTGATTATTAAGCGCTGAGCGCGATCACGCTCAGCTTCACCAAAACCCCAAGTCTCTGTCTGTACTGTGTTTCCTGGCTCTGCCGTGGCGTCACCGCTCAGTCGTCTTGTCACACGTGGTGTCAGAACCGGGAGCTACAGCGCCTCAGGACTCAGGCCAGAGCAGGAACCGCAATTTGTTTAAAAAAAAAAAAAAAAAACCACAACAAGAAAATGGAAGGCTGGAACTGGAGAGATGGCTGCCAGGATCTGGAGGTCCTCCTCGGTGGTCTAGAGGACCAAGGCTGGTGCCTTGCCTGTGGGGAGTTCGGGCACCCGGTGGTGCGCTGCCCCTACCAAGAGGGAGAGGAGGAACTGGCCCAGGAGAGGAAGGTGAGGAGGAGGCAGAGAAGGGGAAAGGGGAAGAGGAAGGCTGAGTGTCCACAGCCCAAGCGGGAGGAGCCCGAAGCGTCCCTACGCCTGAGTGGGAGGAGCCCGAACGTCCCTACGCCTGAGTGGGAGGAGCCCGAACGTCCCACGCCTGAGTGGGAGGAGCCCGAACGTCCCTACGCCTGAATGGGAGGAGCCCGAACGTCCCACGCCTGAATGGGAGGAGTCGGTGCGTCCACAGCCCAAGAGGGAGGAGTCGGTGCGTCCACAGCCCAAGAGGGAGGAGTCGGTGTGTCCACAGCCCAAGAGGGAGGAGTCGGTCGTCCACGGCCCAAGAGGGAGGAGTCGGTGCGCCCACGGCCCAAGAAGGGGAAGGTAGAGCGTCCACAGCCCCAGTCTCCACCAGCAGAGGGTGAATTCCTGCTGGGTCCACCTCCATTGCCATGGGAGGACTGCTTGCAGCTCCCACCTCCACCAGCAGAGGGTGAATTCCTGCTGGTCCCGCCACTTCCATTGGCAGAGCAGCAGGAGCTGCCTCTGCCTCCGCCACCTCCACCGGCAGGAGCAGAGCAGCAGGAGCTGCCTCTGCCTCCGCCACTTCCATCGGCAGAGCAGCAGGAGCTGCCTCTGCCTCCGCCACCTCCATCGGCAGGAGCAGAGCGGCAGGAGCTGCCTCTGCCTCCGCCACCTCCATCGGCAGGGAGCAGAGCGGCAGGAGCTGCCTCTGCCTCCGCCACTTCCATCGGCAGAGCAGCAGGAGCTGCCTCTGCCTCCACCACCTCCATCGGCAGGAGCAGAGCAGCAGGAGCTGCCTCTGCCTCCGCCACCTCCATCGGCAGGAGCAGAGCAGCAGGAGCTGCCTCTGCCTCCGCCAACCCCACCAGCAGAGGATGAATGCCTGCTGGTAACACTTCCCCACCAGCAGAGGATGAATCCCTGCTGGTATCACTTCCCCACCAGCAGAGGAGGAATGCCTGCTGGTATCACTTCCCCACCAGCAGAGGATGAATGCCTGCTGGTATCACTTCCCCACCAGCAGAGGAGGAATGCCTGCTGGTATTACTTCCCCACCAGCAGAGGATGAATGCCTGCTGGTAACACTTTCCCCACCAGCAGAGGATAAATGCCTGCTGGTATCACTTCCCCACCAGCAGAGGAGGAATGCCTGCTGGTATCATTTCCCCACCGTCACGAGGAGAGGAGCAGGAGCTGCCTCTCCCTTCACCAGAAGGACCAGGACTAGATGCTGGCGGTCCTCGGCAGCCCTTGCATAGGCTGCTGAGGGAAGCACGGGAAGAACCGCCCGGCCGCAGAGGCCGAGAAGAGGGCCAACACCTGCACCCCAGCTAGTCCTGACTCCCTGCCCCGCCGCCCAAGGATGCCTGCCCGCTTAGCCCAAGGATGCCTGCCCGCTTTGCCCAAGGATGCCTGCCCGCCGCCCAGGATGCCTGCCTCGCCGCCCAGGGATGCCTGCCTCGCTTGCCCAAGGATGCCTGCCTCGCTTCGCCCAAGGATGCCTGCCTCGCTTCGCCCAAGGATGCCTGCCTCGCTCGCCCAAGGATGCCTGCCTCGCTTAGCCCAAGGATGCCTGCCTCGCTCGCCCAAGGATGCCTGCCTTGCATCGCCTGGGGTTGCCAGCCGCTCCGCATCGCCTGGGGTTGCCAGCCGCTCCGCATCGCCTGGGGTTGCCAGCCGCTCCGCATCGCCTGGGGTTGCCAGCCGCTCCGCATCGCCTGGGGTTGCCAGCCGCTCCGCATCGCCTGGGGTTGCCTGTCGCTCCGCATCGCCTGGGGCTGCCTTTTGCTCCACACAGGGTACAGGGTACGAGGGAGAAGTGGAGCTCCGCTGCCGCCTCTATGGCCAGGGGCTCCCCTCCCAGTTCGCCTCCCGAGGGTCCGCTGCTGCTGCCGCCGCCTCCCGAGGGTCCGCTGCCGTCGCCTGGGGTCGCCAGGGATCCTGCTTCGCCTGGGGTAGTCGAGGGTCCTGCCGCCTGGGATCGCCGGGCTCTGCTCCGCCTGGGGTGCTACACTGTGGCCGGAGCCCCATGAAGGGGAGCTGCCGGCCATGAAGAAAGGGGGAGGTCAGGAGACCAGCTTCCCAGCCGCATTTCGTGGCAGGAAACGCTGTGGCCAGAGCCCCACGGAGAGGAGCTGCCGGCCACAAAGGAGGGGGAGGTCAGGAGACCAGCTCCCCTCGCAGCGGTTTCGCTGCCGGAAGTGGGTGGCCGGAGTCCCACGGAGGGGAACTGCCGGCCATGAAGAAGGGGGGAGGTCAGGAGACCAGCTCCCCCGCAGCAGTTTCGCTGCGGAATTGGGTGGCCGGAGCCCCACGGAGGGAACTGCCGCCATGAAGAAGGGGGAGGTCAGGAGACCAGCTCCCCCGCAGCAGTTTCGCTGCCGGAATTGGGTGGCGGAGCCCCACGGAGGGAACTGCCGGCCATGAAGAAGGGGGAGGTCAGGAGACCAGCTCCCCAGCCGCACTTGCGGCAGGAGATAGTGTGGCTGAAGCCCCGAAGAGGGAGCTGCCAGCCACGAAGAATTGGGGGTGCCAGACATTGCACCATGGCCACCCCCAGGAAAAACTTGCTTCCCCTCTTCCGGGACTTTGGGACTGAGGGGGAGGTGGCCATTGAGGCCATGTGTGCTTTGCACAAGGGGGGGTATATGTGGCAAAGTGCCCCCCCTGTGTATTATATGTTACGTGTTGTGTGTAAATGTTGGTGTATAGTCATCGGTACACGGGATATAAACGGGTCTGTGTTTCACTTGTGATTTAAAAATGTAGATTTATATTTAGGCACGGAGGGCACAAATCACTTCACGTGCTAGTTAAAATGTAATGTGTGGTCACGGGAGTGCACTTAATTAATTCACGTGCAGTTGTACCGAGATTCCAATTGAATGATTGACTAGCAATCGAGTCTCGGTACAACTGCATAAAACAGCATGTTTTCACTCACTCGGGGTTGGGTGTTGAGAGTGGAGAACGGGAGAGAGAAGGAGAGAGAAATATTTACAAACAATTGCTATCGCGTGCTGGTAGGACCAGCACGATACTTGTTTGTTTGTTTACTCACCGTGTTTGTGTGTCTGTCCGTCCACCGTTTGTTTAGTGTTAGTTCGTTTTGTTTATGTCTGTTTATTTTGGCGAAAGTGCCGTGTCCTGTGTTTTTGTTACAACCGTTTATTTTTCTGTTTGATTATTAAACGCTGAGCGCGATCACGCGCTCAGCTTCACCAAAAACCCCAAGTCTCTGTCTGTACTGTGTTTCCTGGCTCTGCCGTGACGTCACCGCTCAGTCGTCTTGTCACAGTTTCATTTTGACAGAGAAGCAGTGTGTGAACTGTGGAGGCACATTTTATGACAATGATATACCTCATAAACTACAGTAAGACATTACTTAATATGCTTTGTTATGGCCAGGTTTTCTCCAAAACATAACATCACATACTATATTTTACTTCAGTAATTGAATTCACACACGTACATACACATGGCACTAAAACTGCCCCGTAGATTAATCAGTGGTAACAACCCCATAAAAACACAATATTACTTTACTATTGTCTTCTGTTGAAACCACCAGTGCAAGTATCACACATTCCATCTCAAGTGCATATGGTCTAAAGATACGATAGGCATAAAACTGATTGTGTCGAGGAATTAACTCCTTCTCAGCTGTATTTAGAATATCTTGTCATAGTAAGTATTTGTTAAAGGACAAATTAGGTCATTTGAACAGTTGCTTTTACCCTTCTCTAGATTGTAGCCTAGCCAATTAGAATGGCTTCCAACATTATAAAAAGGTAAGGGGGGGGGGGCTATTAAAAATATATATCTTTTAACCACTTGTCACCACAGCTTGTCAGAAAATATTACTCTAGTGTTTCACAAATGGGGTTGAATGGGACACAATTCAGTTGGGAGTTCTACTTTGAGGCAAGCGTACATCCAGATCTGCCTTGAATCATAGCTACTGTGAATGAAGAATGATTTGTAGTTTCCTTTATGGATGTTTTTATAATGTGCGCACGGACAACTGCATCGGATTGCCAGAACAGCCTTGTGCAATTCAGACTCTTGACCTTTTTCAGTACACATCTTGAGCCTTTAAGCATCCTTTAATTGTAATTCAAACGATTTTGCCAATTGTATTTATGTATTGGTGTATTTTATATATATAAGATATTTTTAAATCCCTAATATATTTGAAGATTATGTTCAGATTTTAAGTAAATCGAAGTGAAACATATGCTAATACTGTACAGTAAATGTTACTTCTACTAAACTAAAACATATGTGTTTTTTTTTTTTCTCTAAGAGCTGAGCTATCTCTTGTGAAAGACTCAATGTAAACGCCTACCCAAAATAACATAATTTAGCTTTATACATTATGCAAGCATCATGACTGTGGTGTATATCAATCCTGGACAGCACTGCCTGGAGTGAATGTATGTATTTGGGAATCTAACTATGACTGCCTTGTATAAATGACTAACAACAATATTTTTGTTAAGCATGTGGGTGGCAACAGGAAGGCGTTTTGTGCCTCACTTATTCCAGTACTGCTGATCTGCGCTATCTATCCCCTCCTGTAATGGAAACTGCTGCCTAATTTGTATTTGAAACATCTGTATCAAAGAAGTTTGTTGCGTGTTGTTCCGAAGTAAACACGTATATTTATGATATGCCTTCATACTTAGGATTCTTAATAGATTCATACATATTTTTGACAGAATGACAGGGCACACATGTGCTGCTATGTTTGCTTAGATTTGTAAATACAGGTGTGAATACTAATGACCAGAGGTGGCAGGAATCTCTTAGCAGAAATAAGCTCTGCCTTATTGTTCGCTCCAGTGAAATATAATAAGATCAGGGAGTCTGGTGGCGGCATGGGAGCTGCAGCCAGGAGCTCTGCCTTTCAAATCACAACACTGTAGCCCACTCTCGTGGGTCCAAGTCTGAGAGCAACTCCATTCTCAAGGATTTGTACTGTGCTGGCTGGGGAATTTGTCATGGGAATTGCAAGTTTCAATACAGGGTAGCAAAATTGGTATTTAAGAATTCCAATAAATTCAAATCTGCCACCACTGATTAAATAGGAAGCATGGTAGGGGTTGTATATAAACTTGCAACTGCTCCAATCCTGCCATTTGCAATTGGTTGCAAGGTAGTGGTGTCTGAACTTATACGTACTGTGTAATATGTCAGGTTTTTATTATAAACTAAACAAAAAAATAAACACTGAAAACTGGGAACCCTAAACATAAAAAACGTAGGGTTAGATTTGATTTTATTACATTTCTATTGATTTTAGAGCATTTTACAGCATGAGGGAAATATCCCTGAACTGTATCAATCACTTATTTGTCAGGGTTTTCCTTGGATAGCCATCGATTGGTGGTTCATGAATGCTGTAATAAAATCCAGCTGACAAAGGTTGATCAAATCGACTCCCAAGTCAAGTCAAGCTAATATCTTCACCAGAGTTGATTATTGTACTACAGGTACACTAAAAAAGAACACACATAGGTATTAGTAACAAAAACAATATTAATTATCATTAGGATAAATTTGTGTAATAAGAAATAGATTGAGAATCAAGCCCTAGGGTAATGTCAAAACATTTTGATTTTTAGCTGGTAATTGTAAATAGCAACCAAACATATTAAAATAACACATTCAGAAAAAGTGTATTAGGGAGTTCTAATCCCCCACCCATTCTAGGAGACCCTGGTTGTACTTATAGGAGTTGCAGGTGTTGAATAACTGCAAGCTTCCATGTACTGTAGCTGGCCCCTAATGCCTGGTTTTGGTCAGTAGCCAGTAACTGGTATTGAAGGTTTTATGAGAATTTTCTGACCTCATCTCTGAACAAAGCTGACCCCTGTCATGCGTGAAAAGCCATTATAGTGCCTGTGATACAAGGTCAACAGTAAGTTAAAGATCTTTACATTTGCTTTGTAGTCTGGATCTGCTTAAAGACAAAGGGAATCTAGACTACTGTAATGAGTCATTTACAGGAACAAAAAAGTTTGTATCTTTGTCATTACCCAACTTGCATACCTGTCTCTCAAAGGCGTTTGGGTTATTGCAAGGGAGGGGGCGGATACTACTGAAGCATACTGAAGTGAACCACGAGCTTGTTCCCCAAATTATTACAGCCTGCTGTATCCTGCACAATCTGTGCCAGGACTGTAAGGAGGTGTTCATGCAAGCAGAGGAACAGCTACCTCAGCCTCCAGCAAGAATTTCCCAACAGCGATATGAAGAGGGTCCTGCTATTAGAGATGCACGGCTAGCTTTATTTTTTTAACCCGACGGTGTACTTTTATTTTGTATCACATTTTTGTTTCATTCGCTTATTTTGTATCTCTTTATACCAAATACAGCATCCTCACTTGTGCTGTACTTGTATGACTGCTTCTGCTTAATAAAGAATTATCCATTGTCTGCTTAATAAAGAATTGTCAATTTTTTTACAATGCTTTA
This sequence comes from Acipenser oxyrinchus oxyrinchus, assembly GCA_030684275.1. Classification (NCBI taxonomy): domain Eukaryota; kingdom Metazoa; phylum Chordata; class Actinopteri; order Acipenseriformes; family Acipenseridae; genus Acipenser; species Acipenser oxyrinchus. Next base: position 15,360,963 of record CM060251.1, read on the forward strand.
TCATAATTATCTGTGGTTTTCTATGTTTGCTTTTTCTTTACCATGAGTTTACTATGCTTTACTAAACTTTACATTTACAACAAATTGCTCTGTTTTTACTGTATATGTACATACTGTACTATGTGACACTGGAAAATACCAGCTATACTCTACATCTCTTCTACCCAGCCACCTAAAGACCCTTTCGTCTGAATGCATCCTTTACGCTATGATGAAAATGGTTCACCAAACAAATCCACATTCCAAGTACTGGCCTTATGCCATCAGATTAGGATTTCATTTGTACCCAGTGGGTGGGCAGGTGGCTTTTATGTTTTTGACAGTGATTGAATTGAAGGGAAACATTTTTTGTTTGTTTATTTGTTTAGTGTTTACTAGCCAAATTATCCATTTAATAAAACAGTACAATGCCACATATTTTTGTTTTATTTGAGCACTGACAATCACATTGCGCTACACACACGTAGTCCATTTAAAAATATTTGATTAGATCGACTCTATAAGCTCTTATTTTTTCACTATTAATAACTTCAATGTGTTGGCTTTTGAAATGGAATGCCTTTGGCTCATTTACTTAACTATACAAGCACCATTTAATTACTCCAAAAAAAATCTTACATAAACACCTTCTTTTAAAAATGCGGGGTCATTTTTATATTTTTATTACAAACACATCACAGTAGCAGTGAATTCACATATGGCCTCAATTATGTCAACAGACGTAACACTTCTCAAAAAAAAAATGTTGGATCATTTATCTTGAAAAAAGAAAAGAGTAAAAGCAACCCTTTACCAAAAGAAACCAGTAAGAAAAACAAAAAAGACTGGCAGTCTAAAAATGGGAAACTAGGAAGTGTACCTTTGAATAAAAAACGAGTGGACGTACTGTACGTTTCAGCCCTGCTACTTGATTAAGTAAGGAAATAGCTTTCTGGAGTTTTGTACAGTGATTGTGGTAATGTAGAAAACACAAATGTTTTAGCTAAAGCTTTCATCACAGTTTGGAAATCATTTTAAAATAGTAGCGCTGAATAAGAGAAATGTATTTTTGTTTACGACTGTAAGTCGCCCTGGATAAGGGCGTCTGCTAAGAAATAAACAATAATAAGAGCATTTAACAAAACACACAATGTAAAACTTTATTTAAAATAATGTGATCTTGTAACATAATGTGATATCTTGTAACAATTGTAAGTCGCCCTGGATAAGGGTGTCTGCTAATAAATAATAATAATAAAATGTTTCTGAATGTAACTATTGAATATTAGTATCAACTGTAATTCAGCATATTCAAGGTCTCTTCAGAAGACCAGCAAAGTGCAATATCTGCTAGGTACTGTACTACCGGAGCCATTCTTAAATAGGAGTCTTCACAAAAAAAAAATCTTTATGTGCCAAAAATAAATATTGTATTCTTGTTGAGAACAGGGTACCAGACCCTAGAAATCGTTACCATAGTCTCTAAGGATCAAACTTGTTAACTCATTTGAAACCTTTGTGTATAATTGATAACAAAAGTTGCTGTACATTTGTTATCTTCTATTAACCCTATTAACTGCAATAATTGGGCTCACAAGCTGTAAGTCTTGACATAAAACCTTAGCCTATTTCAAAGAGATTTGCATTTAGCTCTTTTGATAAACTGTAGAACTGTTTCTTATACCAAAGTTGCTTGGGCTTTATAATTGTGTCTAAAACAAGACAACAGTAAATCTGACATTGCGCTGAAGTTGTTAAAGAAATTACTTAAATCTCCACGCAGGGGTCAATCAGTCATCTATGAAAAAGTTTCATGACACAGAAAACAAAGAACTACAGTGGGATTAAAGTCTCACCCTCCCATGCTAGAGAACCCAGGGAATGTGCTGCTCCCAGTAAAGAGGGGTCCAAGATCATTTGGGATTAAAGCTGCAAACTAGTGACCTGAAAGAGTGCTTCCAAATAGACTGACGGTGTTTTATGTGTTGGGCTGAAGTCCAGTACATCCTAGCAAGCAAAGTATCTCAATTAGGCACAAACCCCTTACTGTGACTTGCGCTCCTCGGCTGCATGGCTGTTATTCTTATTTGGTTCAGATTTTATCCCAATTTTCATTCCTTTGTTCTCTCACAAATATAAATCTGAGCCTGATCCTAGAGACCCATTATGTCATTCAGTTCCAAACGTTCTCTTGGGATTTATTAAAGTATACAGTGAGTTAACGTCACAATTTGAAGTAGCAGGTTTCCAATCCATCTCCAAAAAAATAATTCATTTTTTTAAACCAAAAGTTTGTCTTAATATAAATACATTATTTATATGACTGTATGTTACAAGGATCCAGCAGGGTAAAATTCTTCAGTGTAGTACAAATAATTCTCATACTAGTGTTTTCTATTATCACATTCTTTATTTTATTTAGTCTTACTGAGTGTTTTAAAATATACTGAGAATTGCATTGTAAGTGCTTCGACCTCCTTTACACACCAATTTGTATGGTACATAGAGAGAGAAAAAAGCCATGAACCATATTTATCTAATGATAAGAACAAGGAATAAAACAGTGGTGGACCAAAAGGAATGCAGTTCAGGAAGAAGAAACTATAAGCAAACTGCCGAAAGTAGGGGTAAGATCCCTCTTTACAAATATGTTACAAATAGACAAAATAGCAACAGACCAACATTTTCAACCACAATATTTTAATGCTTTTGTCTGAAATATGTTTTTTTTCCCAAATAAAACATGAGAGGAATTTACTGACACAGTTCTGTTTCTGACATGGTTAGTAGACTTTGATATGGTGTGCCTCAATATTTTTCCATATGATTTTGTGGGATTTCTGAATGTGGTGGTGTGCCCTGCCCCTGTGTGTATTTTGTGTTTTGTGTTTTATGTTGCCTGTTATATGTATGTATGTATTGGTGCATGTGTGGGTTATCACACATGTATATTTGTATTAAGGCACAGGGATTGCACAATCATTCCACATGCAGATTAAAGTGGGTATTAGTATGGAAGCACGAGGAGCACAATCAGCTAAGATGCAGATGTACCGAGATTCCAGTTGAATGATTGATTAGCAATCGAGTCTCGGTAGAGCTGCATAAAAGATGTAGTGTTTCACTCACTCGGGGTTGGGTGTTCAGAGTGGAGAACAGGAGTAGAGAGAGAGGAGGTAAAATAAATCAAAAGAAAACAATTGCTACGCGTGCTGGTGTTTGTTCCGTGTTTGCTAGTCTGTTTATTTTGGCCATAGCACCTTTCTGTTTTTGTGTTTTTTTTGTTTTGTTCAACCTTTTTATTTTTCAATAAACCAGTGCATCAGCACATTTATTCATTCACTCACCACTCTGTTGTCTACTTGCTTCCTGGCCTGACATCACCACCAGCCAACCTGGTCACATGTGGTGTTAGAAGTGAGATACAGCACCTTCAAGACACAGGCCAGGAAGAGTACTGCGGTACAGTTTTTGTGAAGAGGATTTTTTTTTTTTTTTTTAAGTGGAAAGATGGAGAGGGATGCTTATATGGAGCTAAAGTCAGGCCAACTATGGGACTGGATTAAGGAGAATCCAGGGCTAGAGGACCAGTCTATGCCCATGGTAATAAATGCCCTGTGACGGAGGGACGGAGACCAATGGAAGGCCTGGCAGCAAGGACACAGCCCAGGTCACTGGAGGAGGTTGTAAAGGTGGTCCTATGCTACCCAGAGGTCGGACATGAAGAGAACCGCAGCTCAGGTACCAGTGTCTCCAGCACGAGAGGGAGAAGCCCCACTGTCTCCAGCCGAGAGGGAGAAGCCCCGCTGTCTCCAGAGCGAGAGGGATAAGCACCTCTGTCTAAAGCGCGAGAGGGAGAAGCCCCGCTGTCTCCAGAGCGAGAGGGATAAGCACCTCTGTCTAAAGCGCGAGAGGGAGAAGCCCCACTCTCTCCAGAGCGAGAGGGAGAAGCCCCGCAGTCTAAAGCGCGAGAGGGAGAAGCCCCACTGTCTCCAGAGCGAGAGGGAGAAGCCCTGCAGTCTAAAGCGCAAGAGGGAGAAGCCCCACTGTCTCCAGAGCGAGAGGGAGAAGCCCCGCAGTCTAAAGCGCGAGAGGGAGAAGCCCCACTGTCTCCAGAGCGAGAGGGAGAAGCCCCTCTGTCTCCATTCTGGCGTCCCAGCATCACCCCCCTCCGTCCCCCACTCAACTCAGCCCAGCTTACTTACCTGTACATAAGCCTTTCTTTCTTTCTATTGTGCTTGAGATCCCCAGCCAGAATCTTTCCGTCTCAACCACAGCCAGTTGCTGCTCCTCTCTGCTGCTTCAGATAAGTTCTTCACTGTGCGACACAACTCTTGGCCATTGAATCCGACATCTCTGAGAAACCGGGTTGTAGAGTGTGCCACAAATCCTCGACAACCCACTTCCACTGGGTAAACCCAGACTCTCCATCCTCGCTGTTCCGCTTCAGAGGCTAGTTGAGCATACCGCAGTTTCTTCCTCTCATACGCCTCATCTACAGCATCCTCCCATGGCACTGTTAACTCTACCAGGTGAACAAGGCGTGCTGATCCAGACCACAAGACAATATCTGGTCGAAGGTTAGTGGTGGCAATCTCAGGTGGAAAAATAAGCCGTTGACCAACATCTGCCAGCATTTTCCAGTCTCTAGCAGCTTCCAGCTGTCCTGGGCGAGGATTGGTTTTAATACCTTTTCTTGGTGGTTGCTCTCCTGGGCGGAGGAACAGCTTTGCTTTCCAAATTGATTCTGAACAACGGTATGCATTTTATAAGTACTCTAACTTTACTGTGATAATACTCCTGCATTTGATTGACATTGTATTTGTGTGGTTGAACTTTGACAAAAAATTTGAGGCAGTAGTATTAGGTTAGGTCTTCATCCGTTTTCCAACAGCAATAAAACTCTTTATGTAACAATAGAGACATGTTGTAAGCATGATTTGTATTAGAGCTTTATTTATTGCTTTGTACATTCTCAAGCTGGATCCCATCAGAAGTTTTACTCTCAAAGTGGTACAATGATTATTTCAAAATATATCAGTTTATATGTAGCTACCTCATTCAGTAGTAAGACTTTTGTGGGAGTTAATGCTAGTAGGCCTATCACTGTTGACCCATGTTAGACTGTGTCTCTTTTTTTCTCTGAATAACAAAAATAGTACAATTACTTGTGTATTACGCACACATGGCTGTACTCATTACAAATACTTGTTTGTACTTGGACTCGGGCACACCCCTACTCAGAAGTTTAGTACCACTGTGATCTCAATAGAGCGTTCAGAAATGTCTGAACTCTAAGAACATAGAGTAAATAGAAAATAAATATTATCTTTTAAGAGTTTTGATGTATGAGTCCTTGCTTGTGCTTGATGGAGTAGAAATCTCAATGTGCACAGCTAACCACTGCAGTGAAATGAAGGTTTTACAGCTCTGGTCCATATAATACCCATGAGAGCTAATGTATCTCCAAGTAACGGTAAACAATATTGCCATGGGGATCTGTAAAGTACTGTATTTTCAAGAAAGGCTATTAAATATAAAAAGAAAATACTTATTACAGGCTTTGCACTGCTTCCAACAATTATTCATGAAAAAAGTAAACTTGGATAAAATTGAGAACCTTCTCCTGGAGCTTCTAGTTTGCCCTCATTACAGAATACCAAATATAATTAATGACAGTATGGATATGGTAGCAATGGTATTTTTCTTCTGGTACACGTCCTGAACCTACGTTAAAAAAAAAAATTCCATAAGCAGATTTAATGCATTTTAGATTAGATTAATTGCCAGATGGATATGTGAACAAGACTATAAAAAAAGAAAACATAATGTAAAAAAGTAAAGAGTTCTGTTGTAAAAAAAAACCCAAAAAAGAACCAGATGTAGAAGTGCCACATGAAGGGGTACTTAGTACTTTCTAATAAGTTAGATGGGATTGCTTTTCTAATTAGTTAATCTAAAAAGCTAGTCCTAAAAGAGTTTACGAGTCCATTGGCCAAGCAATGTAAGAGGAACTTGTTCTTGTAGCATTAGTTCATAAATGAGTGCTATAGCTTGTGTAAGGTTCGACTTCACTGAGATTCCACTGGTGACATTATAGACCGTTCCAGGGACCAAACCTGTCTTTCACTTTCCCTATATATAATAGGAAACCAAACAATGGGCTCATTTTTTTTTCTTTCTACGTACCTTTTTCTTAAACAAACAGTGTTGCCTGGCCAGGCTTACTGCTGCTAAAAATAAGAGACAGTGATACCTTATAACGTGGAACGTTTATTGTCCCATGTTATAAGGTATTTGCTACAGATTGGCATAGTTACATACATTGCCCGAGTTTCACTGGGAATTGTTGACAATGTCCGAAGTAATCTTATTTTATAAAAACAACATCGCCCAAAATGAGCGGCTGTTGATGTCAATGACTGGGCACTGTTATATATGAAAATCAAAGAACAATATACAAATTTGCAATGTTTTTAAGTCATCATTTTCTTGCACCATTATCCGTCAGTATCAGTGGGAGCCTTGGGCTTGTTTCCCTGATACAAGCAAGTCATATCCTGGCTTAATTGTAGAGAGAGAGACACACACAAAGTTTGCTGTAAATCCAGCCTACTCCAAAGTTTGGTTTTGGTAGCAGTCATTGCTGAAAAACCTGCTTCACAAATGTAAGTAGAGGGAAATGGCAGCAGGGTTTTCAGAGCCAGGTTGCTAAACTTAGGATACTCTGTATTGGTTTTAATCCAGGCAGGTAGAGAAGAGGATGCATTGAAAAGCATTTTCAGACCCCTGTCATTTTTTAGTTTGATGAGCTCATCCTCTTGCAATGCTGAAGAAGCTTCCTCAGAGGGGTTTAAAAAGTGAATCCCGAATCCATTCTTTCCCGGTTCTTGGGTCTTCTGCAGACAGGAAATATTGCTCAAATGTTTCTGATAATGACATCAGGTCTTGTATCAACTGAGAAAGTCCCTGCATGTTTTCTCCCGAACTTTTTGCAAAAGTAGGAAACATGTCACAGATTCCTCTATACACACGATTTTTCCAGGTTTCAGGCTTTGTTTTGAAAGCTGCAATCTTATCTGCCAGTTTGAAAACAGATGCCATCCTCCCTTGCAATGACACGTTGAGTTCATGCAGCAGAGTAAAAATGTCGCTCAGATAAGCAAACTTGGCTAGCCAGTTCTTGTCACTGAAGTGATCGGTCATCGGTGAGCTTTTCTCCGAGAGGAATCTTTGCAGCTCTTATATTAACTCAAATAGTATGGTTAGAACTTTACCTCTCGATAACCACAAAACCTCTGTGTGAAGGAGAAGCTGCCTGTGATGTGCACCTATTTCATCACACAGGGATTCAAACAGACAAGAATCAGAGCATTGGCTTTTATGTGATTGACAACACGCACCACATCACTCAAATCGTGAAGTTCAGTGGGTAGATTTTCATTCTGGTGGCACTACTTTAACTATAGTTGTGAGGCTGGAGTCTTCCAGTCATGGTAGCAGCTCTGCCAGTACAACTCCCACATAAAACTTCCAGTCAAGCTTGCTTGAAACATACTCATCCAGAACTTTTTGCTTCTAATTAGTTAGTAAATAGAGCGTGACACTGGGAAATACCATGCACAGTCATCTCAATTCTGGCCAAATTACCACCGCTTAGTAAATGAGGCCCTAGGTATGATGCCTTCAGTAAGTATGGCAAGAAGTAAATGTTATTGGCCTTCAAACTCGCACCTTTTTCGTTAACAAAAATAATCAGGCTTTCCTTTTAGAGCTGTTTTTTGTTTTCTAGGTGCCTACTACGTTTTGAAGGTTTCATCGCTTCATTACTCAGGGTTTCTGCACATATAACGCACAGAGGTTTTGGCGCCTCGGAATTGCCAGGCAGGATTTACTTGCAATTAAAACTCGATTTTCTTTGTTTCTTTGTACCTTGAATTTCTGCAGTTTCACAATCATCTCTGTTGTCCTCTTCTTTGTCAGCCGGAATGTCATGCCCATGTTTTTCATGAGCATTCTTGACATTGTGTTGGTGTTACGTTGAAATAGGAGCAGTTTTTTTTTCTTTCTTTCTTTCTGACACAGCGACGCAGCTAAACACATGGCCATTGTAGCAGTCAATTCTGCGCATGATGCAATTACAAAAATATGGGGTGTATACGTCGAAGTCTTAAAGACGGTAATATATTGTACATCATGGCCTTATTACGGGACACTTGGCAAGTCTGCTACCCTTATCTCTTAACACTCTGTCACAGCTTGCCTGTGATAGTGTAACCCGCGCCAGGGACCAGTAGAAACTCCTCTGGGGACTGGCACCAGTCAACGGAAAGGACATTGGGAACAACTCTGTTAATGTATCTGATGTGCAATCAGCCAACTCACAACATTTACAGATGATGGATAATAAATTATGGAACAGATCAGCTGTGCAATTTCCTTTAAATATACTAATTATATTTTATTATTTATAAATAGTAAATCACAGATATACATTTAAAAGTTACTGTCACGTTTGTATGCTATGAGCTATGCAGGTTTTAGAATCATTTCATTGACTATTTTGATTTTGTAATAACCGTCGTTAATTGCTAGTGATTGTTTGACAACAAAGGTTTCTTGCTGGCTGCTTCTCAGTTATTATCTGTTTATCATTTTACCCCAGCTTTGCGCTATTTACGTTTTTTGTTCTGTTAAGTCATAATTTTAACGGGCAGGGTTGTGTGATGCACTGCTGTTACAGATTCTGTCTCCGGTTGGTGAGATAAGATCAGGTTCAAAGCTCTATAACCACGAACGCAGACGAGCCTGGATCTTTTGAATAATGGTTAAGATACTTCCTTGCTGCGGGTGTGGTAGGTTGTCGGCACCCTGTCTCTACCATATTACATCAGCAAGAATGTCTTAATAAAAGGAGAGGAATAAGGATACAAGTTGCTGCTTTCAAAGTCTTACTATTAGGCAGGCTCACCCGAACAAACATTTAAAAAATTAACTGCTGGAGTTTCTGATTTCCCACCATGACATGGCGCTGTTCAACACAAGAAAATAAAGATATTAAATAACTGAAGTAGAGATGTGTGCCATTCTGGTTGGCCAATAATTTCTTATAAAAAAATTATATTTTTCATAACATTGTTCATTTTGGAACGACTAATATAATAATGCTACATCTCTCCCAAGTTTGAGGGTCGGACATCTCATTTGGTTTCTGCTGGCCATTCATTTTCATGAGAGAAACATAATTTTATATTTTTTAGTGACATAATATCCCATATTTACTTTGACTGCAAATCCCACTGAGAAGTATAAAGTTTCGAGCTCGTTCCAGTGATTTTGGAGAGGCCATCCAAGACTGAGCTGTAAAGACTCAAAAACTCAAACTTCGGTTTAAAAAACACAATCCCAAAATAGCACAAAAAAAGTTATTGACACAGTTGCAAAAACAGCTGACATTTTTAATACAATTTCATACTAAAACGACTTATAAAATTGTAAATCTAAAGAGTGGCACTCATTTGTGTAGGGTTTCTTTAAGGTATCTCTCTGGCCAATCCATCCTCTTGATTGCTTCCTGTTCAAAATAAGCAGTGATGATCCTTGCTTTATAGGGATGGGCATTGTCATCAACCAAAAGTTTGGCTTGACTGCACCAGCACAACGTCTCACTATCTCATCTCTGTACCTTACAGCAGTGAGGGAGATGTTCTGGATCAATTCTCATTTTGGTCGCATTTGTGACTCAGTTTGAATATGGTGATCTTACTGAGGGGTCGTGACACTTGTGACACTGTGCACCCACGCCATGCTGTCTCCTTGCCACTGGTTTGATAATGACTCCACATACGGCAGAGCATGCTTTGGGACACATTCAATAACCTTATTACTTTAACAACATCTAATTAGGTACACTTAATACTCACAGGTAGACTTTAATGCCTGTATGAACCTTCTTCTTACTACAGATCATTTTCCACAGGTTAAACTGTATATTAACACAATCAACCATTCAATAAATGACACAAAATTAGACTCCTGTTTTTTGAAAATGATCCGTATCAAAAGTTGAGTATATTTTCATACTAGGAAGCAGTGGGTAAATTTCCTTCATGATAAAATAGTATGCACTTCCTTGACATGCCAAATTTACATACTATACATAGAAAACACAAACTATCCAATATCTCTACGGTACTTCAGTGCATAGTTCATTGATTTAAGATCTATGGTTTGGAACATGCCAATAAAACTGTTAACACCAACAGCCTATTCCATTTGGTTTTATTCATATTCAGTTTGTTTATAAGAATGTCTATTACATACTCAGAAAACACCAACTCAGTGGCATAGTTTGAACCCAAGATAATATCGATTCTTCTTATTACTAATTCCAAAACCATACTGTTTCCTGATTGTAATGCCCTATTAAAAATGACAAGCTTTCATCACTGCTTAATTTAACTTCCTTATGATGGAGGACTTTTTTGTTAACTCTGCTAACTTTTAAAATAAGAACTGCCAGAAAACATACAAAACTTAAACTAGAGCTAGCTGGTTTCACGTAAGGTATATTTTCTTCAAAGACGTTACATTCTTTTTAAACTAAACTTGGCATATAGAACAGGCAATTGAACTGTTATATCAGATTATCTATTTATGCAGATCCTTTTGACATGGAATACAAATTAGCAGGCATGTCTTTGTTAAAACTTCTAAATCTGAAGATTGGGGGGGTGGGTACTTACATGGTACTTTAAGCAAATTACTTCATTAGTGATATTAACATTCTGTGATGTAGACAGTAAAACATTTAGATTGGCTTATCATTATTAACTACACCAACCTGGACCCGAAATGGCTGCATTTTGTGTCCTTGTAAACAAGATGAACTACATCTGTAATAATTTATTGATGCCTTGTATCTATCCCTCACACATACTAGATCAGTTTTAGAAAATTCAGACTTCAACATGAGAATACTCTTTTGAAGTTTGTGAATAATAAGGACTTCATGCGTGATGTTACATTTTGCATACAAATGGTAGACTCAGTGGTAGACCCTTGTTTAAAGTTAAAACATAACTGTCATAAAAATAATATAACAGTGTGTTAGAGAGATACCAAGTACAATTCTATTATAATAATTACAGTACTGCCATATCAATACTTTATAATGGCTCTGGCTCCATCATTTTTAAATAATGCTGTCTTTACAATAGACAAGTAACTGTAATGAAATTCAGGTATATAATAAAATATTGGCAGAAGGTTTTCCTCCCAAACCCATGGGGGCATAAAGACCAATCCACTGCTCCTGGTGGGCCACAATTCAAGAACAGCAACCTGGCATGACGGAGCAACCTCTTGCTGGCATGACTCACCCTGCAATCCAGGCGGCTGTATTATTTTACGAAGATTGAACAGTAGCCTCCTTTGAACACTTTAAAGTGGCAGTGAGGTAGAAAATATACATTTTGGTTCATTATATGCAGCTTCCAATTTTAAGTAGTACATAAAACAGACTACATAGATTTTATCGCCCGGAAAAGGTTTACTCTTTGGATCATTGTAAAATGTGATCTATTTTTCAAACAAATGTCATCTTTTATTATGTGGTTATGATTTATTCTAGTAAAATTTACAAAGGAGGTACACACACCAATAAAGTAATGAGGGGCCGGTTTACAAGGCAGTGCCAACAATAAGCTTTAAAAAAGAAAATAAACCCCACACTCAAAAAGCAATCCCTTTAAAATAAAATCATTTATAAATATGTTCAAGTGAAGTGCTAAAACTGGATGAACACAGTACAGCCTGTGTAAGGCTTATGTCATTTTTATGTTGTTCTACCTGTACCAGCTTATATGCAACATGATTGACTACAAATGGATAGCTATAGTTTTTTTTGGTTTGTTTTCAAAATAGGTTTGTCTGTGTAAAGAATTGAGTTAAAAAATTGCTTGTCTTCAGTTGTATGGATATATTCAATTATGGGTTTGTAAGAAAAATAGCAGTGCTTGTGGATTAGTATTTCTAAAGTGCATCCACCAAGTGACTGGTATTGTTTTTTGACTATCCAGCAGGATCCTAGCTAAAAGCCTAGAAAAACTCAGTTAACCTACTTTTTCAACTTGAATCAAAACAGGCTACCATTGTTGAATCAGCATTTATAAGAATACTTGTGCAGCACAAGGGGGCATTCAATGTTGCAAGCAACATCCTTGTCCCTTCAGTCACAGTTAGAATGGTTACTATTTAGTGGAGGAAACAAGGTATCCACTAGAAACCAGTAAAGAACAAGAAACAGTTTATTGAAGTTATAGCCTTGAATAGCTTAACAATCAAGGCCAAGCAAAAATGTGCTTTGCTTACAAATTTGATTTTTTTTTTTTTCAAATGCATTTTATTTATGGTGACCCATCTCACCATAAAACACTGACAGGTCAGCTTTCAAAGACTTTGCTCTGCTCCAACTTTGAATGCTAATCATGAAAAAGTGTACTGTTTTCAATTGATACTTGTCTAGTTTTGCTCCTGAGCCCACAATTAGCTGTACATGTATTCATTCATACGGTAATGAAGGACTTGTTTAAATTAACAGCAATATTAATGAAATTTGGGTGAAAGTAAGAAAACAAAATCATACTGGAAATGAGAAAAAAACAGAATTTTGAAAAAGATTGCATAACTTCCAGGTCGCAATTTTAATGGTTAACAAGCAATATGCTAATATATTAAGGTAACGTGTATGGGACTAAGCAAGGCTCTTTTTTGACCAGCTAATACCCCATCCTTGTCGTTACTGTCATCATGTTTATACAGGTTATACTTTATCTGAGCAAATATATATTTTTCTTCTATCCAACCTGACTCTTTTGCTCCTCATTTGCATTTAAAATTGGACATCAGAAACAAGCGCACTAAGATAATACGATGCATAGGAGCAAAGCGGCCTGTGGATTAAGCAATCTGAGTTAAAGGCTTTTGAAAATAGTATTTTGGAGCAAATCTCCAAGAAGTGGAGCAGTGCAAAATTATCCAATGAGCAAAACAATTGAAAATCTGCCTGTAAACATCCTATCAAACAGTGACTTCATCCTCCGAAAACAATAATGCTTCATACCTGCCAATATTTTAGGAATACAATTAATTTTATGATGCTCTTCATAACCCCTCCGCCCTTTGTGGGGGGTGTTATATATTGATATACAATCAGCAGTTTGTTAGTAATACTGAAGGAAGAAATGATTTGTAGATTCCATTGAATAATGAGGAGGATTTTAAGATATTGCTATGTCATTTTAATACTGAAACTATTTTAAAGTGTTTGAAACACTTTTTATTTGCTTGATCTGTCCGAACAGGAACTGAACATTTTACAGAAACACTAAGCAAGAATCATACTTCTGGATAAATGAGCCAAATACCTTATAATAACGCTTAGTCTGACAGTTAGACCTGGGGATTTTTTTTTATATATTCAAAGCCTGTTAACAGATATGAAAACAAACCTGATGCAGTGAAAATTTACAGAAAACCTTTCCATGCTTGTTTAATGTCAGATAGTTTCTATGTTTTGCTGACAATCCAAAGTTAAGTGGATTTCTTGGGTCAGATGGCTCTCACTGCATTCATTAACCTTTTTGGACAATCCCAAATAGCACTGTCTTTTTTTCAGATGTTTTGATCACGTCATCGATATGGTATCAGAGATCTTGCATTTTCTGTTTATCTTTGTTTTTGTTACATTCACCTGGAAAAATGTAATTCGGAACTGGTCTTTACAAGACAGATTAGAGGTGTTTGCTCTGGTCTCAAATGGATTGTAACCTTAGAAAATATAAGAACAATCTAGCCTAAATTCTGAAGTAAAACTACAAAAAATCAAATATTTTGGCTAATGCCTTTGTATAATACTAGTTTCATTTTGCTCCACCTCAAACAATCTATGAAATGGACGTTTGAACTTTGAAGTTTGGATGACCCTGAGCGCAAAAATAATTTAATGACTAAATTAATAAGATACAGAGTGATCAATGATCAAATTTAGTTATTTTGTGGGTCTATTGTGCCTTTTTTTTTATCAATGTACAGTTTTTCATGGTTAGTGTTACTTATGACCCTATTTAGAGGTCAAAGCACTGCAGAACAATGAGCTGATGCAATTGTGTATTACAGAATCAGCCGCTCTCCTCCAGTCCCAGCCCAAGTCAATGAATTAAAATAAACAATGATGACTACAGAAAGTTCACATATAGTTTACAGATGAATACAGGATGTTCACATGTAGTTTACAAACTCCCCTGAATTATGCACTATGAAACAAATGCACATAAATCAGGGGTGTCTAATCACGGTCCTGGTGGGCCATTCCACATTTTAACAGATAAAATGATATAACTCCTTCAAGGTCTGGATGGAGATTTAATTAGTTCAATTAAACTATTTAGGGTTGGAACAGAGACCAGGAGTGGAAGGGCCAACTTTGGACACCTGACATAAACAATGACAAGATTTCTCACCAAGACAGCTTTGTCATAAATTTAGAAATGATGTATAAATAGAATATTGTTACAGCTCTATTACAGTTATCATCTGTAAATGAAAGATAAGCACATAAACACCCAAATGCTTGCAATAAATTGGTCTGATTACAATGTCTGACCCAGTAGCGACTTCCTTGAATCATCATCAGTGTCAGCAACTAGGGAAAAGCGTTAAGTCAGGGGTGTCAAACTCAGTTCCTGGAGGGCCACAGTGTCTTCTGGCTTGTATTCCATCCCAGCGCTCAATTATTTAAAAAAAAATTTTTATTTGATTTTAATTGAGTCAAATGCATCTTTGAAATCATCAACTGTAAAAGACCTTGAAAAAATATGAAATATGTCCAATTGAACAAATAATCAATTAAGTTAATTGAGAGCTTAAGGTAAAATGAAAACCAAAAGACCCTGGAGGACTGGAGTTTGGCACCCCTGTGTTAAGTGAACAAGCTCAATAACTAAGAGATTCCCTTCAACAATCCAAGCCATTACAAGGTCAGTATTCATATTTTACTCTGCAGTGTAACCACCAGGCAGACATAAACTAATTAATCCCACCCTCGTTCTATTTTAACACTGTGAAATGAAGTAATTATTTCCATACTGTAATGCAATGTTGCCAGGTTCAGTCCTTTTAGGGTTGATAAATAATTATCTTATAAAATCTTGTCCGTACCATCATCTCAAAGGATCAGATTTTAGCCTCTATTGCATGTTTCTTAACTGAATATATGTGACAACTTGAATCAGGAAATAATGAATTGCTGTGAATTCATAATGCTGTAATTATGCACATGACATCCAAAAGCTTTGACACTCCCTCTGCTGCAGACAGGGCCGTATTAACACAGGGGCTTTAGGGGCTGCAGCCTGAGGGCACAGATTTTGAGGGGCCCTGTGACAGAAATATAATGAGTTTTGGTTGTAAATCTCCCTCCCGACCTGTGAGGGCGCTAAGCAGCGAAAGGGGAAGTCTTTGGATGGGCTGGCCTGACCGTTCTTTCCCCGGGCCGGGAAGTCAGTCAGTCTGGAAGTAGGCGAGACTCCGTTACAGGAACGTATTGACCCGGAAGGGAAACGACGTAGCAGCTGCAGACAGTAGAGACAGCTTTACCAAGGGGTCATGTGTGATAGCATAATGGGGATGGAGGATCGTAAATCTTTTCCTTCGCTTGGTTCAGAGTGATACAGAACTGGGAGAGATTGAATTGTATTATTGAAAAAAGAGTTAGTGAATGTTTTGTTTGTTTATAGCACTGTTAGTAATTGTCTTTTGTTTTGTAAATTCACTAGACGGCTAACACGTCTCTGGAGCTGTCGCCTTGGGCCAGCACTACCCGGAACAACAACATCACAGTCACTGTTCTATTATTATCACCCACCACAACCACTACTGCACGCACCCGGACTGGTGACCGTGTTTAGTATTATTGTGGGGCGGATAAAGTGTTATTATTTGGTTTGCAAACCATTATTATCGTTTCCTTCCGTGCTTTACACATTGGTGTGTATTGCCGGAGGATTATTGTTAGGTCGCCAGCCCGGGAGTTTACAAATAAAAGAAACCCCTTTTTCCAAACCGGCTTACAGTTTTCGTTGTGTTATTATTTCTGCACTGCATCACCTCTGCACCTGTTTCTAATCAGCAGCCACTTTACCACAGGCCCCCACAAAAAAATATCATTTAGAATATAATATATAAAATAAATAAGTAGTGTGTGTCTGTATGGATCGGAACAAAAGGGCCATATTCAGTTCGAGCAGCGATTGCCTGATCATATGACTTGACCTGCGATCAAGTCACGTGCCAGTTTTATCAGTTGTGCCGCAGTTTAGAACGATGAAAACGTCAGGCTGAGCAGCACCTAGAAATTTTGAGAGCAACTAAAAAGAGGAAACATAACAATTAAAATGTCTTTGTGAGGAAGGTATGTTAAAGAAAACACCAAAGCTGACAAGCTATTTTAATAAAATATACCAAAAAATCAACAGGAGGAGATTACCAACGCTAATGGATTACAATGCGAGTTTAATTTAGAGAGTTCGTAAGAGATAAGGACAAAACATTTCCAAATAACTTGCTTCACCTTTTACAACAATAAGAGTTTGCGGTTTGCATTTCCCAATTTTTTTTTGACATTGCCAGTAACTAACGCTGGAGGCGAAGGCTCATTTTCAAATCTGTCTCTAACCAAACATCGACTCTGGTCAAATATGGATCAGCTAAAACTGAATAATTTGACATTAATGTCAAATCGAGTGTGGTGGTAGTAAAACAGTAAAGGAAAAGAACTGAATATGCAAACAGGGGCCCCCAAAAAGATAGCAGCCCCGGGCCGCCATTAAACTTAATCAGGTCCTGGCTGCAAACATACTTTTCTTAATGTTCCATAAAGTGATAATGAGGCAGTTAGACATGTGTGGACATAAAGTTGGAGGTAGAAAAATATCAAAGGCTGATTTACACTATTTAAAGTGAAGACCGTCTGGAGAACATGTCAACAGATACATGTATTTGTGGCTTCAGTCTGTCTGCTTACTAGTGTTCTAAAAGGAAGTAGGCAGAGTGGAGAGGGAGAGGGAGAGGGAGAGGGGAGAGGGGGGTAAGTATCGGTAGCAGTTTAGTGAAGGCACTGGCTGGAATTCAAAACATTTTTGTAAAGGGCTCCTGTGCTGCTGGAGGTGCCAGCTTTCAGATAACAAACAACAGGAACATTTTTTTACGGTTAGTATTTTGAGTCTGGGTCTGCTGAATACAAACTTCACTGGAAAACCAGCTCATTTGCCAAATGAATATAAATGACTATTTATAATTTTTCTTTCCCAAATGAACAATTATTATTTTGTCTGTTACTAGACATGGGTATGAAAGGTTCTATCAGTTACTTTATCAAGGTCCCTGTCCAGAGAATTGGGCTAGGCCTTAACCAAAATGTTTTACTTTGGATTCTTTCTTTTTATTTTATTGTATTTTTGCTTCAAAGAAAACCTCCTTATCCAATATTGCAGTTCAAATGGTTGGGTCTTTGAAAAAAAGTGCATACCTTAATAATTGACATTTACAAAAAAAAATTAGTTAAATCTTTATTATGTTTGCATTGTAAAAACTGGACCAAATGCAGAAAGGTCAAGATGTTAAAAATAGACACACTTTCATTTAATGTTATGTTGATGGGTTATATGCTTTCTCAGCTATGTTCCCTAAAAACCTCTAGTACAGTACATGCCGATAGCAGAGTGGGAAGAAACATTAGCCCAGCTTTCTAAACTTTTGAATAAGAGTCTTGTAGTACATTTTGAATCATTGCCCAACAGTTATTTTGGGGTTATGTAAGGACCTATCATCTATAATGTCATTTATTTATTTTGTACTGAAAAGTTTTTAACCTTTACATATATATATTTTTTTTTGTCCTTGATCTGCAAATTTCTTTAATAGGCCTTGGTCCATATGCTTAAAACTTACCATCTCCTTTATCGTGCCAGTAATAGTGTTTAACATGACTATTTCATCGGGTGATGCATAAACAACATTTACCACTAATAAAACAGTGCTCATCGCGGCGTTAGAATAGCATGTCCTTAGAGACCAATTTTCTCATTACCATATTATTTGTCTGATTAATAAATCTGTATTGTGCCGTTAATAGACCCTTACCGGCATCATAATAAACATGTGCCTCAGACCAGGCGGAGAATAAGATGCGTCTTAAAGGTATATTTTCCTAGCATCATTTCTGTGTTTAGAACATGTATTTAAGCCAATAGCAATCATAAAAAACTATGTTTAATTATCCAATAATTAGGTAATTTACGTATTTCGTTATTTGTAATGCATTCTTTAAATTGCATTGGTAACTTGTCTGAACAGGATAGGCTACTTACTGGTTGGAAAACATAAAAATCAGGTTTGTAGCCTATTCATTATCTAAGTGGAGAAAATGGCAGGCTTCGGTGTGTTTGTGTGGGCTGTACAAGATATATTGGAAGACGATCCTCCCAGAAAGACACTGCAGATTTAACCCTCTAGATTACTCTGATGATGTGAGCAGGTATCAATTTAGCAGGAACACACCTGCACCCGGGCCCATGACAAGACGTAAAAAATATACAGGTGCCGTCTACATTGGGATTAGAAACAAAAAAAAAGTAGTATTGGCGGACTGTCAATAGAAACACAAATACGTAAATCACAGCTGACAGATTGTCTGTCTGGAAGCAGGACACAGAGCAAGTGCTCTGGCAATAGGTCAGTGTTAAGGTCATGCGATTGCTCTGCAGGGAGATATGATACTAAATGCATAAATCCGTGGAGCGTGGTTGTGCTTGTTCGGTCTGCTTGAGGTGCAGTTCCACACGGTGAAACATGGTGGAGCCCTGCAGGTAGAGCCTATGGCCAAAATTTTAGCTTCACAGAATTTTTATTTATTTATTTATTTTTTGGATTAAGACAATTAAAAAAAAGAAAAAAAGGATTAACATAATGTTTGATGTTTTATTTAACATAATGTAATCAAAGAAATTACAAAACGATATTGCAAAAGTCTACCAGCAGACATATTAGTTCTTGCTGGATTTCGAAATGTCACATTTTTTTAATTGTTCTCAGTTTTTTTGTTAAGTATGGAAAACTACAAAGTGGTATGCAATTCAATATGTTGACGTAGCATTATTCAGCAGGCTTCATTCGACTCTATGAAGCAAAATTATTTAGTTATATAGGGAGATGTAAAACTTTTGGCCATAGCTGTACTGCTAATTCGCTGTATTCTTATAGATAAATTAAAACTGTACATGCAATACAATAAACATAGCCTCGATTTACGATGGTCTGTACTGTATAGCGAAATTTTTTTACATATTTGACCCATACTATTAATTATAGTTCATTACATGTATTGAGGAGGCTGTGTAGTCCAGTGGTTAAAGAAAAGGGCTTGTAACCAGTCTCCGGTTCAAATCCCACCTCATTGTGTGACCCTGAGCAAGTCACTTAACCTCCTTGTGCTCCGTCTTTCGGGTGAGATGTAATTGTAAGTGACTCTGCAGCTGATGCATAGTTCACACACCCTAGTCTCTGCAAGTCGCCTTGGATAAAGGCGTCTGCTAAATAAACTAATAATAATAATTGAGAATACTGCTAGGAACTTTGTCTGAAAAAAACCCAAAAACACATACAATGCACACAGCATCCCGAAATCAGTGTCAGCCATGATGCTAGAACAGAAATGAAACTAAATGATTTTGCAAAAAGGCTAAACCCTGTGCCTCATCGCACAAGCTGAACGTGTCAGAGTCTGTCTGCCTCATGAAATTCCATCTAACGGATGGTAAAAATTCAGTATTTAAAAAAATACATGCTTATGGGATATTAATTTGTTGTGTTTTTATAGAAACATTTTCATACTCACATTTCTACTTCAGGCCCAGTAAATCCTAGCGCCGGCACTGGCTTCCGGTAGACTTTTGCTATATCATTTTGTAGTTAACATGCTGTTAAATAAAAGATCTAAATTATGTTCATAGTTTTTTGTCTCAATCCTAACATTATAGGTGATGCAAAACTTTTGTCCATAGCTGCTGAAAAATACATATCTGTGTCAAACGGGATTAGTTCAAGAAGTTGTATTTTAGTAACTAGAAACCGAGTAGTATTATGTGACAGGCAAGATTTTTAAAATTTATTTTAGTTTAAAATAAGCTTTTTGTAGGATAAAGGTGTACTGTATCACTGTAAAACCAAATGTTTAAGAATTAAACATCTACAAGAAACTTATGTTCATTTTGGAAACACAATTATACTACACACAGATTATAATTTAAACACGTAAATTAGGTTTCTCCCAATAGGCTTCACCTTGATCAAAAACATATTCAAATACTTTTGAACAGGGATAGACCTTGCTGTATTAGGTATGTAATTATGAACACACAATGCCAAAATAGCAGTCACACAGACAGAAGCATTTACATTGTATTTCATTGTTTTTGATCGGCTAAGGCTTAAGACATAACAGGAAAGCTGTTTTAAAACACACAAAATGCATTAGTGTTATTAAAATAAACTTGCAATGCATCTCTCTGATTTAGTGATGAGAAACAAAAGTGTAGATGTATTATTGTATGTGAATGAATTTTGCAGGTATTTGTAAACTGAGGGAATACAGTAACAAATACAGACATACTTTTTTTTCGCAATTTAAGAATTAATTGTAGGCTATTTTAATGTAACTGTGTGGGCCTGTCTTGCTTGCTTTTCATTCAAACAACAGTTTTAAACAAATAGCCGGAGCTTGCTGACGCTCCAGTGCCTTCTACGTTCTTGTCCGCTGGAAAGGAAACATGTGATCCTTTTTTTCTCAACTAGAAGTCAAATATCATGAACTGGGACAAATTACATTTCTGGTGTTTACAGTTCTTTCAGGAAGGCATGTGCATACATAAGCTATATAAAAATATCATCATTTTTTAAATCAAAAAGCGTACATTGCTCCTAACCTTTCACTCGTGTACACTGCCCGTAATCTCTCACTCACGTACACGGCCCCTAACCCCTCACTCGTGTCCAGCACCTGTGTGTGCGCAATTTATTATTCATTTTAAAAACATGATATTTCAGACAACCTGTCTGCCTCCAGGCATGTCCCGTAGCCATAACGTGACGGTGTAAACAAATGGTGTATGCCATTGACGTCTTAAGTAGGGGACTGTGACAGGGTAGTGTCACAGCCCAAGCTGTTACTGGCAGGAAAGAGACCCAGAGACAGAAGGCTACAGTTTAAACGCTTGAAAGCTAATGCCCAGCCTACACGACAGATACAAAACAATACAAAAACCACAGTGTCACGTGCTTTAACACACCAAGCTGGTAGAGAGCTGACCAGGTGACAATAAACCAAGTAACACTGTTAACTATGTGTACGAACGTGAACCCTCCCGTTTTCCACTCTCTCTCTCTACAGGTTCTTTTGGGATTCTGTGACACCAACCCCAATGATGAATGTCCAAGGAGCACAACACAGGTGAGTAAGCTTCAATTTTTATTACAATCAAAAGCCAAGTAATCTTTATAAAAATAACAATTTACACAATAAAAATACAATCCCAACTAAAACTGTAAATACAAAATCTATCTAACATAGCAATTCTTTCTAAAACAATTGGTTTACATTAATACTATCTAAAAACAAGTTAAATTGTGCAAATAGGCAGGGAAGGTCCTGGTAACCCACAGTACTTCTCGACCGTGAGAAGAGGCCATGGCACAGAAATATGTAGCCTTGTTTTCCTTGTGTCCCGGCTTGTAGTATCATTCCAGGCCAAAAATGGCCCTTGTCCTCTTTGCTATAGACTATCCCCACACTGACAGGCCCCGTTAAAACCCGAGGCCGGCTTCTCTCCGTCCCAAATGCGGTCCTGTTGGTCACTGTCCAACAGGGGGGTCAGCCCAAAACCCCGGGCCAAGGTACCTGCTGGAACAAGCAAGACAAACAAAGCCACCGTCAGTACAGTTCTGTTGCAACATATGGTGTCCCAAATTTAAGTTTGCAAAGATATTCCAGCAGGTTGTCTTATATACAAACCACCACAATAATCCTGTACAATCAGTATAATGTTATCGGACACACTTCATAATTGCTTTATAGTAGTAAAGTCGATATGTGTGTTGTACTGTCTAATGGAATGGTTTCCAATTGCACACTGAACAAGATTATTCTAGCGCTGTGCACTTATCCGTAAGTTTCACCACTCAAACAAAAGTATTACTACTTGGTTGTAACGTCCCTTTATCTGTTTGTTCAACTTTTCCAGGTTCTTCCTGCAGTCTGTTCCTCTAACAGCTTCTGTCATCCACTTCCTGGTCTGGGTCCTCAGGCAACACAGTCTGCTCTGTGCTGACAACACACCTTGTATAGGGCAGTTAGTGGTTTAATGAGATAATGGGTAACAGGTGATGTAATTAGGTTCCTTAGAATGTCAATCAGTTCTACCATTTTGTAACCCGTGTACTAATAATAAATACAACAAAATAATCAACACAAAAAGCAAAAACTGAACAAAGTAATTAATATAAAATAAAAACAGCCAAATAAATTACCGCCATCTTTTATACATATGGCCCCTTGTGTTACTTCCTAGGTTATGGGAAATGTCTAATCGTCTAGTTTAGCTTTTCCATGGTGGTACGCTTAGACAAATTAGTTGACAAGCCAATATTTTTCAGATTAAATGTCAGACTACTGCTACAATGAAGGAACATAGTAATGCAGGACATCCAATCCTGGTCCTGGAGGGCTGATGTCCTTCCTGGTTTTTGTTCCAACTGTACCCTACATTACTTAATTTAACCATTTAAGTGCTTATGAGAGCTTAATTGGTCCAATTAATTAATTTACGGTACAGTTGAAAGAAAAACCAGGAGGGACCCCGGCCCTCCAGGACCAGGATTGGATACCCCTGTAGTAATGGTAAGTCAACGAAGCTCCCAGAGGCTGAGCCTGCTGACTGAAGGCCGTGCAAAGCCTCAGCTCAGCCCTGCACACAGCCGCTAATAAAGTGCTGTCAGCCGGACGTGCCATTGGGCCTAGCATGCTAATTGAAAACAGCAGCGCCTGGGTGCCTGGTTTTTTCGCCCTCTGTCAGTCCCGTAACATACACTCCGTGGTTACAGTAACAGCTTGAAAAAAATAGCATAGTTAGGTATGCAATAAAGTTGTTCTTTATACCCAATTTAGTATTTTAATATATAGAGTCTTGGTACATTACTTTGATTAGCTATATAGCAGTAAAATGTAACACTATGGGGCAAAGAAAGAAAATTAATATAGACCTACTTGCCAGAATCACATTTATTTTAATAGCCTGATTATTTTGTGCTCTTGTTTGAAGACAGCAATGTTTTGCCAATATTTGCACCTTTATGGCAGTTGTCCAGGTAAAAAAAAAAAAAAATGGAACAGAAGTTTATTACTTTCTAACCTAAAATACTGATAACAAAAGGTTAAATCTGCTCCTTAAAATGTGACTGTTTTCAAAATGTCTGCCTCTTGCCCAGCAATGCAATGAACCTGTGTATTCTAGGTAAAGGGTTCACATGTAAATGTTCAATACCCATCATTGATCTTGTGTAGTTAGCAATTATTACTTTTTAAACAGCTTATTATACCAGAACTGTTATCTTTTGGCATTTCAATTACTGCTACATGGAGACGCTGGTTTATTTTTATATTCAAACTAAGGCATCCTTGGTTACACAGATGTGCAGACGATGTTGAAAGACTGGAGATGAGAAGGGTTCTATCTCAGTGTAAACAATTTTATTATGGGAAACAGAACAACACCCATTCCACAGGTCTACTCTTACTTACCCAAGGTGATGCCAGAGATATTGGTGATCAAGGAGTAGGGTCAAAGCTCATCTGTATGGCTTCAACAGTAGATCTCTGTACTGATTCAAACATCTCCAATTGCATTATTACAACCTTATATGTTTTAAAAATGTGTACACTTTTTTAAATGGCTTGACTGCAGGTACTCACATATTCAATCGTATTTCAGAACAGATAACCAGTTCCAGATTTTTTTGTACCTTTGCTAACCTCTAATCTAAAGTTGTTCCCTACCAAATGTATGTATTTTTACTATATATGAAAATTTGATTTATTTTAAAGGGTACCTGTACCCAAAAACAACAAAGCTCTCTAAGTGCTCGCATATCTAATAAATGCTTCTTGCTGCATCGATTTGGTCAACAAGTCGCGCATTTAGCAATGCTTTAAATTTTTTTGTCAATTTTCTGGATACGCATTTTCAATACAGAAAAAACACATATATATCCCTTTTTGTAAAAAGGGACTGCAGAACCAAGGCTGCAAGACAAGCATCTTAGCGTAACTAAAGGTCAATATGGTAATGGGAGGTACAGGTATGTGCTGACTTCCAGGTAGTAGCCCTGCACATTTAATAATAATCTTTATTTTTATATAGCGCCTTTCATGGTGGACCACCATCACAAAGCGCTTTACAAGATACAAGACTAGGGTGTGTGAACTATGCATCAGCTGCAGAGTCACTTACAACAACGTCTCACCCGAAAAACAGAGCACAAGGAGGTTAAGTGACTTGCTCAGAGTCACACAATGAGTCAGTGGCTGAGCTGGGATTTGAACCGGTTTTGATCTTCTGGTTACAAGCCCGTTTCTTTAACCACTGGACCACACAGCCTCCTATTTCTGGATAGGAATGTCCCTGGAAGCAGCTCTTGAGGCAACAGTGTATCTGGTGGAATGAGCTTTAAACCAGTAGCAGACTCCCTATCAGCCAAGCTATATGCTTATTTGAATGCTTTGAAATGCTAGAAAACTATTTTTGTAAAGTTGATCCGGTTCTGCAGCCTGAAGTAGCTGTGTATGTGTTGAAGTGTACATGTAGGTCCATTGCTACAGCACCGCTGGACCGTAATAATGGATGTCTCTTGTGTCATCTGGAAAGAGTTGCATGTTCTATGTTTCACTTGATGACGGCAGTCTGTGGTTGCTTGTGGTTGTCTGGTTCCTTTGGCTGCTTGTGTGGGGGTGGGAATGCCAAGTTAGGGTTAAAAACCCTAACGCCACATTTCCTTGCTTTTGTGGCAATGAGTTCAACCCTAACTGCTGCATTAACTTAGTTTTTTGCAATGAATTTCCTTGCTTTTTGAGACTTTTTATTTTCATTATAAACTACAACACTTCTGTGTTGGTGTTCCATACATGACAGCTGCATTTTATTAGACATGATAATGCAAAGAGTGCAAACTCAGTAATTCTAGCAAAATAGTAAAACAATGTTGATCGTTTGTATCTACACAGTTTTTAAAATCTATGATGCATAATTGTAATGAAATGTGTCTTAAGGTGGGTTCACACTAGACAGCATAAGTGACTAATGTAACGTAGTAGCCCTTTATGTTAGTTTAAACAGGTTTTAATGGACAAGACATAAGGTTCATTTCAAAATGCCTCTTATGCTTTGTCCATAAAAACCTCTTTAATTTTCATCTATTAATAAAACATTTATAATGCAATCTTTGTTAACAGTAAAAAAAAAAAATGAACATAAAACATAAATGTAAATTTTTTTTTTTTTAAAGATTGAGAGCAAGGATTTAACATTTTGCTCGTACGTCACTAAAGTTAGAACTTTTTTTTAAAGTGATTCTATTAAATGGAATGTTAAACTGCATTTACATTGTTGTTTTACTGCAGTTCCAATGTGCCAGTTATTGTTCCTGCACTTTATTGTTAAATTGCAAGGACAATTGGGCTGTACTGCAGTGGGAGTTAGACTTCAGTTCCAAAGGAATTTTAATACATTGTGGTGTTATCCCTCATAAGGACACATCGGAAAACTGACTCTCCTAGTAACTTGGGGTCCAACCGGTCCCCAGCAATAAAACAACATATAACTAACAACTGGAGTAAATGAAAGAATGAAAATGTGTATAGGAACACTTTATTTTGCTTTTCCTTTACTTCTAGCCATCGTTTGGTATAATGTGTTGTTAATGCGATGCAAAATGGATAAGATGCCCAATGCGCACAGCTGTCTCCTGGCAGGTGAAGGCACCACTGTATTCTGGACACTGTAGTTTATTATAGGGACATGTCACGGGCACGTGAGATATCATTGGAAAGCCCTAAGCCTCCTCTTTCATTTGGTATATTGATTGTGTTCCATTTTCGAGTTACAGGCACTTGAACACAAGCACAGCCCTGGAGCACTGGAGCATACAGGCATGCCTGACATCAATGGAAAGCGCGAAGCCTGCACTTTTAAATGACGTTGAAACCGGAACACTATCTGTTGAAGCGACCGAGTAATAGGCAACAAACTAAACTTAGGAGCTGATTCATGTCATATGACTCAAGCCTTAGTTTCAGTTTGCTGTTTGCTAAGTTTCGCTTAGGAACGTCTGTTCAGGACTGTGACAGGAGTGAAAGGAGTCCTTCTTGTAATTCGCCCTCCCGACTACTGGCAGCGCTGTGCAGGAAGGACCGAGACCGAGGAGAAAGGCTGAGTCATGACTTTGGTGGAAGCCGCAGTGGTAGCGGCCATCTTGACTTGGGGCAGGACCTCATGGTCGAGTCCATATATTGCAATCAGCTGTGCTGTGCTCGACGATTGGCTGAGGTGGGGCAGTGCACTGATTGCAGGGGTGGGGCTCGGCACTATTTAGGCTGTGGGGTTTTGCCATTTGGTCTGCCTGTCCTGGACTGAGACGGTTGTGCTGCGTGAGCTCTGTGAGTTTGTTTGTTTATTTGTTTATTTGTTTGTTGTGCTTATACCCAGACTGAGGATTCCCAGACCGGCTGCCTCCGAGCCCGGACTTCCCCCTGTGATCCTTGGCATCTCCAGGAACTACTAATCCTGCTTGGGAGATGGAGCCCATGCTTCCTGTCTCCATCTTCCTCCCATAACCCACCACAAGGACATACGATACATCTTTGGAAAGATGTAATTCTGTATTTTTAAACAAGCCTTGAACCAGGAAGCTATTACGGTGCCTGCGATATTCACACAAGAAGGTCGGGCCTGCCGATACACTATGCCTGGGGTCCATATGGACCCCAAACCTAAAACAATTGTGGAAATTCAACCAGGCTACCTGGACTAGAATTATCCTTTGCATAGTGTAACAGGATGGGCACCTGACAACTACCTAAAAGGAAACAAACATCAAGTCACTAGATCTACATAATTGTTAGTAAAGCACTGTGGGGTCTGAATGGACTGGAAGAGGACAAGATCGAGAGGAGGCTTGTACTTGACAGTACACCACACTACATCACTTTTGTTTGTTAGTTTGTTTGTTTGCCTGCTTGCAGTGGTGGCCATATTTATTACACCCCATTATCTTTACGATTACTGCTTTATCACCATATAGTTTGTTTTTCTATAGACTTTTTTTGTTATTGTTGATTTGCTATTCATGGCTATATTGAATTCTGTAACTTTTGTATATAAATAAGATTTTCTCTTCATAATGCAAAATTATTGAAAGTCAGGAAATATACATTACATTATGTTTCTATGCCAAAAATGAAATGCCTTTATTTATTTGTTTGCTTTACAGTGGTGACCACATGTATTGCAGTAGCCCAATATAATTAGGTTTACTGCTTTGTCGATATTTATAGTTTGGTTTTCTATATACTTTTTTTGTTCTTGTTGTTGTTATAGTTAGTTTTTCTAGAGACTTTTTTATTTTTTTATTAGCTATTTGTGGGTATAACGTTTGTGTATAAATATAATTTTTCTCTTCATAATGCAAAATTATTGAATATTTGTAAAAAAAACAACTGCATTTTTTACTTGTATTTATTCATATATTTTAAGGTTAAAAGTTTTTACATACGATTTGGCAATATACTTTGTGATATTTTGCTTTGTCTGGACTACTTTGATAAAATAGCTGACAGTGCTAAAAAGAGCTGTTTTCAGGCATTTTATCATACAGACCATGGGTCGGACAAAACCTTGTAGCTCCTCAACAGTAGAAGATATTTAAAATCTGATTTTTTATTTAAAATCTTAATAAAATGTCACAACTGTAATGTCCTAATATCTAACTTAGAAAGGGGTGGAAATTGGCAGTTTTTTAAAATATTATTTATTATTCTAAATTTTGTTATTCATTTTTTGGGGTGCAGCTTATATATAAAAAAATATATACATTCCACAAAAAAATACATAATTGGAAACCGCTACTTAAGGCCTTTCTGTGTTCTGTGGATACACTGGGTTTTAATTTCTGATTTATGGTTGCCAAACTACATGTGCTAAAACACAAAGTGGTCATATTCATGCCTGTATAAGGTCATTCTATTTAGGCAGGAAAGGGTTAAGCCAGTTCAGAGTGGAGTGTTCTTTTTTGATCACTTGTGCTTAACTGTTGAACACTATGGCAGTTTAAGAAGCTGGATTGTCAGGCTTATATTGATGGGGTTCAATAAGAGCCAACACTGCAGACTTCAGTAACCCACTTGGGATTATCAACTATTTTCTCTGCTGCTGAACCTCAGCAAGAACTTCTGATAAATAAATACAGATGAGCATCATCTGTGGTCTGTCCAGTTCATAGCTTTGTTCTGGTCCTGTGAAAGTATTTCGCTTTCTTTTTTTTTTAAGCAAGAAAAAAATGGCACTGTGACAGGAGAAAACTGTGTTCTATTGTCTTTAATTGGCTTTTAAGGTTTAGTTGTCTGACAGGTTCATAGACTGCAGCCTGACTAAAATAACATTATACAATAAAATTAAGGGAAAATAATTGTTTTTCTCAAAATGTTTATTTTATTTATTTATTTTATGTTATGCATGCTTACAATATCACCAAATTATTTTACAGATAGGATGCTGAGTTGTTCAAGCCTTGATAACTTCTGTAGATTGCACTCAGCTGCGATTTCTTATGCCATCACATGTAGATCAACAAAATGTTTCCTGCTCCCAGCAAAGAAAATATTCAAGTACAGGATTAATTAATCCTCTCAGTAACTATAACGTGTGAGGATTTTTATTTATATATATATATATATATATATATATATATATATATATATATATATATATATATATATATATAAGTACGACCTACTTTCATTTCTTATTGGTTTATTTTGGTATTACTCTCTCCGTTCCTGACAATGGCATTTTGTATAGAGAATTGCAGTTCAGTTTTCTTCACAAATGCTTTGCACATACAAGCAAATGCAGTGAGCGGTAGGGTAGAATGGTGATTCTTTCCAGAACTTGTTGTTTCATTTCCCTAGCAACCCTCAAACATCTTCAGATGAACATGGTTTTAAAAGGAACTGCAGAGCACATAAACCTTTGCCATGCAAAACTCAAGGATAGGAGCCAGAAGAAAAAAAAAAAAAAAAGATCACTCATCTAGCCTTCCCATATGACCTTAATTATATCTGTACCTGGTGCACTACAGAAATGGTAGAGTGCCATATTCAGAGCTTCAAAAACTTACTTTGCTCAGTTGGACCTGGACATGCAGCAACCCTTGTAGCCCATAGGCCCCGGCTCCCAGTAATTACCAGACAAAATACTGTATGCCTGATTTCCTTCTAGCAATAGGGTTCCACTCACTTTGCAAACAATGCACTCAGACCAAGTACACTCTGCAGTCATAACAGCCAAGAGTTTTGCCTAGTACAAGTTTTGTATAATGAAGGTGATTTAAACACAATTCAGTGCAGCCAAGCACCAAGGTAAAACTGTAGAAGCTTAATGTCAAAGTCAAGATTACTTCATAGAATTTAATAACGAGGTTTGTGTGTATATAATATATAATTTTCCAATTATTGCAGAGTCAAGTCTGGGATTACATATCTTCTTTTACTCAAGAAAAAGAGAGGAGTTAATTAAGGACTTAATTTATGTATTACAAAACAGTGGGGTTTATCTTCTTATTAAAACATATTTTCAAATTAATCAAATTAAAAAAATGCATTACAAAACAGGTATAGTCAATTAATATAAAGCAAACAACATCTGTTTAAAACTAAATGAGTTGTGATAAAAATGAGTCTTAAGATCAAACATTAGAAGGTGAGTAAAAAATATGGGGGCTCTCTAGTGTTAGGCAGCATTCCAACTGCTTTTAAGGCTGGTTCATAACTGTCGCTCAGAGAAGTTTCTAGTCAACATTATTTTTCTCAACCACCCTTAATGTTCAGCTTTCATATTGAAGCTTGTTGTGTACTACTCATTCAATCAAACCAAGTAGAATAAGAATTTGCTTGTATCGTTTAAGACATTTTTTTTTCAAATCAAGTAAGCTTATTTGTGTAGAAAAACCGACAATAGAGTCGCAGTCCTTCTTTCACAGCTAGTGCCATCTCACTTTAAGGCACGTAGCTGAAATCGTAAAGTAATTAAAATATGAACATCCCTGGCAGCGGACTGTCTCTCTTTAGCGCAGACAAGAACTTGCAGAATGGATAAAAAATAGATTTGTAACTTTCATAATTGAAGCGGCAGCCCCTGCAAGCCCAGAATACACAAATGAAGCACTGGTTACAGGCTATGAGATAATGTGGAGTGATTTTCGTGCTTACCATTGCTAAGGTGCTGCAAGTGGAATTGTAGGAGAGTTTTTTTTACAGCAGATACCATGTTCTTGGAATGTTTGTAAAAAGGCTGGATTTATCTTGAAAAGCAGTTGTTTATGCCCTTATTAAAATACAGCAATTGGCGACAAGGATGGCAGAGTCTCTGTTTGCGCCACACCACCGTTTTTGGCACTGACCGTCCCCTTGAACCGCTGGTTAGATTATTTTAAAACGTATCTGTTAGCTATGGGTTTGGAAGATGTGGACTATTCTGCTGCACTGTTAAGACATGGAAAGTATTTTTTTTTTTAGCACTGGGCCCCGCTCCCACTTATGATGATGCAATCGGCCTTCATGTTGCTCACTTCGGAGCCACTCAGAGCGTCCTCGTCCGGCAGCTCCAGTTTAGGCAGCGGGTGCAACAGCCTGGTGAGTCTGTCACTCAGTATGTCTACCCTGACGGAGCTAGCAATCCTCTACATTTGCAGCACTGCATGAAAGGATTAGAGACCAGCTCATTCAGAAAACATCTAATGCACAAGTGAGAGAGAGAATATGAATGGAACCTGGTGATAGCCAGCCAAGTAGAAGGAGCTCTTACAGGTGTGCAAAAGCTCACAGAAGCGTCCTCATTAGCCACAGCTACAGACCCTGCAGTGCAGAAAGTTTAGCAGCGTCCCAGGCCCCCTTGTGGGGATTGTGGTTCAACCAGACATGAGTTCAGAGCCTCTGACTGCCTCGCCCGGGGCCAACAGTGCAAAAATTGCAACAAACCACTGCCAGGTGGTGTCACTTAGCCCCATCACAAGCGCCTGCCTAGTCCCAAGCCCAGCACCCCCCACCAGCCACAATCCACACAGTGCTGTCCACTTCTCCATGTTTTAAGACTTGCGCAATACATCTAAATGACACATGTGCACCCCTGCTCTTAGATACTGGGGCCAAGGTCTCCCTTCTGAACTCTGATATTGACAAACAGCTCTTCCCCACCCAGCCCCTGCAACAGGGTGGGACAAATCACTTTGTATGCTGATGGCCATTTGGCCACTAGCTTTAAAAACCTGGTGGTCAAGTGGGAATAATGGGAACAATATGAGGAGACATGTATATGTTGCAAACGCATTGCTTTTGCATGCTTTGTTTTCATGTAATGGGTGTTTTTTTTTATTATCTTTAAATTGTGGGAGGGGAACAACTATATACAATTGATGTGCCAGAGCACTAACTCCATTAAATTCCAGTGAACTAACTCCATTAAATTCCAAGGAACTATATACAATAAATGCCAGGGAACTATATACAATAAATGCCAGGGAACTCTTCACATTAAATGCCACAGAACTATTTTCTGTGTGCATAAAATACGAGTGAGTGAAGTATATACAATAAATGCCAGGGAACTATATACATAAAATACCAGGAAATAGAATTATATTAATCAAATGCCAGGGAAGACAACTATATAATAAATCCAGGGAAGTGAACACATTTCTTTATTTTTCAGTTACTGGCTAAAATACTAACACTCTCCTGAGTTGAGCTCCTCCTCCTCATCTTCAGATACATGTTGCTTCAGTTTATTGCTTCAGTTTATTTGACATTTTATTTAGGGTAAGTAAGATATATTTTGAAAATTGTTTTTTTTTTTTTTTAAATTTTATTTCCTGTGCCGTCTAAGCTGATCAACCGAGCGAGTCAAGGAAACTCAATGGCCTGTAGCGCTGCAGCACTCCTGCAGCACAGAGAACTGTTTAAAAGCTGTGCAGTTATTTTAAACCCTCGTCTGTGCCGTAAGGCAGCACATACACCTCAACACTCCAGAAAGCCTTTATTACAGAACCGAAATGATGTTGTATATCCTGTAAATGCTTAGTTGCCTATGTGGCGACTGTATGGTAAAATCTACTGGCCGTATTAAAATTGACGATCGCATTTGGCGACCGGGCGACCTGATTTGAACCACCCTGCGCTGCAACATACCTCGACTGCCCTCAGTGGTTATGGACATTTAAAGATTGATGTGACGGGCAGATGCCGGTGCACTGCAGTGCCAGGTTTTTCCACTGGGGTCAATGTGATGGGTCTTGATTTATTTACCAGCCTTGGTTTCTCCCTGAAAGATAACAGTGATACAGATATTTTAAGTCTCCTCCTCCTGGCAGCAGAAATGGCATCTGCTCTTTGATGGTTTGGGTCTTCTTACCAAATTCATTAATCAACCTAAAGTTTACTCCTCTGTGACTTCTGTTATACAACCATTGGGCTGCATTCTCCTCTCGTTAAGGGACCAAGTGTCACAAGTTGCTGCCACTAGGGTACCATCAATTGTATTACCTAGGGTGGGAGGACACACACACAAGTGTAAACAAAAGAAATACAAAAATGCAAAATAAAATACAGCTGGATAAACACAGCTAGAAACAGTTTGCCACACAGTTGGCTTCAGTGCTGCTATTAAGGGTGGAACCGCTGAGAGAACCCTCTCCTAGCACACCCTCTGTATACTTAATGTAGCAGTCACAACCCCGGTTATCACACACTTGGTTCACTCACCCTGGTTACACACAGCTGTGATGCTTTAACCAATCTCAGACTTGCACAAATTAACTGGTTTTCCAGCTCCTCTTTTATAGCATGTGGCCAGGGCTTAATGATCAATAAATCAATTAACACTAGAACGGCTGTGTTTATATGGATACCTAGAACAACCATGAGCGGTCAGTTTGACTGGTGTATTAAAAACAACATAAATATTATAATGAAGGGACAAACAATTGAATACAAGTCACAGTTTTATTCAGGAACATCATACAAAGCATCTACACAACCGAAACATTGTAAAGGAACGGACATTTGAACAGAAATGTGTTTATATAGACATATTACATAAAGCACAACATAAAAAAACGGTAAAAAATTAAATAAACAAATATTTGAAAATAAATTTCTGTATATACAGGTCTATCATGTACATACAAAACTGTAGAACTGAACCAATGTCACCTTTCAATATATATATATATATATATATATATATATATATATATATATATATATATATATATATATATATATATATATAAATTATCTCTCAATCCTAAAATTCTAGGTGATGCAAAACTTTTTCTCATAGCTGTACATGTGCAGGGCCTCAACCCTGCTACACACATACTACTGGAGTCTTACTTGCAACCTGAATAAATCAGCATGAATATCCTGTCTGCGGGAGCAATCAACTGGTTCACTGACCATATATTTATCTGATTCAGTGTCTTCTTGATAATGGTACAGGAAGAAAATGGAACCACGCACCACAGCTGAGTAGTTTGTCTAAATGTCAGGATCATTATTCTTTGGGTTTTTTCTGTTGGTAACAGCCTATTTTGCTTCCCTGGAAATCAGCACACACAACGGCTGCAATGCTGGCTCCAGGGATCAACCATAGTGTGGCCTCCCTAGTGCATCAGCATGACAACTGTCTGGACTGAGCTGAGTAGGATACTTCTCTTGGGTCTTCAAGTGGGCACCTTCCATCCTTGGTGTTTTGTTGACTAGCCCACGACAGCTTAAGAGGGCTCCACAGTGATTCTGGTGTCCCAGCATCAGCCCCGCCCGTCCCCCTCAGCTAAGCCCAGCTTACTTACCTTCCTTTCCATCGACGTTGCTTTCTTTCTATGATGCTTGAGGTCCCCAACCAGAATCTTTTTATCTCAACCAGAGCCAGTTGCTGCTCCTCTGCTGCTTCAGATAAGTTCTTCACTATGCATCACAACTCTTGACCACTGAATCCGATGTCTCAAAGAAACCTGGGTTGTGGAGTGTGCCACAAATGCTCGACAACCCACCTCCAATGTTCCGCTCGCTGTTCCGCTTCAGTAGCTAGTTGAGCGTAGCAAAGCTTCTTCCTTTCATACACCTCATCCACAGCATCCTCCCATGGCACTGTTAACTCTACCAGGTGAACAAGGTGTGCTGATCCAGACCACAAAATAATATCAGGTTGAAGGTTAGTGGTGGCAATCTCCGGTGGGAAAATAAGCCGTTGTTCAACATCTGCCAGCATTTTCCAGTCTCTAGCAGCTTCCAGTTGTCCTGGGCGAGGATATCACTGATACAAAGGGCAGCCTTTGCATCTTCCACAGCTTCCTTTGCTGCCCACTTTCTTCCAGTTTTCAACACAGGTGCTGCCTCCCACACACATTCATCGTGTGACTCTACCAATGTAATTTCCAGTCGAACCTTGACGCACTTAAACTCCTCAGTTAGAGCTGAGACTGGCAGCTGCAGTATCCCTTTACTATACAGTCCCACTCTGCTGAGGCAGCGTGGAACTCCTAACCATTTCCTTATGTATGAACTGATTAACACTTCCAGCTTCTCTACTGTTGTCAAGGAAACCTCATACACAGTGAGTGGCCACAGAAGTCTTGGCAGTAGACCAAACTGAAAGCACCAGAGTTTAAGTTTGCCTGGTAAAGCGCTGCTGTCTATGCTCTTCAATCCTTGCACTGCTTGTTGTCTCACTTCTCCCACATGAACTATGTCCTTTATGTCCCCATCATACCATCTCCCAAGACTTTTCACAGGCTTCTCAGACACTGTTGGTATTGTCTCGCATTAAATGTAGAACCTCTTATCCACTACTTTACCTTTAATTATAGAGATGCTCCTTGACTCAGTGGGCTTGAATTGCATTCGTGCCCATTCAGTGTTATTGATTAGTTTGCCCAATAACTGATTAGTGCAGGCTACTGTTGTAGTCATGATTGTCATGTCATCCATGTATGCTGTAATTGGTGGCATTCCAGAAGCCAAGCATTCTCCTCCCACTACCCATTTTGACGCCCTAATAATTACTTCCATTGCCATGGTAAAAGCCAGTGGAGAAATGGTGCATCCTGCCATTATTCCAACTTCTAGACATTGCCATGTAGTGGTGTATTCTGAAGTGGAAAAACAAAATCGCAAATCTCCAAAGTAGGCTTTCACTAAGTTTGTTATTGTCCTCAGTACACTGAAAAAATCAAATGCTGCCCAAAGAAGCTCATATGGTAGTGAACCGTATGCATTAGCTAAATCCAGGAATGTCACATGGAACTCCTTCCTCTCCTTTTCAGCTGTTTGAATTTGCTGCCAGATCACACTGATGTGCTCTAAGTATCCTGGGAAACCTGAAATACCAGCTTTCTGTACTGAAGTGTCAATGAAGCAGTTCTTCAATAGGTAAGCTGACAATCTCTAAGCAACCACGCTGAAGAATTTTGCCTTCCACGTTTAACACGGAAATAGGGCGAAACTGACCGATACTCATAGAATCTTTTTCTTTGGGTATAAAGACCCCACCTGCTCGGCGCCATGCTCTTGCTACAACCTGTTTTTTCCATTCTACTTTCAACAGTTTCCACAGGATTCGTAGAACACCAGGTGCACTCTTGTACACTCTGTACAGAACTCCATTAGGCCCAGGAGATGATGAAACCCTTGCCTTTTTTCACAGCTTGCTCTACTTCTTTCCACTTAGGTGCACAGTCCTCCATTTGGTATTCTGGTGGATTGATAGGTGGGATGTCTGAAGGAATCGACATAGGCTCCTGCCTTTTTAAATCTGTGTGCGTTGGAGATATCTCTCCAGCTCAGACTTAGTTGCTTTTAGCGTGCCATTTTTCTCCCTGGTGAATAACTTCTTTGCAAATTTGAATGGGTCTTTATAAAAGTTCTCACACGCTCCTTCTTTTTGCAGCATAGGTGCTCAGCTCTGCGTAATGTTGCAAGCTTATCTTTTATGACCCTTTGTAATAGATTGAGTGACTTTATTCTGCTATCCAACATTGCTTCCTCAGCTGCCTCCTTTGTCTAACTAAACGTTCAATCTCCTGCTGCCGTCTGGACTTTACAGGAATAGTTTGTACTTTCTCCTTTCTTTTTTCAACTCCTGCACATATCCTGCACATTTATATTTGTAGATGTTACCTTCATATTCATATCATTGTAGCTACCAGTGCCAGTAATTACATTTTTATTCTCCTTTGTTTCATCAGGTACTGCTATTTTCTTAATTATGTTTTTTTTTTTTTAAATGGTACTATTCAGCAGTCTTTTGCAGTAATATTCTGTGTGCAGCATGATTCATCCTGCAGTTTCGGCGGAAGCTGTTACTGGGTGCTGCTCGGTACCAAAATAAATTAAAGCAAATTAATATGCCTGTATTTTTGATTGAAAAAAAAAACGATTTTCTGTGCAAGAAACTTTCTGTGAATTGCTGTGAAATCCTGGAGATGCCGGTGATTAAACTT
This sequence comes from Acipenser oxyrinchus oxyrinchus, assembly GCA_030684275.1. Classification (NCBI taxonomy): domain Eukaryota; kingdom Metazoa; phylum Chordata; class Actinopteri; order Acipenseriformes; family Acipenseridae; genus Acipenser; species Acipenser oxyrinchus. Next base: position 15,397,878 of record CM060251.1, read on the forward strand.
ATTAGCGTGATAAAAAAAGAGTATAGTATTGGAAGTAAAGAGGCATGCAAAATGCAATTCAAGTAGTTGAATAGAAAAGCTTCTTATTACATTAAGTCGTATATTGTTTCATACATGCAAACATTCTGAGAATAAAGTACTGTTAAATATTGAACACTTGACTTGGCATGTTTTATGTTTATAAAAGTATTACATAAAGGTCAAGCCCACAACAAGGTCCTGCACCAGGGCCCATCTTTCTCTTCCTCAGCCACTGATAGGCATTGCTTTTATGTATAAAGAAAGTTAAATAACAAGTTGGCCTACTGTGGCAATATTTCATAACTGTCAAAAACAAAAGTCTGCAAGGCATGACTTTGACACAGTCCAGTGCTCTTTAAATAGTCTGCGTAGTTTCTCTAAAACCTTGACTTCTGTACCACAATTTACCATGCATGTCAGCAGGCTTATATTAGACGATGGCCAAGTCTGTACTACTAGGATCTTGCACAAGATATACTATAGATTTTCAAATGATTTTTGATAGACACTTCTCCACAGAGCAGGAATAGCATAGGCAGTAGTAGTGTGAGTTTACTCGTTGGTAAAATTCAGTCCTGTAAGGAAGAGCAATCCTCTTTAAAGGTCTATTCTTTGTAATCTCTTTCGCAAATTGTGCAAAATGGTATGGTGGTTTTTTGATGTAGACTACATTCCATGAAGAGTTCATTTCATTTGTATCCTTCATAAACTGGATTGGAACCTAGGTGTCCATGGATAAAAAGCTAGTGCATTTAACCACTGTGCCAACTAACCTTCAATGGATTGCATATTGCTCCTGGAATGGTTACCTCTAGAAGGCAAACTTTGATGTCAAACACCTCGTAAATAATTTTAAATAATAATATAAAAAAAACATGAATGTAATCTCATTTCTATCAGCAATAAACACTCTGTGTGCTCTGGTGCTCTATAACTCTAAGCTCTATTGTCCAATATAAATCGCTTACTAGCCACAGGCTTGGCTACAGCGACATCGTTTTAACCACATGCACTAATTTTAGTAGAAACACCCTACATAAAATACAGGTAAATGTATTTCAACACTGTAAAAAAAAAAGACCTTTTGTATATAACACAACCCTGGTATTCAAACAGGGACAACACAAGTTAGAGGTTAAATCAACAAACAACAATACAATAATTATATATATATATATATATATATATATATATATATATATATATATATATATATATATATATATAGTAGCACAAGTCTATGTTTACATGTATACTTACTTAACAAACACCTACCCCATTCAGTGTTAAACTCTACAGTCAATCTCTTTTGCCAAAGTTTGGAATTCTGGCGTGAATTTATCAGACACAGCACATCTTAGTGAAGCTTCTACGTTTGTGTCCAGCCTTGCGAGCGGACTGCAAAAGAGTGATAGCTGAGAATGTTGACTCGATTTCATCACCATATAAACACCAGCAATATTGCATGGAGAGGGGAGTTGTCAATCGTGGTCAGCTCGGCCAAACAGAATAACCGCTCCAGCCCAGCAGAAGAAAGCAAGGCCTGCCAATAACGAGCAACTCCAAGGTTCTGAAATCCAGTGTTTAACCCATGTTAAGGAGCAAAACAAAATTCCCTACCGTGTATTTCAATGTGCTTGTCAACATTGCTGCACAATTTATATTGCTGGAAGTCGGCTTGCTACTTCCCCAGAATCAGAAACTCAGCATCTATAGACTGAGCTATAAACGCTGCGCAATGGTGCTTTGTTAAATATTTTTCTCTCTTTTCAACAGCCTGCTAGTCTGCTTTCTTTTTTTTTAATTTAGTGGTTGGCAATGATTTTACCCCAGTTTTCTCCCCAATTTGGAATCGCCAATTGTATTTATTAATCCCGGTTTACCGCTGCAACTCCCTGGTGACTCGGAGAACAGCGGCTGACACACGCGTCCTCCGAAACGTGTCCCTGCCAAGCCGTATTTTTTCGCACAGCAGATCCACAGCGAAGCCATCAGACCTATAGTGCCGGAGGACAACACAGATCTGAGTGGCTCCACCGCAGACCCGCAGGCGCCTTATCAGTCACAGGAGTCGCAGGTGCACGGTGAACCGTGGATTGCCCTGCCGACCTAAGCCCTCCCTACCCGAGCTCCGCTCGGCCAATTGTGCTCCGCCCCCTGGGAACTCCCGGTCACGGTCAGCAATGACATAACCTGGATTTGAACCGGTGATCACCGGCTATAGGGCACATCCTGCACTCCTCGCGGAGCACCTTTACTGGATGCGCCACTGCAGCATCTGCTGTTGTGTGTGTTTTTTCTTTACTGTTCTTGCAGTTAAAAATAAATGAAAAAAAGTCACAAGCAGAACATTCTCTCTACCGCAGCTCTTCAGCCTGTGCTCCACCCTAGGCGTACGCTACGTGCTGCCCCGGTTCAAATCATTTGCCCATGCTGCAGCACCGTGCTTTTCTGTACTGCTCTCCTGTGCCTAACCGCAGCCACTCGAGTCGGTGTAAACACCCCGGTGTATGATTTTACTGTACTCTATAACTGCTCTTATCTGTAATGATACATTGTTGTATTTTGTACTGTGATATTTTGTAACATTTCGCCCTAGATAAGGGTGTCTGCCGATAAATAAATAAATAAATAAACAACAACAACAACAACAATAATAATGAACCAAATATTGCACAGTGGTCCTGTAACGGTAGTAATTAAACCACTGTACAACAATCGGTGCATACAGTACCATCGCGTGAAAATATGAAAATGTTACCACTGTGGTCCCATTCTACCAATGTCTCATACCATTTTAGTTTCTCCTGTGCTTCCATTGACACTTACTGCACTGCCATTGCAGTGCCACTTCATTGCAAGTTTGTGTGTGTACTGAGCATCTTATGTTCTTCCAGTGTTAAAGAAACTATACCTTAGGGTTGTGCATTCCAGGAAACATTTGCACACAGAGGAAACACTTTTACAGTCTAGGCCTCAGTTTATTTTCTCTCTTGAGATTTTGCCTTGACAAAAGAAATATATCAGTCAATCGTTGCAGACATTCATATTGGACATGTTGCCTTTGTAGTGTTGCCCTTGTGGTGTGCTACAAGCTGCTGGCTAACTGGTTTATATCAGGGAGTGCATGATTAAAATAAGCATTTACATTCTTCACTCATACAGTACAATAAAATGTCATCAATACCATATTGTTCAGTGTAGCAGTATATTTACAATCTCCTTCCTCTGGAGTGGCCCTTAATTTACTGCAGGGTGTCAAAAGCATAGTTTGTGTTGTATCAAAGGGGTATTTGTGTGCAGAACAGGTTTTTTTTGGTTGTAATTGTTGGCACATTTTGCATTTTGTTTCTTTATTGGGGTATGTTTTTTTTTTAAAAAAAAAGCTTAAAATGCATCAGTGTATGTTTATGTATTCTGTGCAAGGCTGGTTGAAAATATGCCACTGATTATAAACTTATGGGATTTATTGGGAGTTTAAAAATCATTACCCTTTATCAGTACTGTGACGCTCTGGTAAACACTCATTAGTGTTATTCAGTGTTTAAAAAGTTCAAAGGGTAAACATTGATGTACTGCCACTGCAGGACTGACAACGTGACTTATTAAAATGCATTACTTTTGCAATGCTGTTTGATTCACTGTGTTTGCTTTCTGGCTAAGTGCCCATGGCAGGTGTTTTGCTGTAGGCTTTTCCACATGAATTAATGAATGGTGGAAACACCCAGTGGTAACAGGGGTTCAGCTCTGACTGAGGACAGGTTAACTGTTCCAGTGTCCAGCCCCAATTGCTTGATCCAATTAAATCAATCCCATTGTCTTTGATTGTTTAATATCTTTCAAAAGAACTTTATGATCATTTCTGTTAAGTGGAGTTATGTTTGGTACTGGGTGGAGAAAAAAGCAAGTTGTAACAGATGTAATCCTTGTTCCAGGGACGTCTTCTGTAAAGCATCTCCTGGCATGCGTATTGCTATTGATTATTTGTGAAACTACCTTACCCACATTTTTCATTCACTTGTGGAACTAATACTCCCCCTCAATATTTCCGGATTTGATAATGAACATATTTTGTGAATTCATGGTTTGGCCTGTATACAGTAAATTGTACTGCTACAGTACCTTACTATGTTTCACACTGGCAGGTAGCGAAATAACAAGGGAGCATTGTATTATACATATTTGTAGTCCATTTTAATGTGTGATCTTCCTTTATCCTATGTCCTACACTGCTCCCAGTGATTTGATACAGTAGGTATGACAAAATAAAAGTCGTCCTTCTCTACTTGATTAATAAACCCATTCATAAGCTGTTTTGTGTGGAAGAGCTTTGTTGTGCCCAGAATTGTCCACCAATTGTCTGCCTAACTTTTTTAAGTACAAATCTGGAGGCGGTCCTGTTCCTCTAGCAGGAAGTTAAGCAACATGCACTTAATCACAGGCTTCCCAGAAGCTTGCAGGCACAGCTCCTGCACAGTAACATGTGATTTTTCCTTTGTGGTAGACATGAGAAATGAGGACATCCCTTCCTCCACCCATAAAATTAACTCCAGGCTATGTAGCTGCATTTGAAAATGTAACAGTTCAATTGAATCATTTGCAATGTGTTTTATTTTCAATAATGTCAATGTACGCTATAATGTGGGAAATAAGATAACAGTTGTTACCTTGAAAAGTTATAAAATATTGAAACATTGCACAAATATATCGTCATTTCTTTAAACTAAAACTGCTCCTGATGGCTGTTATTAGAGAATTTTGATACAAAATGAGAAGAAAATCACTAATCAGTTTTGCTTCCAGAAATTCTTCTTATAAATGAATTCTATGTCAAAGAATATTCTTTTCTGAGACTGGTTGCTGCTTATATATGAGACGTAAAACCGAGGTTCTGTTGTAAGTGACTGCAACAGCAGTGCTGATACGCATACTTCACCTCCTAGTTTCTGTAAGTTGCTTTGGGTCAATTCCAGCATACCAGTGATTTAAAATGTGGATTTGAAAATCCTGCAAATCTCTACTAGCTTAATCTTGATTGCAGCACACCAAACAGATGATCCCGGTAATTGGTTTAACTGATCGGAACACGTGGAATAAGTTAGACTGATAATGAGGACTAACCTACAGCTCTGGCCACAAGTTTTGCATCACCCTATAGAATTAACACATTTTGCTTCATAAAGTCAAATGAAACCTTCTGAATAATGTTACGCTAAAATATTAAATTACATACCGCTTTGTAGTTTTCCATATACAAAAATTTACATTTCAAAATCTAACATGAAATAGTATGGCTTCCGTTAGACTTTTGCCATTATATATATATATATATATATATATATATATATATATATATATATATATATATATATATATATAAATTATGTCTCAATCCTAAAATTGTAGGTGATGCAAAACTTTTGGCCATAGCCATATAAACCCTTCTTTACTAATCCGATATGTAGAATTCAGTGTCACATAAATATATAAAGCGATCCCTGTACAAAAAGAAAGACACATTGTTATTACATCAAACATATTTTAGTAAAAATAAAAGTAATGTCATTTAAATTGGCAGATCATACTTGCATTTTAAGCTGAACAGTTTCACTGCCTGATATTAACTGAAATTTGATTTAGTTAAACTGAAAACTGAAATATAGGGCCTTATATATATTACCTTATTGTGCAAGACTTTATTCTCATGGATCTGACTGACCGAATGTGACGGACATAAGAAATGTACAGAATAACGTTTTCAGATGTACTTGTCATTTCAGGGGAAAAATGCAGTTGTCTCTGCAAAACATTTTAAGCAGTAAATGCTTCTGACGAGAAAGCGTACTAAGTTAGTCTTATCCTTCACAATTTTAAATTAATCCACTTGAATAGGATCATCACAAATCTGATTTGGTATGCTGCAATCAGGATCTTGCTTAATCTGTTTTAGTAGATAATCTACCTGTGATGATTAACTTCTGGTACGCTGTAATCAGGATTAGCAGGTGTACTAATTTTGGTCCAATGAAGTGGGCTAAACCTGCTTAATCCACTAGTTAGACACATCAAGTGGACTAAATTTGGTACATTGCAATTGACCCATTGTGTCTGCTAAATGACTCATTAATAATAATAATAAGAAGAAGAAGAAGAAGAAGAAGAAGAAGAAGAAGAAGAAGAAGAAGAAGAAGAATATAAAATGAAAAAATACTCTCTGCAAAATGTAGACGGAATGGTGTTTTGGTTGTATACGTTATACATTTTGTATCAAAACTGGATATTATTTAAAAACTGAAAATTAGGTATTTAAGTATACTGTACAAGGCTGAATAAAAAAAGTTAATACCACTTGGCTTCTTCATATTGTAAAAGGTATTGTGCTAGACAAATAAGTGTTAGGCCTATTGATTTTAGTACCAGTTGGTAGGGTCTAAATCATGGTGCTGTTACTTGATTAATATAAGCAATAGTTATGTCACACAGCTATTTCATTAACATTTTCTTAATATACTGTAGCACTGGGGCAGCCGCCACGCAAGGTCCCTTAATGGGACAGGACTTAAAAAATGACTGTGGAATGGGGTGGGAAATTGTTCCAATGTGGTTGTGATTTTATGCAACACTGTTCTGTGTGTGAGCGCTGTGCCTGTCTGTGTGAGTGTTGTGTATTTAAAGAAATGTTTCTTCCAATGAAATAGCTCTTTATTGTATTACAGCATCATAAATATGTGTATGTCTTAAACCATGCAACATACAGAGGTCTTTCTTTGTTCCACCATACAACTCGTCTGCCTCATGGGCTCAGGCTATTTCTGCTCTTCCCTTTAGGCCACGTGCAGATCTGGCTTCTTTGCAGACCATGGACCCCATCATTGGACTAGTACTGCCATTCTGGAAGGAGGGACAGGTGCCTGGACGGTTGCCAAAAGAACAGATGTCTAAAGGAAGTAAGGAGCTGATTCGGCAGTGGAGTAGGTTTTCAAGACGTGAAGGGGTGCTGTACCATCGAATCTACTGCTCGGATGGAGGGAAGGAGTTATTACAGTTGGTGTTACCTCAAGTACTCCAACACGAAGTGCTCACCAGCCTCCATGATGAACACGGACACCAGGACATCGATCGGACGTTGCTGCTGGTCCGCTGCCGATGCTACTGGCCAGGTATGGGGGTAGACATTGAACGGTGGTGTACAGAGTGTGAGCGCTGTGTGTTGGCGAATGACTTACAGCCTAAACTACGCACTTATATGGGCAGTTTGCAGGTGGCCCGTTCCCATGAGATTGTAGCCATATATTTTACAGTCTTGGAACCTTCCAGCAAAGGAAGGGAAAACATATTGGTATTAACTGATGTTTTCTCAAAGTATACCCAGGCTATCCCCACGAAAGACCAGCGGGCAATTACTGTCGCTAATATCCTGTTTAAGGACTGGTTCTGTCAGTTTGGGGTGCCAGGACAGCTACACTCAGATCAAGGTCATAATTTTGAGAGTGCTATAATTCAGCAGCTTTGTAAGACCTATGGGATACAGAAGAGCCACACTACCCCTTACCACCCGCAGGGTAATGGGCAGTGTGAGCGGTTTAACTGCACCTTGCATGATCTCTTGCACACTTTACCCCCCAGAAAAGACGAGACGCTGGATTCAAGAACACCAAGAAAGACTCAGTACCGCATGTGAACAGGCCAGGTGAGAGCTGGAGTTGAGGGCAGCCCAACGCAGTCAGGTACACAACAACAAGGTGAGGGAGTCCCCGTTGCTGGAGGGTAAGCTGGGTTACCAGCGAAATCATGGCGTAAGAGGGAGGAACAAGATACAGGATGTGTGGGGATCCATCCTGTATAGAGTGGTGCGACAGGCAGAAGATCATTGGGCGGTATACACTATCGTACAAGTGAACCAGGAGGGCCCCTTGCGACATGTCCATTGGACAGAGCTGAGGTCTGCTTTTAAACAAGCCTTTGAAGAGGATCTGCTAAATGTTCCGGAACCGGACCCTGAAGTAGACCTGCCTGGCACCTCTGATCATACTGAGAGCAGTACTGAAGATCGGGACTCGGTCCCGTTTGCCATCTTAGACCTGCATAATGCCCACAGCACCCAGTCTACCTCCGTAGACCCAAGAGAGGGACTAGCTGGGACATAGGAGGTACCTGAGCCTCCGCGATGCAGTATTGAGATGACAGCGGGACAGCATTCCAACCCCTTTAACCTCCCAAGATCACTGAGGGACCCGGCAGTTGCAGAGTCAGGTGGCTGTGAATCTCAGATGGCCTGACCAAAACAGCCCCGGCTAGGTTTGGTTTTAGTATAAGTTTAAGTATAATTTTAGAGAATCCATCGTCGGGACGTCGATGCACTAAGGGGGGTGGTGGAATGTATACACTGATTGTATATACACCTGTAGGCAGTTGAGCGCTAATTACTGTAGATCAATTAATTATCTCTGATCACAGAAAAGCCACTTACCTCGGCTGTACTGGACAAGCTTTCCTTCCGGGTCAATATGTTTGGTAGTTGATTGCAGTCGTGACTGGACGTGCGGTTTTTCTGTTTGAATTCCCCCGCTACTAGAATTGGGTAAGCCTGATTTTGTTTTTTTTATAAGATTCCCTTCCCGGTGTGCAACTCTTGTTGTTATGGATTCTTTTATTATTATTTTTCTTATGATTGTTAGTAGGACAGACGTGGAGAGTTCGCTGGCCACCTACAGCCGCGTCTTGCCTAGAGGTAATGTTTTTAAATTGTATTATATTTTGTTTTGTTATTTGTTAATATGGTTGATACTGATTTTTTTGTGTTGCTTTTGTAGGTTTTCTAGTGTCAACCACCATTTCTTTTAGATTAAAGAATCTCTTTCTTTTAGATTGAAGAATCAGTTTCTTTTAGATTAAAGAATCTGTTTCTTTTAGATTGAAGAATCCGTTTCTTTTAGATTAAAGAATCTGTTTCTTTTAGATTGAAGAATCCATTTCTTTTAGATTAAAGAATCTGTTTCTTTTGGATTAAAGAAAATCAGTTTCTTTTAGTTTTCTTTTGCCTTTAATGAGATTGTATTTGTGTTTATTTGTTTTGTCCTGCTGGTATTTTGTACAGCTACAATATATATTCAGTATTTGATCCTGTTAGTTAAACGACTTTGCAATCAAAGTTATTGTTTCCAATTTATGAAGCGCAGAGTAATGATACTTTGAAGCGAAATGTTGTAGTATTCACTAGAAGCGTGATTTGTTGAATGGATTGAATGGGCGCTTGTAATTATAGCTTCCCTAACTCCTAAAATCTATTTGGGTTGTTTGAAGAAATATATATATATATATATATATATATATATATATATATATATATATATATATATATATATATATATATATATATATACAGTACTGTGCAAAAGTTTTAGGCAGGTGTGAAAAAATGCTGTAAAGTAAGAATGCTTTCAAAAATAGACATGTTAATAGATTATATTTATCAATTAACTAAATGCAAAGTGAGTGAACAGAAGAAAAATCTAAATCAAATCCATATTTGGTGTGACCACCCTTTGCCTTTGCATCAATTCTTCTAGGTACACTTCTAGGTACACAAAGTCAGGGATTTTGTAGGCATATAGGTCAGGTGTATGATTAAACAATTATACCAAACATGTGCTAATGATCATCAATTCAATATGTAGGTTGAAACACAATCATTAACTGAAACAGAAACAGCTGTGTAGGAGGAATAAAACCGGGTGAGGAACAGCCAAACTCAGCTAACAAGGTGAGGTTGCTGAAGACAGTTTACTGTCAAAAGTCATACACCATGGCAAGACTGAGCAAGGCAACAAGACACAAGGTAGTTATACTGCATCAGCAAGGTCTCTCCCAGGCAGAAATTTCAAGGCAGACAGGGGTTTCCAGATGTGCTGTCCAAGCTCTTTTGAAGAAGCACAAAGAAACGAGCAACGTTGAGGACCGTGAGCGCAGTGGTCGGCCAAGGAAACTTACTGCAGCAGATGAAAGACACATCATGCTTACTTCCCTTCGCAATCGGAAGATGTCCAGCAGTGCCATCAGCTCAGAACTGGCAGAAAACAGTGGGACCCTGGTACACCCATCTACTGTCCGGAGAAGTCTGATCAGAAGTCGCCTTCATGGAAGACTTGCGGCCAAAAAGCCATACCTCCGACGTGGAAACAAGGCCAAGCGACTCAACTATGCACGAAAACACAGGAACTGGGGTGCAGAAAAATGGCAGCAGGTGCTCTGGACTGATGAGTCAAAATTTGAAATATTTGGCTGTAGCAGAAGGCAGTTTGTTCGCCGAAGGGCTGGAGAGCGGTACACGAATGAGTGTCTGCAGGCAACAGTGAAGCATGGTGGAGGTTCCTTGCAAGTTTGGGGCTGCATTTCTGCAAATGGAGTTGGGGATTTGGTCAGAATTAATGGTCTCCTCAATGCTGAGAAGTACAGGCAGATACTTATCCATCATGCAATACCATCAGGGAGGCATCTGATTGGCCCCAAATTTATTCTGCAGCATGACAACGACCCCAAACATACAGCGAAAGTCATTAAGAACTATCTTCAGCATAAAGAAGAACAAGGAGTCCTGGAAGTGATGGTATGGCCCCCACAGAGCCCTGATCTCAACATCATCGAAGTCTGTCTGGGATTACATGAAGAGAGAGAAGCAACTGAGGCTGCCTAAATCCACAGAAGAACTGTGGTTAGTTCTCCAAGATGTTTGGGCCAACCTACCTGCCGAGTTCCTTCAAAACTGTGTGCAAGTGTACCTAGAAGAATTGATGCTGTTTTGAAGGCAAAGGGTGGTCACACCAAATATTGATTTGATGTAGATTTTTCTTCTGTTCACTCACTTTGCATTTTGTTAATTGATAAATATAAACTATTAACATGTCTATTTTTGAAAGCATTCTTACTTTACAGCATTTTTTCACACCTGCCTAAAACTTTTGCACAGTACTGTATATATATATATATATATATATATGTGCACTATCAGTGAGGAGATATTGTCTTTTCTTTTGCTGTCTTATACAGTACTGCATGTGTCTGATTTTAGTACTATCCTTCGAATACTACTATTTGGAAACTCACGCAGGTAAAACAATATCGTGCTATCTTTGAAACCCGGCAGCCTTTGGCAGTAATTGCGCCCGGGATCTTGTTGGAGTGTGAGTTAATTTTACTTTACTTATTTTCTTTAGTAGAACACGTATAGTATTAGTTATTTGTGTTTGATTATCATATTTTAGGCCTTGAATTCTTGGTTTGTTTATTTTTTGCGTTTCACTGATATTTTGTATTGTGTTTTGGTGTGTCTTTTTGATTTTGTTTAATTTGTATTTGTATTTAGGATTCCCTGGCGCTCTTGTAGCTACAGACGCGGGGACATTGTGGAACTGTAGTACTGTATTACCTCCTTGTTTGACCTTCCCATCAAGTGTACGTGAGCGGTATTGCAGTTGCCTAGCAACAGAAATAATTGCACTTTGTCTTAATTCTGTTAAACTCTGTTTTAATAAAATCAATTATTGTATTTTTATATTTAATACCTGCTTCCTTGGTGTTCATTTATTTGGAAGGACTTGAGTGGGGAACCTAACCGTATACTCCTGGGATTTATCTTTCTCCAGTGTAAACGTAATGGTATAATTAATATTCTGATACTGGTACATCGGGGCTCCAATGGTAATAAGTCACCCCTGCCACATACACATGACACCCACTCGCAACGTCTTTGTTTTCTAAAAATGACTGCGCAGCAAGCATGCAAGTTAAATAATGAAAGCTCGTCAATCAGTAGCAGTGGCATGGCACATTTTGGGGGGGCTACACCCCACTTTGTGTGGGCATGCATAAATCCATTCAAATCATTTTCAATAACAGAAGTGGACCAGGGTGAAGAGCAAGCATTTAAACAGACCTTAAGGAAAGAGAGAAGTTAGCATTTGTAATGAAGGGCAGCTGACCAGGGCTGCCAACTACTTTTACAAAAACCTGCCTACATCTTCCTGAAAAAAAACCTTACAAAAATAAAATAAAAAAGCAAGGCCCCAGGACTGAATTTATCATTGCTGTTATAAGTTCTGTGCAGCTGGCTGTCTTTGACATTGGTGCAGTTTGTGTCATTTACAATGTCTTTGACAATCTCACACAAGCAATTCACAGTGGAAATGGTGGTGTGCTTTGCCACTAGAAATGCTTGTTTCAATTCTGCCCTTCTCTTTTTGTTGTTAACCTCCAACACAGGTGTTACTTGGAAGCAGTTTGTTGTTTTATTCAAGGCAGAACGTGGAGGAGCATTGTTAACACGTTTTCTTGTTTTTGCATCTTATTGAGACTCTGCAGTATATGCAGAAGCCTTTGGCTATGTCTTCTGGATCAGCAATTAGCCATCCTAAAAAAAGACTTTACATAGCTATTTACTTTCATTGTTTAAAGATGTGCCCTATTATAAAAAGCTTTGTATTTTTATTTTAAAATAAGACATTTATAAGGGAGTTACTCTTAATCATGCTATTAAGGATAATTTGTTTTTATTGACTGTTAACAAGTAGCTTTCTAATATATTTAATATTTCCCTTTTAAGGGTAAGTTAATATAACTTTAATATTATTATATTTAGGGTTGCTGTTTGTCTCTGTTGTCCCCCCACGTTTTCTTCTCCTTTAAGAATGTGTGTGTGTGTGTGTGTGTGTGTGTGTGTGTGTGTGTGTGTGTGTGTGTGTGTGTGTGTGTGTGTGTGTGTTACTCCGATTCTGATTGGATGTGTTATTAATCATGTTGTGTCAATCATGAAAGAGATTTCATGTTAAAAAAAGAAAAAAAAACGCAGCAAAATGTAATTAAAAACAGCCAAATTTTGTGAAAAAAACACCCAGTTGGCAGCACTGCAGCTGACATCCGACGGGCCAGACGGAAGGCTCTCGTGGGCCGGATTTGGTCAGCGGGCTGCCTATTGAAGAACGCTGAGTAGGGGGTTGTGAGGCATGTGCAGGAGCTGACAGATAGATGTACACATCCCTATCATTACAAAACACATATTAACATTTTAATCTACTCTATAGTATCTACGAGTCCTGCTTTAAAAAAAAAATGTATATATATATATCGGAGAATACAGAACCGTTGTTTAAATGTTTTTATGATCATAATTTACTTGGTTGTGACAGGTAACAAGTGCATTCATTTTATTCAGATAAGAGAAAAAAAAACTCTAGGACACAAACAAGAAGAAATTACTAAATTGAAAACAGTGTGTCTGACTGGGTATGTTCAATTTAGGCAGAATTCTTGATTTCGAGCCTCCTTCACTATATTAACCCAGAAAAGATCTGAGGGAACAATGTATCTAACATCTTAAAGAACTTTATAATGTATTTCATGATTAACATGAATAAAGCCAACACATCAATGGATGCAAGATTATTTTCATCGTTGTGACAAGTTAATTACTACTGAGCACTTGAGTTCCTTTTATATTAATTCATTCAAAAGCCATAAAAGTTTATGTTCAAACTTAATGACTAGAGGCCCTCAATGTTCCCATGTAAATTTAGGTCATAGGTACAAGTTATTTAGTGAGTTTCAAATATTTTGTACACATATTGATTTGGACCAATCAGAATACACGGCTCGATTCTGATGAAACGAGAGCAATTGCAGACGCAGTGATTAAAGTCAAAGGCGTCTGCCCCGTAGGGCGTGGCTTCTCCAAAAGTGCGATTCTGATCAAAATAAAAACCCAGTGCAAGCGCGTTTAGTGGCGCAGTGACAGCGCCCAGCCAATCAATGCTGAGTAAGCTGGGGAATCTGCTATCCAATCAGGGCCAGGCAACAATCCCTTTAAGAGACAGAATGTGCTTGCATCACCGCAAGGCTCTGATTTGAATGCAGAAGTGGCGATCATGTCGAGCAGCAGTAGCACAGAGCAAGAAAAAACAGCACAAGTCAGAACAACAAGTAGTAGGTCACTCGCCGAAAGAATATGTAAACCATGCTTCATGACACAGGAGATTGCTATATTAATAGAAGAGGTAGAGGCACGTAGGGCAATCATTTATTATTTATAATAATTATACAAGGTACATTATTTCATGGTATTGACATTACTACATGTAAAGTGTAAAATACTTACTACCCTCCCTGACCTGTCTACCAGTAGCAGCAGCTGATTCATTTTCTAGCAGGACATGAAGTGCAGCATCACTTTCCCTCTGAGCTTGTAATGTAGTAGAGTTTCAATATAACCAGTGCTTTAACTCTCATGGAATATTTCCCAGCAATTTATGAATAATATTGTTAGTTTCTTACGTTTTGTCGTTTTTTTCTTTTTTTTACTTTTTTTTCTTTGATTTCCTCTTTCTTTGTCATTCCAAGCGCACGCAGTTGCTTCTTAGAACTACTTTGCTTTTTTATAATGTGTTCCATTCTTAAAGTTCCTTATTGCACCACTAAATAAACCGTTAGGTTACTTACCGTAACCCAGGTTCCCTGAAAGGGAAGACGACCACCAACGACATTATGTATGGGATGTGCCTGCCCGTTGGGTAGGTAATTGCTGAGCTCTCTATACCAGAGCTGCCAATAGGCCCCTTCCTGGGATGATGCACTCGGTCCCACCTACCGAGCAATTAAAACCGTCATCCTGAGGAAGCCATTTCTCTTTTTCCATCGAACCTGTGAAGGCAACCGATGCGACCTCGCAGTTGGTGGTCGTCTTCTCTTTCAGGGAATCAGGGTTACAGTAACTAACCTAACGTTCCCTTTCAATTCGAAGACGACCACCAACAACATTATGTATGGGATAATGTATATTGTTGCGAGGGCGAAGGAACGGCAGCATATGAGGGACGCATCAGAACCGCATAACCCAAGGTTAGCGGTGTGAGTTTACACCCTCAAGGACCCTTGTGCCTAATGAAGGCAGGGCAGGATCTACCACATTAAGGTGGTAGAACCTGGAGAAAGTATGCGACGTAGCCTAGTTACCTGCAGTACAAATATCAGACAGCGAGGCTCCTCTGAAGAGGCCCCAAGATGTAGCCAACCCTATAATGGAATGTGCGACTACCCTCCCAGGTGGGGGCAAGCCAGCACCATCATACGCAGTTGAGACTGTGTCCACAATCTAATGTGACAGACCCTGCTTTGAGAGGGGCTGTCCTAGGGTCCGTGTCCCGTGTCAGACAAAGAGCTGGTCAGACTGACGCAGAGCTTTTGTCCTATCCACGTAGCACCTAAGAGGAAATGGGCAGTGAGCAGTGGAAATTTAATCTCCCATCCTCTGTTGAAGCAAACAGGGGTGGATGGAAGGGCTCCAGTTCCACAGATTGATTAATGTGAAAGGCTGTGATCACCTTGGGGAGCAGGGTTGGTGCGCAGAGACACCCTGCTGCCATCCTCCCAAATACGCATGCAGGAGCTGTGCACAGACAGCGCCTGCAGCTCACTGACCCGCTTAGCGGAGGTGATAGCCACGAGGAAGGCTGTCTTCATAGACAGATACTTCAACTCTATGGAGTGTATGGGCTCAAACGGGGCCTTCGTGAGAGCCACCAGTACAATATCAAGGTTCCATTCGGGGAGAACAGTGCTCCTGGGAGGACGTAATCGCTGAGTCAAGAAATGCGCACCCAGAGACACCGAATTTACGGGGGCATGGCATCCCTAAATACGCCTTCAAAGTGGAAGGTGACCTACCAGCATCAAGCAGTTCTTGCAGAAACTGTAATATAACTGGCATAGGGCAAGAGACTGGGTCATGGCTTCTAGCCAGACACCAAGCTTGAAAATACCTCCACTCGTAGGTGTACAAAGACCTCGTGAAATCTGCCCTAGGGCTAACCAGTGGCCCCTTTCAGGGGCCAGACCATAGCGGTGCAGCCTTATCTGCATCAAGGACCCTGGCTTGCGACAACCACATCTGTCTGCGAGCCACAATCAAGCACCGTGTCGGACAGGAGATGTAGCTCCGTGACTACAAGCTCAGGGATCGGGGCCTCACGCAGTACACGTTCGCCGTGTTTGACAGGCGAGTTGCCTGCACCGCCACTGCATACGCGAGCTTGAGGTGTGTTTCTGTCACCCTGCACTGAGGGCTCGGGCACACCGGGTCTCTGGCCACCCATCCCACCGGCAGGGCCTTAAACCAGGGCCGTGAAGGTGGAGACTACTGGGGTGAACCCCGCTAGGCCCAGCTTTTCCGCGCCTTCTAGAGAGGCAAGCGGTGCGGCCTGCTTCAGCACGCTAGGGCCTGAGGCCATACGATCCCAGGAGGAGCGTACCTCCTCCATGAAGTCCAGGAAGGCTGGAAACTTTTGAGGATGAGGAGCCTCTGACTCCTTTGAAAAATAAGATTCTATGCATCATACTAGTCTTCACTGGCTTTACACTGTATTTGTTCCCACAAGAAAGGGGCCAAGATGGCTTGTGGTAAACTTACTTTCTAATCTCCCTGTATATTGACAATTAAATGTTTACATAGACAATCAACGTAATCAATTAAATATAAAAACACCTCTTTGCTAAATGGAAGATACATTTCAACATTATATAAAAGGTGTGAAATATGCTGGTATTTTACATACCTTTTAAAACTATAAATAAAACCCTACATGCACACTCTTATATAGAATCCATTGAACAGACACCTTGAATTAAAATGCATTAGATTACCAAGATTTTGCCTTGGCAGCCCTGGAAAAAAATTAAAAAGTCATGTGCTCAGGCAAAACTTATTTTTATTTAAATTTAATTTATTATGTAAGTGATGTCCTATTAAGTATATGCAAGTTTTTGATAATCATATTGAAATGCTTGGTAGACTACCCTTTTATAGCATAAATATACTGCATGTGAATACTATAAGCATGAGCCTCACGCTATTATTGACTTGAAATAAAGCAGTGTATGGTTAGTAAATCCAATTAAGGACCTACCAAATTGATGATGTGAAGGCTTCAACATACTGATTAAAGTCTGCATGGGATGTCCAATGGGCTAATTATGTGAACAATCAACCTCTTGACTACAGCTATCAGTCACATGAAAACATCATTTGACTATCTTTTTTAATGAGAGTGTTTATTTCTTCCTTTTCACAACTACCTGTATACAGTTGTCCTCTAAGCTGAATCCTTCCTGTGTCTTAACTGTGAACTGCTTTATAGGTTCATGTATGATTGTAATAAAGTGTAACACTTGATCGTGACCCAGTCTTGAAATAAAACTAGTTCTCCCAAATGCCACTGTTGTAAAATGTTTAGTCTCCTTGATATGTTTTTTTTTTTAAATAATTGAAACCCAATTATATGTCAATGGCCTGAAAAAAACCTGAGCCATAATCTTTGTCACCTCATCATCACCAGAGTCTAGGAGTAATAACCTACACTACACTAGGGAGGATGTGTGATCCAGTGGTTAAAGAAAAGGGCTTGTAACCAGAAGGTCCCCTGTTCAAATCCCACCTCAGCCACTGACTCATTGTGTGACCCTGAGCAAGTCACTTAACCTCCTTGTGCTCCGCCTTTCGGGTGAGATGTAGTTGTAAGTGACTCTACAGCTGATGCATAGTTCACACACCCTAGTCTCTGTAAGTCGCCTTGGATAAAGCCGCCTGCTAAAAAAACAAATAATAATAAAATAATAATACACCACATGGACAACATGGAACTCAAAATAATATGCCTTATCAAGATAGGAAACACACTCATTTTGAAGATTACGCAGTTTTGCATTGATGCTAGGCTTTAGTTGGTTCCCAATGACCATTTATAATGACAAACATATGTCAGGGGTAATTAAACTGTAGAGATTACTCCAATGACGACTTCTTGCAATCTTTTCATAGAAAATCCTGCCCATACTGTACATATGATGTACATATACATTACAGTAGCTTTATCATTAATTTTAACTTGTTTAGTGACTAAGACCCCATTCACACTTGCGATTTAAGGCAGCCCAGGGTCGGCCTAGATTTAGCTCACCGTTTCTAGGACCAGGAATGGCCTTTACATATATATGAATGCAAAGTAGACTTAGGGCCTCCTTTTCGTCACTCAACACTCCCATACTCCCACGCGCCCGAAAGGTAAATAGAAAGGTGAATGCTCTGCTAGCCAAGACGGCAGCGGATCAATATTGAATGGTAATTATTTCTACATCATACAACGTTAATTTTAAAAATATTAAATAAATAAAAAAATAGCAGGTCACACACACACATAAAATACTAAGATCATTGATGCACCATAACATTAAGTCAAAATAGTAAATTATATATATATATATATATATATATATATATATATATATATATATATATATATATATATATATATAAAATTGCTGCTGTGCTGTCTGCTGCATTGAAAAAATATATATTAATAAGAAACATCTGCTACAAATCAAGGATTACTGTATTTCCTGGTAGGTCTTCCAGCCTGAGTGCAGGCTATCATTCCATTAAAAAAAAAATTGCCACATTTTAGGCCTGCTTTTCAGTCACATATGTGAATGCGCAAAGGCGCCTTAAACCGCAAATGTGAACGGGGTTGCAGCCCTAAATATGTGGTGGTACTGAGGCGGCCCTGGGTCAGCACAGTAGTGTGAATGGGGTCTTACAAACAACTTGAGTTAGCTTAGTTGTAGTTCAGGAGTAAATGACTGGAGGAAACCCTTTGCAAATCACTACCACGAATTGCTAAGTATTAATTTCCTCATAGAGTACTAGCCTTCCAATGAAGCAAGTTTGGGTCAATCACTAAACCACATCACAATTTGTCACAATTGGCATTAAAGCATTGGATTGGCATGTTTACTGTACAACTCTAAAGAGGGTGGCCAGGCTTAGGGCTTGTTGGGAAGCTCACAGCTGAATTGTTTGTGCTATCCACTCCTTGAGGATAAATAGAGGACTTTGGTCTACCAATCCATCACTAAAAAAGAATAAAACAGTGGAATAAAACAGTGTATCTCTCCTGTTTAAACAATCAAGGCTACATGTTCGTTTATTTTATTGCAGCACATTAACCTACATCAGGAGTTGTCCATGCAATGTTCCAATGAATAATACACTGGTACACTGACACCTTAAAAGGTGGCACAAAAACACAAGCACAGACAATAGGGCGGAAAAAATAAACAGCTTGGGCTGTATATCTTAAAATCTCTATGTCCCTAGTAGGGTTAGTTGGATTAATGTCTGTGTTTGTTCAGCATTTGTTCAAAATCACTCAGTATCTTAATATTTCACAAACTTAATTTGTATACAACTTAAAACAAAGGAAATGGGTTTGTTTTTACTGACAAATGATTTTGTAAGCAAAATAGTTCAGTCTCACATTCTATGCCAGCTACCACGCAGATGTTTGTAGTTCCCTTTCCAACAAATGTGATGGGAACCACTTTCTCCTACTGTAATAATAAAGTCAATTTCTGAGCTCTGAGAATTTGTTTTAATTCGCCAAATGAATTATATTGGCCTAAACAGATAATATATACTCTACATACAGGTTGGCAAAAAAAAAAAGAAAAAAAAGACACTTTTTATAATAAAAAGTGGTTTCTCCTTTGATAGTCTCAGAGAAATGTGTTCATAAAGTTTTATAAATTATATATCATACCATTATGTAGTTTATAGAATAATTAATATAATTCACAAACTAACTCACCATAAAGCAAAATTACATTTTATTAGCTGCCTCATTTGTAAATGACTGTTGGTGTTCCCCAGGGCTCTGTCCTCGGACCCTTGTTATTCTCTCTGTACACCTCACCTCTTGAAGCTCTAATCTCTTCATTTAACTTCCCCCACCATTTCTTTGCTGATGACACCCAGATTTTCTTTTCCTTTCCTTCTTTCACCCCTGACGTTTCCACCCGTATAACTGCTTGCCTGACTACTATCCAATCTTGGATGGCACGCCATTACCTCCTCATCAACCCATCAAAAACTGAAATCCTTTTCTTTCCTTCCCCTTCTTCTCCCCCTCCCACCCTCACCATTTCATTTCCTCCCGTCCCTCATTCCGGTTAACTCTGCTCGTAACCTCGGCGTCATCTTTGACGCTACCCTTTCCCTTGCTGGTCATATCTCGGCCACTACACGCATCTGTCGATTCCTCCTATTTAACATCCGCAAAATACGCCCCTCCATCTCTTTCTCTGCCGCTAAACTTCTGGTTCATGCTCTCATCTTCACCGCCTCGATTACTGCAACTCCTCCTCATTGGCCTTCCCTCCTCGCCTTCACACCACCACAGCAAATTCAAAATGCCTCTGCCCGCATCATCTTCAACCTCCCCGCTCCTCTCATACCTCCCTCTTCTCCTTCAGCTACACTGGCTCCCTGTTTACTATAGCTGCTTATTCAAATTCCTTACTCGAGTCTATAAATCCCTCCATGGTCTCGCCCCACCCTACCTGGCTGCACTTATCTCTTACTATGTTCCCCCGTCCCTTACACTCTCAAACTTTGTTGTCCCTTTCCGTTCCACCTCGCCCTGTGCCCAATCCGTTTCCGTTCCTTCTCCCTCCTGACTCCCCTTCATTGGAATAAACTCCGACTCCATATAAAACAGTCACCTACACTCGCAGTTTTAAGCTCCTCCCTTAAAACACCCTAGCCTATCCCACTGCGTGCCCTAGCCCCTAACCCCCGGTCAGGACCCTGCTTGTTTGCCCAACCCTGCCCTAGCCTCTGTTCTCACAGTAGCACCACTTTTTATTTTCTCACCCTTGCCCAATAAACGTACCTTTTTCCTTGCGCCATTTATCTTGATTGTACCGCTTAGTTTAATAATTGTAAAGCGCCTTGGTCAAAGGCGCTATATAAATATAAATAAATAAATAAAATAAATAAAGCA
Source organism: Acipenser oxyrinchus oxyrinchus (assembly GCA_030684275.1). Taxonomy (NCBI): domain Eukaryota; kingdom Metazoa; phylum Chordata; class Actinopteri; order Acipenseriformes; family Acipenseridae; genus Acipenser; species Acipenser oxyrinchus. The sequence goes on from CM060251.1 coordinate 15,418,778, forward strand.
ATTCCTTATAGTTGTGTTTCATGCCAGAGCCTAACAACTTAATGGAACATTAGATAGTGTACTTTATACAGTATATCTTTGAAGCAATGGGGGTTGCCAGGAATAAAACTTAGTCCCCTACAGTTGGCCACAGCACACACCAACAACCAACAACATCCTGTCTAACTACCCTTCCTAAGCAAGAGGCATCCCTTATATCATGTTGCCCATCCCACTGAGTGTAGGCTCACCCTAACTCCCAAATTAACCCTTTCAACACGCCTGAGGACCAACATGTCCATGTACTCTGTTGATCTGCTCCAAACCCAGGTAAGGGGGGGCATTGCTGCTTGTTAACTACAGACACCGCCCTCGCCAGCCCACCCTGGGTAGCTGAACTAGTCCCAGAATTCTGGGATACTTTTTTATAATATACATACTGTGGGTGTAGGTCATAGTGACTTACAGTTGCATATATTACCGACAGACTTGTTTGCAATATATTTAACCACCAGGACTAAACAATGAGCTCCTCAACCATGATCTTGACAGAAACTATGGGCTTACAAGAGATTCCAGGTGTGGTCATGTCAGCTTTTGTAATTTAAATCAATTGAATCCGAGGGATCCAAAATGAAAGAAAAACAAGCAAATATTTACATATCGTCTTTAGGTAGGTTTCATATAAGCCCTTGGTTTCTTACAGTACATGTACAGTGGGCCTGCAGCCTTTGAAGTGCTAGAACTTTGGCTCTCAGGGACTTTATATTTATTATAGAGCTGTCCTCCCTAGCAGGGTTAACTACAGCATTTACATAATTGTTGTGCACATATGCTCCTGGATATGTCGAACGGACCTGATTTAGCATTCTCATGCGATCCCTCTGGAACATCTGTGTTTCCCCGAGAGCAGAAGGAACTGATAGAGAGAGCAGCACAAGTTCACACACCATCCTGTACTGCAATATTCACACACCATCCTGTACTGTAATAACCACTTGCCTGCCAAGAGTTCCATGAGCTGCAACCGGACAGCTGTCCAGCTATTTTCAGTTCACATATCACATTCCCTTTATAAACATTTACAAGCTTTCAACAAAAACAGAGTTACATCAATAAATAAAGCAATCAGGCTTCACAGAAGATTACACATTAATTACAACAAGGTGCAGGGGTGCACTCTGATCAAGTCACTGACGGACTACCTGACCCAACCTGGTATGACTTGACTTTGTGTGACACGGGACTAACCATAGAGTTTAATGTTAAAATTCCGGCCGAAAGGAGTTTACAGTGATGCACTGTACAGGCATATCAGCAGTCCTGTGAGGTGTGGCATTACTCATACTGTACAACTGCCACAATCATTCAGTAACCTTCTTATCATCTCTTGCTGACCTGGGGATCTCTGGCACTGCTCTGGCCTGGTTCTCCTCCTACCTCTCCAACCGCACTTACCAGGTAACCTGGCGTGGAGCAACCTCCACACCTCACCCTCTGTTAACAGGAGTCCCCCAAGGGTCAGTCTTGGGTCCTCTCCTGTTCTCTCTCTACACCCGCTCCCTGGGCCCCCTCATCGCATCCTATGGTTTCTCATACCATTTCTATGCTGATGATGCTCAGATTTTCCTCTCCTTCTCCACCTGTGACTCCACCATCTCCTCCCGTATCTCTACCTGTCTGTCTGCTATTTCCTCCTGGATGCACTCGCATCACCTCAAACTCAACCTGTCTAAATCTGACCTGCTTTTCTTTCCCTCCTCCTCCCCCTCCTCTGATCTCTCTATCTCTGTTCCTCTGGAATCTACCACACTCTCTCCCTCTTCCTCCGCTAAGAACCTCGGAGTCACCCTGGACCCCTGCCTCTCTTATTCCCAGCACATCTCCACTCTGGTACGCACTTGCCGATTCTTCCTGAGCAACATCCGAAGAATCCAACCCTTCCTCACCAACTACGCCACCCAGCTCCTGGTCCAGGCCTTGGTACTCTCCCGCCTAGACTACTGCAACTCCCTCCCACCCGTCCGCTCCAGCTCATCTAGAACTCTGCTGCCCGCCTGGTGTTCTCTCTGCCTCGCTTCTCCCACGCAACTCCACTACTCCGCTCACTCCACTGGCTACCGATCACCGCTCGCATCCAGTTCAAGACTCTTGTACTAGCCTACAGATGCCTTGACCAGACTGCACCCACCTACCTCCAGACGATCATCTCTCCCTACAACCTCCACTCGACCTCTCCACTCCGCCTGCACTAGAAGACTGGCTCTACCTCCTCTACGCTCCCCTGCCTCCAGAGCCTGCTCCTTCTCCACCCTCGCTCCGCAGTGGTGGAATGACCTACCTACAGATGTCAGGACCGCCCAGTCCCTGACCACATTTCGGCGCCTCCTTAAGACTCACCTCTTCAGACAGCACCTGTAGAACTAATCTGTTTCTCCCCTGGGACACTTTCACCCTTCCTTAAATGTGCTTTACTTACTCTTATCTGCCCCCTATTTTACTGCATTTAATCCTGTACTTCAGAGTACTGTAATCTGCCAAGTGTTTAATCTGTAGTATTTGGTATTTAATCATATCTTGATGTAACTATCACTGTCACTTATCTGCTGTATTATTGAATTGTATTTTGTCACACTTGTACTTGCTTGAACTAGTCATTGTATTTATCTTGCTCTTATTGTATTATTACTTGTACTGTAACACTTGAAATGTATTTGCTTACGATTGTAAGTCACCCTGGATAAGGGCGTCTGCTAAGAAATAAATAATAATAATAATAATAATAATAATGTATCCTGTTTGTTGTGAATAATAGATATGGATAATGATATGCATAATAATAATAATAATAATAATAATAATAATAATAATAATAATAATAATAATAATGCAATCACTTTAAAGATATTGCTACACTTTCTTACAACCACATTTTAATCACACATCACTAGTGTAAAGGTCATGTTATAAAATAAGATTTCTTATAAATGCAGTAGTTACATGTTCTTATAATGATATTGCTGTCACTAGCTACTGTTAGTATTAACTGTCAAATATTGTTTATAACACCGATTGTCATCCAGCTGATTTTATAACCTCCCTCTACTATTGTCCTTTGACCTTTGTCCTTTGTCAGGCTCTCCTGAAATGGGAAAATAAACCCATCACATATTCTCTTTATATGGTGACCATATTATTTAAACATTAACCAATTGTAATATTTTTGACATCCAGGTTACTTCTAAAACAAACAGAACATAAAAGTATGTTTGATCTATATGTCAAACTCTGCAGGTATCATGTTTAATACAAGACATGTTATACATTTTTTGCTTGTAAAAACGAAAGGTTTGTTGTAAACTCAGGCTGAAGAAAGGTTGCCAAATGAATAGTCCCTTACTGGCAAGTGACCTATAAGGGAATTGTATCAACAGGACTAATTTTGGTAACCTTCTGCAAATTCCTCTGCATGTTATATTTTAACGCATGGATCTAAACAGTCATACAGTCTGTATGTTAAATAAACTTCCAAGAGCCTAGAGCACCACATAGAGGTTTGTATGGTGTATACTGTACACCCCCTCTCAATACACTACAGAAAAAACAGCCTGGCAAGTATTTTATAATTAACCAAAGACAATGTACAGCGTTAAAGTTGAAGGATACCGGTTTTGAACTTTGACAAACATTTCAATCAGCATATTGTGTTAACTGCAAGGTCACCTTAGCTACTGAGCCTGGAGTTTTAAACACTAGGAATATACATGAACTATAATTATTAATATATACTGTATATATTAAACCACGTTTAGGAAACCAACCAGGTTTGAAATGGAAGAACTCTTGCAGAAAGATTGCAAAGCATATGTTACTGTGGCTGATGTGTCTTATATAGTTTGCATATGTATCATTTCTATCTATCTGTATGTTCTTATGGGTGTGCTTTATTTTCTAAAATAAAAATAAAAACAATCCTATGTATGCAAGATGGCTGTCTTTTCCTTTTCACTTAAAGGTGCAGCAACGTTTGTTTTCAAAGCATATGAAACTGCCAACAGGGCTGGGCTTTTTGAATTGTATCTTTAAAATATAGAGTTCACAAGAAATAAGATATAAATACTTGGTATAACTGAATCTGGGAAGCAATATCTGGCATTCCAAATAATGTGCTGGAAAATGTGATTCATGGGAGACAGTGTGTCCTGAGTATGTTGATCTAGATTTAGTTTCAATAGTGTTAATTTTTCCATTTCTTTTATTTACCTAAGTGTTTAAAAATGATAAAATAAAATGAGTTATTTTTTTGCTGAACGTTATTTACTGTTGCTTGTCAGTTATTGTTGTTGTTGTTGTTGTTGTTGTTTTTGGAAGGTATCTGGAAACATGACTTCCCCACTGGGACCTAAATGCAACTGATTATGAAATACAAATGAGCAATCCAGGTTTGGATTAGGTAGACAGCATTAGCTATTCATGCTAATGATTTCATAGTGAAAGACCGCTGTGCACCCTTCCAAAATAGTGGTTTTATATTAAAGAGATTGTTTACACCATGTAAATTGTGAATTTGTCCTTATTTATTTTTAGCTGTTCAAGTGTTTGATTCTTCTTCTTTAGAGCAATTCATTGTGTATGCTTTTTTATTTATGTTTTACAAAGTAGATCTTTCCAATATAACAGTGTCTGCTTACTTGGTTTGCTTTCCAAAAAAATATTCTGTCAACTTGCATTACACTCATGAACTCCACCAAGCAGGAAACTGCTGGCAAAAGAAGTTGTCTCAAAGCCTTGGTCAATCAGCCACCTCCTCCTCTTACGTACCTGTTATACACAACCTATGAACCATGATGACCTGTATATGCAAGTGATACATGCTTGCAAATACTTGTCTCACATGAGATAGAAACACCAGGTCTTTCTCTCGAGTAGACTCATAAAATGAGTTCATCAGGGAGTGTAGAAGTTTATGCAATAAGTATGAATAAGATTAGACTGTATTCCCATTCTATGATACTAAACCCTACTTTTTAAAATAATATTGAATTATAAAAAATAATATATAAAGTATAGTTTACAGAAATAGGCAGAGAACACACCTCAGGTATGAAAATGTTAAGGAACTGAAATTCCAATAAAATACCCACCCCCCCCCCTCCCAAAAAAAAATCAAAAAAAAAATAAGACCAACTCACTGTAAACCTTGTTGTATTTTTTTTACTGTATTCACAGCTGACAGAAAAGCTACTGGATCATGCTATTTAAAATACCTCTAATTGTTAGTTTTATTACTTTAAAACCAGCATTAGCAGTAAAAATATACACCCCCGCCTTGCAGGAATACATTTATACCGAGATTAATTCCTTCATAAAACTATTCCAACCACATCTGTAGAACACATGACAATGCAAAGCATTTCAACACCTTCAGCGTCACAGCGCTAACGAGAAAATAACTCAGGGAAGAGAATGTGGCCAAGGGGGTGGGTGGAGCAGGATCAAAATGAATGCATGTCCAGATTGGTTGTCTGACATTCAAATATTCTCTGAATAAACATATTCCAAACAGCAGAGCCAGGTTTATACTTGTCGTCTTAGGAAATGAAAGCGTTGTCCTGGATCAGGAAATATAAGGATTCAGATGATTAATTCCACTGGTAAAGTGTGATAGTTTATTAATCCATAACATCAAAGGGTTATGAGATCACATCCCAGTTCTACCAGTAAATATTGTATCTAAACTTAGCCTGAAGATGCATAGCAAGGGGGTGAGAGGTATTGAGTCTCTTACTGATGCAATGAATAGTTTCCTGTCAGAGGAGGGGAAAGCAGATGATCAGCATGTTTATAGCCAGGCAATCGCCATGCTGGCAGTCTTCAGTTGGTATTTAGCACAAGTTTTTTTAAAATTCTTTGGGAAGTATATTTTTTAAATTTACTGTATGAAGAAAAAATAAAAGCAACTCAACGTTATATTTAATGTTTTATGTAAAGGAAGTTTTTAGATGAGGTCCAGAGACTCCACTAGCTATTATCTATTAGGCATCTATAAAGTGTTCTTAATAGTTTTTTCATAATAGCATCACCACCCTTTGAAATGGAAATTAACTGCTTTTTAACTGACTGATGGGCATTAACTGGTTTTTAAATTGGGGTCAAATATCCAGGGTGCATGGTGTGTTGGGTATTACACTAAAATAAAAGCTCCATATTGTTATGGATTATGTTAGGCATCCTTAAATACAGATTATATGATGGCTCTGTGTGGGTCAGTTAAAGAAAAAGTAAGAGGAGGCATCATATTTGTGAAAATTACTGATAATAAATTGTGCCAAAGGAATCATTAACAGGGCTAACTAGTAGACTATTCATATTATAAAATAATTCATTATTAATGTATTGAGCATGACACACATTATTTTACGTGACACGTATTTACTTCAGCTGGATTATGTTCATTTCAGTTTTTATTATCTTATGTAACTCTTCGTATAAAAGAACAAAACTATGGACTCGGCCTTGTGGGGGAATTACTTTTAGACCTTAGACTGTCAAATTACTATGGCAAAATAAAATACTAATGAATTAGGCATTTTGATTGACTGACAGAATTATTTATAACATGCTTTTAATATTTTCTATTCATGTGTATGCCTGTAGTCTTATTCTTTGTGAAATAGGCCAGAGAGCAGAATACAGCATCTCTCACTTAACTGATAGAATGAAAATGAACAAGTGTAATTGGGCATGGTGCTTCATTATACATGTATCTAATTACTACAATAATGTTCTGATTCAAGATACCTATTGTTTTTAAACAAAAGACAGAACTGTGGCTGAAACTTTATTATTTAATAGTATGGTAAGCTACAAAAATAGACTTTGTGTAGATACAGAACACCATTTAAACCTACATATCTAACAGTGTGTGAGAGTGAGTCTCTTTAGTGTATTTAAATAAATAAAATGCCAGGAATGGTCATATTTTTATTATTATAACTGTGGCAGTATTTAGACCTGCCCCTGGTAAAATTAATTGAACAGACCCCAGTGCGTTGGTTTCTGAACGTGCAGACAGGAGTTCGATCTTCAGTTACTACCCTTTATATTGTAATAAGAACGATGACCTACCTTTCTAGCCGTGAGGTCCATGATATTACATTATATTGCTTTCAATCTTCTTGAAAGACATGTGTTTAGGTACAAATGTAGCCCTAGGACTGGAAGACAGCCCTGAAATAAAGTAAAAAAGCTGACATTCCATCCAGGCTGATCTGTGAAAAACCCGTTCAACTGTTAGCCAAGAATTTTTCAGTTACTAAAAGCTTTTTTCCATTTTTATTTAAAAATAAATAAATAAAAACACTGACGGTACATTAACAATTTTTGTTTTTGTTTTCATTGACTTGGTTATCTTTAATATTGCTGGTCTGGAGCATTTCCAGCTTCAAATTCCATTTTGTGTTATTTTTCTCTGCTCTGAAGACTGAGATACTGCTGTGAACCTTATAACCTTTTTGTTGGCAGTATTTACAGCAGAGCTGGCACATCTTAACATCTGCCAACTTACACAACAGTTCCTTACATTATAACACTTACTGCAGGATACCATTTTAAAAGTACAAGTGCATTGTATAGCCCAGATAAGCATAACAATCCACCAGTAGACAGGTGACAGCTATTAGTGTGGATTCAATCATTTTTAATGTATCTCTCAGATTAACCTCTCTCATCCAATCAGGTTCCAATTAGAGTGATACTACTCTACTGTATTTGTTGAAGGTCTTGCTTACAGAGAGACCATACTCTACAGTAATTATGTTTATTTCTCCAGACATGTGACACTGCTTAACATTTTTTTCTTCAGACTTCAGAGACACATAAATATTTACCACAAGGGGTGCAGGTCAGCACATCAGGAAATAATAAATAAAAAAGATCCAGCTGTATTCTCAATCATTCCCCATCAGGCCATCGTCTACTCAAAAATAGATTCATACTGCCACTATGGTAAGCTACAGTATTCTGTAAAATAAAACGTCTGTTTATAAACACATCCCATTAACTGTAAGAACTGGCATTGTAGGTTTTGTTAGAATCTTGAGAAATTCAACCCTGGGGTCACTGACTCTGTGGAACTGATGAATAGAATGACAAATGACATACTGTGCAGACATATAATAGGTAATATCAGGGGCTCACCGTGCAATTCAGTCTTTTTGATGAAATCATAAAATGTTGATTCAGAATATTATTTGAAAAAGAAACAATTACAACAGCATTATAGTTTAACTTAAAATGTGTACCTTTCAGTTGTAAAATGCGAACCCTCTCATCATCTTATTGAGTAAAGTTTGTACTGTCACGCTGTTTAATGTCCTTGCTGATATGCTGCCTAAATTCATCCCCCAAGATAAAAAAAAGAAGAAAAAAAACTGGCTTTGCTCTTGTCCATTTAAACTAGCAGCATTAGTAATATGTCTAGTCTGCTTCATAAAAATGCAGTGGGCATAATAAAATTTATTCAACGATTAATTATTGAGCTATTCAGCAATTTTACAAGAAAACACAGGTCTTTTTATTGGATTCTTACTACTTCAATTAAATAGGGAAAAATGCTGGATTTGGATATTTGGGGGGTTTTATTTTCTCTGATCAAAGGTATATGAAAAATACAAGGGGGTAATTATTTACAGGAATTTGCTCTCAAAACCACGCCATTACCAACTAAGTTGTAAAATAATGAATTTAATGTTTGTGGGACTGTGTGGTTTTTTTTTCTTCTTCAGGTACCGGAATTTGTTTCCAAAAAACCCAAGTTCTTGTATGAATAGTAATACCTTTTTAAAGCATGCCAGAGTTGCAGCTAATGCCCACTTTGGATTATTCATGTCTGGGGGAGTTTTTATAATGCCTTTTCTGTGAAAATAATTTCCAGGCGTGTTCAACTCAACCCTTTGTTTGCTGATACAGTAGTAATTGAAGCCATTACATCTCCAGTTATTTTATTTTGTAAATTGGTGGCTTAAGTGGTGTCAACATAGAACTGAAATATCAAACGCCAAAAGCAAGAACCTATTAAATATTTACGATAACAGATTGTCAGAAACTTGAAAACACTCAATCAAAAATATAAGTTTATACTCCTGAGTGGTGCATCCAGTAAAGGTGCTCCACATGGAGTGCAGGATGCGCCCTATAGCCTGGAGATCGCGGGTTCAAATCTAGGCTATGTCATTGCCGACCGTTACTGGGGGTTCCTAGGGGGTGGCGCACTAAGCGCCGCCGGGTAAGGAGGGTTTAGGTCAGCAGGGCAATCAATGGTTCACAGCGCACCAGCAACCCCTGTGGCTGATAGGGCGCCTGCGGGTCTGAGTGGAGCCATTCAGATCTGTGATGTCCTCCGGCACTATAGGTCTGATGGCTTCACTGTGGATCCGCGAGTCTTGAAAAAAGACGGCTAGGCAGGAACACATTTCGGAGGACACGTGTGTCAGCCACCGTTCCCCTAGCCGCCGCGGGGTTACAATTGGGCATTCCAAATTGGTGACGACTAAATTTTATATATATATATATATATATATATATATATATATATAAAAATGTGTGTGTTTAAATCGATAAGAAAATAGGTCAAGTGGACAAACATGTCAGCTTTTGTCTTGATGAGTAGACTGATAAAGGTACAAGCTGAAATGTTTACTTTCAGGTATTGCAGACATACATTATTTGAGATGGGTGATGGTGATGGTTAGAACAGAAATTTGTGATGCTTTTCAAATTTTGGAAACTAATAATAGAGAAGGTGCTTTTTTTTTGAAGGGGGGGGAGGGGGGTGGGCAAATTATTTTTGCATTTGAAATAAGTTATTCAGCCAACAGAAAATATGCTATACATGTCAATGAAGAAGTACATTATAATCTTAGAAAGAAAAGTGCATTTTAAAGTTCAAAATTCCACAAAAACTATAAATTAGCAGTTATAACCCAAAACCCATCCACCCACATACTGATCTTCACCAAAGAATGTATCTGAAATTCAGTCAAGGGGACGGGGGTTGCTGGTTGTTGTGGAATATTTTTGAAGATGCATTTTCCATTTCACAAAGCATATCTGTTCTAATTTTTGTAGCAAAAAAATGTGAACCACCTGGTAAAGAAGCCCTCGGGGATTAGTTGACTGGACTTGAGGCTTGTAATTGAAAACTGTAGCTTTGTTGCTATGGCTGGTCTGCCATTCAGAGGGCACTATTTAAGCAATAGAGCCCATCGATGTCGGCACTACCGTGTGGTAGATGACTGCGACACAGAGTTATGCGTCCCGAGCCGTAGGCAAGGGCGCTAATGAAAGTCAATGTAATCTACCACACAGTAGAGCACACATCAAGAGGGCTCTATCGGAAAATGATTTATTTTTTTTATTTTCTCTTTAAAAAAACTTTAAAACCTATATTTACCTTGAACTTCTGAGATTTCATCAGGCAACCTTCCGCTGAGGAAAATAGTCCCTAACATAATTGGAATAGAAAAATGACATACACATAGAAAAAACGTTTTTTATTATTATTATTATTATTATTATTATTTGGCTAATATATTTATTTATTTATTGGGGTCTTACTCTTTATTATTATGATTTATCTGGGCATTGTCGGTCCCGGTGGAAGAATCACAGTTCTATATATTTCTTTTTTTTTTTCAAACTGCAAGGCAGTAAAGAAAAAAATACATACACCCACACACAACAACATTAAATAACAGTAACCACAACAACGCAGGTAACTGATTATTTTTTTATTACCAGCAGGGCAAGCAGAGCTCAGTCCCGGTGGAGGAATCGTGCTTATATATATATATATATATATATATATAGAGAGAGAGAGAGAGAGAGAGAGAGAGAGACTTCAGGGCATGGTCCTGAAGGGGAGATATATGAGGGTATTTTGTTAGGACTTTGTCCTTTCACGAAATGGAGGTCCCAACAGTTCACAAAATGGTCGCCTTCCACAAACGTAATTAAGGTATGTCAGCACACCTGCAGGTGATCAAGGCTAATGACCAGCCCTATAAAGGGAGCAAACTGACAGCACCACAGTGAGAAGGGAGTAGAAGGAGTTTGGTGTTGTGGTTTGAGAGGTTTGGTTGTATTCCTTTTGATTTCTGGATTGCATTATTGTGTATGACCCTGGACTGTTCGGATAATCCTGTTGGCTGTTTTGACCCTATTTTGGATGACTACCTGATTGTTTGCAAACTCTGGATTGACATGACGAATCTGATTATTGGACTTCCCTTGAAAATAAAAACACAGGTAACATCCTGTTTTAAATAAACTTACACTTATTGTGTCTATTGTGTTGTCCCCGCTCATACTTGTGACCAAAGTATGCAAAGAAGGAACAACTTTGTCACTATATATATATATATATATATATATATATATATATATATATATATATATATATATATAGCTCAAAGAGCCAGCTGCCCAATGTTTCGATATGTTGTACATACCTTTTCAAGGGAGAATATATATATATATATATATATATATATATATATATATATATATATATATATATATATATATATATATATATTATATATATATATATATATATATAGAATATAGAATATATATTTTTATTTTATTTTTGCAAGGCAGTGAAAGAAAACCACACATACGCACAGAACAGCAAAGCTGTGAGGGTAAATCGACTGAATTTTTAAGCACACCGAGAGGGCGGGCGAGACAATCCAGCAGAGACAACTCCACAACCAGGGTCCAGTGGAGGATCACATGTCTCTTTTTCTTTCTTTTTTTTTTTTTTTAAAACTGCAATAGAAAACACAAAACACAAAACAAAGAGCGTTGTAAGGGAAGAAAAGCAGACTACACTCGCAAAGCGATGTAGGCGGTTGAAAAGAAAAAGCGTAAACACAGCGCAGTTGTGCAGCGTTTATAGCTGAGTTCACAGAAGCGGGGTTTCTGTTACAGGGAAGTGGCAAGCCGACTTCCAGCAATGAAATTGCAGGGGAACTCCAGAAAACTCGAGGGAGAGCTGTTTCACACAGAAGCAGTGGTGCCTACCCTAACCGCGTGGAGTCACACATCTGGTCAGTGCGTAGTGTATACCAGGGGACACACAGGCAGAAGCCGTGGCGGGCAAATCTGTGGACGGAGTACAACACAATAATACAATACAAACAATATTACTGGGGAGCACACTGCTGTTGTTGTTGATTTTTCGATGGCCTGACGCTTCCAGGTGGGCAGGCCGAGGCAGCCAGTGGGTCTAGTAAAAATACAGCCCAGTGGAGGACAAGGCCTGCTGTTTTTATATATATTTAAACTGCCCCTCGGCAGCCAGCTGAGTCATTCGATAGCGGGGGTATGGCAGAGCCTAGCCCTGGTAGAGGACGTGCTCCCACATAAGCGAAGGCTCGGAAAAGACAACAACGCTCACTCCTTTAAATCAATACTGCACAGGCAGTCGACTCATGTACCGCACATAGGAAAGCAGCAACCTGCAACGCGAGCAGGTTGCTGAAGAAGAAAGAAGAAAAAAGTTGAATCAGGAGTCACTGATTCCGTGAAAGCGGCAAGCCAGCTTTCAGCCTGAAAGGCAAGGGAACTGCAGTTGACTCAAAAGCTCTTTTTCACAATATGCTCAGATACCAACACAGAGGGTCTTACCTTCCCATCTTGAGAGGCAAAAAGAGACATAGCTTCCATGGAATGACGGTATGTGGCAAAGTGCCCCCCCCTGTGTATTATATGTTACGTGTTGTGTGTAAATGTTGGTGTATAGTCATCGGTACACGGGATATAAACGGGTCTGTGTTTCACGTGTGATTTAAAAATGTAGATTTGTAATTAATTAAAGTGCAATTCCCCGTGCTCACATATTATTACTTTAACCAGCACGTGAAGTGATTTGTGCCCTCCTCGTGCCTAAATACAAATCTACATTTTTAAATCACACGTGAAACACAGACCCGTTTATATCCCGTGTACCGATGACTATACACCAACATTACACACAACACGCATATAATACACAGGGGGCACTTGCCACACGGTTTTAACCCCTCTGCGTCCTCACAACAAGGGACCTATTGGCAGCTCTAGTATAGAGAGCTCAGAAAATGCCTACCAATAGGCAGGCATATCCCATGCATAATGTTTTGGTGGTCGTCTTCGAATTGAAAGGGAACCACATTTTCCCGGGCTGTCTGTGAAAACAGCATGAGAATGCTATGCATGCCTAATTTGCATATCGACCTCCTCCTGTCCCCTTCATTTGCATGACGTCAGGTGAAAAGAGGGTCGAAAAGAGGGTCGAGTAAAATAAACTGAGCCAATGGAAAGCCGAAATGTATAGGGTCATTTTTCATTTGGCTCGAGCACAATGTCTCGAGAAAAATTAGAACACACCTGGAAACTCCCCCATAGTGACGTTATAACCTCCTTTAAAAAGAGGATTTGTCCTTAACAACTATGACCTATAATGCAGTGTGTGCTCAAAATTCTGTAATTGACTAAGACAACTGGCCAACATAAGGGCAAATGGTTTACAAGCTAAATTCACAATACCACTAGCATTGTAATTTCCAGGAACAGGCTTATTCCAAAATCCATTGCTTTTAAAAATTGCATTGTTAAGACAGACTACATTGACCTGCCAAAGTTACATGTTACTTGGAACACTGTAAGGCAAATAAATGTTTTCCCCCAAATAATTGCAAATTATAATCTATAAATAAAAATTTAGTAACAAGCCAAGAGCTATAAAATGCTAAAATAACACAATAAACAGGTTAGGCACCAATATTGTTTTTCACTCATTTCTTAATTGTTATTTGGCCTGTAAACAAAGTGTGGTGCTGCATCGACAAATTAGTTCCAAATGTAAATCCAAACAAGTTTTAAATGTCAAAAACTGTATTATCTAATGTTTAAAAATAAACAATAACTGAGAAAAGGGACAACCTAACCAATGATATTAGCAACGACAATAATAGTGTAACGTGTCGATGCTGAGCTCCTGTCCAATCTCCAACAGTGAAATGAGCTGCTATCCACATATGTGCTAGGGAAGATGCTTCAGTAACTACAAAATGAATAGAATATGGAATAATATATGAGCTTCAGTGTATTGCAAGAAAATCATTTAATTGAAGGTTGCCACCAAGACTGAAGCCATTCATGGATTTTACACTTATGAAAGATATAAATAAGTGCTGATGTATTAAAAAAGAACATTTTAATAGTTTATAGCGCAGATAAATACGGAATGTGTCCTGACATCAGATCAGAAAATTACTGTAGAACTGTTTTCTATCCATCCATTATAATGTGCTGTAATTACAAGTTTCACTTATAAAATCACAAATTAATTTAATATGTTTTTAATTCCAATGTTGTCCTCTGTTAACCACATATTTTCAGTCAAATATGAACAATTCCAGTAATCTCAAATTGGATTAATATTTCAATTACAGCATGTTCTACATTGCAGCATGACACTATAAATTAATCAAGAGTTCGACTAATTTGAAGACAAATGTATCCAGAGTAAAAATGGGATGATTTCTCACAGGGATTTGTTCCTTAGTGCTGGATTAAGATACTACTGTTGCAAAATCCTATTGCTATTATTACATGTCTTTCAAAGGTATTATAGGTTCTTTGAAAATCAATAGTGACAGTAATATGAGCAGGAAAACATTTTAAAGAGTATCTGACAGGTGGAGTCTTAAAGAGACTATGTTTAGCAATATAATTAGCACGGTTGTACTTATATTACTATCAAGTTGATTTATATTACTATCAAGTTAAGGGTGCCCATGACTGTTGCATCACTTTCAGTTCGGATTTTTTTTTTTTTTTGCAGCTTTTTCATTCAGATGTTTTAGCCAGTTTAGCAGTACTTGTTAATTTTAACTGTACTCACATTCAAATTAATATCGGTTCACAAGCACAAAACACCAGTCTACAAGCAACCCGTCCAAATCCACAACAAAAAGGGCTTACAAATATTTAATGGTCCATTTGAAGGGAAAATGCAGATTGCCACAAAGGTAATCTTTTACTCTTTAGATAAGGTTACCTTTGATGTATTTAGGACAAAGAACAGTCAGGCCTGTGCAGAAACCAAACAAAAAAAAAATTAGTTTCCAAAATATGTTATGGCAGAAGATAAAAGGGCTGTTGTTTGTTCCTTTTTTAATATGAAAGCTCTGTATTCTATTACTTTAAACACTGTAACATTGTTGAGGAAATTATGGATTTATTTGGAACAATTCAACTGGAGAGGGGGGGGATCAGAATATGTGACTTGCAAATAAGTACCATGTCCTCTTGTTATAGTGTGACACGTTCTTTGGCCTGTTCTTTTTAGGTGCCACATCCACTTCCACTAAGACTGTAATGTATGATGTGTTGTGAAGAGAAGCCTTGTGACATCTGTCCATTGAAACTGTGCTGTTTTCTCAGGCTAACAGGATTTGGAATCCCAATGAATGTGAATGGCTAAGTGACTCTATTTGTCATATAATAATAACACATACATTTATTATTATACATATGTGACCTGAATTTCTCCCTTGACATAAAAAACTGCTGTGGATGTTGGTACAAATGTATTTCTTATGTCTTTTGACTCATAAATACAACCTTCCCACTCAAACGGTTTAATACAGGAACAAAAAGACAATTTCATGGCAGAAGAACACATTAATCATATTTACTTTGCCAATAACAACAGCAAAGAAACTGAAAGAAACAGCTAATCAATGATTTGGAATTGTATTTCTCATATTTTTTGTGTTTTGTATTCAAAGTCTGCTTTGCACAACTACCTTCCAGGTCATTTGTACCTGAGATCTATAATGGGAACTTATAAAGCCATTTTGAACTGAGAGACAGACCTGAGCTGAAACCAGTAGAAAAACAAAGCATAGTACATTTACAGGCCTTTTCTTGGTGGTCAATGCACTGGTTTCCATATCACAAAATCACAATCATGAATTGACACAAATTTAAATCTTACCATTAAAATAATGGTCACAATTTAATCATACAAATTCATACGAATTCCAATACCGTTTCATAGGTTTGCATAGTAGCACACTATTCATGTTTTGTTGTTATTTTATAATGGTAGAAAATGGTAATGGTCACAAATTCATAATGAATTTGAGTGGAACTCCACAGGAACAGCAGCTAATGCATTGGAATTCATAAGGATGCGTGGCCATTATTTTGAAGTGCATCCAAAACAGAAACTTGATTTTTATATGTTTTTTATCTCTGTATTCACATGATTTGTCATCTCTATATGTCACTACAAATAATACAAATTGTTATGGTAGGCGACCATGAGCCCACATTGCTTTGCACATAGATAGAACGTTTAGCTAGTTGTATGTGTGGCCTAATTATGGCAATTGCCTGAAATTGTGTTAAGTGTTTGCTTTTCATACAAAAATATTGGACTCCATGTCTGTGCTGACTTTGGATTGCAGTTCTTATGGGCAGCCTGTTGTAGCAGTGTGGGCTGCAGGTGTGGACCACAGGAAACAGATGCCAAAAAACATATCTGGTGTGAATGATGAATGGACAATTGAACTGAATTGAATTTGAGCCTTTGTAAAATAGAATCACACATACTGTAGAGAGGTGGGTGAACAATACATTATTCAATGGCAAGGTTTGAGTTGTCAGTACAGAATTACCTACAAAACATGTGTGTATCCCAGCATGGTAAATTCAACCAGATTAACGGATCTTAATCCGTTAATCTGGTAGTATGCGGTAACATGGCAAATATGAACTTGTGTATTGCTTTAATAATCCATGTTCTGTGTTTTATTAGAATGCAATGTCTGTTTCCAATAATCTTTCTAAATGAATATAATCGACCATTTGCATTTTCCATTCTCTTATTGTTGTTGTTTTGTTTCCAAGCAATCACGGCCACCCAATACAAATGGAGAAACTTAAACTGAATTTGACTCAATCTGCATTTTGAAATGTGCTTGATAAATCTCTGATATTAATTCAAAAATATAAGATAACATCACTTCTTAGGGCCCAATTATGATGAAGAGGTAAATCCCTAACGCTAGGGCTAAACGAGTTTGATCTAGATTTTCAAAAAGAAAACGTGAGCAAACTGCCTTTGCAATGTAATGCAATTTTGGTGACGTGTTTTGTTTTGTATTTTTCCCTCAGTGCTAGTAACTATAACTGCCAAATTACTCAATTCACAGTCCTAAATTCACTGCGACACTGTAGAATCATAAAACAATGGCTGTAATTTTATATGTATTTCTTTACAGCTCTGTTGTTATTTTACTGTATGTGTTTGCAAAAGTGTCATCATATGGTCACATGCCTGCACATATGTAGTAGGCATAAGAAATTAATTCCCTTAAAACGGAACTATCCTGTTGATGGCTGTATATAGATCACGATCTATATACAAATCACGATCAAATGATTATAGCATTCATTGTCCTCCGCAACAAGAGAAAGAGACTTGCTGTCTGTGTTGTGGTCTGTGCTGCTGCTGGAGAATCTTGGAGTTTTACTAACTACCTGTGTATATGGATGCCAGTTTGCACAAACGTCTTGTAATGCTGGGATGTTGAAAGGAGTTTGAACAATGTATCGTGCCTTTCTTTTTGTGACATTTGCTTTATAATAACTTGTCTAATTCCTCTATTTTTAAATTGGTTTTTGTAATGGTTGTGGTGACCCATTGCAGCCAGCTGCTAGAATAGATTTACTTAGCATCTATCTGGAGCCCTGCAACTCTGTTCATTGGGATGCTTTATTGAACCTGATAAACAGCACTGATTCTTTAACTCTTTTCAACAATGAGCCCAAACAAACTGGAGGAAAAGGACAAGGCTGTAAATAATTAAAAATGGTATTTAAGTCTGTAAGTTATTTACCCTCATTCGAATAATTTTCACAACTTGGTTTAAAAAATTCCATTGCATATTCCTGTAAATCACAAAAATATGTCCAAGTCGGACTCTAGAAAGACTGCAAAGAAAAGCGACCAGAATTATTCTGGGTTTAAAAGGCATGTCATATGCAGACAGGCTAAAATAATTTTATCTATTCGGTCTTGAACAAAGAAGACTACGCGACTATCTGATTCAAGCATTCAAAATTCTAAAAGATATTGACAATGTCTACCCAAAGGGACTTTTTCAACCTGAAGAAAGAAACAAGGACCAGGGGTCACAAATAGAGATTAGATAAAGGGGCATTCAGAACAGAAAATAGGAGGCCTTTTTTACACAGAGAATTGTGAGCATCTGGAACCAACTCCACAATAATGCTGTTGAAGCTGACACCCTGGGATCCTTCAAGAAGCTGCTTGATGAGATTCTGGGATCAATAAGCTACTAACTACCAAACGAGCAAGAAGGGCCAAATGGCCTCCTTTCGTTTGTAAACTTCATTATGTTCTTATGTTCTTATATATAAAACAGAATAGATAAAAAGTTAAAATTGTGTAAATTAGACAAACAAACCAAACAATATCTACAAATCCCCATACTGTCAACAGAGATTAAAAACATAGTTCAGACTTTAAACAAAGGAAAAGCTCAGTGCCCAGATGGGCCTACCAACAGAATTTGCAATTGCATGTTTATACATGTTGATGCCAAAACACACCAATTTGTAATAAAATCATAACAGATGGATGGATACAACACCACAAGCAATGAATAATACTAACATAACTTTTGCTTTTTAAAGACCACAAATAGGGCTCAGATTGTAGTCCCATTTTATTAATAAACTCAGATGTTAACATTTTTACATAAATAATTACAAACACGAAAGAAAATGAGACACCATTATCAAAGTTAGATTGTAATACATGTCCCATATTAGCAACTGTTTCAATACAATTGAACCTGTCCAAAAGAAGCAGTTTTACGAGAAACACAAATCCAAGGGATTTATACAGTCATTTCTTTACATTGTTGGTACTTGTCATAAATCAAATGAAATGCAAATATTGAAAAATCATTTACATTTAATACAGCTATGTTTTTTTAGCCTTCCATCCTGATTTTATTATATATTGTATTTGCATATCATATTCATGCTGTCAAAAACTAGTCACTATTGCAATAAACAAAAACATGGGGGGGGGGGGTAATTACATACTGTATGTCCCATCCAGCCCTTCTGCAGTTGGAGTACTACTGGAGATGGTGTTGTCAGTGTTTGTATTACTGCACGGAATCAGATAGGCCTGTCTCTACCTGCATTTACTTTTTTGTATTACCACCGCATCCTTTGCAAAGTGATATAATAAAATATATAAATAGCTGTGCAAAAAGTGAAAGGTAAAAAGATTTCCACAAAACCCCATTCCGCTGATAAACAAAATCTTCAGAAACTCAGGGCTGTCTTTTTAGATCTTTGTTCTGCAATCATCATTATTTCCCATGGGGCAATACATTCCAAAGGGATCTGCCAAGGTAAGCTAAGGTGTTATTGCCAGCATTTGAGCAGCATTTGGGTACTTTCAACAATACTTTGGCGGGACTTCATAGAGAGTGGGTGGACTGGACAAGTTAGTAACAGGATGGAGATCGGGTGTGGTACAACCGAATAAACATGCACCAACCTTCAGCTCTGCATGCAATTCAAGTCTGCTTAATAACTAGGTCAACAGCTTACATTATATAAATTTATTTATTGTATTTATATAGCGCTTTTTATACAAAAGTATTGCAAAGCACTGTACAGTACATAGCAGAAAAAAGAACAAACCACAGTACATTTGTATAGCATGTTGTGCATACAATTGCCACAATCAGACCATTTAAGTAACATATTTAAATAACAGTATACACATAATACAAAATCAGCAATTTTAAAGTTAAATTTAAACCCACTAAGATAAAAAAGCCATTTTATAAAAGTGCATTTTTAGTCTTGACTTGAAAACTGTAACGGTCCCAGCTTCCCTGACAAACGAAGGCAGAGCATTCCATAATTTAGGAGCTCTACAAGAAAAAGCCCTACCTCCTCCCGTGTTGCTTTTGTTGACCTTAGGAATAACCAGCAGCCCCGCATCCTGCAATTTCAGAGTGCGGTTTGGAAGATATGGGGTCAGTGACTCCTGCAAATAACTAGGTGCTAATCCATTCAGGGCCTTGTAAGTTAACAGCAAAATCTTAAAATCAATTATATACTGCACAGGGAGCCAGTGTAAAGAGGTGAAAACAGGAGTAACTTTTTACTGTTCCACTTTTTCTGTTTTTAGTCAGAATTCTAGCGCCGGTATTCTGAACAAGCTGTAAGCGGGATACCACACATTTTGGGACACCAGAATAAAGTGCATTACAATGATCAATTCCAGATGAAACAAAGGCAGGAAATAATTGGTCTAAGTTTGGCTATATTTCTCAAAATGTAAAAAGATACTTTAGTAAATTCCCTAATACGAGTCTGTGAACAGGATGGCTGTAGTGGTGAGGTCAGACCCGGAACAGAAACACACAGAGTGGTGAGTGAATTGTGAATTGCGCTGTTGCGCCAATTTATTTCATAATAAAAAGGTTTAACAAGATAAAAAACACTTAACAAAACAAACAGCGCGGTGGCCAAAACAAATAGACAGACAAACAAACAGTGAACGAACCCCAAAACAAGTATCGTGCAAGTCCTCCCGCATGAGTAGCTTTTGTTATTTTTACTGTTTAAAGTTTACTCCCTACTTTCTCTCTCCCGTTCTCCACTCTCGAATACACAACCCTGAGTGAGTAAAAAGTGCCCCTATATATACAGTTGTGCAGGGATTCAATTACTAATTAATTATTCACTTGAATCCAAGCACGTGAACTAATTTGTGCACTCCCCGTGCTCACATACTAATACACATTGTATTTGCACGTGAAGTAATTGTGCAATCCCCGTGCCTAAATACAACTGTATAATTTAAAACACTCATACTGCATAACAGCGGGGGCCACACTCCGGCAGCAGAAATGCTGCTATGGGCAATGTTGGCAGCAGAAAAGCTGCTAGTGGCAATGCTGTCAGTGGAAAGGCTGGATCCTCCAACCCCAGCAAATCCCCAGAGGTCAGCAGCAAACGACCTCCAGGGCTGGCATCTCCCAGCAACAGTGCACGGACATCGGCAGGCGATGGCGTACAGGCATCCCCAGGTGTTGCAGGCGTGGCAGCCCTAGGAGTTGCAGGCTCGGCAGCCCTAGGCGATGCAGGGTCGGCTGCCCTAGGAATTGCACGCTCGGCAGCCCTAGTTGTTGCAGGCTTGGCAGGCCTAGGTGTTGCAGGCATGGCAGCCCTAGGAGTTGCAGGCTCGGCAGCCCTAGGTGTTGCAGGCATGGCTGCCCTAGGAGTTGCAGGCTCGGCAGGCCTAGGTGTTGCAGGCGTGGCAGGCCTAGGTGTTGCAGGCGTGGCAGCCCTAGGAGTTGCAGGCTCGGCAGGCCTAGGTGTTGCAGGCGTGGCAGGCCTAGGTGTTGCAGGCGTGGCAGGCCTAGGAGTTGCAGGCTCGACAGCCCTAGGTGTTGCAGGCTCGGCAGCCCTAGGTGTTGCAGGCTCGGCAGCCCTAGGAGTTGCAGGCGTGGCAGCCCTAAGCGTTCCAGGTTCTACCAGTGCTGGGATTTCAAGCAACTTTTGAGATGTGCACTTGCGCAGCTCAAATTAAATACGCACCTGCATCTACTTGCGCTTGCCGGCTCTTAGTACATAGGCCCCCTAGATGAAATAGCAATCGTTTTAAGGCAACCATTCTAGCAAAAGTCACAACCTGGGATTCAGTTAGAATATTCAAAGAAATGGAGTACCATTATTAATTGCAATAGTAGTTTTTACCCTACAAAAAACAGGTCAGTCCTATAAACAAAGTTACGACATTCCTAATGCTTGCAGGTATTTTAAGACTGTCCGAGTTACAGAAATGCATGGCTTGCTGTTGTAACTGCTGACATCCGTAACATTTGTTCCAACAACCTACAGTATGTATCTTCTTGCCTCATTACCTTAGGACTTCTTTTCCACTCCTGCAACTAGACCTGTGTATACTACTGTACATGGAACAATGACCTGGTAAAATGTAATGTTCAAAGATAAGAGTACATTTAATGTTTACAAAAATCCTTTCAGCTATGTCTTTTTGACATTGTATCTGTTTTGTGCTCCCTGAAAAATTTGGCACGTTTTTGTCTTTTACTGCTGTGTTATTCCCCCAACTTATGTGCTAACAATTCAAATGAAAGAATGATGAATGTCTCCCTGTACAGTTCCTCAAAGTCAAATATTTTCTTTGTATGAAATGTGTGTGTGTATGTGCAGGGCAGGGGGTTGTTTGGGTGGTAGGGGGCAGGTTACAACGTGCTCACCTACATACACGTCAAATTAGATTAAATAATCAGATATGCGTCACACTCATTTAACTCACAATTTTATAGGGTCGGACATGTGAGTGCCAACTGTGTGTGTGTATATATATATATATATATATATATATATATATATACAGTATGTATATATTATTTTTATTATTTATTTCTTAGCAAACACCCTTATCCAAGGTGACGTACAATTGTTACAAGATATCATATTATTTTTACATACAATTACGCATTTGTACAGTTGGGTTTTTACTGGAGCAATCTAGGTAAAGTACCTTGCTCAAGGGTACAGCAGCAGTGTCCCCCACCTGGGATTGAACCCACGACCCTCTGGTCAAGAGTCCAGAGCCCTAACCACTACTCCACACTATATATATATATATATATATATATATATATATATATATATATATATATATATATATATATATATATATATATATATAAAAATAAATACTGGAGTGGACTGGACTGGAGAGAGGGCTATAGTGGAAAATTATTGACCCAAGGGAAGACTATTGTTACTGATAGGGGCTATAGCAGGGGCACTGCACCCTGGCGGTAACAATAGTCTTCCGAGGGCATTTAATTTTCCACTATGAGTGGAGTGCAGTACATATTTAATATATGTGCTGCATATGTAGGTTGTATATTTTCATAGGATTTGGGAATGAAAAAATTCAGTGTAGAAAGTGCATTTATTTGTTTGTAAATGATGTGTCTGTTCACATTTGTGTCTATCTCTACCAAAATGTAGGCCAATAGGTTACAGCTTTTAGAATAAGAGGGACAAGATATCCAGCCAGGCAAATTACAAAGTTTTCCTTTTAAAAACAAAGCCCAGAATTCAGAGAAGACTGCAAAATATTTTACTCCCGATGCGTCATCTAGGATTTAAGCCAACAATCTTTGGGCAAGTTTAGTCAGTTTCCATTGCACCTCTTTGAGCCAAGTCACTTTGTAATGCATTACTCACTGCACATAAAGCATTTCGTCTTTTTATACAGGGTGGCCGACGCCGGCATCAGTCCGCCAAGTGAGGGGCTTCCTGGGGCTGGCCTCCTATTATCGGTGGTTTGTCCGGGGGTTTGCCGACATCGCCTGCCCACTGCACTCCACCACAGAAAAGGGGAAGCGGTTCAGCTAGACCGAAGAGTGCGGCAGCGCGTTCCGCCAGCTCCAACACTGGCCATGGCCCCGTCCTTGCCTACCCTGACCCGCCCTACCCTTCCTGCTCGACACCACGCTGAAGTGATGTGGGACTTGGAGGCGTGCTGTCTCAGGTGGGCCCCGAAGGGGAACGAGTTGTGGCTTTCTACAGTAAGGTCCTCAGCAAGACCGAGAGGAACTACTTAAGAACATAAGAACATAAGAAAGATTATAAACGTGAGGAGGCCATTCAGCCCATCTTGCTCGTTTGGCTGTTAGTAGCTTATTGATCCCAGAATCTCATCAAGCAGCTTCTTTTAGGGTCCCAGGGTGTCAGTTTTAACCACATTACTGGGGAGTTGGTTCCAGAACCTCACAATTCTCTGTGTAAAAAAGTGCTGAATGCCCCTTTATCTAATCTCTATTTGTGACCCCTGGTACTTGTTTCTTTTTTCAGGTCAAAAAAGTCCCCTGGGTCGACACTGTCAATACCTTTTAGAATTTTGAATGCTTGAATCAGATCACTGCATAGTCTTCTTTGTTCAAGACTGAACAGATTCAATTCTTTGAGCCTGTCTGCATACGACATGCCTTTTAAACCCGGGATAATTCTGGTCGCTCTTCTTTGCAGTCTTTCTAGAGCAGCAATATCTCCCGGAGGGAGCTTTTGGCAGTAGTCAAGTCCATTCGTCACTTGCGGCTCTACCTGTACAGCAGGCCCTTCACTGTCAGGACCAACCACGCTTCGCTACAGTGGCTCCTCCGCTTCAAAGAACCAGGGGGGCAAGTAGCGCACTGGATCGAGGTGCTCCAGGGGATCAATTTCCGGTTCCAACACCAAGCCAGCCGACAGCATGGGAATGCGGACACCCTGTCTCGCCGGCCGTGCAAGGTTGCTCAGTGCCGGTATTGCGAGCGCCTGGACCTGAAGGAGGCAAGCCACAATGCTGGAGAGCCAGTGAGCATGGTCGCTGCTGATGGTGGGGTGGTGATGGAGGTCCTGGGGGAGGACCTGGCCCAGCTGCAAGGAAGCGACCCGGAGCTTGAGTTCCTGATCTGCCAGCTAGAAGAGGGCCGCTGGCCTGCGTGGGGAGAGATCTCTACGGTCTCTACAGGGGTCAAGGTGCTCTGTGGACAGTGGGACGCCCTGGAGTTGAGAGGGGGGGTGCTCCACCAAGCCTGGATCCACCCAGCAACTCAACAGCAACACTGGCAGCTGGTTGTTCCCCAGGCACTCCGGGAACAAGTACTACAGGCTGTCCATGGGACTCCGGGCACTGGCCACTTTGGAGTGGCGAAGATGTTGCAAAGACTGCGGGACCAGTTCTACTGGGGCCGTTGCAGGCGGGACATGGAAACCCACTGCCGGTGGTGCAATGCCTGCATGGCCCAGAAAGGACCCCTGGGACAGTCATGGGCGCTCCTACAGAGCTACCAGTTGGGGGCCCCCATGGAGCGTGTGGCTATGGATGTCCTTGGGCCTTTCCCGAGGTCTGAGAAAGGGAACCGATTTGTACTCGTGGCAATGGTGTATTTCACAAAGTGGCCTGAGGCATACGCTCTACCAGACCAGAGCGTGACCACAGTTGCAGAGGCCCTCTTGTGGGGCATATTCAGTCACTATTGGGTGCCTGAGGAGCTCCACAGCGATCATGGTTGCAATTTTGAGAGCCGGGTCTTCGCAGAGGTGTGCAAACGGATGGGGATCCGGAAGAGACACATCACCCCCTACACCCCAGGGCAATGGGCTCGTTGGCGGTTTAACCTCATCCTGGCTGTGCAACTGGCCATCTGGACCAGCCAGGACCAGAAAGACTGGGGCCGCCACATACTCCTGTCTCTTCTCACCTACCGGACAGCTGTCCAAAAGTCCACGGGGTGTACCTCGGCAGCTTTGATGTTTGGGAGGGAGAGATAGAGATAGAGAGGAAAAGGATCAAAAGAAACCAATACTCTGCTACTAATTGTAATCATTTATTTTCATTTTTCGACTCCCAGTTCCCTTTCCCTCATCTTATGATTTATTTTGTGATAAATTAGAGTTTGAGCCTTCTGTCCCAGGAGAACCCGAAAACGCTACAATATATATGTTAACTTAATTAAAAACATTCTAGTGGACAGCATTTACTGGTAGGTTTTAAATGTAAACATAAAGCATTGTTTTTTCCAAGCAATGCACATACTGCCTTAACTGTGTTCATTCAGTATGTTGTGTAAGGTTTATATTTTACCATTTTTACTGAGCATTTGTATTAAATGTGAAGCCCTTGTCAGAAAACATGTAGTGTACTGTATAGAAAGGATTAATTCATAATCAGAAGTGTAATTATTAACTGAAGAAATTACATCCACTTTTGTAGCAGTTACATTTGCTGGATTGTATATACATGTAAGAATAAAAAAGCTGAAAAATGTATTTTTACTGAACCAATTCCCCAATGTGATGCCTACAAGGTAATGATATAAAAAGTCAAATTGTGACTCACGTGAAAATGAATGGCTGTATATTCTCATAGGATATGGGAATAATTGTGTTCAGTGTAGAAAGTACATTTATTTGTTTGTAAATGAGGTGTTGAACTCCCCAGTAATGTTGTTGAAGCTGATACCCTGGGATCCTTCAAGAAGCTGCTTGATGAGATTCTGGGATCAATAAGCTACTAACAACCAAACGAGCAAGATGGGCTGAATGGCCTCCTCTCGTTTGTAAACTTTCTTATGTTCTTATGTTCTTCTTCTTATGTTCTTATGTCTATTTACATTTGTGTCTATCTCTACCAAAATGTAGGCCAATAGGTCACAGCTTTTAGAGTAAGAGGGACAACATATCCAGCCAGGCAAATTACAAAGTTTTCCTTTTAAAAACAAAGCCCAGAATTCAGAGAAGACTGCAAAATATTTTACACCCGATGCGTCATCTAGGATTTAAGCCAACAATCTTTGGGCAAGTTTAGTCAGTTTCCATTGCACCTCTTTGAGCCAAGTCACTTTGTAATGCATTACTCACTGCACATAAAGCATTTCGTCTTTTTTATTTCTGATTATCTCTGGGCCAAATGTTTGAAAAGTATATCAGTATAAGGCAATGAGAATGTTTGCAAAATAGCCTTTATCAGAGAATTAAATGTGTATTACATGAAAATGGCTTTGCCTACATGAACTGTCTGATTTTATTGCAATACCAGCCTCTGAACTTTTAGTACTGTATTTTACAAGTTTAACTCCAGTGCTTTGATATATTTTCCATGTAAGGTAAACAATTCAACAAATGATAACAGCTCCCAAAGAAAATAATTGCAGCTAAAACATACGTGATAATAGGAATTAATGGGATCCAGCTTTAGTTCTACTGGTCAGGCCTGATGGGAGTACAGATAGAAGTTAGCTTCAAAGTACAGGGTATGGTTTCAAGATGTATGCATATTTCGCAGTGCAATCTTCTCATATCATTTGAAATTTCTCTGAACTGAAATGGAAATGTGATAATCCTCTTTGCATTTTTTAACTAATAGCTTTTTGCTCCCTCCCAAATTCATGATCTCTGTAACATTTCAACTGTGGTTACATTTTGTGTTTTTAATTGGTATAGTTTAGAAACATACATTCCTAAAATTGACATTTGTAGCTTATTGAACCATATTATATGACATCATATATATATATATATATATATATATATATATATATATATATATATATATATATATATATATATATAATACTGTATATGACAGAATTCAAGGGGGAAGAAATTACCAGCACACACACCTGGTTTGTTTTCTAAATGAAATATAAACTTGATATTTCAAAACTAGTATGACGCTTTCGTGCAGCATTTTGAGATCTATATTTTTGTGCTTGTTTATATTTAACATTTCACTAAAGTGGTGCAGACTACACTGGAGCAAACACTTAGTTATTCTGAACCATTATTAGCCTCTTAAAAAGGAATTTTGGGACTCAAGTCTGTAGAATTTCTATTTCCTTTCACTTCTTTTAATAGCTGTCCAATACCCAGCAAGAAAAAAACATAACAAAAAAAAAAAAACCCACAAAAGCTAGCTTTGCTGAGTGGTACTGTAGTAACATCACGCTAGAGGGAGGGTTTCCTGGGGAGAAGGATAAGAACGACTGCATTT
Organism: Acipenser oxyrinchus oxyrinchus; assembly: GCA_030684275.1. Taxonomy (NCBI): domain Eukaryota; kingdom Metazoa; phylum Chordata; class Actinopteri; order Acipenseriformes; family Acipenseridae; genus Acipenser; species Acipenser oxyrinchus. Next base: position 15,446,463 of record CM060251.1, read on the forward strand.
CTAGAACTCCTAACGTTTCAGCTTAGCAACAGCATTGTCTTTAAGAAAATAATTCTACTGGAGATCTCTTCATGAATAATACATAGGAACACAAGGTACTGGAAACATCCTATCATTATATATGGATGCTGAGTTACATAACAAGTGACAAAGGGATTCTGTAATGAGATTGAATACCTGCCATATTGGCAAGAGATCAAAAGGCCCACAAATGTGCTTTATAGAAGAAAAATTGCTTAGGCTCCATATTTACAAATACATTCTATTTAACAATAATTTTGATCAGATGTTATTCAAATTTTTTTAATGCCCAAAAGTTTGATGCTTTTCCATTACCTCAGTTTGGAAGGTTAAAAGGTCAGTATTCACTACATTTTATTGCATGTAAAAGCATTAAAACACAAAGCAGTTCATTAAAAGTGTTTTGTTTTCCAGCACATGTTAACATGTCAAATGTTATTGTCTCTGGGTCCCTGAGTGGCTCACCTAGTAAATGTACAGCCACGCGGTGTGCAGGGCGAGTCATACAGTCAGGGGAGTGCAGGTTCGCATCCTGGTTGTGCGAAGTCGTCTGTCTTCGCTGGGGACTCTGACGGGATCGTCACATTGGCTCTGACGCTCCCGTGGGTTAGGGAGACAAAACCGACAGGGACTGCTTCTCCTCATCGCGCTGCAGCGAACTCTGCTGGTCAGTTGCCCTGTGAGCTCAGGCAGACACCTACAGGGCTGGCCTTTGTACTCCAGAGGATGGTAGCTCGCTGATATCCACTCTCTAGTTCCTGGGTGTAAAAGAGGAAGCTGGCTCAGTCGTGGGATCAAAGGACACCCACTGAACCGTCAGTTCTCCTGAGCTGTGTGGGCAATTGCTGAGTTGAGGGTAAAAATTAATTGGACAAATTGGGGAGAAAATCAGCTTGTACCAACGTTATGGATAAGAAAGAGCCATGCTTGGGAAATTTCTATTTGATTATTGAAACAAATAATAGTTTTGTTAACCAGTATGCAGTTGTGATTCCTGGTTGCTTTGAACCATTTGAGAGTTGTTGTGTAAATAACATTTACTTAAGTACAGTAAATAAGTAACATTTTATTTAAATATATTTTCTTAAGAGAGACAATTGTTGATTGCTCCTTCCTTTTTCCTTTTTCACAAGCAAGTGCAAAGGAAAACTTTCTGATATGAAAATCAAAAAATCAAAAAACTATTTACAACAACGTAACACATTAAAGAGTAAGTAGCGGGGTTCTGAAAATACAGCGTTACATGTCCCCACATGTTGCTACAACTGTTTAAATAGCGTACCTGTAATTAGTCTTTTCATTGTTAACATCCTGACAACTTAAAAAAAAAACAGAACAAGTGTTCTGGCTTTTCTGTTCCATACCACATCATGGATCGTTATTGCTGAGTTATCTGTTTGACAATGTGGGTAATAATCCTTACACTTCCAGTGTAGTAGAGCAGACATTTTGAAAAGAGCTTTGAAACAGACTTTAAAGTTATACGTGTAAAAAGTTAACAATGAAAAGAAAATTTACAGTTGTATCAACACATGGGTACGTATAATGCTATATTTTTTGGCATCCCACTACTTACTCTTTAAGTGCCTGTAGCTACACTGTAATTATATATGTGAATAGATAGTAATTCCATAGTATAATACAGTGTAATTACAAAAGATGCATTGTTACTGCAAAACCATCCTGTTATTACACGCCACTTAGAGTGTATTTAGAGACAGAAAGTTTTACCTGGAACAATAACAGCTTTTTTTCTGTAACTAAGTTGTTTCTTGCTAGTTCTATAAGTTTACTGTGTTGTACTGTGGTGAAAGCATGAACTTTAACTCTGCCCAATCCACCACAAAGTAGAATAAAAGTGTCCATAGAAAACATTTATCCCCCTTCTCCAAAAATGAAGCATTGGTGAGCATAATGAGTCATTCTGAAACAGTCACTATGAGGCATACAAAGGGACTAATCACTTTGTATGCTTTGTAGCTTTTAAAAGCTGGTGGCCAAGGGAACTTTTATGGTGGCCAAATATGAGGAGACAATATGTTTATTTTGCACACATATTGCTTTTGCATACTTTGTTTTCATGTAATGGAGTTTTTTTTATTAACTTTAAATTCTGGGAGGGCAACTATAAACAATCGATCTGCCAGGGAACTAACTACATACAATTCCAGGGAACTATATGCATTAAACACCAGGGAACTATTTACTTTAAATAGTTAGGGAACTATTACTGCGTGCCAGTGAGTGAAGTATATACATAAAATGCCAGGGAACTACACAGGCATTGCCTACATAAAATGCCAAGAAGTAGAACTATATTATTCAAATGCCAGGGAAGATAACTATATAAAAATTCCAAGGAAGTGAACACATTCCTTTATTTTTTCAGTTATTGTCATATTTGCTTTTGTTTTAACTCCAAAAATGCCAGGTAAGCAACACAAAATCTGATTCCTAAAAAACAAAACCCATTATAAATTTATAGTAGATTTTACTTCAGGCAGGACTCAAGTTTCAGCTTCACTCTTTCTCTCCTCCCCCCATAACCTAGCTGCTATCTCCAAATGCATAAAACAAAACATATGTTTTGAAGATTTCTCGTGCCGTCCAAGCTGATCAATCGTACTGTTGCCCATAACGAGTTGCCATGCATCAGGGAAAAATAGGGCTGTGTTTTTCTCACTGTAAAAAAGGGGATATTTCACGGTCTAAAAATAAGTATTTCAATATATTGCACAATCAAATGTTCCTAAATATTTAAATGATTTTGTTTTTTAAGTCCACCTTTTAAGGACATTCTATTTTTTACCATCAGTGATTGATCAAACAAAATAAAAACATAAATAAATGTAAAAATAACAAGAGACACGTGAAATGTCCCCTTCTTGTACTGGACAGAGCGATCTTTAGCAGATTACCTCTGCTTATCAATGGCCTGTAGTGGTGCAGCTCTCTGGCAGCACAGATACATTTTTAAAAGCTGTCCTGTTATTTTGAATCCCCCGTCTGGTCTGTTGGGCTGCACAGAAACCTCAAAGCTCTATTAGTGCCTTGTTGTTAAGCTACTTTCTGGAGTTGGATGTATTTGCTTTTAAAGTTTTTTAGTGTCTTTACAGTTGGCAATAGCCGTCTCTTCCAAACTGCAGACAAAGCAGAATTAATTCAGAATGTTCATTCCTGCTGTTAACCTAAGTGAGTGTTACTATGGAAACAAGAAACGGGGGTTGGTTCCACGAGTTCAAAAGGATTGGTTGTGAGATCAAAAGGACGGTGCAGATTCTTCCAGTTTTGAAGCAGAAAGACTTTTATTATAGAGCTGAAGTTCTGTTGTCTGTGCAGTAAATGCTTAGTCATGAACATGACGAATTTATAGTAAAATCTACTCGCCATATTAAAACTGAGGGTCGCACCCTGTGTGTGACACATTAGTTGTTGGAAACAAGATGTTGCATTTCAGTTGGCTATCCTAAGTAAATCATTGGAAACTAAATCAAGTAAGTACAGTGCTACCCCGTTATAACAAGACCTGTTATAGTGCAGAATCGGTTATAACACGGTAAAGTCATGGCTCCCATTTCGCCCATAATGCAATTTGATTCACAAACGTTGGGTGAACGTTCCAGATATACAGTACGAAGCATGGCAGACAGCAAAAAAAAAAAAATTCTTTGTTAAAATGAAACTCGATGCTGTGGAGAGAGTAAGAAAAGGTGAAACTCAAGCAGCAGTTTCAAAATATAACAATGTTGCAGTATCTACATTGCGTGGATGGATGGATTTAAGTTTCTGCAAATTGTGTGTGTCTCCCTCCTTCATTTTCCACTGTACGCTACAATATTAATTTGGTTTGTGGGCATTGTAAATTATTTCGGAAACAAAAATGGCAAAATACGTTATATGGCGAAACACAAATGACGCCGTGTCCTAATTTTGGACCTCGACAACCTCATTATAACTGGGTAGCACTGTATATATGCTGGACTGTTTTGAAGATCTCATCAGATTTCCACTGTACAATCGAAAACACACTATAAATCTAAAACAGGCCACAGAATGTGTTGGATTCCATAGCATACCAAAAGATATTAGCCAATCATCTGAAACCCTCCGCTACAAAACTTGGTTTAAAGTGAAACTGGAAGTTCCAACACGACAACGACCCAAAGCACACATCAAAATCTACTTCAGAATGGTTAAAGAAGAATAAAATCAAGGTTCTGGAATGGCCTAGTCAAAGTCCCGATCTAAACCCGATTGAGAATCTTTGAGGTTATGCACAAGAGAAGTCCTCGGAATTTGAATGAACTGGAACAACATTGCGTCAAAAATCACAAAAAAATCATGCCAAAAGCTCATTGACAAATATCCTAATTATTTAAAAGAGGTTATTATTGCTAAAGGTGCCTCAACTAGCTATTAATTCCATTTTCCTTGTAGGGTATGAATACTTTTGAATTAGCATTTTTGGAGTTTTGCAAAAAAAAATTCTGAAATAAATAATTGTAGACATCTATTTTTTGTAACTTTTTTTCCTCATCCACAAAAGCAAAACTTTTGCTACAAAAGATTTTTCCTGTAAGTATTTCCTATATTATTTCTTGAAATTATAAATTTCCATTGGGGTATGTAAATTTTTGACTACTGTATAAGAAATATTTACGCAATACTTAACAACTGCTGCTATATCCATAAAACCATTAAAAAAATAATAATCTGCGTTATTCCGTAATTAAAATAAAAGGCTAAAACTGAGTGTCCCATCCCGCAGCAGCTTCCTCTTCCGGTACCTCAGTCCCAGTCCCTTCTATTAAAATCCCAAAGTACAATTTAGCATCAGCAATTGCATCCGATTATCATTCAGCCTCTACCATTAGTCGCCACTCTCTCTCTCTCCAAATATTCAAAAGCAAATAATAGAAGGTAAGGATATCAACTTAATCTCCATTCTTATTGCTAGATCTGAGTTTTTGGACCACCACATTGTCGACTGCGGGGACCTGTCAGTCACCCTCAAGTCCCATGACCCACCCCATCTAAAAAACCCTTGGAGAGTTCATCCTCGCATTTTCAATCTACCGTGATGTTCTCTCCTCAGTCTATCCTCACCGCCGCCAAGAACTGGATGAGTATTTATTCTACATAGTAGAGTTCTCTGGGGTACTATGTTTTATGAGTACCACAAGGCTTTTTCAGCTAAAGCCACCTACATTCTATCAGCCGATAATCACATTGCGGACTGGTCCTCTCCCGATTTGGATCTTTTCAACAGCATCTTCAACAGCCTGTGAGCCAATGCCTGCGGAGTCTGTGCATCTACAGCCCACTCTACCTACCTCTGTCCAAAAGCAGCTTCAACCTCATTCAAATCAGGCTTTTGCTCCACACCTCCATGTTTCAGTTTAAGATTATCTGCTCCAAACCCTATCCACGCATCAGTTCCACCCGATAGATCTTCAATCCGTAATAGACATGGCCGCAATATTACGTTTTCTGGTTCTAAACAGATTTGCAATAACTTAAATTCCTCAGTCTACCTTCCTTCATGCAAATTCCTTCACATCTGCAGCTTCTGTGGCGACGCCCACTCCAAATCCATCTGTCCATCCCGCCCCAAATGAAAATCAAAGCTATTGCTGGTTTCCACTTCCATCAACATTCCAGCCTTATCAGAAGAGCAACACCACCCAGACAAATCATTTACCTCATATCTGATCAATGGTCTCTCATATGGATTCTCCACCGGTCTTTCCGAAATCCCGTCATCTTCCTACATCTGCAAAAATCTGCACTCTACTCTAATCGAACCTCAAATCATCAGCTCTCTTATTCAAGCAGAAATAGACTAAGGTTTCATGGTCGGACCGTTTTCTGCTACTCCATTTTGCCATTTATTGCATCAATCCCATAGGCATTGCTACCCGTAAATACTCAGCCCAGGAAGGGGAGGCCCACAGGTCCAGTTGAGGAAGGGTGCCTGCTGTTCCTACCTCAGCCAGCAGAGGGAGAATGCCTGCTGGTTCAACCTCCACCGCCAGAGGGAAAGGAGCAGGATCCACCTGTGCCTTCACCGCCTCCACCATCAAGAGGAGAGGAGCAGGAGCTGCCTCTGCCTCCACCACCACCATCACCATCACGAAGAAAGGAGCAGGAGCTGTCTCTACCTCCACAACTTCCACCAGAGGGAGAGGAGCAGGAGCTACCTCTGCCTCCACCATCACAAGGAGAGTAGCAAGAGCTACCTCTACCTCCACAACCACCAACAGAGGGAGAGAAGCAGTAGCTGCCTCTCCCTTTACCACCAGAAGGACCAGGACATGATGCTGGTGGTCCTCAGCATCCCCTGCATATGCTGCTGAGGGGAGCACGAGGGAAAACCACCCGGCTGCAGCAGCTGCGAAGAGGGTCAACCCCAGCACCCCAGCTAGTCCTGACTCTATCACGGGGAGACGTGGAGCTCCTGTTGCCGCCTTCACGGCCAGGGGCTCACCTCCCACCGTCACCGCCCGGGGATGCCTGCATGTCACCAGACATCGCCAGGGGCTGCCTGCTGCTCTGCATCGCCGAGGGAGCCACCAGCTACAGGGCATGGGACTTTGAGCAAGACTTTGGGGATTTTAAGGGGGGAGGTAGCCGTTGAGGCCATGTGTGCTGCGCACAAGGAGGAGGTATGTGGCAGTGTGCCCCGCCCTGTGTGTATTTTGTGTTATGTGTTGCGTGTGGTGTGTTAATGTTGGTGTACAGATGTTGGTGCATGCGATATAAATGGGTCTATGTATCATGGGTGATTTAAAATATATAATTGTATTTAGACACGAGGATGGCACAATCACTTCACATGCAGATTAAAAGGGGCATTTGTATGTGAGCACGGGGAAGTACACAAATTAGTTCACGTGCAGATGTACCGAAATTCCAAATTGAATGATTAATTAGCCATCGAGTGTCGGTACACCTGCATAAAAGATGCAGTGTTTCACTCACTCGGGGTTGGGTGTTCGGTGAGTAGAGAACAGGAGAGAGAAGGAGAGTAAAAATAAATTAAAAAGTAAATAACAATTGCTATTTTGTGCTGGAAGGACCAGCACGATACTTGTTTGTTTTTTTTGACTCACCGTGTTTGTTTCGTCCACTGTTTGTATAGTGTTAGTCTGTTTTGCTTGTCTATTTATTTTGGCCTCAAGTGCCGTGTGCTGTTTTTGTTTAAACCTTTAATTTGTTTCATTCAATAAACACACTGAGCGCAGCCATTGTGTCTCAGTTGCACCCACCAGTACTGCCTGTCTGTGTGTTCCTTTCTGGCCTGACGTCACCCCTACAGCCAGCCTGTTCAGAGGAACGCATCATACTCAGATTATTACTTTATTCTAAATAAATAAATAAAACGTCTTGAATGTCAAAAGTTTGGATTGATATTTGTTTTTGACCGGTTCACGTGAACCAATGTGAACTGGTCTGAATACTGTGGATCCTATTCATCTATGCACATGTCTCTTTGTTTTGCAATGGCATCTACTAGAACAAAAATTCTAATGATTATAGGAATGGCCTTTAGTTAATTGCTGAAGCAAGGGTGGAAATATATTATTTACCCAGAGCCAGGCCCTCAAGATAACAATATACCATCTCTCCTTAGAGAACCATGCACATTTAAAGGCTGTTGTTTTAGTTCATAACAGGTCTTTACTGTTACACAGCGAAACTTCAGCTGGGTTCTTAATCGACCAAAGTAGACACTGTTGTTGTTAAAGAGTGCTAGTTTTTTTTTTCTTACTCATAGACGTCGTATCCTAAAATATACAGTATTGGTATGGTGCACTTTGGTCATTCAATTCATGTCATTCAATTCATTCACCAAAGGAACTATATTGCACATGTTATTTATCTAGAGTTCTTTTGGTGGTGGTGTTGTTGTTGTTGTTGTTGTTTTTCATATGGTAACTCATTTTAAAATGGTTTAACTGTCAGACAAAAAATATTTACCAGATCTTGGATCCTGCACAAATGAACAACCTCTTCTGCATTTCCTGTTTCTTGTAAATTGCTCCTCTATACCCGGTTTTCTGGACAGGATAACGAACCATTGGGCACTTTTTCCTTCTCTACAACCACCACTACATCCATTCACTTAATCATTTTCTATTTAATTAAACTGCTCTATTTCCTCCTCCCTTAGTCGACAGATGTTGGGTTTCATGAAGTGTATTTACAATGGACTGATTTTCTGTTGTTGAGAATAATGTGGCTGTCTGTAAGGTGTTAACAGAATATCCAGTTAATATGATAGGTGGAGCTATTAGTAATATATTGTTTAAACATTTTCTGCTTCTTATATACTTGTTTTTCCTCTGCTTCTGCAATTTAATTAATCTTTTATGATGTTTGGCATATTCCAGCTCTTTCCAGCCATTCAAATATCTCTTCTTGTGGTCAGACAATAAGCAGAAACAAACGAATGGTGCCACCAAATCTCAGAAGAAATGTACTACTTCAAAATCATATTTTGTAATGTAGAATATAGATTCAGTCAGGAAAACACATGCGATAGAAAGAACAATATTTATTAAAGCTTAGATAACAAATACTACATGTCCTTATTACATCTTTGGCCATTGGCGTCGCCCCTCAAGGTACCCCTGCCCATAATTTAGTTTGCTGATAGTGGAGAGGTTGACTGTAGGGGAGCCATGGGCAGGGGGGCAGGATAGCTTCCCTCCCCCTTAGACGAAGCCGGAAAACAGGTGGAGGCTGGGGAGGAGGAGGCGAACTCTGACGCACAACAGGGACAAATGGATTAAGATATAAAGCCCTTGCTAGCTGATCATTGGACATGTTGTTTATCAAATGACAAATGAGATGCTAGTTATTTGACTGACGAATGTTCTGGCGCCTAATATGCTTGATGTTTACGATTTTAATCTAGTTTAAAAGTGAGTTCCCTGCCTGAGCCACCACTTGCTGAACAGGAGTTTGTTTTGATGGTTGTCCTATCAACAGTTTTGTCAACGTCCATTTGAGACAGACCATGCCCGCATTACACAAGACAATTTGTTCTTCTTGCTCCTAAATTAGTTTACAGTTAAAATGACAGTCAATATATCTTAGCAGGACTATTTAATGGTAACTACAGAGGCATTTTAGTGTTTATAAATAAACAGCAGGGGTGCACTTGAACCTGGTGCTCTGGAATGTATTATACCCTAAACTAAAGCACCAAAATTGGCACTTCATTTTTTATCTATCATGATATGTGTTTTTAATAATCATCAATTATAGTTTCAGCACTCATGGATATATAGCAAGTTTATAAAGTCACCAATCTCAGCAAGCCTAAGCAAGGTGGATTTCTGTAATGAGGCCAATAAACAAATAAGGAGTGTGCACCGGTAATCTGTTCCCCACTGAAGCTCCCTGTTTCAGAAAGGCTTCTGATTGCAGCAATTCAGAGGGTACCTTTTGCAGCAGTTCTATTCTATGCACTTGCAAGATGAATAAGCGGAAAACTGAGCAACATGGGGTAGCCATTTGGGTACCCTTTGAAGAATCCTATAGTCCAAAACATCCATCCAGCCATCCATTATCATTAACCGCTTACTTCTTTACAGTGTCACAGTGAGCCGGAGCCTAACCCGGCATACACCCTGGATTGGACGCCAGTCCATCGCAGGGCACCACACACACACACTCACACAGAGGGCAATTTAGAGTGACCAATCAACCTGGACAGCATGTCTTTGGACTGTGGGAGGAAACCGGAGTACCCGGAGAAAACCCACATGAACACGGGGAGAACGTGCAAACTCCACACAGACAGTACCCTAGGCCTGATTCGAACCCAGGACCCTGTCGCTGTGAGGCAGCAGCGCTATAACGATGGACATTACTTCCTAAATGTGTAAGACCTATGTAAAATAACAAGCAAGAGGTCTCTAAAAGTCTTTGTCAATGTCTTTCTATAACTAATTTGTTTAAGGACTTCTTGTCTAGGCAATATTACAATGAGTTGCTTTTTAGTACTATAAACTTAGTCCAAAACTGAAAGAATGGTACTGAACTGTAAATCAGTCTAATAGATCTAGGCTGCACTGCTTCCTTTCTCCTAATCCAGGTTACGTCACAGCATAGAAAAAACACATTGTAGTTAAGGGTGTTATGTGTTAATTTGTACCAGTAATGGTATGTGCACCTGAGGTTCTGGCTTAATCCTTAACACTTTATATCAAAAGCATTCTTAGAAGAAGCACAGCTCATTCTAGGTAGGTACAGGCAGCTGGAACTGCAAAGTGCTTCCATAACTAACATTACGTTTCAGGCAGGTTACAGCTGGAAGAGTGATAAGTAGATTTTTTCCTGGGGTTTATATTGCTATATATGATAAAAGGAATGCTGGTGGTCTGAATGATATGGGGTTTTGCCCATTGCATAACAGGCGTGTTTGTCTTCTTCATTGTTAAAGATGGCATTATCAACCCACCAAATGTCATTAAGAATAGCGATGCTTATAAAATATCAGTAGGTCATTTTCTTAATACATGTTATTCAAGACAATGTCCTTATATATACAGTAAATACAGATCTGAGTTTTTTGATAGAATAATATGAAAATTGTGAATCTACAAGCTAACAATTGTTATGGTGATATGGTGATATACTGCCACTGCAGTAGATTGGTAGATATAATCTTCTTCTGTGGTTCTATAAAATTCCAGTTTACTGACTTTGGTTATAATGTGTTCCATATTTGTACAAAAGGACAAACATATAGAGTAACTAAGTCGCCCTGGATAAGGGCGTCTGCTAGGAAATAAATAATAATAATAATAATAATAATAATAATAATAATAATAATAATAATAATAATAACTAGCTAGTCTCCAGAGGATAAATACTGTATGTTTTACATAACATACAGTAGTTGTTGGTTATACAAAAAGTATAGCTCACAGTAAACCGTAACCAGACAGCCTCAAAACTCAATAATCTTTTGACTTTGTGTTTATAGAATTTGAGGACATGCCCTACACTTGACACTAAAACCGTGTCTCTTTGAAAATGCATTTAAATACCGGTAATATAACGTATCTGTACTGAGTGTGGACATACATGTACCAACTTTACATGAATACTAAGGCTTGTTGTTAAGAAGGTATCTTTACCTTTTAGCATACAACATTGTAGTAAAAGGAAATTAATACATGGTAAAGCATGGTTTACCTCAGTGTAAACCAAATATAATAGGAAGTTTGTCCATTTTTGTATTTCGTAAATGAGTTGGCCATGGAACAGGAATTAAGCCCAGAATATCAGATGTAACACACAATGAAAGGCAAATATAAAAACTATGAATTCAAATGTCTATAGCAGGCTTAAAATACAACTTTATAGACTGTCTTTGGCAACCAAACTCTCAACATTCTACTTCTCAGGAGATTACAGTCTAATGGCAGAAATGAAGGTAGAATTTAGAAGACTAGGCACTGTGATCTTAATAATATTCTTTATTCCCTTAACTGATACATTGCAATAACATGGCAAACATGTAATCCTTTCTACCATAAGTGAAACATGCTTGAAGAGGTGTAATTGTTTAATTCACAGAAAAGCGAGGAAGTGTTTTAGGTGAATACTTCATAACACTCAAAGGCAATATGCACATAAAACAGCACAAAGAATGGCCTGGAGGTTGTAAATCTTCCAGTTGCTTGGATGTAATTCCCTGTACTCTAAAATAGCCTCATTATTTCTGTGCAAAGCTGTAAATGACTTGTAAAAGGAAAAGTACTTTGTCTTGTTAAATTCCTAACCAGTTAGCAATGCTTTCATGTTTTAGTGTTTCAGGCCTTTTAAATCTACAGCTTTTTTTTTTTTTTTGCTGCTGCGTTCAAGCTGGCTTAACCAAACCTGATGTCCACCGACATTTCTGGGTGTCATTGTCATTTGTCATAAAGCATGGTGTTGTGAATTAGACATTTAGGTTTGTTAAAAATAAATAACAAGTGCTACATTTTGGGAGGTCACTAATTTGTGGCTGTGTGTTTTACTAATCTAACTCAGTAAATGCTTGCGGCACAGCAGCATGGGGTAGCCAAATCGAATTACAAGGAATAGACCTGACCGCAGTTGTAGGTGGTAGCTGAAATATAAAATCTTTGCAATTCATGGGGGAGACTATTAACATTCATTCCTGAGTCTTGCTGTCTGGTTTGACACTTTTAATTGCTCTATTTAAAAACCACACAAATAAACCTTCAGTATCTGCATGCAAGGAAGTGATTGAATCAATTACAATATCTTATAGAAAATAATAAGTAAATATAATACAATCAGGTTTATACACTGACTGGCCAAAAGCCACATTTGCTTCCTCTCATACAATAAGACGGGAATATTATGGGCTTCTGTAACTCTAATGTTGGGCTAATCAGTGTAAAGTCATACCTGAGAAATTAGGTAAACTAAAAAAACAAATACATTTGTATGAATTAATTCTTATATAGATGTCTGACAGCACGAGCCAAAATGTTTGTCTACTTCCCTTTACTTTATAACAACATTGTCACAAGTCCCGTATTTGTTTGATTAATTTCTTAATGATTCACAAGACTCCTCATGATATTGTTTTCTTTTTCATGATTTTCTTTCCCCATTCACAAGGACCCCAGCTGACCCCAAATAGTTTCCTTGGGCAGCATAGGATGCAAATGTATATAGTACAGTTCATAGTCTTGAAGCACTGTCTCCAGCCTTCATAAAAGTGAATACCTAGAAATCTAGAAAACAGCAAACCTGGAATGTATTTCCTGTTGTTCTCATACTGTACTAGTGAGAGTCTTTGTGTACCATGGATGTTTACAGGGAATGGCAGGTGGGGATTGGTCCCTGACCAGCAGGTGTCATGTCCCAGTCTAGCGTCTCAACTGGGCTGAGAAGCCAGAGCAGGACCGTCCACGCTACCTTGTTTACTGAGCACCTTTTATTTTCTATGGCTTTCAGTGGTTTGTTTTTGCATTTTTGTTTTTGTTTTGATTTTACTTTTGTTGTATGTCCGTCCATGCTCAATCTCATTCTCAGTTTCTCTTAGGGACAGCAAATCTAGTGCAGCTGTCTCAGCTGTGCAGATATCTGTTCAATCTATCTTGAGACGCTGCACTGCACAGATGCAAGGTATGCATAAACATAACACCCATACTCTTCCCATTGCCAAAACATGAGCACCACAAAATCCCATTATTTAAAATATCAAACATTAGGCTTCCCCTTAGAACAATAATGAATCCCAGGCAAAATGCTTTTATATAATGTTAGACGTCGTTTAATTTTATTTGAGCACAAGGAAAAAGTACAGATATTAATTGTTTCTTCTCATATGACAAAATGTCTTTGCTTATCTTCGTTTTATTTAAAAACATGATATCTGGTACTAAACTTGGTTAAAGAGAGCTGTCTGCAAACCTGCTTTTAGACTATCTTGTACTGCCTGGGTCACCTGGAGAATGAAATTGTCCCCACCTTTTTTTCTGACTTCTTTCCTGTGTATAACCAATAACCAGCTGCTTCCTGTGTTTTCAGTCAGTAACATGCTTTGATACAGGAGACTCTGCTGAGGTTAAATGACCCAGGACGTGCAAGTGCAAATAGATAACACGAGAATAGTACCAGATGTCATGTTTTCAATTTAAAATACATGCATGCTACTGGACGTTTCTTTCAAAACTGCGCTTTGGAGACCAATAAAGCTAATAAAAGTGTGAAATAGCTGAGATTTATGGAATTATTTTGTTAGCAACAATTATTTTAAGGACTTTTTTAAAGCCTGTTTTGATTAATTAAATTGAGTTTGGTGTTAATGAAACCTTTAAGCTGTTTCGACGGTTTAGATGAATTTGTTTATTTGTTTATTCCAAAAATACTCCATTTAAAAAATAGAACAAGATGGGCTGGATCCCTTTTGGCAGCACCTATTTAAAATGGTCCATGTGGGATATTACATTTAAAAAGAAAGTGTCGTTGCAAAAGGACATATAAATTAAATAACTTGCCAGATTTATGCTGCTGCTTTTGTGTCATTATTATACTGTACCACGTAAGTTAAGAGAACATGGGTGTTATTAGTGTACATGAATACTGTGACTGACTAGGAATGGAATATTGTGATATATGGCATTTTAGCTGCTGATTCCTTTTCATTCTATTTATATAGAGGACCCACTGCAGTATCAGCTTCACATTTTTACTATGTATACTTTTCACTTTCAAGACGGTGAAACTGAATGCATATTACTGCTAGATAGTTGTGGGTTTGTAACATTTTCAAGAATTTAAGCTTAGTCTCAGACCAAAACTATTTTGTGCATGTCCCAAAACATTATGCCTACTTATCTCACATCACACACTAGCCTCACTATGAATTTGCAAAACAAAGTGAGCCCACCTTCACAGAGAAAAACAGACCCTAAAGCTGTCGCCATATGCCACCACCATCTGTCGTATTTAGTAAACGCTAAGCTAAGTCATAAAATATTGGAACCGGTATGAGACTAAATGGCCAACCGTTGTCATATTTTTACAAAAAATTGTACTAATCCTCACTGAGTTCAGCTACTAGTTGCAAGGGCGCCCACCTCTTCCCAGCTTCTGCTCGCTATTGGTTGGCCTTTTGTTGTGTGTAACTGTACCTTCACTTCTCTCCGAAAGAAGATTTCCCTGAGACAGAGCCCAAAAGGGGTCCACCTGGTCTAGAGATGTCCCAGTCTAAAAAAACAGATGTACAATATATTTTTTTAATTATTATCACTAGTTATCTTTGCATTATTCACACACACGAATTTCACAAATTGTAAGCAATAATTTCAGGGGGTTATCCAAATCTTTTGCTTCGCCCATTCACAGCAGCAACTTGACTTGTTTCGACAGTGAGATAAGTGAAAACAGACTATTATTTATTAAAAACATCCAGCTGGGAGGGCTTTCACAGAAGTTGAGTAGCATGCTTGCATGTGAAAAGACCAGGCTCTTTTCACATTAATTGAGGCTGACTGTTCCTCTCCTAGGTTTTGTGGGAATATAGCAATAAAGCACATTTTTCATTTAACAGCCTGACAGTCAGACATGTCTTTGAGCACACTTCAACGATTTAACAATGCAAAAACCCTTTTGATCTATGTCACGCAACTCGTGCATTGTATTTAGGTTTGCTTCTCTGCTAAATATAAATATCCTAAGACTGAAGCAAACACTGTCCACAGTGACTACAGACATATGTTAGTTATCACAACTGTTATCTCCTGCAAAAACCCTCCAACACAGTTTGTAGCTAGTTAGTTACAGACAGGGATTTAGATTATTGGGGAATAATAAGGTTATTTTCACTCTCTGGCAAGTAGGGCTAGAGCTTCCTTTTTCTGAACAAATTGCATCTGGAAGTAGCCATACAGGCTAGTAAGTCAGCATCATCACAGTAAAACAAAATAAGTTTCAAAGGGAAGAATCAACCAAACAGATAGTATAGTATTCCCATGTTCTAGTCAGGGTTTCATTGCGATTGCAGTTCCCCCTTACCTGAATGGTGCAATTTCATTGACTAAGCGTTTGCCTACATGACCAGCCAATCACCACCATTTATTATTATTATTTATTATTATTATTTATTTCTTAGCAGACGCCCTTATCCAGGGCGACTTACAATCGTAAGCAAATACATTTCAAGTATCACAGTACAAGTAATAATACAATTAAGAGCAAGATAAATACAATGACTTTGGTTCAAGCAAGTACAAGTGTGAAAAGTGATTCAATAATA
This sequence comes from Acipenser oxyrinchus oxyrinchus, assembly GCA_030684275.1. Lineage (NCBI taxonomy): Eukaryota > Metazoa > Chordata > Actinopteri > Acipenseriformes > Acipenseridae > Acipenser > Acipenser oxyrinchus. Next base: position 15,462,280 of record CM060251.1, read on the forward strand.
CAGCAGATAACAGGGTCAGTGATAGTTACATCAGGATATGATTAAATACAAAATACTACAGATTAAAACACTTGGCAGATTACAGTACTCTGAAGTACAGGATTAAATGCAGTAAAATAGGGGGCAGATAAGAGCAAGTAAAGCGCATTTAAGGAAGGGTGATAAGTGTCCCAGGGGAAGAACAGAGGAGTTCTACAGGAGCTTTCTGAAGAGGTGAGTCTTGAGGAGGCGCCGGAATGTGGTCAGGGACTGGGCAGTCCTGACATCTGTAGGAAGGTCATTCCACCACTGCGGGGCGAGGGTGGAAAAGGAGCGGGCTCTGGAGGCAGGGGAGCGTAGAGGAGGTAGAGCCAGTCTTCTAGTGCAGGCAGAGCGGAGAGGTCGAGTGGGGGTGTAGGGAGAGATGAGGGTCTGGTGGTAGCTGGGTGCAGTCTGGTCAAGGCATCTGTAGGCTAGTACAAGAGTCTTGAACTGGATGCGAGCAGTGATCAGGAGCCAGTGGAGTGAGCGGAGTAGTGGAGTTGCGTGGGAGAAGCGAGGCAGAGAGAACACCAGGCGGGCAGCGGAGTTCTGGATGAGCTGGAGCGGACGGGTGGCGGACGCAGGGAGGCCAGCCAGGAGGGAGTTGCAGTAGTCTAGGCGGGAGAGTACCAAGGCCTGGACCAGGAGCTGGGTGGCGTGGTTGGTGAGGAAGGGTCGGATTCTTCGGATGTTGCTCAGGAAGAATCGGCAAGTGCGTGCCAGAGTGGAGATGTGCTGGGAATAAGAGAGGCAGGGGTCCAGGGTGACTCCGAGGTTCTTAGCGGAGGAAGAGGGAGAGAGTGTGGTAGATTCCAGAGGAACAGAGATAGAGAGATCAGAGGAGGGGGAGGAGGAGGGAAAGAAAAGGAGGTCAGATTTAGAGAGGTTGAGTCTGAGGTGATGCGAGTGCATCCAGGAGGAGATAGCAGACAGACAGGTAGAGATACGGGAGGGGATGGTGGAGTCAGAGGTGGGGAAGGAGAGGAAAATCTGAGCATCATCAGCATAGAAATGGTATGAGAAACCATAGGATGCGATGAGGGGGCCCAGGGAGCGGGTGTAGAGAGAGAACAGGAGAGGACCCAAGACTGACCCTTGAGGGACTCCTTTTGAGAGAGGGCGAGGTGTGGAGGTTGCTCCACGGCAGGTTACCTGGTAAGTGCGGTGGGAGAGGTAGGAGGAGAACCAGGCCAGAGCAGTGCCAGAGATTCCCAGGTCAGCGAGAGAGGATAGTAGGATAGAGTGATCGACAGTGTCAAAGGCAGCAGAGAGGTCGAGGAGTTTTAGGACAGAGGATAGAGAGGCAGCTCGGGCAGACTTTAGTGAGTTGGTGACAGACAGGAGGGCGGTTTCAGTGGAGTGAGCAGAGCGGAAGCCAGATTGGAGAGGGTCGAGTAGAGAGTGGTTGGACAGGAAAGCAGAGAGCTGGCGGTGTACAGCACGCTCAAGGGTTTTGGAGAGGAAGGGTAGGAGGGAGACAGGACGGTAGCTCTGGAGGGAGGTGGGGTCGAGGGTAGGTTTTTTGAGTTTTTTGTACAAAGGATGGTACATTGAAAAGCTGCTGCTCCCCTACAGGTTGCAGCACTCAGTACACACCTCAGGAATACAATGTATTATTATTATTTAGTCATTTTAGCAGATGCTTTTATTCAGAGTGACTTACATAGACTAGGGGTTGAACTATGCATCACAACTGCTGCTACAGAGTCACTTACAATAGGATGTCGATTTTATGTCTCATCCGAAGGACGATTGACCTCTCTCCTGAATCAATTAAAGAATGCACAACCAGGCTGGGACAATGATCATCTTTCCATTTACATACAACATTAGTTTAAAAATCACAAACTTAGGACTAGTAAAATAAAATGCAAAAATGACTACCAATAAAACATATAGCACTCTCAAAACTAGAATATTTAGTTCTGTTTCATTCTTATTGCAGTCGATTGTACAATTAATTCAAGTACCTCCAGTTTTGTTTAACACATTCTAAATTCCTGTACATTATTCATTAGATAACATGCAAACCTCAGTTTGACAACAAGCAGAATCATATGCACTTTAAAACATATTGTTCATGCAACATTACATTTTCAACCCATTTTCTTTAACCCAAGACCTTTATAGCTCAGAACTTATATTCTAAGAGTTAAGACCGCCACGCACCAGACGTGGTGCGATTTTTAATTGGGCAACAAAATACACTTTTACAGCGACATGACCATACACACTAGAAGCGACACAGTCGTGGTGCGACAGATTGGAAAACTACCAGATCAAAAACTACCAGATCAATAAACTATTAAAAAATTGCTATTGACAAAACTATGATCAAGACTGGTACATATTCAGTACATATTACAATAGTAATTATGAGTGCCTTTTCTTGTGGTATTTTAACATAAATGGCAATAAATGATACATACCAGGCTTATCCATTGCCTTTGAAATGGACTCTATATTACCTTTCAAATCTGTATCTCTATAATTGCTATGATTTTTGTCATAAAACTCTGGGTATTTTTCCACAGCAAGTATTGTTTCCTCTGTCATTTTGGATTCGGCTTCACACTGCTGGACCATGTGCATTGACGCTGTTCTTTTGGTCAATTCCCTACTTGTTGAACGACAAATCGCAAAAAATAGGATTCAATTCTATTTATTTCGCGCCACTCCAGTGTCGCCCCCGCATCGCCTATCATGCCGTCTGTGGTGTGAAAGATACTTATCAAAACTATAAGTTCTATTCATTTTGTTGCATTTTCGCACATGTAATCATCGCACAAATGAAAGATTCCTGTGAGGTCATTGTTTTATAAACTCTTGAAGCACAAATGTTTTCTTTGCTTTGTTTTCATTATGGCCATTTGACAGACAATTCATCCAAGAGTTGAGTTATCTTATTGACCACTAGACACTATAGTCAGTTTCACAGTATCTCTGTTTGAGACCCGTAACACACAGTTTCGCTTGTCACATCGCGTCTGGTTTGCAGCACCCTTTACAGACAATGTGCCTTTGCTCTGTAAACAAGGTCCAGTAGTATAATAATGAATGTGCTTTCTCGGCATCAGCGACACATGAAGTCTGCAACCTGTTAAATTTACAAAAACAAAACCAGAATTTAAAAAAACAAAAGACTGAAGGTAGCTTGATATCTCACACAAAACAACAACAGATACACAGACACTAAGCACAGGAGTGCTTTATTTTCTGCCCTACGTTTCTCTCTGTTTCCAACCTGGTTTATTGTTTTAAATAAACCACAAGCGGAAATTGATTCAATCAGCGCTTCTGATGCCATCTTGCTCCTGCTCTGAGGACAGCTGTCAATCACTAGAAGTTCAACAGGATCATTCACTCAAGGCACCGATGCAGGGGTAGAAGCACAAAACAAATGAAATATCCACACACGCTTTATGCTGTGATCAAACAATAATTAAATAGTGAATAAACAAAATAAACAATCATAATACATAATAAATCATAATAAGTTCTACAAATTCAATAGAAAATGCTTGAGCAGAAAGGTTTGAAAGTGTAAGTGAAATAAATCTAAACAATATTGTGCCTGCTCAAGGCTGATATCTTGGTTATTTTAGGCACCTGCAGCTTTCAGTTAGAAGAGTTTTACAAATACAGTACACAACACTATCAGCAAGTATCAAGACTGTAGATAATTCAATTGTTCAAGGTCTGCCACCGACAAGACCTGTCCAGCCAAGATTCCCTGACGCCTCCACAGCTGCATTGCAATCATGAGTTCAGTGGATGAGAGTGTTTTGAAGTGGAACTTAAAAAATAAAACAATTGCACATGATCAACAAAACTCTTTTTCTGAAACTACTGCAGTTGAACTTAATCTTACAAGAAAATAACTGAATCAATTACTCAGACAGTGTGCGGAATTTCTTATCTATAGGGCCAGACAAAAGTATTACTTTAACAGTAGCAGACCCAGTCATTTGCTTGCTCTAAGGATACACAATAATGAGCGCTTGGCATACATTTTAGCAGTTAAATCTACCCAGGGAGATATACTGTCAGACCCTTCTCAAATAAACTCTGCGTTCCATTCCTTTTCTTCTAAACTATACAGCTCTGATACTTGCTATGATAAGGAAAAACATCTGCGATTTCTCCAAAACCTCCAATTGCCAGGGATCTCGGCTGATGAGTCAGCGGTGCTCGGCGCGCCATTGTCCCTAGCGGAGCTAAAAGATGCGGTGCAGGACATGAGAAAGGGGAAGTCACCTGGTATTGATGGTATTCCACCTGAATTTTTTCTTACTTTTTGTCTCAGTTGGGCCCCCTCTTACTAGATATGATGCAAACTGCTATTAAAAAAGGTTCATTTCGAAGAGAATACCCCTCTGACTTCGTTCTCGGGATCCCCACCAGCGCCTGGACTTTGGAGGCGATCGGCTTTACCCGGCCATTACCCATAATGTAGCCAAGATATTGGGTCTCTTGTTTGCCCAGCTTGGCTGTTAGCCCTGTCTCCCTTATAGACTGCAGGTTGGACGGAGGAAAGCCTAATAATATGCTCCTTCCAGGTGGAGCTAAAAATCACTACATCATCAATGTATGTGGCTGCGTACTGATGATGGGGAGCTAAGACCTGGTCCATCAGTCTCTGAAAGGTGGCAGGAGCTCCATGCAACCCGAAGGGCATGGTCTGGAAATGGAACAAGGCATCTGGGATAGAGAAAGCAGTTTTCTCTCTTGAGCTCTGAGTGAGTGGAATCTGTCAGTAGCCCTTCGTCACGTCCAAAGTCGAGATTAACTGCGCCTTACCCATTCGGTAGGACTGCACCACTCGCTCCGGGAAGGTTCAATGACTCCAAGCCCAAGCATATCCTCCACCTCCTTGCGAACAGGACCCCTGTGGCTCTCTGGGATCCGGTACGGTCTCTCTCGGACACTGACACCTTGTGGAGTAATAATAGCATGTGAAATAACATTAGTTCTGCCGGGCAAGTCAAAAAAACATCATTAAACCTTTCCACTAACTGGTAGCGCTTGTGTTTCTGATCTGGAAGTAACTGTTCCCCCATCTGAATGTTAGTTGTAGCTAGTGGATTGACAGTGGGACCGAAATCCTCTTCTAAACTGTCACAAGCTATAAATAGGGCCTCCCTCTCATTCCAGGGTTTTAGCAAGTTAATGTGATAAATTTGTCTAATTTCATAATTTACATTACCAATTCCCTGTATCACCTCGTATGGCCCCTGCCACTTAGCATACAACTTAGACTCCTATGTGGGAAGTAGCAACAGTACTTTATCACCTGGCTGAAAAGTCCAAATTCGTGCTTGTTTGCTGTACTGCTGCTCCTGGCGTAGCTGAGCTAAACGACCAACCAATGCTAGGTGGTCTCTTAACATGATTACGTACTTGATAGTATTTCTCCCAAAAGAATGATCCATGTTTATTATAGCAAACAGAAAGAGTCCACCTCCCTACCAGCAATGGTATTGGGGGCTATACGGCAGGCTTGCAAACCCAAAAATAATAATAACAATAATAATCCAAGGGACTATGTCCGCCCAGCGTCCTCCGTGCATGAAAGTGTGCGTGCTCAATTCTGGGGAGATTGTGGTGCAAGTGTACGTGATGCTGTGCAGGGAAGTGCTCTGGGTTGCCTGCTGGCTCTGTAGCTACAGCCCCGGGGTGCTCACTCCTCCTCTGCAACACAAAACACACACGTAACAAAAAAAACAACAAACAACTCCGGACGTCCTCTAGTCGGTGCCTTGACAAATTGCGTTAGGAAGCAGTCATTTGTCATTTCCACCATTTCAATTGCGTCTGTCCTGCTTCCCACTGGGTTTTCCCATTTTATATGGGTGGAGTTGAAATCCCCCATTAATATGGCTGCTCCTTTGCTGCACACATTTCTAATGTCACTGTATAATAGATCATTTTGCTCGGTGCCTGAATTTGGTGGTCTATAGCATGCTCCTATTATTATGCCCTTTGAATTTCTGTCCATTATTCTGACCCATATTGATTCTGTGTTGTTTTTTTCTTCCAGATTTAACACCTGGGCTTCAAAACTATTTTTTATGTATAGCACTACCCCTCCGCCTCTTTTGTCCTGCCTGTCTTTCCTGTATACCCACTAATATTATATTCGTCTCCATCACTCTCGGAACCACGTTTTTGTAACACCGATCACATCGTAGTTACTTGTTAGTACAGTAGCTTCAAGTTCTAACATTTTGTTTCTGAGACTTATAGCATTTAAATAAATACATGTAATGGCTGTCTTACCTGAGCTGTTGCCCTTGTTTTGATGTAGTCTCCCTTCAGTATTTTTGTTGATTTCTCCCCCCTTCCTCGAGGATCCTTTCTTCAAGTAGATTGGTTCCCTTTTTATTTAAGTGCAGTCCGTTCCACCTAATTAGGTAGTCCGTGTTGTAGAATGTGGTCCAATGTTCAAGGTGTGCACCACGATTTTAGCCATGCATTTCGATTATTTATTTCCAGCTGTCCGTATGCTTTGCAAGGTGCCGCCAGTATCCCAGAAAATACCACAGTTTTGGTCTTGTCTTTTAATTTCCTTCCTAGATCTCTGAATTTGTTTTGCAGGGATTTTGGTCTGTCTCTTGCAATGTTGTTTGTACCAATGTGGATGACTACTACTGGGTCATCACCTGTTCATTCCATGAGCCTGTCCACGTTCTCAGTGATATGTGTGACAAAGGCTCCTCTAGAAGGCAGCACACTGTTGTAGTAAGTGGGTCCAGACTGCCCACTGAACTTACTGTTTCTCAATATGGAGTCCCCAACAATCATGACCTCCCTTCTTTTTGCTGTCTGGCCATCACTGTTAATAGGGTCCTTCCTGGATGTTGTTCCTTTCGTTCTCTTGATGTTGGTTTTGATCATCTAAATTTTGAAGTGCCTCAAATTTGTTGGATGTTTTGATTTCTGGTGGTTATGTTTGACAAAGTTTCTTTTTTTCTGTGCCTCTGCCTACCTGAACCCAGCTGTTTTGACCCTCTTCTATCTCCCTGGTGGCTTTCAGTCTTTTAGGGTTGCAGACTTCCAAGAATTGTGGGTGAGCCAGCTCCTGCAGATCCATTTCTAGCATACTTACTAGTTTAAGCAAATCTTGGATCGTGCGGCACTTTACACACTCTTGGTTTTCTCGGATTTCCCACATCATGCAGGTGTCACAGACTACTGGCTTGAAGGCCATGTTTATGGCCAATATTATTATTATTATTATTATTATTATTATTATTATTATTATTATTATTATTATTTGTAAGTTTAAGTTTAATTTCTGCAGCCGTCAATCTGCTTTCAAAGTGCTTCTAACTGCTCTCACTTTTCAACGATGCACTTCTCACACAATGTCGCTGGAAGAACTGCTTCACTTTGTTGTGTTCTGTTGTGCTGGTAGCTCCGCCCGCTCCCTTGTTTCAGAACAGCACTGAATTTTAATTTCAGTTTGTGATCAGAAAAAGACACGCAGCTGTTAGAATTTAAGCTGCATTAATTTCCCTATTAATGTATTTTCTGATGAAAACAATTCCAGGTTTAATTTCTCCTTACTGCTTGAAACTATTGTATTTCATTGTTGCTTTAAACAACATATAATGTATACTTACAGAATTTTTTTTTTATTTCTTAAACTTTTAAAATATTTTTACAACATGAATTTCACAAATGTGAAAATAACTAGTTCATAATTTTTGTTGTATTATTCACTAAAATGCATTTCTTAGCGGGTACCTGTGGTGAGCTGAAAGTGAATATAGACTTATTTAAATAGAAATATATTTAAAATACTTTCGTCATGTTTTACAGCCCCTCCTATTGTTGTCATAGGCTATTTTGATGGACAAAGTGTTCAAACCACGACAAGATTCAGTGCACTGCGTTGTAAACATGGCAGCAGAGTGATGTGACATGACAGCGTTGATTTCCGCAACTGTCGCCTATATAGCTACACACGAAGCAAAGCCGTTTGCAGGCAGAAATACGCATAGCATGGATGACGAAAATAATTCCAACACAATACAATGGTTCCTCTATGAGCCGTTATTGTTAGCCCTCATGGGGTACAGCTTACTTACTAAAATATTGGGGTTTTCTGCAAAGTAGAGGTGATAACCTATCTAGGAATGCCTTGATATTTAGTGAGCAAGGCGTCTATGGGGGCAAAACAAGCGGGTAATATTTGGGGGTACCGCTATGCTGCTGATACAGATTTCTTTATTAATTAATTAATTTATTTATTTAATTATTTTTTTAAAGAAAGATTGATTATCTTTTAAATTGTAGCAATATATTAATTGAGCAAGATGTGTAAGTGAGTTAAAACACACAGAAAAAGGACACGCTGCTTTGTCAGGTATACAGCGAATAAGGAACCAGGAATAAGTAACCAACTTCCAGGTGGTCTAATTGAATCATATCATTTAATAAATCCAAATGAAATAACTACTGCTAGTATAAATAACCTGTTTACGCCCTTCCATTCACATTAATTCTTTCGCAACCCACCATCCGCCCCCATGTCCTACTTTAAAATCCTAAGTATAGTTCTATGGGGGGACCTCCTGCCTTGTCCTACGGCCAGTAGGTGTTATGCCAGATTGTTTGTTCATGGTCATTGCCTTGTATGCCTCATCAATAAAGTTTGTTTATCTAAATCATGGGGTTTGTTGTGAAATATGAACGTTCACTCTAATTCTCCAGATCTGCACGGCGTTGTACAGTCACTTTTAAATGCTGCTGGTCGTAACACAGCAACCTGCATGCAAATACTGGCGCGACGATGCCCGGGAAAAAAACGGGATGAAATAAGCGTCCCGAGAAAGGTTGTGGGGTCACTGGGACCAGTGTTCCAAAAGTGGGACGTCTGGTCACCTTATCAATATCTCATACAAAACAACAACAGATAGACAGACACTAAGCACAGGAGTGCTTTATTTTCTGCCCTACGTTTCTTTCTGTTTCCAACCTGTTTTATTGTTTTAAATAAGCTACAAGCGGAAATTTATTCAATCAACCCTTCTGATGCCATCTTGCTCCTGCTCTGAGGACAGCTGTCAATCACTAGAAGTTCAACAGGATCATTCACTCAAGGCACCGATGCAGGGGTAGAAGCACAAAACAAATGAAATATCCACACACGCTTTATGCTGTGATCAAACAATAATTAAATAGTGAATAAACGAAATACACAATCATAATACATCATAAATCATAATAATAATCTTAGTGACACTAAATGACAAACAATATTGTGAACGTGCAAATAAAAATACACTAAAGTAACACTGTGTTACATTATCACTGAGTTATTTAAAAATAATTATTTTTTATTAAAAAAAATATGCAATCGCCTTAGAAACCACACAGTTCTACAAATTGTAAAATCAATAGAAAATGCTTGAGCAGAAAGGTTTGAAAGCATAAGCGAAATAAATTAATCAAAACAATGTTGTGCCTGCTCAAGGCTGATATCTTGGTTATTTTAGGCACCTGTGCTTTCAGTTAGAAGAGTTTCACAAATACAGTACACAACACTATTAGCAAGTATCAAGACTGTAGATAATTCAATTTTTCAAGGTCTGCCACCGACAAGACCTGTCCAGCCAAGATTCCCTGACGCTTCCACAGCTGTGTTGCAATCATGAGTTCAGTGGGCGAGAGTGTTTTGAAGTGGCTATTCAAGCTGGTAGTAAAACCTGGAATGGGTGAAACTGCTATGCAATAGGAGTTTTATTTCCAATTTGTAATTGCAAATTTCACAAAGCTTACAATTAAAGCAATCTTTAACCACATGGTATGTACAAACATGTCAGCGTATTATGTTAGGATCCCAAGCCGAAATACGACATCATTGGCTTGTGGTTAAATAAAAATTTTAGATAGCCGAAGTCATGTTCAGCTTGGGGTTGTCTTGCGCATGATCCCATTGAGGTTCAGAAGATTCACTTTACCCGAAGCCAATCTGAAGAAGATCCAATCATCTATTCATTTCAAAGTGAGACTAGTTTGAATTACCCATCTGAGTTTTCATCTCTTCATATAAAAGTGAGATTGAATTATTCTCCAGGTAAATAAATATAATACAAAATTTTAAAAAAAGAAGAAAAGAAAACATTAATGCTGTAATAAATACATTGCAGACCGTTTTTTTGTAAGTGAACATGTCAATTATAGTTATCAAATGTATTTTTGACAGAAATTAATGTTTTTAATAATCAGTTTTATTAAAAACATAATAATACTCACTAGAACCGGATCCCTGATATTTGGATCCGGTTTGTCGGTTCCAAAGCAGGAACCGATTACCCGGTTTCAAAGGAACCAGTTTGCACATCTCTACACATGACACAAGGCATAAAATTAATTTGTTAAATGCCAGTTTACATTTCCCCTATGAAGCATTGTTTTTCTACTGAAGACCATCTGTTAAGGGTTCCTACCAGATTTTCAAAACATTTGTGAGCATTGAATTCACAGAAACAGATTATTACTCATATGATTATAAGTACACTGAGCAAAAAGAAAATATTGTATCAACACCATATAGACACTGGAATGGAGATTGTAATTGATCCTGGACACACCACAATTGCGTGAATGGTCTTTTCAGAAGACAGAAACAATTATAGGAGATAAACCTAATGATTATTATAGAAAATTATATATGAGGCAAAGGAGAAATGAGCTAGCATGAATGGTTGTTAACAATAAATACAGCTCAACTAGGACGCCAAATACTCATTTTGTATACAGCCTTGTTTTTCTCAACAGGCATTGGCAAAGTTGTTTAAAAAGTAGATGAGTCAGAGATTTTCTTACACATTTAGCTTTTAAAAAAAACATCCTGAATCTTTGGTTGCTGAGGAAGGAACTTTGCCCCTAATTGTCCCTTTCCTTTTTCAGGTGCCAGCTGGCTAGGTAGAGTTACTAAAGGTATCCCTGGGAACTCAGAACATCTTGCATATACTCATGTCCAGGACTGGGATGTATTTTGGTGACCCATATAGAAAAGCTACTAATCCTATAATAATAATAATATGAATCCTACTGCATACTACGACTTTAAAGATGTGTGGGTTATTAATGTCATTTCCAATTATGTTTGCTTCAGGATTTATAGTTTCACTACAGGAGTCATAATCAAGTGGACAATACAGTGCTATTCAAAGAGTTTACTATATTTTGTCTTTATTTTTTTCTGATAAAGTCAAATTTGATGGGCTGCCTTCGAATTGGTCGTTTTAAAAATAATTTTCACGTACAGTATTTCTTGTTTTTTACAGCGTTGCAAGATACTGCAAAATGATTCCATTTAAAACAAATCAATACAGGATCCTCATAAAACGGGATGTTTTTAAGTTAAACCTTTATTAAAATACTATGCTGTTTTTTTGTTTTTTTTTGTATAGTGCTTAACAGTCCTAGAACATCTATAGTTACAAAACTACAACCTAGGGTCAGATATTCAAAGATTTGGCGATTTTATGCAACTCTGCTTGCATTGCCAATAACTTGTATATATTTGAAAGTCTGTGAAATTCAAAAGATTTTCAAGGTTGCGGAAATGAATACATTTGAAAGAATCTAAACAGGAAATTAATCAGAACTCAGACTACATCCAAATGATGCAGGTGTATTTGTGTACAAAGTGAAACGTTGGCTCAAAGAGTTCAAAAGCATAGAAAGGGCAACTTTACTGAAGAGGGGATTATAATAATAGCTGACAAAAACGGAAATAACTGAAATTAAATTTGGCACTAAACAATGTAAAACATATTAAAAATGAAACCACACTATTACTCCGTCACTATAGTCTACATATTAAAAATAATTATCATTTTATAAGTTTTCATATACAGTTATGGCCAAAGGTTTTACATCAAATCGCAAATAGAGAAAATAGATATTCAGTCCTGAGAAACCTATCATGCAAAACTAGCAACTTTATGGTTTATATTAAAATATGTATGCGAGACAGGTACAACATTATATAAAAGAATACAGAATCACCAATCAAACATAAGAAATAAAAACCTAAATGAACTAATAGTTCAACACTATGACCTACAATTTGTAGTTTTAGAAGAAATAAAATTTGATAATGCACAATACAGAAGAATAAAGAAAAAATAGATTGATAAATAGACTCAATAACATGATGCCTGAAGGTTTAAATAGAAAGGAATGGTAGATCATTACATCATTAACTATGTAGTAAATGACGAACACATTAATAGATTTAAATAGAAATAAGTGAGTGTAGTTACATGACATCAAAAGCTCACAAGTATCTCCACTGTTTGTTTTCAAACACACTTTCCCTTGACAAAGGTACAGTATGTTAAACATACCGAAATGTTGGGAAGTTATCTCTTTTAAGCAAAAACTAGGCAGTAAATCAGTGAGAAACGTCTAACTATACTGTCTACATGGGTAAAGAAGTATGAACTCACTCACATTATGATAATGCTTTTGAATATATAGAGTCTGAGTAATCATGTAGTAGAGATTTTAAGATGTTTCACACTGTTTTAGTGCACCGTTTGGGCAGTTTTATCTTTGCCTAGCTTTCACCCACTCCCCAAATAATGTAAATTCTGTTTCAACTGTTCCACGGGATATAGGTGGTATTAAAAAATATATATATACATTCAAAAAATAAAATATATTCTTTACACTCTGCAGACTCACCGTGCAGCCGCCTCAGAGCTACAGCGTCGGAGGACAACGCAGCTCTGGGCAGCTTACAGGCAAGCCCGCAGGTGCCCGGCCAGACTACAGGGGTCGCTGGTGCACACTGAGCCGAGGACACCCTGGCCGACCTAATCCTCCCTCTCCCCGGACAACGCTCGGCCAATTGAGCGCCGCCCCCTGGGAGATCCCTTCCACGGTCGGCTGTGGAATAGCCTGGACTGAAACCGGTGACGTCCCGGTTATAGGACGCATCCTGCACTCTAGCGAGTGCTTTTACTGGATACGCCTCTTGGGAGCCCTAAATTGACATCTTAAGAGGGAATCTGTCGAGACACATGTATTTATTTTTAAAACATATTTATTAATGAAAATATTTTCTTTACATATTTAGCAAAAGTGACAATTCTTTTTTTTTTCAGTTCTCGCACCACTCTGAACAACTAGAACTAAAAGTTAATTGATATAGATTATAGATATAGATTAGTGAGCTCTAAGCTCCCTCTTGATAGGGGTAAACAGTATTTAAATTGTATTTTAGCTTGTTTGAGAATTAGTGAAGTCAAAAGCATGCAGCACACTTTCCCCCAACAATGAATTTGACATTTTAAATGTCACATTTTTAAGTGGACTTACATAATTATTCACAACGCCTCCTCCAGAAAAAAAAAAAAACTTACAGGTAAAACAATGACCAATGTTTTTTTCTCCCACAACTCCCATTTTAAATTTCACTCGCAGGCACAACCTTTTTCTGAAGGCAGAATTGAGGGGGGAAATCCCCGCAACTACCCTTGCAAAACTTTTGAATCTCTTTTGAATATCCTGACCCTAGTTCTTATTTCCCCTCTTGAAATCTAAATGTAAGATTCTAAACGGTGCATTTAACATGCAGAGATGTAACTTGTTGTGTAGTCTCTCTATTTGAAGCAGCCTGTTCAAAACAAATCCAGAATGTTCCTTAAAGACAATGTGACAGGGCTTGGCATACATGGCAATGGGTAGCAATTCAACTGAACTTTAAAGACAGCACAGCATTAAAAGCAACTCCAGTTTAATAAAAGTCAAATTGTGGGAAAAATGTTGTTGCAGCTGTGAATGCTGCCATAACATGTCTGCGTGAAAAGCACTCAATTATCAAGTTAAATTACCTGTTGCACAAAGGGCTGAAGAGGGCGTTTTGTTAGTAAACAAAAAAAGGACCTGAATGACTGCCAGAAATGCCATGGAACTTCTGTTTTGAGCAGTCAAGGCCTGGATATTCTCCAAAATCATGACCGATGACCTAACTGCACTGGACCAGTTGCTGGTCATTAGGTATGCAGTGGAGTCAGTCTACAGACCCACAGCTGTGCATATCCTAGGATCTGTAGCAGAGAAGTCCCTTAGTACAGCAGAATATTGGTTTGTGAATAAATAAATGTTGGTTGACTGCCAATGTTTTCCAATCACTTATTGCAAGTGATTTTTTAAGTTTTCCCTTAGATAGCACAAGAGGTTGTTTTATTTCTTAGTTGGACACATGGGGACAAGGCTGAACAACTTGGTAATCTTCCAGATTTCAAAGAAAAGGAAGGCAAAATAACAAGTCAATAGATCTTTGTTAGCAGTTATATTTTGGAACTCACACACACACAAGAAACACCTTTCATGTCTGTTGTTAACACTTGCTTATCATGGTACGCTCTACAGGAGTGTAAAAAGGCATACTTCTGACAAGGACTGGGCAACCCCATTGGAGTTGGTCTGTTTCAATGACATTCCAAATGCAGAATGTTTCCCCAATTTCTGGTTTGGAACTAGGGTTGCCAACTGGCCCCAGAATTCCGACACAACCTCTCAAATGAGGTTTGAGAGGTTTTTCATCTCACCTCTCAAACCGCAATTTAATTGATTTTATTGAACATGTAAATTGAGTGTGAATTGTGTGAACTGTCGCTAAAGGGATTGAATAGCTTTGTTAACTAGTTATCAAAAGTACACACCTGTCCGGGGGTGGGAATTATTTCCTGTGAGGATCGTTTCCATCAATCAGACCTATACAGCCTGCTGATTTGCTGTGTGAAGCAGGAAGAAATATTAAATAAATAGAACATGAACCACAAGGTTAACGAGAACGAGTGCTGGGTACTGCAAAATTCTCTATATTGACAGAATTGCATTGTTTTGATACATAATGTTTACCACATACAATTTCAAGTAATACAAATCTTAAATATGATGCTCTCCCAATAGAATCAGGAATTATGGCAGTTGGCAACCCTATTTGGAACACATGCATTGTATGCCAAGTAGAAAACAGACAGATAAAATATGAAGATAAAATGGTAATTATATTTCTTTTAACTTGCTATCTTCTTTGACATTGCCCTGAATCAGGTAAGAAAATCAGGTTGATCATGTGATGTGACATGTGATCCTTGCAGTATTATAACACTCTACTAGAAATAGGGAAAGGTAAAGATCTAAAAGCATTCAAAAGAGACATGAAAGTTGATATAGGTGCCACAGTAGCAAGGACTGCCATGTCGGTAGCCTGCTCCAAAATACTGGTCATCATCAGTGTGTATGGCAAATCAAAGAGAAAGTGATCGCCAAGAGAGGCTTTTCAGTTCAAAAATATAGATGGCTAAATGCTTTATTATCTCTTGAGATACCTTCCAGCACCTTGTGGAGTCTATGCCACATTGTGTCAAGGCTATGACCAGGGCAAACAGTGTGCCAAACGGATATAGGTACACATTGTAATAAACCTGACAAATGGCATACTTGTACGGTAAAGCCAACAGGCATATTTATGTCCCTAAGCCAACAGTTCCCTTAATTTTCATCTTTGCAAAATAAAACACAGATATACTCTGTTGATGCCAAGTGTACCCCATAGCAATGGTGGCAACAAGATGCATTATGCTGGTGCTTTATATTTACAGGCTGTAAAATGCTGAATGTGCATAGAAGCACAACAGGAGACCTAAGCCTGGCTCCATCAAGTTCTTGCTTCTGAATTCACTCTTTGTACTGTGCCTCTCAGTGGAGAAGAGATGAATATTAGTGCCCAATTAAAACAATAAGAAACACCTGGGAAGGTACAGAATTGGCAAGTGGCATCCCTTACTCTTTTCACTTTCTTGCTAGTGAAAAGCATTGCTGCCCAGCTTTTCTAAATTTTTGAAACTTTTAAAAACGATTACAACAACATGTGAATTATGTTTGCTTCATAACTGCCTATTCTCAAGCACGGGTATAATTTTAGATTTTATAATAAAAATACAGTACCGTGTAAAAACGACACACTTGCCTAGAAAGAATGACCTGATAGGAGTCCCAGTGCTTTCTATAAATTGAAATAAAGTAGCTCTAAGTATGGCTAAAAATGGGGCTAAAAAAGGTGAGGGTTTTTGGTTCAGTCAGGAGTTGTCGTGGTACCTCAATATTATTTCAGATTTAATGTAAATATTTCCTACAGTCTGATTGGCAGATATAAGGACCTGGGTAATCTTTAGAAAAA
Organism: Acipenser oxyrinchus oxyrinchus; assembly: GCA_030684275.1. Classification (NCBI taxonomy): domain Eukaryota; kingdom Metazoa; phylum Chordata; class Actinopteri; order Acipenseriformes; family Acipenseridae; genus Acipenser; species Acipenser oxyrinchus. Next base: position 15,478,517 of record CM060251.1, read on the forward strand.
TGAACACCACCTCACAAGACAAGGCAGTTTAAAAAGAAAAACTCTCCGGGGACCACTGAATTCCCACCAGTCACCCAGTGATTATTTTGTTTGCTTCCTTAACTAATAATTAATATTATTTGTCTCACATCCTTTTATCTCTCTGAAACAAATGGCTTGTTGTTACTTTCTTAAGATTTTGTGTTTGCTGTCTATATTATACAGCACATACAGCTTCCCGTTTTTTAGTGATATAAAAAATGAGTGTGATAACATCATGTTTTGAACACAAATGTATATTCCTAGCAGGATTTAACTCTGTAGAAGGTGATACAATAAAGACAGTATCATTAGGCTAAGAACAAGTATCAAAAAGCATAAGATGAGAGTAAAACTATTAAACTGTGACCCATTTTATTAATTAAAAAAAAACTCACAAACCCATGCTGATGTGTTTTAGAATAAGAATGCAGATGTAAATTTGGTAGGAAATACAAACTAGGAAACATACCAATTGGCAATAAACATGAATATTTCATGAGTATATGATAATAATTGTTCACACTTTTAAATCTTTGGTACAACAGTGCAGTGAGTGCAAACATTATTCCTTGGAATGAAATACAGTATTATAATTGCAATATTTAATTGTGATTATTAAGCAGGCCACACAGACAGCACCAGTGCAGAGGTACCGAAATGGAATGACACACTCTGTTTGCACCTTTGTCAGGTGAATTTAAACTAGGGTTGTTTTTTAGGCCTGTAAAGCTTGGTGGTAAACACTGTGTGGCAATCCTGTGTTTTAGATATAAATAGATATAAACACATCTATTCATTCAGCAAGAGTTTTTCTCTTGGCCACCAACGATCTATAGTCCTACAGTGTAAACTACCATTTATCCCCACAATACAAAATTGAGCTTTGGGTTTATAAATACACGTGGTCGAGATTTCAATGCGGCAGGAATTACTGTCACTCCTCTGTGAGAATGCTTCACTTAAATTTTAGTAGGCTGATTCAGTCAGGAAAATTATGGGTATACCGGTTTATAGCCAAACAACAATGAGTGCACACAATATTATTCCTGACCTTGGTATCAATTGAGACAACAAAATGATGAAAACTAAGCAGTGGTACTGTTTAGTTGATTTTAATGATTCCATTTAGTATCTCCTTTACAGCATTAAGATAAGAGATTTATATCCACAAGTACAGACTCACCAAACATGAAGACATTTATTTTTAACTCTTACCTACACATCCATTCGAACTAATAAAATATCTGATTCTAATTCAAAGTGAATAAAGCACATAACCAGCACGCAGCAACGAGAAGATAAACCAAAGTTTAGAATATATATTTTTTTAATTAACATTATATTAACATTTGCCTCTCCATGGGGAGTTTCCATGTGTGGTTATTACACCTGAAATGCGTGTGCACGTTTAGGAGAACAGCTAGACAGCATCAAGTTTTTTGCCGAAAATAACGTCCACAGAGAGGGATAGGGAAAATTTAATATACTTGTGAGCATGATAAAAATGTATCTGGTTATAGTGCCAGCTGCTTCGGTAAATTAAAGAGACAAAGGCTGTTCCCTAGTTCCTTTATCATAACTCAAAAGAGCCATCTGAAACCATGTTAGACCCTAAATCTAGTTATTGTTACTGTACTGTTAAACAGAACGCCATAATGTCTGCAACTCCCTGGAGAGACTAACAAGTGGGCCCGATCCCTTCTTGAGGATCCATGCTAATGAGGTGGTAGACAAACCCTAACTGCCCTGTGACATCTAGTCCCTTGTATAAGAAGAACATGTTTGAAAAGTGATGTCACCATACATACAGGATGCTGCCATTGGACATAAAATGATAGCATCATGTACATATGGTTAAAAAATTAAATACAAAAACAGGTTGTAATAATTTGAATGGAAACAGATGCTCACCTGAATTTTTGTGTGTGTGTGTTTATTTTTTAAAGCAGAAAAAGTGGAAGTTTTTTTGTTGTTTTAACCTTGAAAAAACTAAATACAAATAGCTTTGATTTTTCTTTTTGTTTGCAACTGTTTTGATTATTGGAAAGGCTGAAGAATGTTGTTTGCCAAACAATGTGCGAGAATTACCATCTGCAAGTAATTTTTGTCCCTTTGTGAAAAATATGACTATTTTGGCACACATTTAATTGAATTGTTTGATAGATGCTCACTAAACTGTATATGTTCACGTAAAGCACGTTGGCATAGATTTTACTAGCCGCAATAAGTCACATTATAAAATTTCAAGATTTTTTATAACCTAGTAAAATATATAAATTCAGCGTCTGGAAATCCAGCTTTCTGATTTCTCAGGTACTGCTCTTTTATAGCACTGTACTATATTGCAGAATTAATACAAACATTTACTTTCATAACCCGGTTGTTCTCCATAAAAAAAACATACTAAACACACTACATTAAATCTGGTCTGCTACCCTTGTTCCAAGGTAATGACTGTTCTAGAAAGAGGGTTTTTTTTTCTCTCATGTTACTGTTCAGCTTTAAAAAGGCAACTAAAAGTTACTTAAAAATGTAAGTAAATAAAAAATGGGTTATTACTGTATTCCAATATCAGAATGTCAGTAATCACATCTGAAGTATAACAAAAATACATCAAGAAAGGTAGAAGCTTCTATTGTGGGATACTTTGTATGTAAAAATGTAAGAATAACAGACATACCGACAGACACACAGCCTTTATATAACTCCTGATTATGATGCATTCAGTAATATGCTAAAAAATGTCCTTACTAATATATCGGACAAATGGTTCAATATGGACATATATTACTAGCGTGGTTGAATAAATATCTAAAAAGTTGAATCACATTTTGTGCACATGTGCTTAATTAATAAACATACAGAACACTGGTTTAGTTTGAAATATAAAAGATAAGCAGATTTACATTTACCATGATCAAAATCCACTTACCAAGTTTTAAAAATAACACCAGTAGTATATAATTTCAAACACTCAAACAGATATTTTAAGAAACCTTTTAAGGTAATATCATAAAAAAAAAAAGTGTTATTAGGTGTATCATAATCTGGGGGTATGTGAGGCTGGCTGTATGTTTTGCAAAGTTTGAATTTGTTAATATTAATATTGCAGCAAGAAAAACCTCTAACAGAGTACCCTCCACCACCGTAACACCCAACACCCCTACCCCACCGAACACAAACACATAAACAATTGATTTCTCACGCTTATTTCTTCATAATTTAACATTATACTGACATTTCTATTTCTGTAACATTGTTATTGTTTGCTTCTCAGCAACTAAATAAAGCACCTGGGATTATCTTGGAAGATTTTCTTGAATTATTTCCAAGACGTGACTTTATAACAAAATTAAATTTCCTTTGGGGGTTTAAATCATTTTTCTAAAATATCTTGAAACTTTATAGAACCATTGTGTTTTGATTTCATCACAAAAGAACTCAGTGTTGAAAGGACTGATCAAGCATCAGTCCAAAATATAAAAAAGAACATCAGTCCAGTCCATTTAATATATTATAACATATAAAGGCTTTGAAAAATGACTTTTTTAAGGGTTTTTTTTAACGTACTACTATATATTATACTAATAAAGGCCGTAAAAGATATGATAAAAAATAACCTGAAAAGAAAAATTGCTACACAAAAATGTCCATATAACATATAACGGTAAAAAGCAGATTATCAATATTTATCTTGTTCTCATTAAATATTTACTGACTAAATTTGATCTCTACTGTCTTCATAATCATTCCAACTCACAATCAAAGGCTTGGTTAATTACTGCCATTTAAAAGTCTTTTTTGATGTCTTTTGATGTAATATTATGTTGTTTTCCAACTGACTGTACTCTTGTCAAGTTGATTTATCAACTATGGATCTGTTAAAATGTAATAAAGCCATGCACTGTTGGTATTCTAAAGAACTGATTAAAATAAATGAACTTGTCCTGTGTTGTATAATAGTTCACGGGACAAGAGCTGTGTAGAGGAAGAACTTTGTGAATTGAAATAGGAGAGAAGTGCTTTGTGACTTAGAAAAGAGGACAGGGTTTTCCCTTGGCTCGCGGAGGTGAGACGGAACCGATTGACCTCCAAGGCTTGGAAGCAAGCATTACTTCCCCCAGGGGGAACATAAAGTGGGAGGAGGATGGGAAAACAAGAGTTATGATAGATTTGGCTGGGGGACCCCTTTGGCTCGAGGAGAACCTTCCTGGCAGAGGGTGAGGCCATCACGACTGGGCCTCTAAGGTTGGGAAGTGAGCTTCACTTGCCCCCAGAGGGAGACCATTGCAGAGGAGGAGCAGCAGAGTGGAGGAGGAAGGGAGGATAGAGGAAATGACAACACAAGACAGAGAATAAGGGCCAAGGGCTTTAAATACGGAGATTGACAGATATTTTGGAGGGACAGAACAGGGGAGGTGCTATAGCTCCTGCCCCCTGAACCACACAAAAAGGTTACAATTAAACCTCAAAGGTATGGAAATGAAAATTGTAATTTGTGATAGAAAGATGCAAATATTTGCACACATATAGCATAGGCCAGATAAATACTTATAGGACGTATGTATTCAAACATAGACAGACTCAAAGAAAAAAAAAAGAATTATTTCCCTTACAGTATTACACAGAAAAAGGACAGATCTCAATGAAAGCAAATTAGAAAAGTGTTGTTTATATCACATCTCTGGGTCACGGGCTACTTCAGATGTGTTTGTAGATGTCGTTCCAAATGGATGAGGTCTTAAAGGGCTCATAAGGAGCTTTTTATTGTATTGTGTTACATGTTTCCATGTGTTGCTAGAACTGTTTACGTAAGGTGTGTATATTGTTTTACTTATTATTATTATTTTTTTACATTTTGACCACTTTTTTAAACTTTTAAATTGCATTCCCTACCTCAAGATGGCTTCACATGTACCCGCATGGACCTCTCAGAACTATATTTCCCATCATCCTCCTGCTCACATATGTAACTGAGATGGATTTACCAGTGAGCAGGAGGATGATGGGAAATGTAGTTCTGAGAGGTCCATGCGGGTACATGGGGAGCCATCTTGAGGTAGATAGGTAATTCAAAGTAATTAAACTTTATTTATACAATACACCAAACCCCACTATTTACATATACAGGGCTTCCGCCCTGCACAAGCATCATTTAGCAAGTCGTTTTAGCCTGAGCAAGGTGTGTTTCCGTAATTAGGCCAGTATAGACCACAAGGGTAGTGCACGTGTATGTTCTTAATTCTGTATGTGAATGTGTTAAAGACTCCTGCATGTATCATTTACTATCCACATGCCCTTAATAATCAAATTGTGATATAACAAGGGGGCTCTGTTTGACTATAAACAGTATTTCTCATTTTGCCTTTTGTTGGGGGTATCAAAGGGTGACATGCATGCTAAAAATCAGAATGTAGCAAATTCCAAGTAGTGTTTAAGCAGGGCTGGTGATCAGGAGATAAGCGACAAATTGTGGCAGCTCACCATTAGAAAGGAAAGGTTTCACTTAACCTTAAAACTCAGTTTTGCTATTATGGTTTTTTTTGTTTGTTTTTTGTTTTTTTAATTTAAACAGAAAGACCTTATTGAAGCCTTATGCTGTTTGATTGTTTAACTATTACTACACATTAATGCTGGCTCTGCAACCTCTTTTAAAAACATGCTGAGGGCATATAAGGTTTTCTACTGTTGAACCAATAATGAAATGCAAGGAAGCTGAGGTTGTTTATTTCCATATTTGTTTAAAAGCAAATGAAGTCAGAACCACTGATATTAATAAGCATTCAGAAGATTACACATACAGTATTTTGTCCTTGATGTGATTAAAAAATAAGAACATGTAGTCTTATTATAAAAAATGTATTATCAAAATCTGGTAATTCAGCTTCTTATAATCAAGCTATGTCACAAGGTGGTCATGCAGCCCTCAACGACGAGGTCACCTTGATTAGCTCACACCTGTTCTTGTTTTTGCATGTTTTCAAATCTATCATTCTAGGGTTCAGCATCCTTGGTAGGCTTGATACACTTTTGGTGGAACCAGTTAAAATGACGTGCCTGTAATTTTTCTTTTCATTGTTGGCATCCTGACAACTTTTACACTTATAACTTTAAAGTCTGTTTCAAAGCTCTTTTCAAAATGCTCTAGTGCACTCGGGTTTGAGATCTGTCTTCTAAATCACTGCAGGAAAAGAGCAATAGAAAAACATAACAAGTGCTCTGGCTTTTCTGTTCCATACCACATCATGGATCGTTATTGCTGTGTTACCTGTTTGACAACGTGGGCAATAATCCTTACACTATCAGTGAGCTAGAGCAGACATTTTGAAAAGAGCTTTGAAACAGACTTTAAAGTTATAAGTGTAAAAAGTTGTCAGGATGTTAACAATGAAAAGAAAAATTACAGGTACGTCATTTAAACAGTTGTAGCAACACATGGGGAAGTGTAACTCTCTATTTTTCGGAACCCCTCTACTTACTCTTTAAGGGGTTGTATAATCAGTCATGCATAGTACAGGGCTTTAAAAACAGATTTACAGAATATATCATTAATTAATTAATAAGCCATAAAATGTAGTGTTTTTGTTTTTACACATTCTTTTTTTAAACACTAGATGTTAACTTATGGTATAGAAGCAGATGAAGTAAACATTACAGTACATGCAACTTCCAGTACATTTAGGTCCTTTATCCCTGAAAAGTTGTCCGTGGTACTACTGATCTTGAAGGTGAAGATATTCGGTACTTTTTTCATAAATACTAGAGAGTTTTAACTGAAAACACCAACATACCCTATTTTACACTTTATTGAAATTATATGTGAAGAAATAACAACATTCTAATGACTAACTGTGAGAGAAGCAATCCTACAATTCTGCCAGCCTTAAATTATTTATAGTTCTTGTTTCAGATGTCTTCTTAGGGAATGTTGGAAACTTGCACATGTGTGTTGATGGGGGATAGTGCTGCAGTAACAAATATATGTGAGCAATCCATTCTACGTTACTGTAGTGCAAGTCACAGAATGCTTGGCTTTGTAATCCATTTATCACAAATATGAATCAAAGAGAAAACAGCACACATATGATTTATGAAAGCCAATCAAAGTTTAGTTAGTGACCCAGAATCGTGACCCCGAGCATTGTTATGTGACCTATGCTGCAAATGCCCAGAAGCAGATTACACTAGTACAGTATATTCTTCTGAAACTTAATAGCATTTTTCAGTTGTTTGTTATTTAACATGGGGTTGAGAATCCTTGGCTATATAACCTAAAGTGATGAGTGATGTGCATATTTACTTATCCTGAAAGGGATTGGGAGAACTTTCTATTTGATGTGGCTTGAACAAGGACCATTTAAAAAAGCAACAGTACAGACTTCTTGTAAAAGAAAACACATGTTTCCAAATACAGGATTTTGACAGACATTTGAAAATCGTATAATAATAACATCTCTATGGTAAGGCTTATTGTAACGCCAACAGTATTAAATGTAGGAGGAAATCAGGATTCTTAGGTTGTAAAATAACACTGCAAACAGCTACAGCTTTGCAAACTTGCAGGATAAACTAAAGACATGTTAGCACTTCTATGAAACATTCTACTGTTCCTCTAAATCAGTAGTTCCCAACCCTGGTCCTGGGGACCCCATGTGTCTGCTGGTTTTCATTCCAACTTACTTAACTATACCCTTAATTGAACTGATTATTTGCTTAATTCTTGCCTTTTTACTTGTTTTCAGCTCTTAAACAGTTGAAGATTTCAAGTTAGCTATAGCATTTTATAAGTAACTTGAACTCTGCAACTGTTTAAGAGCTGACAAAATTAAAAAGGTCTAATTAAGCAAATGATCAATTCAAAAAAGGGTCTAGTTAAGTAACTGAGAGCTCAGTTGGCATGAAAACCAGCAGACACAGGGGGTCCCCAGGACCAGGGTTCGGAACCACTGCTCTATATCATCTAACTTACTGAACTGCGATACATGTGTGACATCTAGTGGCAGAGAAATAAATTGCTTTGTAGTTTATGGGTCAATGGATTTTTTAAAAAACACTAGAATAATGTTTTTGTATCTGTAGCAAGTAACACATGTTGCATTATGTATCTAATCACATAAGTCATTATCTGTATGAGATAAAGCACAGCTATCCTTAATCTGAATCCAGGTCTCCAGTACAATGGGGATATTTTCCTTATTGTTTCCAAGTGAATAGTACAGGGGGTGAGGTAAAATGTTGTTGTACCTAACTGTGTACAAAATATTTTCCACATCGATTCTATGGGATGGGCCAATTTTTCATGACTGTCATGACCTATTTCTGTTTCACAAATGTACTTAAAATGCAATGCAATTCAATGCAATTCAGAACCCAAGTTTGCACCTAACTACAAAAGTTGGACTGTGGTTTCCACTGCTATTATGAGAATTGCAAAAACAGGTCATTTATTGGCTCGGAATTCCGTGGCCATGATTTGAAGGTCAAATGTTTCCAACAATTAGTTGGCCTGTGTGACAATGGACTGATCTAGAACGTAGGACTGATCTAGAACATAGGACTGATCTAGAACGTGAAGGTCTGACAGACAGAAAAGGTTTGCTTTTGTGGGGAAATAGATTAAACAAAGTAACTTTGTTGAGTAACAAAACATTTTATTTTAAAACATATTGTGTATGAATAAGCCCTCAGGTTGAATTTAGAAGTTTTGCAGTCTAGGCTGGAAGGGCAGAGGGTGTTTATGGATTGAGGTGTGTTTCGCTGAGTTATGAGCGTAAGCTGTTATGCCACCTGCTGGCACCATAGCTGACTGCAGAATGAGCCAAGAAGAAGAAGAAGAAGAAGAAGAAGAAGAAGAAGAAGAAGAAGAAGAAGAAGAAGAAGAAAAGAAGAATTGTTTTGTATTAGAGTTTAACAAATCTGACACACATGCTCCTCAAATACCTATGAACAACATTGACATCTGCTGGGAGAATAGGGAAATACAGTAGCTACAAGGGACTTTCTGTTCTGGCTTTATTTACTGTAATTTTAAAATACAAAATTTGCAAAGCAGGTCAATTTAGCATAAAGCATGGAGTGGAGCAAGCTTGTAACTGAATACACCATTTCGAATTTGAAGTTTGTCTGGTTTAACATGCAATTTCATTCACAACTGATTATTGATCCAGGGAATCTTAATAATAAATACCAAAGCAATCATAATTAGTTTTACAAAGGTATTGTGAGGATACATACAGCACAGGTGAAAGTAACAGCAAGTTACAAAATGTGTTCTTTAAAGGGACAATTCACAAACCAAAAGAAACATAGACCACGAAATGTATTATCAGAGAACAGCCAAGGCTGAAAAAAAAGAAATAGCTTTACCCTTTGATGCCTAAGCAGAATGACCATATATGGGCATGAATATGACCCCTTTGTGTTTTAGTGCTTGTAGTTTGCCAACCTTAAATCAGAAATTAAAACCCAATATATCCACAGAAAGGCCTTAGCTAGATGTTTCCAATTATATAATGTATTTTGTTGTGGAATGTATATATATATATATATATATATATATACAGTACTGTGCAAAAGTTTTAGGCAGGTGTGAAAAAATGCTGTAAAGTAAGAATGCTTTCAAAAATAGACATGTTAATAGATTATATTTATCAATTAACTAAATGCAAAGTGAGTGAACAGAAGAAAAATCTAAATCAAATCCATATTTGGTGTGACCACCCTTTGCCTTCAAAACAGCATCAAGCATCAATTCTTCTAGGTACACTTGCGCACAGTTTTTGAAGGAACTCGGCAGGTAGGTTGGCCCAAACAACTTGGAGAACTAACCACAGTTCTTCTGTGGATTTAGGCAGCCTCAGTTGCTTCTCTCTCTTCATGTAATCCCAGACAGACTCGATGATGTTGAGATCAGGGCTCTGTGGGGGCCATAACCATCACTTCCAGGACTCCTTGTTCTTCGTTACGCTGAAGATAGTTCTTAATGACTTTCGCTGTATGTTTGGGGTCGTTGTCATGCTGCAGAATAAATTTAGGGCCAATCAGATGCCTCCCTGATGGTATTGCATGATGGATAAGTATCTGCCTGTACTTCTTAGCATTGAGGAGACCATTAATTCTGACCAAATCCCCAACTCCATTTGCAGAAATGCAGCCCCAAACTTGCAAGGAACCTCCACCATGCTTCACTGTTGCCTGCAGACACTCATTAGTGTACCGCTCTCCAGCCCTTCGGCTGAACAAACTGCTTTCTGCTACAGCCAAATATTTCAAATTTTGACTCATCAGTCCAGAGCACCTGCTGCCATTTTTCTGCACCCCAGTTCCTGTGTTTTCGTGCATAGTTGAGTCAGCTTGGCCTTGTTTCCACGTCGGAGGTATGGCTTTTGGCCGCAAGTCTTCCATGAAGGCCACTTCTGACCAGACTTCTCCGGACAGTAGATGAGTGTACCAGGGTCCCACTGTTTTCTGCCAGTTCTGAGCTGATGGCACTGCTGGACATCTTCCGATTCTGAAGGGAAGTAAGCATGATGTGTCTTTCATCTGCTGCAGTAAGTTTCCTTGGCCGACCACTGCGTCTACGGTCCTCAACGTTGCTCGTTTCTTTGTGCTTCTTCAAAAGAGCTTGGACAGCACATCTGGAAACCCCTGTCTGCCTTGAAATTTCTGCCTGGGAGAGACCTTGCTGATGCAGTATAACTACCTTGTGTCTTGTTGCTATGCTCAGTCTTGCCATGGTGTATGACTTTTGACAGTAAACTGTCTTCAGCAACCTCACCTTGTTAGCTGAGTTTGGCTGTTCCTCACCCAGTTTTATTCATTCTACACAGCTGTTTCTGTTTCAGTTAATGATTGTGTTTCAACCTACATATTGAATTGATGATCATTAGCACCTGTTTGGTATAATTGTTTAATCATACACCTGACTATATGCCTACAAAATCCCTGACTTTGTGCAAGTGTACCTAGAAGAATTGATGCTGTTTTGAAGGCAAAGGGTGGTCACACCAAATATGGATTTGATTTAGATTTTTCTTCTGTTCACTCACTTTGCATTTAGTTAATTGATAAATATAATCTATTAACATGTCTATTTTGAAAGCATTCTTACTTTACAGCATTTTTTCACACCTGCCTAAAACTTTTGCACAGTACTGTATATATATATATATATATATATATATATATATATATATATATATATATATATATATATATATAAGCCGAACCCCCAAAAAAATCATAGCAAAATTTATAATAATAAATAATATTTTTTTAAGAACTGCCAATTCTGACCCCTTTCTAAGTTAGATACAGAAAAAAATAATACAACGTTACGAAATTTTATGAGGATTTCAAATAAAAAAATCTGATTTTAAATATCTTCTACCGTTAAGGAGCTACAAGATTGTGTCCAAGCCATGGTCTATATGACTAAACAGCCCTATTTACAGGCACTGTCAGCTATTTTATGGAAGTAGTCCACACTAAGCAACATATCATAAAGTACATTGCCAAATCATATGTAAAACCTTTTAACCATGAAATAGATGAATAAATACAAGTAAAAAATGCAGTTCTTTTTATTAAATTATTCAATAATTTTTCATTATGGAGAGATGTATTCTCTCCATAATGAAAAAATGTATTCGCGTGACAGCGTCACACAGTCATGACTGTAGAGTCGATTTTCAAGTGCATGTAAACCGAACCAATGTCTACCCAAGGGACTTTTTGGACCTGAAAAAAGAAACAAGGACCATGGAGATTAGATAAAGGGGCATTCAGAACAGAAAATAGGAGGCACTTTTTTACAGAGAATTGTGGGAGTCTGGAATCAACTCCCCAGTAATGTTGTTAAAGCTGACACCCTGGGATCCTTCAAGAAGCTGCTTGATGAGATTCTGAGATCAATAAGCTACTAACAACCAAACGAGCAAGATGGGCTGAATGCCCCCTCTCATTAGTAAACTTTCTTATGTTCTTCTTATTAGTAAACTTTATTATGTTCTTATGTTCTTATGTACAGTACTGTGCAAAAGTTTTAGGCAGGTGTGAAAAAATGCTGTAAAGTAAGAATGCTTTCAAAAATAGACATGTTAATAGATTATGTTTATCAATTAACTAAATGCAAAGTGAGTGAACAGAAGAAAAATCAAAATCAAATCCATATTTGGTGTGACAACCCTTTGCCTTCAAAATAGCATCAATTCTTCTAGGTACACTTGCACAAAGTCAGGGATTTTGTAGGCATATAGTCAGGTGTATGATTAAACAATTATACCAAACAGGTGCTAATGATCATCAATTCAATATGTAGGTTGAAACACAATCATTAACTGAAACAGAAACAGCTGTGTAGGAGGAATAAAACTGGGTGAGGAACAACCAAACTCAGCTAACAAGGTGAGGTTGCTGAAGACAGTTTACTGTCAAAAGTCATACACCATGGCAAGACTGAGCACAGCAACAAGACACAAGGTAGTTATACTGCATCAGCAAGGTCTCTCCCAGGCAGAAATTTCAAGGCAGATAGGGGTTTCCAGATGTGCTGTCCAAGCTCTTTTGAAGAAGCACAAAGAAACGGCAACGTTGAGGACCGTGAGACGCAGTGGTCGGCCAAGGAAACTTACTGCAGCAGATGAAAGACACATCATGCTTACTTCCCTTCACAATCGGAAGATGTCCAGCAGTGTCATCAGCTCAGAACTGGCAGAAAACAGTGGGACCCTGGTACACCCATCTACTGTCGGAGAAGTCTGGTCAGAAGTGGCCTTCATGGAAGACTTGCGGCCAAAAAGCCATACCTCCGGCGTGGAAACAAGGCCAAGCGACTCAACTATGCATGAAAACACAGGAACTGGGGTGCAGAAAAATGGCAGCAGGTGCTCTGGACTGATGAGTTAAAATTTGAAATATTTGGCTGTAGTAGAAGGCAGTTTGTTCGCCGAAGGGCTGGAGAGCGTACACGAATGAGTGTCTGCAGGCAACAGAGAAGCATGGCGGAGGTTTCTTGCAAGTTTGGGGCTGCATTTCTGCAAATGGAGTTGGGGATTTGGTCAGAATTAATGGTCTCCTCAATGCTGAGAAGTACAGGCAGATACTTATCCATCATGCAATACCATCAGGGAGGCATCTGATTGGCCCCAAATTTATTCTGCAGCATGACAACGACCCCAAACATACATGAAAGTCATTAAGAACTATCTTCAGTGTAAAGAAGAACAAGGAGTCCTGGAAGTGATGGTATGGCCCCACAGAGCCCTGATCTCAACATCATCGAGTCTGTCTGGGATTACATGAAGAGAGAGAAGCAACTGAGGCTGCCTAAATCCACAGAAGAACTGTGGTTAGTTCTCCAAGATGTTTGGGCCAACCTACCTGCCGAGTTCCTTCAAAAACTGTGTGCAAGTGTACCTAGAAGAATTGATGCTTGATGCTGTTTTGAAGGCAAAGGGTGGTCACACCAAATATGGATTTGATTTAGATTTTTCTTCTGTTCACTCACTTTGCTTTTAGTTAATTGATAAATATAATCTATTAACAAGTCTATTTTTGAAAGCATTCTTACTTTACAGCATTTTTTCACACCTGCCTAAAACTTTTGCACAGTACTGTACTTCTGTGGGGGTCTTTGGTACTGGCTGTCTTAACCATTTCAGTTTTAGCTGGATCAACGTCAATCCCATCACCAGAGATGATATGTCCCAAATATTATACTCTGTGTGCAAATGGCTGGCACTTACTGGGCAACCTTTCTTGCTGAAGAGGATTCCATTAACCCAGCAACAAAGGATAAGTTTTTCAGGTAGTGTTGTGCCATATATCCTACCAGATCTTTTGGACTTATTTAGAATAAAACCTCTTTTTTATTTTTTTTATTTAGTAGTCGACAATTGTTTTTATCATTTTCTCCTCAATTTGGAATAGCCAATTATTTTTAGGCTCAGCTCACCACTACCACCCCCGTGCTGACTCGGGAGCAGCGAAGATGAACACACACTGTCCTCCGAAGCATGTGCCATCAGCCGATCGCTTCTTTTACACACTGCAGGCCCACCATGCAGCCACCTCAGAGCTAAAGTGTTGGAGGACAACAGAGCTCTGGGCAGCTTACAGAGAAGCCCGCAGGCACCTGGCCAGACCACAGGGGTCGCTGTGGTGCGCGGTGAACCCAGGGCACCCTGGGCTACACTTAAAACACCCATGAAAGTGGCCAGGTTTCCTACCTTATCCAAAGTGCTGGTTGCCCTCCTCAGTTTGCCCCACAGCAAAGCAGACTATGAGAGGGCCTTTTCTATAGTTAGGAAGATACACACTGATTTCAAACAAAGCATTCATCCAGACACAGCGACTGCATTTTTCTAGTGCAAAATGAATGTGGACACCCACTGCAATGAGTTTTTGGTTATTCAGGAGATCATCAAACTTGCAAATAGTGCTGCAACAGCTTACAATGCAGAACATTCGTAAAAGGTTTTTTTATAATGCCAATATGTGAAGTTTCTGCATCTGAAAAGATTTGAAAAGAGGTAGATTTATGAAAGTGTATATCCCACTGATAACCTTGTCCCCTGAAAATGGCTAAAAGGCCAGCTTTAATAGACATATAATTTTTACAGACGTGCCAATTAACTAATAGTCAAAACCAACAATAATTAATAATAAATAATGTGAAAATCAATAATAAATAGAGCACACATCTAGTGAAATAAATATTAAGTGAAACCAATTACTACTTGTGGCAGGGCAGCAGCCCTGCCACTGTAAAAGTGTGTGTGTGGGAATGTAAGGTTGGCAGGTATGGGGTTAAATCTGTCCCTGCCAGCAATCACAGGGGTGCTCCTTCTCCAGTTAGGTAATTGGTGTTAATTGGGGAGTGGCCACATATATAAAAGCATAGAAGCATTGAGAAGTCCTCTGTTTGAGGGAGACAGTGTTTGAGAGAAGGGAGTTTTTGTACTGTGTTTTGGAGTCTGTTCAGTGAAGGCGAATGCCCAGCCTGGCTCAGTTTTGGTGTACATTTGTGTATTTTGTTTACACCTTTTTGTTTTGACCCTTGTGCCTGTTTATTTGTTCCTGTATTTTGTTAGTTATTTTTGTTTAATAAATGTGTGTAACAGCGCTTCACTGCAGCTTCTGTCTCAAGAGGCTCTCTTCCTGCCGGTAACAGCTTGGGCCGTGATGCTATCCTATCACACTACTTATTTAGTGATTAAGTGAATAATACGCACATAAATAAATTAGGAATCAAGTAAACACAGTGGGCAATACAGTATGAAACTAATAGTTATTGTTATGGACTAAACTGTAGCATTTTGTTGGTTCTCTCAAAGGCACGTTGTGAGCAATGTCCCCAGTGTCAGTGTCATTCATCTGTCTCCTTGGGAACAGGACACATAAACACACTCAAATGACAGACCATAGTGACCAGAGCCAGTGCTTGCTACTATTCATTTAATCGTCTGTTCTGGGCAGTTTCACAAGGAGGCTGTGTGGTCCAGTGGTTAAAGAAAAGGGCTTGTAACCGGGAGGTCCCCGGTTCAAATCCCACCTCAGCCACTGACTCATTGTGTGACCCTGAGCAAGTCACTTAACCTCCTTGTGCTCCGTCTTTCGGGTGAGACGTAATTGTAAGTGACCCTGCAGCTGTTGCATAGTTCACACACGCTAGTCTCTGTAAGTCGCCTTGGATAAAGGCGTCTGCTAAATAAACAAATAATAAAATGCACTGTGTGGTATCTTCCCTTCCCACAGGGGCTGCCTCTGCTCTGTTCTCCCCCTCTGCTATGGAGGGGGGGAACAGAGGAGGTAGAGGAAATGTCTGGGCAGGCATTACTGTCAGGCCACATTATTGGAAACACATTATATTATTTAAAATGCATAAAATATAAATCAGTCGAGAAGCCTGGTGGGTTTTGTGGATTTATTAAAAAATGCAGCCAACCCCTCTACATTTTGAAAAATATCTTGCATTCTATAATGAGATTTGCCGACTGGGAAAGCAACATTTTTATTTATGGGTATAGCCATGAGTGAATGTTGCTTCTGGCACTCTTTCTTAGATTTTTGCCTGCAATCCATTCAGTTCGGACGCCATGACAGCGGCTCCGTCGTAAGTAAGGCTGGAAGAGTTTAAACAGTAAACAAAATTTTAAAAATATTTCCGTTTAACATTTTAATTATACGTATACCCCCTCTTTTCCCACCTCAATAAATTTAATTCAAAACATTTCGATTCAGTTATTTTTACTTCCTCTGCGCCTTAGGCTTACCCCACCCCTCCAGTCAATCACGTGATTAACCTTTAGCCAGTCAGAGAAGACTGGTAGAATGCAATGTGCATGTGTAATACATATAGATGTGGTTTGAGTCGGTAGAGATAGAAGCAAGTACAAAATGTCTCATTCAAAAATTAAAAAGACAAGTCCTGTTTGGACCTATTTTGAAAAAGTTGAGGACAATACTGTAAAATGCTCAGTTTGCTCAAACTTGCTAAGTTATCGCGAAGGTACCTCGTGTGTAATGCTCACTCATCTCTGGTTGAAACAGCCTCACTACCAGCTAGATGAAGACTCAAGCGGGTCAGCCCAGGATAACACAATTTGCACTCCATAGCTTTTGTGATCCGGTAAGGGAAGATAAAATATCTGATCTAGTAGCAATTGAGTTGCGGAAGGACAAGGATTTAGTTGTCTTCTGTCTTTTATTGAGTCTGACTACAAACTGCCTTCCTACCACTCTGTGATGTGTAGAATACATTGTCTTTACAATACTGTGAAGGCTGACTTGCAAGATGCACTGAATGAAGCTCCATATGTAATCTTAGCAACAGATTTGTGCACATCACTACTGACCATATATACAGTATGTCAATATTAAACTTAAAAGTTAAAATAAAGTAATTAACATTTGAATAAGAGTCACAAAAGTACTTTTATTAAATATGAATGTTATGAATCATTTAACCAGTAAACAACCAGATATTTAAACACTTTACACTTATGTTAATTTAAACGTAGATTTACAGCTTTAGTCATAAGTTTGTGCTACCAACTTTTGACCACAATTGTAATTTTCTAATTTCTTTAACACATACTCCGATAACGCTGCTGCTTTTCTATCACTGCTCACATCATCAAGGTCTAGGAAAGCCTCTTTGACTTGATCATTTAACACAAACCTCAAAATGACAGATCCCTGAGCTAAGTTTGAAATGTCTGTTGACTTGTCAACTTCTACAGCAACAAACGGAAACATTTCTTCAAAGTCTCGATATCCATTCCTCGATAACTTCCCTTGACTTTGATTTATTGCAATGTTTAAAAATATAAAACCATTTTTTGGTATTTAACGATTAGTACTTGTATCCAAAAGTGCACTAATGTGGAGATCATGTACCGTACAATGGCTGGACAAATATGATTGACAGATAGACTTCAGAGGTAAAGCAGTTCCGTGCTGTGCTTATTTCCTGTCTAATTGATCAACGACATTGAGATGGCATGGTCTGAGACTACTGGATATTCATTTGCAACAGTCTACTAGAATGTGTCCAAAGGCATGTCACCAAATTTAATTTTAAAACTGCTACCCCGTTATAATGCAACCTGTTATAGTGCTGAATCGGTTATAACACAGTAAGGTCATGGCTCCCATTTCCCGCATAATGCAATTTGACTCACAAACGTTGAGTTTTATTGTTGTTTTACATTACTGTATTTAAACCTATTTAAGTTGAAACTGGGACATAGTACTTATAAAACACCAGTGCTTGCATTGTATTTTTTTTTCTAAAAGTAAAAACAAACTGTCAGTTAATGTTAAAAGACAAGTATGAAAGAATACAAGTTTGTATAAATGTCCTCGGATTCTGTGTTATTTATTTACAGTTTACAACATTTATTATAAAAAATATACAATTTAAATAAGAGTGGTGTAAACTTTAAACTGGTGGAATAGCAGTTTCTATTATACTGTAAATATTGTAACGACCCGGGATTTATACTGTTACACGACTGGTCTACGGACCCTGTGTGTGTGTGTGTGTGTGTGTGTGTGTGTGTGTGTGTGTGTGTGTGTGTGTGACTCTGTGTGTGTGTGTGTGTGTGTGTGTGTGTGTGTGTAGGTGTGTGTGTGTGTGTGTGTGTGTGTGTGTGTGTGTGTGTGTGTGTGTGTGTGTGTGTGTGTGTGTGTGTGTGTGTGTGTGTGTGTGTGTGTGTGTGTGTGTGTGTGTGTGTGTGTGTGTGTGTGTGTGTGTGTGTGTGTGTGTGTGTGTGTGTGTGTGTGTGTGTGTGTGTGTGTGTGTGTGTGTGTGTGTGTGTGTGTGTGTGTGTGTGTGTGTGTGTGTGTGTGTGTGTGTGTGTGTGTGTGTGTGTGTGTGTGTGTGTGTGTGTGTGTGTGTGTGTGTGTGTGTGTGTGTGTGTGTGTGTGTGTGTGTGTGTGTGTGTGTGTGTGTGTGTGTGTGTGTGTGTGTGTGTGTGTGTGTGTGTGTGTGTGTGTGTGTGTGTGTGTGTGTGTGTGTGTGTGTGTGTGTGTGTGTGTGTGTGTGTGTGTGTGTGTGTGTGTGTGTGTGTGTGTGTGTGTGTGTGTGTGTGTGTGTGTGTGTGTGTGTGTGTGTGTGTGTGTGTGTGTGTGTGTGTGTGTGTGTGTGTGTGTGTGTGTGTGTGTGTGTGTGTGTGTGTGTGTGTGTGTGTGTGTGTGTGTGTGTGTGTGTGTGTGTGTGTGTGTGTGTGTGTGTGTGTGTGTGTGTGTGTGTGGTGTGTGTGTGTGTAAGCAGGGAAGTGGTAAGCTTGCCTCAACTGGGGTTGATTGACGTCCGGGTACAGATCAACCAGTCGTCGAGATAGTTTATTACTCTGATCCCCTGCAGCCAGAATAACATGGGGCGAAAGACGCCGTCCTTTTTGGGTACCAGAAAATACCTCGAGCAGTACCCCTCTCCGTGGAAGGTGGGGTCTACGAGATGAATGGCTCACTTGCACAGCAAGGCAGCCACTTCCTTCTGAAGTACAGATACCTGGAGATGGTCTGTCACAAAAGTATTTGTGATGCCTCGAAAGGGAGGAGGTCCCAAGCAGAACTGAAGCACATAATCGTTTTGCACAGTGGCGAGCACCCAGGAGTCTGAGGTGCAAGCGCGCCAGTACTGCAGCTGTTGTGCCAAAAAGGGGGTCTGAGGCCGCCAGTCTCAGGGGCCCTGCTCGGTATGCCGAGGCTGATGTGGGGAAGTTTGGGTTGGCTGTTTAGGGCGCTGGCCCTGAAAATGCCTCCTGTGACGCTAGTCTGTGGACTGGCCACGTCCTGCGTTCCCTCTGCCTGCTGGTTGGGCCCGGTTGATTGCTGCTGATGTGCCCTGTAGGTGATGCCATAGGTCACACAGCGCAGCCGTGGGGACTGGAACTGTTCTAGTGACAGTCCGCATTTGAGGAGATCGCCAGTGGCTCAAGGCGTGGGGAGGGAGCAACGCGGCCACCTGCCGGGACACCTTGCTTTCCCAGTGGGCTCTCTGTAGGATCTCCTCCACGGCATATCCTGGGGATATAGGCACGTCAAGAAGCGTGGCCTTATCCGTATCAGGAACTCTGGCTTGTGACAGCCACAGCTGTCTATGAGCCATGAGGTTGCCCTTGGAGACCCGAGCTCTGCAGCAGTATGCTGGACCGGAGACGTAACTCCTCCGCCTCTGCTGCATACACCTGCTTGAGATGCGTTTCTGTCACCTTACAGTGAGGGTTCAGGCCGCGATGGTGGAGTCTACCGGGAGGAACCCCGCTTGGCCAAGCTTATCCGTACCTTCTAAGGAGGCAAGTGGTCCGGCGTGTTCTAGCACGCTAGGACCCGAGGCCGGAAGATCCCAGGAGGAGCATACCTCCTCCATGAAGACTGGGAAGGCTGAGGACGAGGTGCCATCACCTCTATCCGGAACACGGGCCACTGGTGTCCAGGGGACCTGCAAGAAAGCTGCAGAGCATCCCATAAGTGCTGAAACTGAGCTGGAGAACGGGGGTGGGGGTGGGGTCACTGGCTTCGAGGTTACCTCGAAGCCAGATTCTTCCTCAGCAGGGGTCTCACGCACCTGCATGTCAGAGGAGAAGGAGGCTCCCTCCCCAGAGGTCTCTGTGGAGAGCGTGTCCTCTTGCTCTAGCTGAAGCTGAGACGCCTCTTCCCATCCACCCTGAACTCCCCTGGGGGAGGGGGAGGGGGGAGGGGGTATGGCAATTGGGGCTGCAGTGGGGCCTGTGCAGGGGCCTGGGCCACCGGAGCCTGTTTAGCCAAGGGCTCTGGGCCTTGAGGCCCATAATGTCCCTTGCCTGCTTGGAATGCTTCACCCTTCTCACTTCTGGCGATGGGGAGCGACTGCGGGCGGCCTGCGCATTGGGGATGCCTAGCAGGGGGTTCTGGGACAGGTCATGGAGGAGGGGATCTGGGGCTCCAAGAGCCGCCGACGGTCCAGGCCATAGAGGACACTGAGCTCGCCCTCGTGGCCCTCTCCAAGCGAGCTTCTTTCACCTGGGGCTTGAAAGCCTCACAGATGCTACAGGCCACATCCCTCATCGAGGGTCAAGGTGGCATGTTGAACGCTCAAGCACTGCGCACAGAGGGTATGCTTGTCCTCTTGCGGGATATTGGTGCTGCAGGTCATGCAGGGGTGGAACCCCGACTTGCCTGACTTGCCTGGCCTGGTGTTTTGCATGGGCCGTGCACTAAACACCACTTGCACTGTGCTCAAGCACTGGCTAAGTGTGAACACCGTGTGTTCACCCACTAGCGCTGTAGCAGAGGGTACCTAACACTGCGCACCGCGCACTGAGTACCGTGGGCACCTTGTGCACCGTGTACCATGCAGCACTGTATGCCCGTGCACTAGTGTAGTACCAAGCACCGTGTGTGCTGAGCCCTATGCACACCGAGTACCGTGGCACTATGTGCACCGAGTACCGTGCAGCACAGTGAGCTGTTGCGCTAGGTCTGAGGCAGTGACCACGCACCGTGTGCACCATGCATCCTGAGCGCCCGTGCACCGAAAGTACCGTGCACTATGTGTACCGCGTACAGTGCAGCACTGTGCATTCCCGCACTAGCGTTGTAGCAGTGGGTACCTAGCACCATGTGCACTGTGCACCGTGTGTTCCAAGCACCGCGTGCTCCGAGTACCGAGAGCACTATCTGTACCATGTACTGTGCAGAGCTGTGACTGTGCACTGATGCTGAGGCGCTGGGCACCGTGTGCCGTATGCACTGAGCACTTGTGCACCGAGATACCTAAATATCAAAGGCTATGCGTGCGCTGCGGTACCGAAGCACCGGGGGGGGGGTTGTGCTACGCAAATGTGCCTACCCTAACTGTGCGGTCACACACACCTGGTCAGCGAGTAGCGTGTACCAGGGGCACACAAAGCCGAAGCCACGGTTGGCAAGTTGGAGCAGCCAGCAAAACATGGTAGAAAGATAGTACAGGAGAGAGCACACTGTTTGTTTACAAGGCCTGACTCACCAAGAGCGCGGCTGGAAGAGTCACTCATCAGCGGGGATACAGCAAGGCCTAGCCCCGTGGAGGAACTGCGTACTCTCAGAAAGAATAGACAACCAATCGCGGATGACTGCACAGGCAATCGCTCACACACGACAGACAGATACAAAGAGCGGCCTACGTCTTCGAATTGAAAAGGAACTCAGGTTTGGGGCTATTACAAAAATACTCATTTTTAAATAAACCTTAAACCTGTGTATTGCTGTTTTTGTAAACATCTGAATGCTCATTAATACAAACCATTGCTATGCTCCCCAGCTGTTCGGATGAACGGGCTTCTACTGTATGTTATTCTTAGTTAATTTTGAACTGTTGTTGAAATGATAAGGCACATTTTTTGGGGGGACTCGAGCACTGATCATCTGGCTCTAATTCAATCAAGTACATCTGTCTGTAATTAGCAGGCAGGTATATAAGCATGTAAAAGTGCTTGGTCTGTGTTAAGGCTAAGGCCTAAAGAAGAGACCTATGTGCAGTCCTTTTGAAAAGATATGGTAAAACTTGATAAAGTATATGTATTGTGGGTACCAGTAAACGGCTTAGCCATCCGGTTTTATTAGTTAAAAAAAAAGTTTTTTTGTTGGACATACAGATGAACCTGCTTTATATCATGATTGCCGTGCAGGCATAATTGGTGATATAAAGAGGGTCATGATATAAACCGGTTTCTACATTTGCCTATGACAGCACATTACGAGTGCGAGAAAATATGAAAGAAAGCTAACGGTGAATTAAAGAGCAGTGTTTTAATACTGTACATTTACTTATTCTTTATATTTAAACAAATGCATATAGTTTACTACAGGACAAATACGCTTTATATCATTAACTGGAACGAAACAGTTTGTGTCATTATCTGAAAAAAAGGCATGAATTGTCGACTGATGAGAGCTATTAATTACGTGTTGCACTATTTTTTTTTTTTTGTGCATTTGTATAAGACTGACTATTAAAAGAAGAAGAATTTGATGATGTTGGTGTTTTTCAACTGAACTGTATCCCGTTAAGACCGCCCACGCAGCATTTGACAGGCTGCCCGAAATGTCAGTTTATCAGCCGAGATGACTATTGGTTGTTAGTTCCGCTGAAAAATTAATTATATCCTGTGGTTACTTAGTAAAGCCCGCCCATGCAGTATTTGACAGGCTGCACCAAACGTGACAATAAGTGGGTTTGTGAGATGATATTAAGAGAGGTCATTTCTCAAAGAACCTATGGTGCATGGCGAGTGGACTATGAAAATAGTGATAATAAACAGGGTATGATATATATGTATATCATTTTTTTTTACATGTATATGTTGCCCTTCGTAGGTTTCATCTGTTCAGTATATGTAGTTCTTTCTGTGCAGGGTTGCGGTCAATTCCTTTTTTCAATTCAAAAGTTTAACGTGAGTCAAACTTTTGTGAATAGGCCACAATATAACATCTAAACAAATAACAGACAGATCTCGCTCTGTTAGGACCAGCTCTCTTCAAAAAGTTTTACTCCGTTACAATGTAAAGTGTAGTAAAGATAAGTGAAAACATAGTAAAGATGTGATTTTGTAAAACTGCAAAATTACATTGCAACAATTATACCATTGTGAACATTTTTTTATATATATATAATAACAATCTTTATATAGCGCCTTTCATAGTGGACCATCATCACAAAACACTTTACAAGATATGAGACTAAGGTGTGTGAACTATCCATCAGTTGCAGAGTCACTTGCAAAAACGTCTCACCCAAAAGATGGAGCACAAGGAGGTTAAGTCACAAGTGACTTGCTTAGGGTCACACAATGGAGTCAGTGGCTGAGCTGGGATTTGAACCAGAGACTTCGTGGTTACAAGCCTGTTTCTTTAACATATATATATATATATATATATATATATATATATATATATATATATATATATATATATATATATATATAATCAGCATGAAGTTTTAACATCTACTCTCATGTAATGGAAATCATAAATAGATAGATAGATAGATAGATAGATAGATAGATAGATAGATATATATTTATTTATTTTTTTTTTTTTTTTGATGAACACTCACTTCCATTATCTATTTCGTGTGTTACTCAGGTTGGTTTATATGTATATATAAAACCTGAGTAACACACGAAATAGATAATGGAAGTGAGCGTTCATCAAAAATGAATACTGCAAAGCACTCCAGTCAAGTTGCTATGCAACTAAAACATGCATGTGATGTAGTTGCTTCAGCCCTGGCTTCGGGGTGCATTGTGGGATAATCCCTGTGACACTGATTCGGGAGAGCGAGACGAGCAGGGTGGAGGA
Source organism: Acipenser oxyrinchus oxyrinchus (assembly GCA_030684275.1). Lineage (NCBI taxonomy): Eukaryota > Metazoa > Chordata > Actinopteri > Acipenseriformes > Acipenseridae > Acipenser > Acipenser oxyrinchus. The sequence goes on from CM060251.1 coordinate 15,502,367, forward strand.
TGGTGCAGGAGCATACAGTATGAGTGAAAAACCGCAATGACCCTGCACACTGAATAATGCACTTCTGCAAAGCTTCCAAAACTGTCATCTTATTCCGGCGGCAAAAGAACAGGTCAGAATACCTACATTCTATAGTTCTTTTTTTTCTCTGCGTTCATATGCATCTCATTAGTGTCTTATTTTTAACCACCCGCTTTCGTTGCATCGGCACCTTGTCTATTGTAGTAATACAACAAGCCCATTGGGAACACTTGTCATTGCCACAGGCCCACAGCAATTGCATATAATTAAAAAAACTGGAAGCTTGCCGTTAGTATGGAAAGTACAAAAAATGTATAGTCTATGTATATTTACAGTTATGAATAATTGACTTAAATACATTGCAATGCAGGCCTCGTAAGACTTGCGTGGGCAATGCGTTCTGGGAATTATAGTCTTGAACAATTGTAGGTTCCCATATCTAGTATGTGTTGAACGCATGCAGAAAACTCCATCTCCCAGAATGCTCTTCTGGCCGCACGCATTTCATCGATCCCATCGCTGATTTCTGATCCCAAGTAGTGATTTAATCTTTATAACGTTGAGCGACAGTGGGTTTTTTGTAGTTTGTCCAATGGTTGAGAACAGAAGGCGGTCCTGAATGGGGGTTGAGCTTACGCATTGGTGTAAAATACATAAGGGCGTGGAGAATCGCGCGTGGGTTTGATGTTGTTTCTTGGGAAAGCAATGTCCTCGTGCGCCGCCTGTCGTTAGGAAGATGGTTATTGCTGGGCTCCAGCTGCACTGCGGACAAAAAAATCTGAAGGAGGAAAGGGATAGGCAGTTTGGGGGTGGGTTAAAATAGTATAAACTATGCATCTTTCAATAGTTTTAAGTCAGCGACATTTCAGAGGTTTAATGCGCATTGCTCATTTATGTTGTAAAATAAGTTTATGTAGATTTTAGTTGTTTTTCTTATAAATGGTAAAGTAAAATGTATTGCCTTCTAGTTATATAGCAGAGAATGTCTTTAGTTTTTTAATAGGATGCGCTTTTCGGTCTTTGAACATGTTATTATCAAAACACAAAGCACAATTTAAATTAAATACCAGAAGATGTGCATACAATTGGAACCAGCCTTTAAATAGAATTGACTAGCTAACTAAAATAAAAATACAATTAATAAATCCAATATTGGAGTTTAATTCTAAGATTTTTTTTTTAAATCCATATGCTGATTAGCCCTGGATGATTAGTTGAGTTGGTCATTAATTCATTTGATACTTCTAACAAAATAAAAAATGAAGGATACAAAGAAAAGAGGAAAAGGAATCGCTACCACTATTTCTGAACCAGGTAAATATCAATAATGTTAAACTGACCAGCATATGGGACAATGTTAACAGTGAACACTATCGGTGTACTTTTAAATCTAAATATCTGTTAACAGAAATTACAATAATAATAATTGTGTGGGAAATTGTGTTTCCTTACATTTGGTGAATTGGTTTAAGGATGTAAGATCATGTGCAACAGTTTTTGTTTATGAACAGAATTTAATGTAAGAAACTGTATGAAAGCTCTGTGGTTTTCATAAAATAACCAGCTGATTTTATATTACTCACTTGTTTTCATCTTTACATTAAATTGCCTGTATGAATTAATATCTAGAAGCCAGAAGTATGGTATGATTCAACAAACCAACATTGTGGTTTAAAGTGTTATCCCCCTGCTGTGTTAACTGAAACAGCTTTGTGAAGATACTGCATAGCATATGACATTTTTTCCCCTACTAGCATTGAGGATTGTTTCATCGTGTTAAGCATGTGGCCAGTAAAAATACAATACATATACTTTTTTCATGTCTATAATTCCTCTAAGTGAAAAATCACTTTATTTTTAAACACTTTGTAAAGAATGCTTGTATGGATATGGCAGATATAGCCTAGATTAAACAGACGAGGCTCATTCTAGTTTCTCCACAACAAATGTTGATTTACTAATTTGTATACTTGACCATTCTTAAAGTAATCAGCTTGACCATATAAGGCCATTTTACTCTGCTTTTTTAAACGCTGATCTTCGCGTCCTCTTTGATTTGTCTTCAGATTGTATTACAATTGAATTGGCAGTATTCTTGTCTGCATGGTTTTAATATGTGAGAGAATATGAAAGGTGTGTTAAACCCAGAGGTCAACTCAGGGATATATTGTATAGTTTAATCCTCAAGTGACAGCATTATGACAGTCACAAGATAAAAAAAAAGAGATTGATATCATTTAGTAATTTATCTGATTGTCTACAGTCTTAAATGATCCTGTAGTGTTTATTTTAGCATTGTGATAACTTAAAATGTAGCCTAATGATATCGTATAATATGGGTGCCCATTTCTGATCCTGGAGAGTCATTGAAATGCAAGCCACTGTTCACTGAAAGACAATGACAGTTTTATTTTTAACTAATCAATAGATTACAAACTTTTAACCCTTGTGGCTAAAAAGTTATTCTGACTGGTGAGAGCGTCATTACCAAATTATATTAAACAAAATATAGGAAGAGCATGATCAGGATTGTTAGTGACTAAAAACCACAATAATATCCCTTGCTCAGTGCATTAACATAGCGTGGGCTCATTACAATAAAAAAATGGTCTGTTTTCTCTGGTAATGCCCTTTGTGCTGGTTTATTAAATTGTTTTTATATGTTTTTATAAACTTGCATCTTAAATCTGTAAACATGTTATAATATTACTCTGGAATTCATTAAATATCTGATTCGAAATGATTAGTTCAGAATAAAGTGTCATGATTTTAAATACCATCTTAAATCTGTCAACACATGATTTTTAGAGCTGCAACTGAGGGTAAAGTAGAGTACTTTAGATTGAATTTCTTATTATTCCCCATGAATTCATTTCAGAAACAGCCAGATTCGTCAATGAGGAAAAAACTTGATGTCAATTTAAAGTTAGGGTCAAAGCATTTAATCAGAGGGCCTGCACTGAATTTTAGGAATCTTAAATCCAATTGAGACTGTAATTGGGCCAAGGTTATGATAAACAACACCTGTAACAGTGCATGTGAATCTCTTTGGTGTCATTTTGTCTGTAAAAGTATGTAAAACACCAGGAAAGGCCTTTCGTATTTTAATGATTTTACTGCAGAGTGATGCTACATGACAGTAATTTAAATATTGATTTCTAATTTAAGACAGCTACTTCGTTTGTAGGCGTATTCTGACATCCTCACTAATATTTTTGGTGCAGTCTGAAATAAAATGTGATGTATTTCATTAACTGACAGAGGATTATGACATCTGGTAAATTGGGAATTGAATATCTGGCATTATCAGAGAGACCTAAGGTTTTGGGAAATTGTATAACATGGTGAGAGATTTAACTGTTTTTGAAAAAAGAGAAAAAACCAGAAATGTGGCTGCACTTCACCTACTAATGCAAAACAAAATGGCTGTACAGCTTTTTATTTCTGGGCATTATTTTGGGGTATTAGGCTACTTTGCCTGGATGCAGCAAAAACGCTATTGCAAAAATCCTTCACCATATACTTAAGATGCTGAAATAAAGTAATTAAAAAAATGCATTTTCTTATCCTTGTCTCCCAGTATGAGTCTATTCTGAATAGATAAATATGCCAGTAAAAGTAATCATGTAACTATCACCAGTTGCTGAATCACAGAGAATCTTACTATTTTCAACTGAATTACTTTGCTGTTACAGTATGAACAAAGATCAGTGCTCATGGGACTGTGATTTCATTTTCAGTTAGTATAGTCAGAAAAAAATGGTGAATCCAGACATGAAGCTTTGTGATTGGATTTTCAAAAAAATATATCTCGCATTAATTTAAAAAAAAAAAAAAAACACATGTAGGCCTACAGTATGTGGTTTCTTGGAATTTGCATTGTTTCTAGATATAGCCATGAAACTGATAAATCTGAGTCAGTCAGAGGAGATTACTATGAACATGTCAGCTAATAGTTTCCAAATTGAGGACCAACTTTGTGATAGCATTCATTGTTTTTAAAGTCAGAAATGCCATGCCTGATCAATTAACATAGCACCAAACCTTTCCTTTATTTAAGTCTAAAGATAAGCATATCAATAAACCCTTTTAAACTTAAAAAACTGAAACAGCAAGTAAAAAGCATTTGAGCTTAGGTCATAACATGGTAAACAACATAGTCAAGTTTTTTATAGAACTATATCTCCTCCCAGTATTGGTATTCAGCTCTTACCCAAATTCAGACCTTCATTGTAATGAACAAAATTACTCACGGGATGGAGGATGAGCAAATGGACTACAGCCTGGATAAAGCACTGCTATTTTGTATTCATTCCTTTTCTGCTTGATTTAACCAGATTCTGGCAACATTCCATGTGTGTCTCTTGCTGTTTTAGTATTACAAAGGTACAGTAACAAACCAATTAAGACAAAAGCTATTCAATTATATCAAACGTATCCGTTTTAATTGGCATGATTTTGTATACAGGGTGTTATTTTTCGTACTCAGCTGCGCATGGTTGTCTGCTGTCCTGGACACTGCATGCATATACTTGTAAGCTGATATTATTAGCTATATTATGACTGCTGTTGCATGCCAATGTTTAATATTAGATTTAAAAATAAAATTTGAAGTTCAAAATGTAATCTTATTGTAAAACATATTTAGTGTATGCGGTTTATATTTTTAAAATATTTGCTCTTGACCTGGTCTACTTGGCTTGAGCTTGCATCAAGTTCTTGTCGTAACCAGTTTGTGACTTCATTCATCATAGCATAAGGAAATATTTTCTATTATAATTAGTTTACTGCTACTGTATGATTCCAGGAAATGTACAAATGCCCAGTTTATAAGCTTGTTAACCTACAGTATGCATATGTATGTGAAGCCTTGCATTTCGCTGTGGTCACACGAGAGACAAGCATACAGGCAACAACGTAGTGCAACCCAATCATAATGCATGTTTTTGTCACGAAACGCAAACATGCTGCAAAGTAAGACTACGGTATAAAAATGTACTAATTACATTAATAAACCTGTAGTTCCTTCTTAATTAAATAAAAAGGTATAAATTTGTAGTTATTTAGTTCGTAGGTCTACTTATTTAATATGGCAAACATAATAAATATATTGGTATTCATTGTCCTAAACAATGTTTTCAATAATTTTAATTCTAAAATGAAAGATGTTATGATTGGGGGTTAATGTAGGAATGACAGGCATATTGTACACATGTTAAATTAATGTAAAATAAAACACTTTTTAAAAAATACGCTAAACATGTATTTTATTGTAAGAATTTTATTCAAAGCTTAAATATGTTATTGTAGTTGTCGACATTACCATTTGCTCATGCAGATACACACTATTGCATATCTATAGCCTGCATATAATTAATTGGATGAAATGCAGGAATTGGAATGTACCATATACGCTGGCTGTCTGACTTTATGGTCTATATCCTTATTATCATGTGACACTACTATCAAATATGATTGATTGGCTGGTATTGAAAATGTTGCCCCTATGTTGCCTTAGATAAAGGCATCTGCTAAATAAACAAATAATAATAATGTCGCCTGAAAAATAGAACATCATCCTAAAGTGGGAAAACATGTCACCGGGGTGTTGACCAGGGTGGTCACATGAGGCAACAAGCCGGCAACATCTGTGTTACCAGGCCTTTAAATATACAAAATCTTCACCACCAAATGTAGAAATGTCTATAAATCCCACAGTTGTATGATTTGTATTGCTAGAGCACTCAAGTTTAGAGAGATACTGTATAGAGGCCAAACTTGTGACTGTGAAAACTGTACGTCTAATACAGGCCACACATGTACTGTATAAAGTGACATTTTTGCTACCTACTGTATATTACGTACAGTAGGTCAAAGGAAGTGGAAACTATAAAGCGGCATTAATAGATTAAAATAGCAACCTTGTCTATTAGGGCTGCTACAATTAAATCGAAAATCGTTTTTTCCAGTCGATTCCGTGCCTCATTTATATACATCGATATAAATACTGGATAATCGATTCAATAATTACATTTTTGTAATGTGCATAGTTAATAACATTATGCACTGAACGTCCTGCCTTGCTATTTACAGTATTTCTGCCAGACAAGCAGTGGGCGAGCTCTTCTTTTCCTGCTCGTGTTAACAACTAGCATCTGATTTGCTGGTCCCATCCTACCAGCGAATCAGTTTTGAAAATGCTTTGTAAGCACGCCCCTCTGTGTGTGGTCGATGTAAACAAAAAACAAAAAAAGCACACTGCCTTGAATCCGGAGCAGGACAACAGGCTTGTATTCCTGGCAAACAGCCTGCAAATTGAAGAAAACTGACTGACTGTATAGTATGTGCTTTTTTGGAGTTTTAAAATGAACTGTTATATAATGAATATTTAGTAATATTCAATAAGTTTAAAACATTTTTTTTTTAAACGATCAGTGATGTTAAACTCAATTTTGGAGTAACGATCAGCTTGACTTGTATAGCCGGTATGCATGTTGTGGTAAGTAAATCAATTTATTTGTGGTATTATTATTATGATGATGATGTTGTTTTAGGCAGGGATTTCCGCATTGTGTGTTTTACAGATAGTGAAGGTTAGGTGATACAGTATTAACAAGATTCAATGCGTGATGCTGCAGCTGTCACTAAATAATAAAAAAAAAGCTTCACAGTAATATATTTGTGTCTAGTTTATATAGATTACATTCCAAAGTACTGTAATCTGTTTGGAATATTTAGTAACACTCCTGTAGTATGTTAAACTTGCTTTAGGCTTGTTGCAAATGTTGTGGAGTTTTTTTCTTCTCCTGACACTACCAAGGTGTAATTAACCCTCGCATTCCGTTGTTGTGCACAAGCTTTAACTTACAGTAACAGCAATGATATTAAAATAATCACATCGGGGGGAGAGGAATAGAGCGACATGTATGTGGGCGGGACAATCATCGATATTTTTTCGAACTATTCGATTTTGTGTGCCCAATTAATCGATTGCTATTTGGAGGCTTAACTGACAGCCCTGTTGTCTATACAGTATGAGTGGCCAAACCGTGGCTCTTTTGCAGTTCAAGTGCGGCTCCAGGTAAAATGCTGGGTGACGCATGCTTTGCGGCTCGAATGAACTGAAGAAAGAATAATAAACAAAAGAGAGAAAGTAAAAATAAACACAATGTTTATTATTTGTGTTATCTGTATTAATTTGTGTTAATTATTCTTTTTTCTCTCTCGTTCTCTCACCTGTTTCTTTGAGCCTGCATTTTCACTCAAGGATATTTCATCACTTGTTGACTTTCGACACCGCTCGCTGGCGCATGCATATTTTGAAGCAGTTGAAAGTAATCCAATATATTGTAGAAAGAATTCCAGTAAACAAATAAGCAGGTGTCCAGGACTCACAACCTTTGATATAAGGTTACATTGGTTGTCAATATTACACAATATTAGACAGTGTAAAGACAATTACAGTATTTTCTTATTTCAAGCTCCTTGGACTTTTTTTTGGCCCATTCCATGTTTAGTTTGTTAACATCACATCTTCAACTTTGTTTCTTTAACATCCTCCAGATAAATGGCTCGTTTAAGCTGGGAGCTGCCCGAGTTTTCACTGGCTGGCCGATGCAGTGCCTAGCACCAGCTATCCAGGACGAAGCTAAAATGAACGGGGCAGGGGAGCAGGCTGACATTCTGCTGGCCAACTGCATGGTCAAGGACAGATGGAAAGTGGTAAGTGTATATTTTATTTTTTATATGCATTAATTCCCAAAAAGGAAAGGAAAGCATGGAGATATTTACAGAAAAATGTAAGGATTTGTACCTCGATCTGTTCAAAGTACAAATCAACACAAATCATACTGATGTGATTTGCTCCCACTTGAAACTATTTAGATTTTGTATCATTGCATGATTTTATAGTCACTAGCTTGGTGCCCTGTGAAGACAAATATTTGTGATGTGTATTTTGGAGTAGATTGATATGAATTTATTGTGATTTATTTCAATTTTTTCAAAACCCTCATTTTATTGGAATTTTAATCATTAGCAATCCTTGAAAACAGTTTCATAAGTTTAAAAACTTGTCATTGGCAAAACAAGAAAATGTATCATGTAGGCCAGGGAAAATTCTGAGAGCTGCAAGATCACCAAGGTATTGGTGAGACAGTCCATTCCAGACGGTTGCCATGCTGAGGTGCTAGGGAGGCTGCACTTTAGTTGATCCCTGGAGCCAGTATTGCCACCATGGTGTGTGCTGATGCGCCAGGGAGGCTGCAATTAGTCTGGTCCCTGCAGCCAGCATTACATTTCAGCCATCAATACCGGTCCAATAGGAAATCCATGTTACCTGGCGGAGGAAAAGTGCTTCAGTATAGGCTTATATATTACAGTGAAGCTACAGAAAAATCAGGAAGATCTGGAATAAATCCAGTGGCTGCTGTAAATAGTGTAGGTGGCGATGAGGGAAAGACCACGTGACAGAGTTTACCGTGACTTGGCAATTTATTGAAGTCGGAATCAAGGCAGGTTGCATCATTTCTCCACTGGCCTTTACCATGGCAATGAAAGTTATTATTTGGGCCTCAAAATGAGAAATGTGAGGAGAATGGCTGGCTTCTGGCATGCGGCTGCCACCACTTAGAGCATACATGGATGACATGACCACCATGACTACAACGGTAGCCTGCACAAGCAGTTAACATCAGATGGGCACGTATGCAGTTCAAGCCCACCAAGTCGAGGAGCATTTCCATCATCAAAGGCAAATTTGTGGATACTGTGTTTTATATTGATGGCGAGGCCATTCCAACAGTGTCAGAAAAGTCTGTAAAGAGTGGGGGATTTAAAGGACACAGTCAGAGTGGGAGAGGTGAGACAGCAGGAAGTGCAAGGGCAGAATAGGATCGACAGTAGTGCACTAGCGGGCAAGCTTAAAGTCTTGTGCTTTCAGTTTGGTCTTCTTCCAAGGTAGTTGTTACCGCTTACTGTGTATGATGTTTCCCTGTCAACAGTAGAGAGACTGAAAGCCTTGATTAGTTCATACATTAGAAAATGGCTGGGAGTTCTACAGTGCCTGAGCAGGGTATTACTTTATGGTAAAGGGAAACTGCACCTGCCAGTCTCAGCTCTAAATGAGGAATTCAAGTGTGCTAAAGTTCGGCTGGAAATAACTGATGGTATTGCGTGACAAGTGTGTGAGGGAGGTAGCGCCTGTAGTGAGAACTGGGAGAAAATTGGTAGTTAAGGACACGATGGAAGATGCAAAGGTTGCCCTTCGTATCAGTGATATCATGGGGCAAGTAAAACAGGGAAGAGGAGGTCTTGGTCTTAGTTCGGCTTCCCCGGTGGCACAAAACAGCTCCAGCTGAAAGGAGGAAGTTGGTAGTCACTGAAGTGCAAAAGCAGGAGGAGAGGAGGAGGTGTGTGAAGGCGTGTCCCAGGCTAGGCAGGGAGAATGTGGAAAAGTACAAGATTGGCTGGCGAGACCTGTGGACAATATCACAATCTTCCAGGATGTAAGGTGGCTGTGAGCCAGGGTCGCTTCACTTGGGGTCATGACCTGAGCCAATAGAAAATTGCGGCCACATTTATTTTCGCTGATTCTGCCAAAAACACAGAAGACTCCTATATAACAGCGAAGCTATGTCTTGGTTGATCCCCACCACTACTATCTCATTTTACCTTGGTGAAAGCCGAGTGCAATAATAGCATGAAGTAAATAACAACTACTCTCATGTAATAGAAATCTTTAGACCAGCAACTGTGTATAGCACTGACTGATTTTTAAATTTTTTTTATTTAGTGTAGTTTGGTGTGAACCCTACTAAAAAGATAAATGGAATAGAGGTGGCTGTCTGGATGCCTTATTTAAAAAATAAATAAATAAATAAATAAATAAATAAATAGGCCTAAATATTTTACGTCAAGCAGTAGGAGGACAACCATAAAAAATAACCGGCCTCAGCTTTTCTGCACCTTTCTGAAAATTAATAATAAATTGGTTTGAGCATACTGTATTTGTGTGAAAATGTTGAATGCTAAAAAAGTACTCTCTTGTTTTTTGTCTGTTGCCAAGATTCTATCAACTCGAGTGCTGAATGCAAGGCAATGAGTCTTGAGGCAGAGATATGAAAAGACTTTCCAGTAGACCCATGTTTCTAGTAGTCTCTCAATGTCTTTTATGATAAGATTGTACAGTAAGATACACTAATTGTATTTTTCCTTTCAGTGTGTACATCTTTCCTTTTAAAATTACCTTATCATAATAACAAACATTTGTGGCTGAGCATGATGGCAACAAAAAATGATGTGCAGTGTTGATGTGCTGAAACTGTAAAGACTGTATACGGTGAAATTCATCATTATGTTATGTGTTAAAATGGTAATCTGTTTAATGATTATATTTCCAGTTGCTGAAGAAATTGACAGTTTAGACAACCCAGAGTGAACAGAAAATGGGGGAATGTTTAGTAGGGAATTAAGTCACACATTAAAGTTAGATTGGCAGCTAAAGGTAGATTGACTGCTGTCATTTATTCAGGACATCGCTACACAGTCTTTTCATCCCAGACTCCAGAAAATGAAACAGTACTGTATAATAAACAGTTCATTTACAACAGGAGCTGCAGAGGGTGTATAAGGGAGTTGCATTTGAGAAATGCTGTACTTTACAATACGAGGCACTCTACACATGGCAAAACTGTTATTTATTTAATATCCTATTATGGTTTGTGTGTTCTCCTTGTTGGATATTATTTACAGTGCATTCTAACTATTCCAGAAAAAATGTCTGGTTTCTACCAGAAAGCTATAGGTCTTAATTTTTATAGAATTTGTTTTTTCTTCTACCAATATAAAATGGGTAAGTTGTGCCCTAACTTAATCATCTCGTGCTCTGGGTGTGTAAAATATATGTAAAGAAGGTTAACCGTTAAACTGTAATCATAGTTGTGCAGAGCCAGATTTTAGGTCATAAGTATAACTGTATTCACTTGTAAGAAGAATATTTTCTTTCTAATACGTCCTTTGAATTTAAAAGAACCAATTTCTCTGGTCTGTTTAGCTGAAGAAAATTGGAGGAGGAGGGTTCGGTGAAATCTATGAAGCCTCGGATCTGCTGACGAGGGAAAGTGTGGCATTGAAGGTGGAGTCTGCCCAGCAACCAAAACAGGTCCTCAAGATGGAAGTAGCTGTCCTGAAGAAACTGCAAGGTAGGAAGAACTCAACCTCTTTGTTTCGATTTGTAAAGAACACAACAGTGTGAGTGATCTCTAGGGTCTGGTTGTAGACTGCACACGTCCTGAGTGAGAGGGATGAAAAAGGATAGGCTGATTGTTTAAAATTGTTATACAATGTATTTTTTTAATGTTTTGTTTTATATCAGTTAAAACAGTAATGGTGTCTACTCAATGTAGATGTTAAAACATAATAAACTATACATTATTTTAAAATAAGCTTTTAAATAATTATTTACAAATGTGGATATATCTCTGCCACTTTGTTTTTGCTTTATATTTACAAACAAATGTTGTTTTTATTGTTGGCACTGAGAAAATCCCTTTTGTATGACTGAAGTTGGCAGGAAACAATTCTAAAAATGTCAGTTTAACATTGTAATTTTATAATATCTTACAAAAAATATGGTGTGTGAATTTGTATTCAATTTATTTAAGATTTCTCCCTTTTTAAATTCATTTACACAAAATGTAATTCTTGTAATGGAAAGTTATTTGTGTATTAGATACAATAAAATTAAATAATATATAATTTTATTTTTTTTTTTTTTTTCAGGAAAAGACCATGTTTGTAAGTTCATTGGTTGTGGAAGAAATGAAAAGTTCAATTATGTGGTTATGCAACTTCAGGTAAGCTGGATAACTTTGTACTTCCTTAAAAATTACACTTGTGTAAAATATGCTGTCTGTTACATGACAAAGTAGACCCTAGAGTCTGTTTAATTAACCGTTTTTTCAACTTATATGTGACAATGCAACAAAAATAAACAGTGCAACACAAATGAATGTTTATTAATTATTTAAATTATTTTTAATTGTGTCCACATACTTACTAACAAGGTGGAAATGTCTGATCTAAGGCAGGGGTGCCCAAGGTTTACAGAGCAGAGGGCTACATAGCAAAGTTACTGTGTGTTGCAATGTGACCAAATAGCATGGAAATACCGAAAATAACAAACAAGTTACAACTTTGCAAAATCTTTGAATTTTAGTAAACTGTATACATACCTGCAGTAATATCTGCTGCTATCACCACAATTGGGCCACATAGTTAAACGCAACATGTCACCGGACCTTAACCTCTCTACTCACTTGCATTTCTGCATAAAAAAAAATCATCTTTTTTTGGTGTTACAAAAAGTCTTGTTATTTGTAAGAGTGGAAAAGCTAGTGAATGTATTCTTTTTTGTGTCAAGTAGCCATGTTTTCTGCCATATAAATATTATTTCGGCGCAAAGTGAATGTACAGTTACACACAACAAAAAGCCAACCAATAGAATGTTAGCAGAAGCTGACACGAGGCAGTTGCCCTAGCAACCAGTAGCAGCAGACAGGGTCAGTTAAAATGTTTGAAAAAAATCTGCCGGCGGGTGGCCATTTAAAGTCCTGCGGTGGTTCCAGTATTTTATGACTTAGCTTGCCATTTACCAAATAAGACTCACAGCGGCGCCATATGGCGGTGGTTCCAGGGTCTAAATTAAAGTAATACGTTTGAGCAGGTAACAGTTGAACACTTATGGCAATCATCAAGGCACTCATCCTTTATCACCACTTGGACCAACAACTCCACTGTAAATATTAAATAGCTTCAGATGACATTTTTATATTGCCATTTTTATAACATCTCTTAAATTCCATCATGCTGCTCTTTTGATTTTTTTGATTCAATTTTGATTCAACACAGATGGCTTAGTGGTGAAGTCAGACCAGGAAATACAGACAACAATACTGCAGATGGAAGCGCTGGTGTGTTTATTTAATAACTGGAAAGGTTGAAACAAAACAAAACAATGAATACAAAACAAACGGCACGATGGCCAAAGCAAATACACAAAACATTAACAAGACAAAACACACAAGTATCGTGCTGGTGTAAAACCAGCACGGGTAGCAATTGTAGTTCTAATTATATAGATCTTACTTTCACGCACATCTCTCATTCCTCCTCTGAACACTCAACCCTCATGAGCGACTGATCTGCTCTTCATATATACGTGACCATCTCCAAATTGTTAATTTGTTTAATTATTTTGGAGATGTGCACATTATGCACGTGTTTAGCTGGATGGGAAATTTTAACCCCATCAATGCTGTAAAACAATAATAACAAACATGTTTTTAAACACTAAACAATACATTGAAATCATAATAATACAATAAATACAAAATAAACAAAATACACACAATCCTGGCAGCAGAAATGCTGCAAGTGGCACCGCTGACAGCGGCAATGCTGACACCGGCAACCCTGGCAGCGGAATTGCTGCCAGTGGCAATGCTGGCAGCGGCAATTTTTGGGCCATTAAAATTAATCATTATTTAATTACACTTTACAGCAGTGTATGAAAAGTCAATACTAACTGTGTTCTTTTAGTATTTATGCAGCTGGTGAAACTGGTTTGTCAGACTTGGTTATCATTTTCTGTTAATTATAGTAGACACTTTTTTTTCTGAAAGAATATGAAGTACTTGACAACTGACTTGAAACCAGTACCCTTGTTCACTATCTAAGTTGTTTTCTATTTTTTTTTGTAATCCATTTTACCCAATTTGAAATGTTGTCTTACCATGGCAAACCACTCTCAATCTGTGCCCACTATTAAGCACAAAGCCCAAAGTAGCGCTTGCTGTGGGTCCCCAGACAAGATCGGCAACTTGGTGCAAACCAGATTCAAACCTTGTGTGCATTGCTTTTACAAGGTGAGCCACTGAGGAACCCATCTAAGTACAGTACTTTTCAGTGCCTTGATGTGAACCAGCTTTCAAATAACGTTTTTTTTTCTAGTAATACACATACTGGTTTTAACAAAATATTTAAAATATGTATTTAAAATATGTATTTAATTTATACATTTGTTGAGTTGCTTTAAAAGAAAAAATCCGTCTTACCCAGGACCACACCAATTTGAAAATTGAGGTTATCTAATTGCAGATCTTAAATTCAAGCATAACGATTTTTACCAGTTTCATGAAAGAAACGACTGCCGTTTATTGAACATCAACATTTATTTAAACCATTAAACGATTTATGATAATTAAAAATTTGTGAAGAGGGCCTTGTATACCATAAAGCTATACAATAAATGTTATGACGTAAGGTTTTCTAATTATCTTATCTCGCACCAGTGTCTTCATTTTTTATGGGCCGGAAATATATATTTTAGGAACTTTGGAAGCAGTACAACCATTTCTTTGCTTGTTTATTTCTTGTTCCCTAGGAACTAGTAATGAGAGGCACATTCATATATCTGTAGTGTCTGTATCTGACACGCAAATAAGAAAATCACAGCATTTTTTTACTTTTCAGATGCAGTAGAGAATACAAATGTGTTTATAAATGAATGCATCTGCAGATAAGTATAAACCTACAGTATAAATAGATGCATCTGTAGCAATAAAAAAAAATACATAACTGAATCTAAATGCATTTTTTAGAAAATGCAGATGAACTCATAATAAATATACTGGGGAAATACTGCATTTAAATGGATAGAATAGTGCCATCTCTTTGTTCAAACTATATTATTTATGTATTGATAGGAATGGCCATAATCATTTATCAAATAATCAAATAGAAAATTGTTAATCGTTTAGAAAATGATTAATCATGTCATATATCTTGTATTGCAACAAACATAATGTATAAATAAGTATTAAATACATTTCTTTCTATAGCTCTAATTTACTCAAGCTCCTGACAGAAAAAAACACAAAAAACCAGGCGTTCTTAAAAGTGCAGGGTGATACCAATACTGTAGCTATGGGTAATGGAGGTGGTGGGAATGCACCATTGCACCTATTAAAACTGTATTTAATTATTTTACAAAACAGGTGTATTTTATAAAAGCAGATATCATGGTTAATGTGGTTAATATTATATAATATATACGTTTGGGGACATTTGACCAAAGTAGACACTAAAACACTACAATTCACACTTTACAAGAAAAGACTAAGCTCTATGCTGTTCATGTAGACAATAATAACCACATGATACAAGCATGTATCCAACTACCTGCAGAGAGAGGCCCAGCTGCAAGCCTCGGCCTCTGTTCACTGCAAGACTGAGAGTATGCTTTGCACAAGCAGCAGAATTACCATCAAATCACAACAAACCATTACAGCTTGCCCCACCAAATGCACTCCACAAAGGAGCGAGTCACGAACCTAATGGTTGAAACGATTGCTAAAGATTAATTGACTATCAGCACTGTTGAAGGACAAGGTTAAATAAATAAAATAAAAAAGCACGTTTTGTAGTACAGTATTAACATGACTTTAGGCAATGATTGTACTTAATACATAATTTATGAGGCTTTATGTAGCAGAATGTATTCCATGATTGGGAGGTATATACCATATTACTTAATGTAAACATTTATTTATTTTTTATAGTTTTCCAGTTTTTCAGTACTTGATTACAGCTCCTTTTAATAAAAAGAGCTACTTAGGCTACGTATACACACAGGCCAAATGTGGTTCACGTTTTGCTCTTAATACGGTTTGTATATACGCACAGTTTGGTTACAAAGGGCAGTGACAACCGCACTAGTTAATCCTGTTCGGAACAAGTATCGAGTGTGGTTATTGTGGTATTCATTCAGTTAGTTCAGTTAGTTAATGCGCACTAACTGTGTATGTGTATTACAACCGCACTAACACAACCACAGTTGGTGCTCTGTGGATTTCTGCGCAACTGATGATGTCATTGTTTATCAGACATTTCCATGTGATAAACATAGCTAAAAAATATACATAGATACCTGATGAGCCAAGTTGATTTTGGAATTTTGATGAATAGTAAATGCATAAAATGGTAAATAGTGCATACATATAATACACTTTTTTATTTAATCAAAGTACAGTTGTATAATATTTTGTTGTAAGAAAAAAAAAAAAAATTGTATTTCTGGTTACAACAATATGGGACAATTTGTATCCCCAAATGCCACAGTGCGACCGCAACTCTTTTTCCCACCGATACCGAACGTCTCATCTGTGTGTTTTGGCACTCCAGGAAATGTCTCAGGAAATGACAAAGACGCATATACGACTCTTTAGACATGCGTACATTTTTAATCCAGTCATTTGGAAGCCACTGAAGTCGTTCCTACCAGCCTTCTGGTCTGAAGTTCGCCCAAATGTTTCGATCTTCCGTCATGGTACTGCAGATCGTCACCACTGTATTTATCAGTGCAGAAAAAGCTAAACGGCGTCGCCGCTGGTTTTGCAGAAAAGAGCATAGCTGTGCTTGACGAGCTCTCAATCGATTACGTACAGTACTTTCTTCCAAAAGCATAAACAAAAACAGCCTCCATGTTCTCACACAAAACCTTACAATCGGCATGTAATGATGGCCCGAGTTCAGTGGTTTGTTTAAACAGGGAGTGCACTCATTTCAGTAATGAAAGGTGTGTGTACAACAAACAACCGCAGCGAGTGCCATTTGTAAATACTGTTGCCGAGCCAACTGCAGTTTGTGTGTACGTAACCTTATTGAAGCATTGTGAAATAGTCTTTTTTTATGTATTACCTCAATTTTGGTATTATGTAACCATTATTTTTTAGCCAGTGGCACGTTGATGTAAAGTATAATAATGTAACAGTTTAATTGTTTAGTAAATTCTGTATATTCAATTATTAAAATATACAGAAATGTCCATCCCTGTGTATTGGTCAAGCTGTTTGAAGGATTGTTTTTAAGTATTTTTCCTGATGAATTGTGGTATGGAGTGCTGGGTTACAGTAGTAGATGAGTTGCATATATATGTACATTTATAAAACTTTAAGGATAGAGAAGTGCTTATCAAGCTGTGATGAGAAATGGTTAGGACATTCTTTAGCATGCATTATTGAGAATTGTCAGAATCAGGAGAAACTGTGTACTTAAAAAATCAATAATCTACAGATGTGGTCTTTTTAAAACCATTTGTATTATTATTTTTATTTTAGCGAATGTAACACATTTTCTTACTCTCATATAAATGTATATTTACACTCAAACCATTTTATAACTAGTACCCTTACAAGAAAAAGTGTTTTGCTACTGTAATCATGTCAACATTACATACAGCATGTTATGCCTAGGATATAAGGTGTGTGCCGTATGAAGATTTGGCCTTAGAACTTGCATGTTGGTTAACATTCCTAACTTGAAATAAGTATTCATAGTCCAGTAACTTTAAAATGTGTTTTCATGTTGGCTGTTTAGGCTGCCTGAAATGAATTCATGTAATTTAAAATGTGGCCCTTTTAAAAATTGAGAATTTGAGGTAATTGTGTGGTTTTCCCCAGGGAAGAAACCTTGCAGACCTCAGACGTAGCCAGCCACGTGGGACCTTCACAATGAGCACAACCCTTCGATTAGGAAAACAGATCTTAGAATCAATAGAAGCCATTCACTCTGTTGGGTTCCTGCACCGGGATATCAAACCTGTATGTACCCTTTTAAACGTGTAAGCATCATTGAGAAGAGAATGATCTTTTAAGACATACATGAACCCCCACTCCCTGTTGCAAACACAAACCAGCCCATACCTTTTCAAATGTTAATTCAAATGCTGAAAACAGAAAGAACCAGCAAAAAAAAAAAATGGGTACCATTGCAAAAGCTAACTGTTTTTTTC
The DNA here is from genome assembly GCA_030684275.1 of Acipenser oxyrinchus oxyrinchus. Lineage (NCBI taxonomy): Eukaryota > Metazoa > Chordata > Actinopteri > Acipenseriformes > Acipenseridae > Acipenser > Acipenser oxyrinchus. The sequence goes on from CM060251.1 coordinate 15,520,239, forward strand.
TGCGTTTGCACACAGGTTAAACTATCTTCATTTACAATATTAGTGTAATAATAGTTATTTTTGCTTAAATCTGGAGTATGCAAACCGGATGACTCTCTTTGAGAAAGCAGATTGATGTCACACTTCTTCTAATTGTACAGCTAACACATGGATCTATTACAGGACAGCACTGCAAATGTACCAAATATAAAAAACATCATGTAGTTTTCCAGAACATCCTGTCTTTAACTTGTCTAGTGGTTAATAAACCACTTTGCTGGGTCTGTAGGACAAATAGACTCAATTTACTGTGTTGGAATTCACAATATGCACTTTTATGCAAATTAAGCAAGATCAGTCTGTTCCAATATTACATTTTTTAATAGATTATGTTTTTTAAAGATACATATTGTTATATGTTTTCCAGATGTCTGTGCTCCAAAATACACCTATGTCATATGGCCAAGAGGTTAATTAATGGTTAGAATATCCTACAGGTCAGGTACCAGCTTTTTAATGCTACACTATGTGACATTGTGGAAGGTCACTTTACATTTGTGTCCTGCACTTTGCTCCAGATTAAGAAAAAACAAACCAGCAGGACCTAGTTTGAAACAATATACTATACAGTTTCCATAGCAATCCTAGTGCAGCCTAGAATACAACACATTTCCTGTTGATAAAGAATGAAATAGATTTAAGAGCACGGATTTGTGGTGGACTTTTGATTATCTCTGTTAAAGTTTATTGCAAAAAGATCTCAACTGCATATAGTGTCAAATTTGCACATTTTGGAGAAATATTAAGTGTGTCGTAGGACACCTTATCTGGAAAACATGTTTAAACTTTTCTTTCTGTAAAAAAAAGTCTATAAATCCATATGGTGTGAGTCATTCTGCACCATAGTCTTTAATTTTGGAAGGCATTAGATGTTTTTCAGTTTTTAACATTCTAAATTCAGTCACATGAAATTCCATTGCATAACTTCCTTTTTTTATTTATTCATTTGTTTATTTGTTTATTTGTTTATTCTTCCAGTCTAATTTTGCCATGGGACGACTCCCTTCAACGTATAGGAAATGCTTCATGTTAGATTTTGGCCTTGCACGACAATACACTAACACCAATGGAGAAGTAAGACCTGTAAGTAACTCTGCAATTTTATGTTTATTCTATTAAGTTGAATTTTCTTACAATATAATGCATTCTTAAATGTGCCTCAGAGTTTTGGCATCTTTTAAGAAAATACTTTTTTAAAATGATCTATTTTATTAAACATATCTATGTTACATTAAGTGTGATTTGAGAATTATTCCCTAAATGTATTTGGTAAGAGTTTCCTTTAGGGCTGTTCAAAACTGATTTTGATAGATATTGTTGCTTTGGAAAGGGATTGATTTACAAATGTCAGTATAGAATGCATTATACTCTCTGTTATCCCTTTTTGATCTTAAACCTGAATTCACAAAGCTGTCAAACAACCAGCTGAAAGAAACTGTTGTACAAGCCATTGAAACAGTTGTGAATTGCTTGTAGCGTGATCGTGTATCTTTATAGACTGGCCTACAAAGAGCTATTTCATGAGCATTGAGTGAAAAAAAGCTCATGCGGAGCCACAAGTTTATGAGGGTCTTTTTTTCAGAATTAAAAAAAAAGATCTCAGTTTCTTATTGAACATATTGATCTATTTATGCCATTCGTGAGATTAAAATTACATTATTGGTGTTCTTCAGTGCTAGGCACTGCTACAAGAGTACATTATTAAATACATGCATTACATTTTAATTATGCTAACTAAAAGTAATCACTGGAATTATAATTAAATTGTTTATCTACTGTATCTACAGTATGTCAATTGTAAGTCGCCCTAGATAAGGGCGTCTGCTAAGAAATAAATAATAATAATAATATGTTGGACGAAAAATGTAAAACACATACCACAACTCTGTCAATGTGCACACAGGCTTCTAGGAAATAGTGAAACATTTTCCAAAATCCAAAATTGTGTGTCCCATCATTTAACTGGATTAAATAGTAGGCCTATATGTGCTGTTTGAGTTAATTGCTGCTGTTAACAAGATGCATTTGTCTGATGGATGTTTTTTTTTATTATTATCATAATAGAAGATACAGAACTATTAGTCAAGATATTGCCTTCATACTTGGTACATAGTTGTATTCTGTGATTTTCTAGGTCAAATACTCTGTTGCCGCCATAGTATCAAAGTTTGGTATCAGAAACCGTTTGAAGTAGTGAGTTCATATTTACAGGGTTATATAAACCCAACATGCTTAATGTGCTGGTGGCCATGACATTGACCTTTTGATATAATGTGGCTGCCATATTGAGGTCATATGACCTTTGATGTTACAGCTGCAAAGAGACAGTACAGTTTGGTACACAGCTGTATTTCTTGATGTTCTTGCTAAAGTTCCGTTACATGCGTTGTCTGGAAATTAACACCTTCGTTGTCACATTGCTTTAAACTCTGGCTATAACATGTTTTGGCATATGCTCTTTATAGCTGGTATACAGTGTATACTATGATTCTCTCAAAAAATTCAGTTACGGGTGGTGTGCAACATTGTTTAACCTGTGGATATGTCAATGATACTATAATTTTCACATTACCATTTTACTTCATATTTACAAACCATTTGCTCTGATATGGCATACCCCTTAGATTATGCTGCCAGAGATGCTGTGTTTTTGTTTACAATTTCTAGTTTTAATTGAAAATGTTCTTCAAATGCTCTGTATTTCACCACAGAATCACCTGTGTGCATTACAGTAGCTTGAAGCAGGTAATGCTGTTTTCAATGAAGTCATTCCAAATTTCTGATGCCAAGGCAAATATCTGTAGTTCTCAAATCAAAACACAAAAATCTCAAGATTTCTCAAAAGATTCTTGCAATAGTAATATTATAAGACAGCAGACTATATATGCTCACGTAGACAGCCAGTCGGTAGTTCTCCAAGGAATGTATAGGATTACAATAGATATTTGGATAACACATATCTAGACTTCAGGAGCAATATTCTATTCAAATACATACTGCTGTTAACTCAGTTTAGGTAGAGATAACAAACTGGCTTGTATACATATAAAAAATAGAATATTGTAGGCTATATTAACAAAAAAAGCATGTTTTGGCGGTTCAAGGTAGAAGTGCTTATAACTTTTTTATTTTCGCGATTCTGACTTTCAAATGCCGTCGGTATTTTATTATTATTATTATTATTATTATTATTATTATTATTATTATTATTATTATTATTGTTATTATTATTAGTAGTAGTAGTAGTAGTCGTAGTAGTCGTAGTAATAGTATTCTTTCTTTTTCTTTCTTTCTTTCTTTCTTTCTTTCTTTCTTTCTTTCTTTCTTTCTTTCTTAGCAGACACCCTTATCCAGGGCGACTTACAATTGTTACAAGATGTCACATTATTGTTACATGTATTTAGGAAGAGCCAGGAACAGACAACCACGGATCTTTAACACACGCAGAGTAATTTAAATTTTAAAAGTGAAAACCGTCAAAATGACTGCCTTGATGGTTCTACTGTTAAATCACATGGATTTGGCTGGACCTGACAGCAGCCTGGCAAACAGTACAAACCTGAGTGCACAGTGCCAACAGTGAAGGGTGTTTTTTATTCCACTAGCAGAAGTAAAAATGATCATTATTTCATGAGCCCCTAGTTGGGAGCCACTGAAACATAAAATGGCATAAAGCATTTGTACAGTCGCACAAAATAAGAGCTGGTTAAAGTTCTGCTACGTGAGATCAATATTTTATTTGTCTGCATGCATCAGTGAGTGATGTACTCAAGCACTGCTTGAGCTGCATTTCTTTGCTGACTCAGCTGCTCTTCAGTGATTAAAAATGCAAGTCCCTCATGATCCAGCCTGCACTGCAGCAGTTTTTAGAAGCAATAGCAAACTGTGAAGAAGTGCCCTAGCTTTTACTGAAAATGACCTTCAGCCAAAAGTATAAATGGCACTGAAGAACACAATGATTTAGAGTTATTGTTGGGAATGAACTATGATTTCTCATTTAATACAGATATCAACCTGTAATTGACTAATAGATGTGAGGCAGCTGAGGACAAGACATTTTAGCACGTACAGTATATGTACTGAATTAAATTCGTGCTTAGAAAAATATATATTTTTATCTTGTTTTCCCTTTAAGATTAATTTAGGTAAACGTCGGAAACAACACAGCAATGAAGGTGTTTGTTTATGTTTTTAAAGATTTATTTAATTTTGATTCAGGAGAAAACAGTTCTATTAGAGGAGGTCAATGAGTGCAGAAAGCATGTTTGCATATATATGAACCACTATATAGAATATTGACTAGGTCACAAATTACGATTGGTCTGATTTATTTGGCATTTTATTTTTGCTGTGTGGTAATGGTAAAACCAGGCCGGCTAGTTACCCAGACCCCAGTTAGCACTACTCTTGAACTGACTTGTGGTATCTTAGGTAATACAGTCTAAAGCCCTGTCCGCACTACATAACCGATCTCGAGAACTGTACTCCAAAACCATTCGAATTAATCCAGCTCAAAGCGTCCACACTGAAGTAACATGTCATGTTTAGTCGGGCTTAATGTGTACACACGCTGTTACTATTAAAATAGTTTGGTTACAGTTCCTAGCAGCGCAATGAACAGTGGAAATTAATATGATAGTATCCCACCTTGCACTGTTTTATTTAATGTTATCTGACGTGCAAGGAGAGAGAGGACAAAAGCCGTCACATTAAACTTAAAAATTAAGCCCTACTATTAATTTCAATGGGGAGTTTATTTTAAACTAATTATTTTTCAAACATATTTCATTGAACAAAATCTAAAAATTTAAGTGCCCCATAGCATGTTTCAAACTTTGAACTTGATCTGCTTTTTCTTGGCAGAGTTAGTAGCCAACTGTATACTACTTGTTGCTATGTTAAGTAAGCAGACAAATGTAGTGTTAAGAACCGATACCAGGGTGGCGAAAACAGTGTGCGTTATCCAAAGGTGTGTGTAATACAACAAAAAAGTGTGTGGAATGCATTGGAGCTCGTTTTGCACCAGTGCACGGCAATATCATAAATTTACGGTATACACTTAAAAGAGTGCTAATGCTTTATGAATATATATATATATATATATATATATATATATATATATATATATATATATATATATATATATATATATATATAACTGCAGTGTACAACATTGAAGGCATATGAAAGTAAAGGTTTTTAAAAAATGTACACAAAAGTTTTAAAAGTGAACACAGTGCAGTAAACTTGTTGTTGTTCAAGATTTGTAATTATACAGAAAGTCTGTGGATGGTGTGATGATTATTAGAATAGAATGTTCTATTCTAATAATCATCACACCATCCACTGATTTCTTGTATAATTACAAATCTTGAATAATAAGTTTACTGCACTGTTTAAAAAGCCAAAGAAGGGCTTTTGCCCCAATCGTCCTGAAAATAAAATTACCCATATATATATATATATATATATATATATATATATATATGGGTAATTCAAATGAAATAGACACAAAAACATGTCATTTAAATATAATATGACACTGGGGTTTGACACTGAGACATCAATTCTCATTTTCTTTAATTTTTTCTGGACACTGAACAATTGGAGATTTGCTGGCAGCACAACTGTAACAAATCATGACAGAGAAAGTTACTCATGCATCTATGGACTGAATGTCTATTCAATCTTCAGGCATTCATCTTCATTACCAATTATTTTATACGTAGAACTTAAGTCACCTCTATTAAAAAATATATGTTTTTTTTGTTTTTTTTTGACACATTGATTTCATTTATGTATTGTTTGCTGTTTATGTTCTGTCATATTATGTTGATTTTCCTTTTTTTGTTTTACAGTTCCTTTTGGCCTTTTATTTAGAAGCAAATGTTTGAAGTGTTACTCCGTCAGCTGCTTGTTACCATCACAGTGCAGTAAAGTTGTGAGTGTGCTGTCACCAAGCTTTCTGTGTCACAATACTAGACAGGGATCTCGTCTGGAGATTTCTTTGCCTTCAAACACATATTGGCACAGAAAGTGTTTAAAAGGTACAATACACAATTATATTATCGATCATTTCTGATAGCCCTGCTAGTATGAAGTGGAACTTGGATGTGTTTCAAAGGATTACATAGAAGCCAGTGGACAGAAGTTTAAGAAATAAAAATAACAATAACATCTAACTTGAGAATCTTTTTTTTAATTAGTAGGATGGTATTCTAATTACTCTTCAGCATCTGCTTGCTTTACCCAGTTTTACAGCATAAATAAAGGCCCAAGGTGATTTAAATACAGGGGACCAGATTCTGAGCTTTTTCTTTTTTTTTTTTTTGTTGTTGTTGTTGTTGTTATTGGCACAATTAAGTATATTGCTGTTTTGGTAATTTTGTAGAATGCATTTTTCGTTTCCAAAAAAAATTGCTATTGAGAAATTGGAGGTTCTAGACCAGTATCTCTTGTCCATATGTTTCACCAATCAGTATTCTCTTCTCTATAGTGACATTCAATAATTTTTTCGCAGATGATCATGTAAGGACTGTCAGGGTGTGTTCACAAACAATTGTCATTTAGATTTCAGCATGTCATTTGTAAGCTTTTAATATCATGTTTTTTCAATTTAATTAATGTGATAACGTTTTAAAGGTAAAATGATTTTACTTGTCAAACAATAATGCTTGTTATTGATTTGTAGTAATATATATACTTTTTTTTTTTTAGCCTAGAAATGTTGCAGGATTTCGGGGAACTGTTCGTTATGCTTCAGTAAATGCACATAAAAACAAAGTGAGTGCCATTTTATTTTTTATTTCTTCTGTGTGGGATGAAAGGGAAGTATAATAATGAGCAAGACTGAGCGCCTTGGGATACATCCCTTGTATAACGTGCACCTCTTCTACAAAATGCACATCTTGTATAACACATACCTCTTGTATACAGCCTTATCAGTATACTAGACAATATTATTACCTGAGTATACTGCACACCTTGTATATAACAGTCAATCTCTATACTTTATAGCATGTACTGTATATTTGTAAAAGGGTACATGTTTATTCAAAAAAGGGTAATTGTTGAGAGGAGCATTTTTCATGCCGTGTCAATTGTTTTCAACTTTCAATCTCATTCAGTACATACTCACCTTACGTCTGTGGTAGTTTAACCTTTAGATAATTTGGTCCATTAAATTATGATTTGTCCCTGTTGGACACATAGAGAATAGATATAATTTACCCCGTCCAGTCCAGACAGCATATATTGGCAAATGGTGTATTTTTTCATAGACATGACAAAAAATAATTATTTTTGTTTTGTAACATTTTCTAGGAAATGGGTCGACATGATGACCTGTGGTCCTTATTTTACATGTTGGTTGAATTTGCAGTTGGACAGCTACCTTGGCGTAAAATTAAAGATAAGGTTGGTACATGTCAGTGTAATGTGTTTTTTTTGGTGTAGTTTCTTTTTACATACAGAGAATCAAAATACAAATGCTAAATTTATAATCGCTCAAAAACAAATATATATATTTGTTTGTTTTTAACAGGAGCAAGTGGGTCAGATCAAGGAGCGATATGATCACAGGATGCTGCTGAAACACATGCCTTCAGAGTTTCATATCTTCTTGGATCATGTATCAAGCCTTGAGTATTTCACTAAACCAGACTATCAGGTAAAAACACTACTCATTTAAATCCATATATCAACAGGGAACCATTATGGTTGGTGATGTCATACAGAGATGAAAAATCTCCGCTGATTGGCGGTTTTCCGCTTTTACTCAGTCCCCCAGGGCTATTGATGTGCTCAATGCAGGTCCGGGGGAAAAAAATGTTCCCAATTATTATTATTTTTTTTAGTTTTTTTCCTAAGCTATTAACACATTTGTGAAAGTTGGTGAGGTTTGTATTTTTACATAAAACAAAACAAAAAATGAAAAAAATAAGGCACGGTTTCATTAAGGCAATTGTTTTTACATTACGTACCCCATTGGTGCTTGCAGACGGCTGTGTTGGCAAGTTGCTATTTCATTGGTCCGCAAACAAGTACATTGTTCACAAAGCCTGTGGACCCCCACTCTCCTGGAATAATCCATAAATTAGGCATGTATAGCTCACCTTCAAACTGCAAACACCGTCTCTGCCTTTATTGTAAATGCTTTCCTGTTAAAAATATACTGACGGTATTGCTTGCATCTTATACAACACTACCTAATTACAAGGCGTTGGAAAGCCATATTCTCTGCAGAAAACATGTAGACATAATAAATACTCTTCGCAGTAACTACAGCCTGTCGTTTGCATTTTCTTTGTAACCTGATGTTGATGGAAACAAACATGGTGATCCAGCGAATTATAAAATACATCCCATGTTTAAACAAGCATCTTTTGAAAAACAAGAAGTTGCCATTTGATTCCCATAGAAGACAGCGTGAAAAATCAAGAGGTCATTTTAAACTTTTTTTATTAACAGAAAGTTGTGTTCATTGGATCATGGTATACAGTAGTCCTATGTTAGTCTGTATTCTATATTGTAAGTTGTAGTGTAGTTATATATCATCTTGAAGAAAGTGTACATTTTAGTATTAGAAACAGTTATTATGAGAAGAGGTTAAGTCAAGCGTAAACTCGGTTTTATTATAAGGCACAGACAAACAAAAACGGCAAATAGCTGTCTTGTTTTATAAGCTTTTGCTTTACCTGTATTTTCAGCTTTTAATGTCAGTGTTTGAGAACAGCATGAAAGAACGAACGATAACTGAAAATGAACCATTTGACTGGGAGAAAGGAGGAACTGATTCATTATTATCAACCAGCACCTCTACCCCACCTCAGCACAACACAAGGCAGACGGCAGCCATGGTCGGGTAAGCAAATTATATTTCCAGAAGGACTGGATTACACATACCGGCGGTACATCTCCCCCCCCCAATATGGATTTTGCGTTACCCAACACACTACTTTATTTCATAATAAATTATAAGTAGCTAGACATGATTTAATTTAATGATTGAAATGCATTTATGTTGGAGGCAGATTCTGACAGAATGTTTTTGTTCTTCTCAGGGAGTTTGTGTCCGCTTTCGCTACATTTGACACTGTTGTTTCAGCGGGATGTACAGTACTGTAGCTAGTACAAGTCTTCTGGATACTGGAGTAAAATCCTATGCCATTGAACACCAGATCTGTTTCTTTTATATAAATGTAATTTCACAATTATTGTACATGTATTAATTTAACATACATTAATTTACGTTATTCCACATACTGTTCATGAATGTCATCATGGCCTATTTTTCTATAACCTGATTAGCTAAGATATTGAGGCCAACATCTTCAGAAACACTTCCTGGTTTTGATAAAACTATGTATGCCCATTTGCTATAATATGCTATTTCTATGTGCAGTATATCAAGTATCATACAGTATAGGTAATTCATGTAATAGACAAACTGTCCCATATTAATTGAGTATTGCTGCCAGATAGTTAATGTTCACAAAGCTGACTGTTTTTTACTGTTGCAAATGTTCACAAAGCTGACTGTTTTTTTACTTTTGCAAAACAAGTATAAACAGCACACCTAACTGCTAATTCTTCCAGTACTGCATTTTGTGGTGTGCGTAGAGTGGACATCTTGGCTTTCACCAAAGAGTAGGGCTATCAAGTTATAGTTTGATGGCGTTCAGTGACCTTTGTAGCAGTGACATTTGTAGCAGCAGTTTTACAAACCTCATAGACCATTTGAGATACTGGGTTACAAGGCCAATATGATAAATGTGTCGGTGGCCATGATATGGACCTCTGACCTATTATGGCTGCCATATTGACTGTTTTTTTTTAATGTTTATGCAGTATTCTCTCAGTAAAGTTAGGTGTTGTCCAGTTAAACATGTTTTTCAACCATTGGTAATATCAGTGATAAAGAGCCCACATGTTTTCACATATTGTATCTATTTAACTTCATGTTTACAAATCATTTGATTACACTGAGCTTCATTTCCCTTACTTTAGGCCCTCTGGCGATGCTTTGTTTGTGTTTACTGAGGGTCTCTTTTTGTATGTTATTATTGTGATAAGATTATTAGATAGCTTGTATCTTGCACTGGGACCAAATCATTCCTATACCAACCAATGTAAAATAATCTGCTTGTAAGAATCAAGCAATCTGCTTATAAGAATCATTTTGGGGCAAACTGACTACATGTAATACGGTACTTGTAATGTGTACAGCGAGTACAAGCTATTTTTAAATTTGAATTTGATCACATCTTGCGTGATTAGGCACGTACGCAGTGTGGATAGTGCAATGATGCAGGAAACACTCCATTGTTTGTATTCAAACAAGACTGCGCCACTGCATTGTGCAGGTATGTTTTTTGTGTTCTCTTAGTGAAAATGTGTTTCAATAAAGTGAATACACGTTCATTGAATACATACTGAGTACAGCAGTGTTACTGTGTGATATGCATGTAGATGGCGCAGCGCGGTGAGGAAGAGGGGACTGCAGCGCTTTGCATCTCCGCTTAGTGAAAAACTGTGAGATTTGCATCGCAACAGAAAATAAGTAAGCCACAGATGTTTAAATGCAGTAGTAGTCCTGACAGTAAAATACTGTACTGTAATGTCATTTTAATTCAAAGGCCACTGCATTTAAACTAGACACCCTCACGAGACGATCGCTTCTCAAGTATACTGTAGTAAAATAGGATTCTGCAGCCTTGAGTAAACATAATCGTGATCATATAACAAGCTGCTTACACACGAGGACTTGTTTTGATGTATTGTCCTCAATGATTGAGCACCATTGACATCTGTATATATTTAAACTGCTGATGGCACGCTTTTGCTAATTGTAATGCAATAGAGTGACCGAGGACAGTGTAAATTATCAGGCTGGAGTCTTGATTTACAGTTTTAAACTGGGGTTGGTTTTATTTTTCTTACACTGCGGTGGTGAAACAACCGCTAATAAAACAAACAAAATAAACCTAGCTCTCAGCTGGAGCTCTAACAGTACTTTGTGTGGAACAAACACTAGATCTCTTACTCAAGTTTTGGTTTCTTTTTGTTACTTCTGCTAGCTTACGCCTCTATACCGCCATCACAAAGCTATCAGCTAGGCCATTTCTATCGAGGTGTCTTTAACTTTAACAAGCAGTTAACCAATTGACTATTATCCATAATTCGTTAAGGAAAGCAGCTGTGAATTTTTCGTGGGCGTGCATACATGAGGGAACTCGTGACATCTAGTGGTCAACCCATTACACTGCAGGGAACAAGCTCTTATCATTATCATACTAACATACTGATTCTGCACCACAGTAATCATATTGGTCCGCTTTTAAGAATCATCCGCTTATAAGAATCATAACACGCGGGGCGGATGTAATTCTTAGAAACAAACTGCACTGTATTTGTCTCTGTATTTTGGCAGGCCGCCATGTAAATTTAAAATAACTATAAAATGCAGCCTTTTTCCCTTTTGTTTAGGTTTGTCAATGTCACTCCAGTGCCCGGTGATTTACAGAGAGAAAACACAGATGATGTTCTGCAGGATGAACACCTCAGTGACCAGGAAAACGCCCCTCCTGTCCTGCCAGGAAGGCAGGTAGAGGGCCAGCTGCCAAATGAAGGGGAGGTGTGGGAAGACACCGACTTCAACCGCAACAAACTCAGGATAAGCATCAGCAAGGTAATGTTGGTGTTACTAATGGCATTTAACCCTGCCAAGAAAATCATATTATCACACCTAATATCACCCAAAGCTTTATAACAGTCAAAATGGGGTTGATGTAAATTCTAATCTTTTATCTTTATGTATCATCATTAACTATTTAACTTTTGTCAGTCTGTCTGTCACACACTGCATGGCAAACATGATAGTTGCATTCATTTTACACCAATATAAATTAATTATATGCTCTTAGTCTCCCTTAGAAGTTTCAGATCACCTTTCATTTTTTGTAGTTCTTCTTTCTATTTCAGATCATTTTATGGCAGCAATATTTTGGGCAAATTGTATTGCTGGTTTCCCTTTAACTGTGGCCTTACCTGCATCATGACTGAACAGCGATTGATTGAAAACTACTTAAGTTTCAAAGCTTGCATAACCTGCCATTATCCAACAAGTGATAGAATATTGTCTTAAAACAACCATACTATCACAATTGTAAAATGTCACACAGGAAATTACATTATAAACACCCATTATATATATTAAATTACATAAATAAATTACATATTTTTTATATACAGATGCACCAGAATCTTAATTTTAAGTTTTTAAATTCTAGTAATTTCATTTTCAGTAATTTGAACTACTGTTAGCTTGTTGTGTTTGAACTACAAATTAATGTAAATAACAATGGCTAAAAGCATTTTTAGCATTAGTTACAGATTCATTAGTTTTCCATAGTATTTAACGTGGAGTATCTGTCATGCTGCTCCGTTTTGTTTGTCAGGCGCAGTCTGCATTGGAAGAGGATCCCAGCCGAGGTGCCTGTCCTATTTCCCCTGTCAGGGTTCCTCCAGAATCCCCAAGTGTACAAGTGCGATCTCTACGGTATCGAAGGGTCAACAGTCCAGAATCTGAACGTTTATCAGCTGCTGAAGGAAGGACAGATGTTCATGACAAAAGGTCATTCTACAATCCTGCTCACTAATTCCATTCTCATGACATTAAGGATGTTGTCCAGGCTATCCCTATAGTAAATCAGTGCCCAGTTGTGGCATTTTGTATTGTCCCACTTACACCTAAAGCAAACAGAAAAGTATCAAACTGCAGGCTAAGTTTTGTTATTGTTGAGAGTGTCCAATTATTTAACCATCGTTCTTCTGCCCAATGTAACTGAATATCAACAGGCAGTCCTTTTCACACGGCATGAAATTGCGCAATCTATGCCGGTGTAATACCATCATAACCCTTTCACACAGCAAAAGATATCGCGCGAGTACAACTTTCAAACCTGTCAATCAACAGATTGTTCTCCTGGCAACAACAGACTCGTGTTCTTGTGCAGTCTGAAACACCGACAAGACCTAACACATGCACGCAGTGCTTAATTTGTAAAGAAAGAGGTGCCGGGGTGCAGCAATCCAAGTAGGCCCCTAGCCAAGATCGAGTGTTGATGGCCAAGTGGAAATTAACAATAGTAGAGTGTTCTAGTATTGTATATGTGTACTTAATAGATCATTGGTGTTAACAAAGTAATTGAATTATAGCTACTGTACATTTCCGCTGTTGGTAATGGGGATGTGTTTGCTATATTCATTCAAGATATTCAAACCAGAAAAGGGGAAAATAAATAAATAATACTGTACTGACAGTATAAATCAGTTTTTGAGCAGTTGCACAGAGATAATAGCAGAATTTGCTACTCAATATTTTTCACACGTTTGGCTTGCCACAGTAGTAATCACAACTAGTTAATGGTATATTATTCTTTTCAATCTCTTTACATCAGTTTTGTGCTTTTTCTAGGTCAAGGATGGACATACTCGGTTCCCCTTCCAGACAGGTATACTCTTCCCAACCTGCTCAGATGCTGTCTGTCGATACCGGGCACTGTGACAGACAAATCTGTGGGAGGATAGAGGTTTCTGCGTCAGTCGAGCATGAGGCCCTCAGCAATGCTCTCAAATCTGTCCCTCTGGCAGAAGAGGAGGACTTTGATAGCAAAGAATGGGTAATCATTGATAAAGTGACTGAGCTTAAGGATTTTCAACCCGGAGCCGAGCCCAGCACTTCTGGAACTACAGACGACGAGCCAGAGGAGCTTCGCCCCATTGAGGAGAATGAGGAGAGGAGGAGACTGGGAGGGGCAGAGGTTGTGGTGCGTCCAAAGGAAGGGAGGACAAGGGGCATGCTCACTGTGGCCGAGGAGGACACTTCTCGTAAAAGTGGTGGGCGTGGTCACTCTATATCAGAAAGCAAGCAAGAAATGCTCATGGCAAGCCAGGCTCAGTCGCCGTGCCACTCACTGCCTTCTACTCGTCCAAAAAGGAGGGAATCGGAGCCCACAGGTCCCCACAGACAGGTAAGAGGTCTGATTTTACAAGTAATGGATCCATGACTGAGTGGTATTCATATCACATTCTCTGGACTTGTATTTAGAATTTGCTCTAGTAGTTAATACCAGGATTTGATCATTTCTTACTTTTAACGTTTTAAAAAGCACTGAAATGTTACCTTTTATTTTTTCCTGTTTTTTTTAATTTTTTAATTTGCTTTACTTTTCTTTGTAGAGCATTTTCAGTCTTCTCACTTGTAGTGGATTCATTTATTTTGTCATTTATTTGAGAATTCTCGGCATGCTTTTTGTTTTGTTTTTCCTTTTATATACAGTATACACATACAGTAAGTTCATTTTATAGTCCCATCTAGTTTATCAACTGTTAAACTCCTACATGAATGACATAAAACCGTGTCTTAATGCTTCACAATGTGATATGATACTAGTCTTAGTCCTTCATGAGAATGGAGAATGTGGAAATTAAAATTGGGAAGTGTTGCAAAAGTAATTTGTATTTTTGTATTTTAATACTTGCTGGCTAGTGGGATATTATATATATATATATATATATATATATATATATATATATATATATATATATATATATATATATATATTTCTGTGTTTTGATAAGGTGACACTGCACAGTATGGCACACACAGCACTAACACTTAATGGCTGTAATACTGCATGTGTCATTTAGGCTAAGCAGTAGTTAACATTAAAAATTTATATAATACATTGCTAAATTGTGTTGCTTTTACAGTTAATGGGGATTCATTTTGTTTACAAAGTTTGCAACCTTGATTATTTGAGAAGCATCTAGTTGCACTTTTTTAAGTTTAATTACAAGTCTCTTTTTTGTTGAGGTAGGTATTGTTTTGGATACAGATGACTGCAGACCACCTTTTTTAGTTCCTGATTATTAAAACATGTTTTTTTTAATATGTAATGAGAGATAATTCAGTGTAATTTACACATTTTAACTTAAAAGTTACAAAGAAAACAAAAAGTAAAAAATAATACGTATTGACAGATGCATATATGCTCCCTATGCTAAGTAATGGCTTTTGAGAACACAAGTTTTATAATGAGAAATATTCTTGCTTTCAAACTGGTGAAGTCATTAGATTGTATTTCAGCAACACTTACTGTCCCAGGTCATGTTCGTTTTGAAACTACTAGAGAAGACACTCCTCTGTTTTCTGTGCCTCCTGGGTGTAGTACAAGAAATAGCTTGGAAGAAGTTGGATTTGGCATCCTACCCTATTATTGCTTGTCAGCGACATGGCTTTATTGTGATGTAAAATAAGTCATTCAGTTCCACAAGCACAGACATACAGTAGCCTGGAGTTTGAAATGTTCTGTTCAATTGCTATAAATTGTTCATCAGAAAAAAATATGTTTTAATTAAGGCAGTGTTTTAGTTAACAAACTCAGGGGTTGAGTAGGGATGGGCAGCTAATGCTGAACTTTACATTTCACAGGGAATACCATGGTATTTTTTATTTTATTTTTTTTTCATTTTAATGCAAATGATCTTGTTTGCTAACAAAAACAACAGTACTTATGGGGTCAGGATTCAAATAAAATGTTGTCATGTTAAAGGCCAAAACATGCATTGCAGGTGCATTTAATTATTTTTGTAAGCCAACTGCTGTGCCCAGTAGCATTTTTTATTGTAAAATAAAATACACAGCCCTCCTACAAGTATTGCCCAATTCAAATGCTGCCACATGGTAGTAACATCAACTGGTGTCAAGCTAATCACTTCTTTTCACCCAGAAAAGCTTATCAACAAAGTTAACCAAGCTACTGAATCCCGGAGGCGAGGCCCAGTGTGGCTTGTCTTCATCTGGCCTTTGTGGGCACCAGATTATTCAGTCCATGCTGCAGTGTTTTACTAATTGATCCCAATACTTCTTGAAGAGTAGTGTGTATGTGTCCTACTCTACAGGAATACCAGTGTATTTACTGTAGTAAGACAGTGGTCTGAGTAAAACTTCCCCCTAAACTCTCACACTGTGTCCCAAAACTGACCCAATAAATGTTGCAGGGTTGTGCTGAGAGGTGTTCTGTTCTGGATAAAAAGTAAATTTAAAAAAAAAAACTTGATATGCCACAAATTCAGATTCACATTTGATATTTCTACTAAATATATACATATGTTTGGAAAAGCCATGGTATGTTTTCATAAAGAAAATTAAATGTGAGTTATCAATCTATACACATTTCCCATTCTATACACATTTCTATCTAACTTGGATGGGTTAACAAACATGGCTAATAGGCGAATTGAAGTTTTTTGGGGAGTGACATACTATACTTATGAAAACTTAATTGTTTTAGACATCAAGCTATGGTTATTTTTAGGAGACTTATTTCAATGGGAAGATCTATTTGGAATATTTTACATTCATAGCTGGATTTACTGTAGTATTGCCTAATTGTCAGTATAAAATGGATACAAATGTAGGTTCAAAAGTAATTTGTTGCAAGGATATTCTGATTTTAAGTTAGAAAAAAAAAAATTAAGAGCTGCGTGCTGCTCCGTGTCTCCCAGTTGCACATGTGTCCACTGCATTCCTAGTATATTTCTTTTTTATTATCTCAGGCTTGTCATTTAACATCACTTGAAAACATGGATGTTATTCTAAATATATAATAGGCAATTATTTAGGTAACGTACAGTAGAAGGTTGTAACCAAAGTTCAACCATGGAAAATGTTTTGTTAATATATTTTGCTCTAATTTAGCTACATATTTCTGACCTCTTTACAAACATTTAATCAGTGTCACATCGCTCAAAAACACTATAAACTCCATTCACAGATCATGAGGAATTTTAAAGGTGTTGGGATGTGTTTGCAGTGCGGGTGAAGATCCATCTTACAGCAACTGGCTTGTATTAACATTTTTTGTCAGTTTAGCAGAATTTCATTTCACTAAAATGACCCTTGTAGAATGGTAAACGTTCTCCGTCTAAGGGCTGATTAGGTCATCATTTATTCTCGTGCTGTTGTATTTGAGTGCAGTCTTTGTTGATCAAGTGATTTAATTGACCTATCTAGAACACTGTGTTGGAGTCACTGGTTCCAAGCTCTTTAGTTATCGCCAATAGCATTTCCAGGCCAGGTGCATTTTTTCCAAAGAGTTCTGTTCTGGATCGTTTTGTGTTTTATCTATCTGTACCATGCAGCATATTTTCACATACTATGCTTACCATTCTCTTGGCTGTTCAGCCAGATGTTGTCTCTGCTTAAACAGTGCTATCAGTCTTTCATCTAGACCAGTGGTTCTCAAACTTTTGGACCTCTCCCCCTTTCCCTTGTCTGTGGTACGTGACACCCCCACCCCTCCACCGTACATAAGTACTTGCACCGCTAAAAAAAAATCCAACATACTTCTCTCTGTATGTCACTGCTGTTGTATTTTTTTTCTTTTGCACGAACCAGCCACCGATCCATTGTAACAAGAGCAAGCTTAACACTGCAAATTACCGATTGTAACCAACACTTACTAACGTGCATACCGCATAGTAAGCCGATAAACATACATTACCAGATGGCAGCTGACTTCATCTAAAGATGTGCAAGCTTAAAAGGCACCAGTCAGATGCACAGCGCCATCTACAAACTCTGACATGCCTGGAGGTGTCAGCAGAAAGATTTGTTTTAAGTTAATATATACCATATAACAGGAAATTTTGGCTTGTATTAAATTTGTCGAATTTGCTACCTTGAGGGATTTTGATGGTTTTTAAATTGCTGTTTTTCACTTAGCACGTTCACAAAGAAATGCCACACAGTTTTGCATGTATACTTTTAATTCCAAAAACATTCAAATAAATGTTTACTTCATGGAATATGTTTGCTAAAACAGTATCTCGTTTACAGTAACTCGTTATAGCACCTAAAATGTCACGGCAGCAACTTGCTGAACAACAAAGAAGGCCAGAACTAATTTATTTTAACGTTTTTGTTTTGTTTATGGACTTTGCAATACCTGCACTGTGGGTGTCCAGTAATTGTCGTAACTATAACATATCGACAATAACCGTTTTGTTACAGACTTTCTAACAAGTTTGGCACAAACAATTTTGGCTGTTAATTAAACCCTTGTAAAAAATAAAAAAGTAAAAAATAACATAAAAATGCTTATCATAAAAAAGAACAGTCCTCCTACAGTAGCAGGCACAGTTTATAGTGCCTCTGGGTTTCTGATCGCATCATCAATTTTTTAAATCCATTGATGGAAATGTCCTGTACTTTTAATGTTTTCAAGCAGATTGGCTTCTTCACTGCCATTCTCATATCCACTTTGACATCTGACATATTCTTTCCCTCGTCCAGCGCTTCTTTAACCTGCTCTGTATACCAGTCTGCCAAAGGGCGGGATCGCTATGAGCACTGTATGCAACCCTCTGATTGGAAGTATTATTGGCGATCCAATCAAAACCGGCAATAACCAAAATAAATGATCTGCCCGTTATACAGTATAGGTTAAGACGTGCTCGGTAATAAAAAAAAAGAAAAAAGCTGAACCTTCTTACGCCCCCCCAGGATACAGTCTGCGCCCCCCAGTTTGAGAACCACTAGTCTAGACTAACGTGTTCTCAGGTTACATAACACGTTCTGGGGTTACGTGTGGTGTAATAGAGCTATTTCAGAGGGGGCCAGACAGATTACAAAGCAGAGGAAAAATCATTGGAAAAACACACAATAAATACCAGATATGGATACATTTTTTATTTTACTATCAGCATCAAAACAACAAAACCCACAGAATGATGATACAGAACTTCCTTCAATAAGTTCAACCGTAAGGGCTGAAGAACAGCAAGGAGGTGGTGTTGTGAGTAAAAAACATAAAGCCGTTATTAACCCTGCAAAATTAAAGAAATACGAAGACAGCTACTTGAATTTCGGTTTAATTTGTACTGGAAGTGGAGATATACCTCAACTGCAGTGTGTAATTTGTGCACAAGTACTGTACAATGAATGTTTGAAACCCTCCAAATTACAGAGACATTTAATTACCAAGCATGAAATATATAAAAACAAGCAACAATCATTTTTTGAGCGACAGGCTAAGGAACTGCTTGGTACTAAAGCTGTAATGAAATCGACAACTACCGTGGATAAAAAGCTTGTAGTGTCATCGTACATAGTGGTGCAGAAAATTGCTAAAGCAAAAATATCGCATACGATTGATGAGGAGTTGATAATGTCTTGAGCCATTAAATGGTATAGGAAATGTTTGGAGAGCAGAAGGCCAAGGAACTGGCAAAAATACCAATGTCACTGTCAAACGACAGATCGCTTTTATGTCAGAAGACAGTTTCATAATGCATTGATCGGCAGCGTGACAATGATTTTGCTATACAATGAATCCACAGACATTTCTAAAATGTCCCATTTACTCGCCTATGTTCGGTATGTGTGGAATAAGGGAAGAAAGGAAGACTTTGTTTTGCAAGGAGCTCAAGACAACAACGAAGTCAGACGACATTTTCAAACTTAGATGATTTTATGACTTCAGCATAAATCAGCTGGACTAATTGCATTGGGGTCTGCACTGATGGAGCCGCAGCAATGATCGGAAAGCATTCTGGTGTTGTGCAAAAAATAAAAGCCGTTGCGCCTCACACTATTTGGACACATTGCTTTTTACACCGGGAGGCACTTGCTGTGAATGATATTGAACCAGGTCTTCAGTGTTCTGAGCACAGCGGTAACACTCATTAATTTTATTAAATCCAGAGCAACAAACTCCAGGTGTTTTGCTGCACTTTGTGAGGAAGTGGGTGCAGAGCACCATTCCTTGCTCATGCATACAGAGGTGAGATGGCTATCACGAGGCAGAATGCTTACCCGTATATTTAATCTCAAGAAAGAGTTACGCACTTTCTTAGCTGATAAGAAACCCGAACTTGCCGAAGTGCTGAAAGATGACATGTGGCTGTCAAAACTGGGTTACCTCGCAGACCTATTCAGTGAAATTAATAAGTTGAATGCAACTATGCAAGCTGGGAGCACTCATTTTATTGTCCAGTGTGAAAGAATTGACGCATTCAAAAGGAAACTCTGGAAAGTTTGTGTCTGTAGGGGGATGTCACAAAGACGGCCGGACAGTGGGTGACGTCAGACCAGAAACAGGAAGTAATAAACAACAGACTGAGGTTGGTGAAGCTGAGCACTTGGTTGTGCTCAGCATTTAATAATTAAAATAAAAGAACACAAAAACATCACACGGCACTTTCGCCAAAACAAAAGAGATAAACAAAACGAACTAACACTTTACAAACGGTGCACGGAGACAAACAAACACGGTGAGTAAAACACTTATTATTATTATTATTACTACTACTATTTTATTTTCTCTCCTTCTCCACACCCGTTCTCCACTCTCGAACACCCAACCCCGAGTGAGTGCAACGTGCATCTATATATACTGTTGTGCTGGGATTCAATTACTAATTAATTATTCACTTGAATCCCAGCACGTGAATTAATTATGTGCAACCTCGTGCCTAACTACAATTATACATTTTCAAACACACGTGAAACACAGACCCGCTTATATCCCGTGTACCAATCGCTATACACCAACATTAACACATGCAACATGCAACATATAACACAAACTACGCACAAGGGCGCGGCCACATCGCCACAGGGGACTACTGATATGTTTTGAGCTCTTACATTCTTTCATTCAGGAACGAAACATTGACTTTGACGTAATCAAACCGTAACTGGCAGCGCATGTGCCTGGTCTACTCAACAAATTTAATACTTACTTTCCAGAAATTACGATGGATCAAGCCGCTAGAAACCCCATTAGTGAGAATATTGAAGCTAAACTGCCACCCTCTGTCCCATCAAAGCTGTTAGAAGAGCACACTGACATTTCATTAGACAGCTCCCTCAGAACCAAGTTCAGTGAAATGCCGCTGGAGACATTTTGGGCCTATTCATTACAACCTACTTATGCAAAAGCAGATTTTGAGCCATGACATCGATGAAAACAAAGTACCAAGCCAGGATGACCCTGACATGCGTGTGTGCTTGGTGAAGATCCACGTCTTGGCAGAACTGTTGCTTAGTACCAGCAACAAATTTCAAATTGAGCAAGTAAAGCAAAAATAATGTTATATATGTATCAGAGATGGAAATAAGACTCCCATTGCATAGCAGTTTTTATTTATTTATTTGCATTTTTATAGCACTTTTTATACAGAAGTATCTCAAAGCATTGTACAGTACATAGTAAAAAAAAATCAAACCACAATACATCGGTAAAACATATTATCAAGCAGAAGCAATCCATTCTTGGTTTTAGTAGTATAAGTTTAAGAAGACAAATCTGAACTTGCTCACACTGGTGCTAATCAAGCTCACTGTAAAACCTGGAATGGGTGAAACTGCTGTGCAATAGCAATAGGCATGTTATTTCCATCCCTGATGTGTGTGTGTGTGTGTGTGTGTATATATATATATATATATATACAGTACTGTGCAAAAGTTTTAGGCAGGTGTGAAAAAATGCTGTAAAGTAAGAATGCTTTCAAAAATAGACATGTTAATAGATTATATTTATCAATTAACTAAATGCAAAGTGAGTGAACAGAAGAAAAATCTAAATCAAATCCATATTTGGTGTGACAACCCTTTGCCTTCAAAACAGCATCAATTCGTCTAGGTACACTTGCACAAAGTCAGGGATTTTGTAGGCATATAGTCAGGTGTATGATTAAACAATTATACCAAACAGGTGCTAATGATCATCAATTCAATATGTAGGCTGAAACACAATCATTAACTGAAACAGAAACAGCTGTGTAGGAGGAATAGAACTGGGTGAGGAACAGCCAAACTCAGCTAACAAGGTGAGGTTGCTGAAGACAGTTTACTGTCAAAAGTCATACACCATGGCAAGACTGAGCACAGCAACAAGACACAAGGTAGTTATACTGCATCAGCAAGGTCTCTCCCAGGCAGAAATTTCAAGGCAGACAGGGGTTTCCAGATGTGCTGTCCAAGCTCTTTTGAAGAAGCACAAAGAAACGGGCAACGTTGAGGACCATAGACGCAGTGGTCGGCCAAGGAAACTTACTGCAGCAGATGAAAGACACATCATGCTTACTTCCCTTCGCAATCGGAAGATGTCCAGCAGTGCCATCAGCTCAGAATTGGCAGAAAACAGTGGGACCCTGGTACACCCATCCAGTGTCCGGAGAAGTCTGGTCAGAAGTGGCCTTCATGGAAGACTTATGGCCAAAAAGCCATACCTCCGACGTGGAAACAATGCCGTTTAACTCAACTATGCACGAAAACACAGGAACTGGGGTGCAGAAAAATGGCAGCAGGTGCTCTGGACTGATGAGTCAAAATTTGAAATATTTGGCTGTAGCAGAACGCAGTTTGTTCGCCGAAGGGCTGGAGAGCAGTACACGAATGAATGTCTGCAGGCAACAGTGAAGCATGGTGGAGGTTTCTTGCAAGTTTGGGGCTGCATTTCTGCAAATGAAGTTGGGGATTTGGTCAGAATTAATGGTCTCCTTAATGCTGAGAAGTACAGGCAGATACTTATCCATCATGCAATACCATCAGGGAGGCATCTGATTGGCCCCAAATTTATTCTGCAGCATGACAACGACCCCAAACATACAGCGAAAGTCATTAAGAACTATCTTCAGCGTAAAGAAGAACAAGGAGTCCTGGAAGTGATGGTATGGCCCCCACAGAGCCCTGATCTCAACATCATCGAGTCTGTCTGGGATTACATGAAGAGAGAGAAGCAACTGAGGCTGCCTAAATCCACAGAAGAACTGTGGCTAGTTCTCCAAGATGTTTGGGCTAACCTACCTGCCGAGTTCCTTCAAAAACTGTGCAAGTGTACCTAGAAGAATTGGTGCTGTTTTGAAGGCAAAGGGTGGTCACACCAAATATTGATTTGATGTAGATTTTTTTTCTGTTCACTCACTTTGCATTTTGTTAATTGATAAATATAAACTATTAACATGTCTATTTTTGAAAGCATTCTTACTTTACAGCATTTTTTCACACCTGCCTAAAACTTTTGCACAGTACTGTATATATATATATATATTATTTTGCTGAAGAAAAGATAAACTGCGGCATCTGTGTGTCAGAAGATGGAGACGCAATCGAAAGGCTATATAATATTATAATATTACCAGTATAGTACTTGTTGAAATGATCAACGCGGGTCCGGCTTCAAAATGAACAATCATTTATTTATATATCTTTCTTTCTCTATCTGGTGGAGCACAAGAAACAGGAACACTAAGGTATGTACTGTTTTATGGCGGATTCTCCATTGCTCTCTGATTCCCTAACTTACTCACTGTTATTATGGTCTGTGCCTGGTTTAACTACGGGAACCCCACTAGTGTAAACTCCACTCAAACTCAAACCTAAAATGAACTACACATTTCTGTCTTGCACTAATTTTGCTTGCGAACATAACAGAGTCACGCTGGCCAAATTAAACAAACGAGGACAATAAAGCAGACTGAAATAAAGTTCAAGGTAATTTACCCTTTCCCAGCTACCATAAACTGCAGTGACTGTCGTTCAATACTGAAAGTACTGTACTGTACATATTTTCTTTTCCCATTTGCATTTGTAATATAATAGGTGACGTACTCTGATGCTTTAATGTACAGTAATACAGTGTTCCCTGCTGGCACCTAGAAATTTAAAGTAATTTAACCATTAATTATTGTGTTTTTTTCATTAAGAATTAAATGTGACTTGCATTCAGGGTCTTTTTTTTTTTTTTTTGGTGTCCGTATTTGGGTGTGCGACCTAAATTCGAGTAAACTATGTATGTATGTATGTATGTATGTATGTATGTATGTATGTATGTATGTATGTATGTATGTATGTATGTATGTATGTATGTATGTGGTGGGTCATGGAATTTTTATATCGGGAGGTGGGCTTAGGAGCAATAAGGTTGAGAACCCCTGGTCTAGACACCAGTAATTTTATAAATAATTTTTTGTTGTTGTTTTTTTTGAGTAGAACATTGAGATAACTTTTGAGTATCTCGTTGCAAATTAAAACAAACTTTTCTGAACTATGTTAACATTGATGGATTTGCTGTGTCACTTGCAAAAGAGGCAAGAAATACTGATATGATACTAGACATAGAGTTAATATTTAGATCATGCAGCAATAATGTGGCAAATCAATCTATTTTTTAATTGCCGTATTGTTGCAATGATTAGTTTCTTTCTCTCTTTGTTGGATGTTGAAATACTGATACACTTTTAAACTCTCACATTGGAGTATTGCAATCAGATCTTTTTTTCTGACTCCCTCTGTAAGGGTAAATTGGTACAGAATGCTGCTGAAAACGTGGAATCCCTTAATTGGCTTCCAGTGCAGGTGAGAATTGAAAGGTCTGCTCTTTCTGATTTACTGATGCCCTATCAGTTAAATCGAACTTGGGTTTGTTCTGTGAACCAAGGCCTATGTCAAGCGCTTTGGGATGCTTTGGCATGAAAGGCGCTATACAAAAAAAAATTGATTGATTGACTGACAGATATGCAGGCTTTTAGCATGTCCCTAGACTAGGGGTGCACAACATACGACCTGCTGCCTCCTTTAATCCGGACCATAATCATTTTAAAATGGTGTATTAAAGCAACATATAGTAGACGTGTCTGACAATAGATATGATCAGCTAAAAAGCGTATGTAATGATTTTGTGTACTTCTAAGCTGCTCTTGATGAAAGCACCAATGCCAGTGACACGGCACAACTTTAAATTTGTGGAGTAATGAGAGCATTTGAAGGAACTGGCATCTCTGCATGGCAGAACCACTGGCTATGACATATTTTTAATGCATTTGAAATAGCAGTAGAACAATTACGTTAGCCCTGGGATAAGTTGATGGGGGTGACTACCGATGGTGCACCAGCTATGACAGGTGTGAGTACAGGGTTCATTGGATGTTTAAAGAAGGACATCAGTGAATGAGCTGTGCTGCTGAAGCAGTACCATTGCATAATACACCAGGAGGCCTTATGTGCCAAATTTTGTTGTGCCAACAGTTAACTTAATTTGTGCACATTCTTTAAATCATCGTGAATTTCAGTAATGTTTGGAAAATATAAGTGCCATTTACGATGACGTTGTGTATCACATGGACGTAAGATGGCTTAACCGTGGCAACGTCTTAAGCCGGTTATTTGCGCTGAGAAATGAAATAAAAACATTTCTGCAAAAGGGACGGGACATCTCCATTATGGAAGAAAGTGACTGGGTTGCTGATCTTGCTTTTTTTTACTGATATTACAGGCCATCTTAATGACTTAAGCCTGAGGTTACAAGGTAGACAGCATCGTATTTCTGATTTGAAATTAAGTTAAAGCTGTTCACAAAGCAGCTTGAGACAGGGCAGCTGACACACTTTGAAGCATGTCAAGAAGCCTTTCCACAGGACATAAAATACAAATAGAATCGCCATGTAAGCGTATTGAAACAACTGCAGGAAGTGTTTGGCAGCAGATTTGAGCAGTTCAAGAGTGAGCGAGCCATTGTGAAGCTGAACAAGTCACACCTCAGAACAAGATTGACGGACGATTGACAGCAAGATTGACACCTCAGAATAAGATTGACTGCATTCTGTGCTTAGAGTAGCCACCACTTCCCTGGAGCCCAGCATCCAAAAACTGGTGTTCCAGAAACGCTGCAACATCTCCCACTGAAATGTTTACCAATCAGAGAGGGTTAGTACTAAAACGCGTATTATTATTGTGTTTAGCTTCCAGGGTTTAAAACAAATGCATAATGTATGCAGTACGTGGGAATCATTTAAAATGTCTTGGTAATATTCTTTATCTCATGAATTTCGACCCTTGGCGAGTTGGCTTTCTTTGTATCTGGCCCCACAAAAAATATAGTTTTGTACCTCAGCCCTAGACACTGGAATATCTTTCTAGTGCTGGAACAATAATTGATTATTGTGATATTATCAATAGCGTTTATTTTATTGCATTGAAAAATTATCGATAATCATATTATCGTCCATTGCCCAATATGATACGTTTGTGGGTAACAGTAGCTCTGCATTGACGCAGTAAGCAGCACTAAACCGTTGGTGTGAGGCGTAAATGTCCTTTAACATTGATTTTTTAAAATAACTTGTGGAGGCTTTCACACTGGTCATGTAGCATTAAAACAGGCAACGTCTAAAATTTACTGTGTACTTATTTCTCTTTGGGAGTCCGGAGTAAAATTATTTAACAAATATATTTATGAAAAATATACATCAACATGCCAAATAAACTGTTTTTATTACTGTGTTTAAAATACTGTGTTTAGAAAGATAGAACCCTGCATTGTGCAAAAAAAGTTGTTAGTAATAAAGTGTAAGTTAATTAATCAGAATTTTATAAAGGTTGCAATCCTACTTTTTGGGTTCAACAATAAATTAGCAAGACCTGTATATGAAGAGCCCAACCAGGGGTTACAGTAACATACGATCTGTGTTTGGAATGTGAACAGTCGATCAGCAGCAGGTAGGAAGTGTTCAATAATTATAAAGATCATCATTGCTGTCTGTGTGTCAAATTGGAAAAGGCATGTAACGTTCAACAGTGAAGAAGTCTGGTAAAGAAAGACTGCTCTACAGTGCAGAAAAGATAACACAACTCGAACAACTGATGAAATGTATACTAAATATTTATAACATTCTCATTTGTTCTGCTAAAACAGCTGATATTTTTTAACTTGTATGAACTGGAAAGCATTTTTTGAAACACTTTATTGTGTAGCCTATAACAAACTTTTTTGTTTGTTTGTTTGTTTGTAAGCAAGTTATCAATAACAAGACACATTACAATACATTTTATATTTTTTATTTATTCACACGATAATCATGATTATTGTGATAATTTACAGCCGGTAATTGATAACAGAAAATGTAATTATCATCCAACACTTTACCTTACTGCAGTATATAAGGGGTTCTGAAACTGTGGGCCAGATATTGAAAGATTTTGCTAATTTATGCAACTTTTATACAATTCTGCTTGCATTGCAAATATTTGCATATATTATCAAGTCTGTGAAATTTAAGAGAGTCACAGGCAAATTGCTAATAGAGGCTGCAGGAATTAATACATTTAAATTAATCTAAACAGAAAATGAATTGCAACTCAGACTACACCCAACTGATGTAGGTGTATTTGTGTACAAGGTGAGATGATGGCTCAAAGAGTTCAAAAGCATAGAAAGGGCAACTTTACTGAAGAGGGGACTATAATAATAGCTGACAAAAAGGAAAGCAATTAAAATTTCTAAAGAAAAAAGAAATTGAGTACATTTTCAAATTAATTTTTTTACATTCAAACTAGGTAATCATAGGATATATGTAATCATAGAGTGAAAACTATGATTATTATTTTAGAATAATGTCTGAAGATTATTATTCTCTTAATAATCTTCAGACTGTCAGCTGTTTAGAAAGGTATAATACGGTATACTTTTGGTGGCTGTTTGTCCTGATACACAAGCCGAAAGTCACGTCCTGTCAGTCAGACCTCAAACAGGTAGAATGTTTACTGGAGCGGAAGGGTTAAATTATTCTTTTTTTTCCGACAAAATTTGAATAGATTTTGCTTTCCGTTCTTAAATGTATATTGTACAAGTGGTATATCATTTATGGTATATTATTTATTTATATATACAGTAAGCCCTCGCTATAACACCCTTCATTATAACAAACCTTCAGCTATAACGAACCTGGCCACTGGACCCCAAATAAAAAAAGATAATATAAGTCGGGAGCAAGCTTTAAAATAATAATAAAATTACAATTGCCATACGTGATGGATTAGTGTTAGTACCTTTTTGTTTGTCTGTTTATTTTGGCCTAAAGTGCCGTGTGCTGTTTTTGTTTAACTCTTTTATTTGTTTGTTTATTAAACCCACTGAGCGCCGCAGCGTCTCAGTTTCACCCACCAGTACTGCCTGTCTGTGTGCTCCTTTCTGGCCTGATGTCACCCCTACACCAGGAGAACAGCGCCTCCAAGACTCAGGCCAGGAAGAGTACTGCGAGGAGGAAAAAAAAAATACAAAAATGGAAAGCTGGAGAGATGGCTGTAGTGAGCTGGAGGACCAAGGCTGGTGCCTTGCCTGCGGGGTGTACGGACACACAGTGGCAATCTGCCCCTTCCAAGAGGAGGAGGAGGAACCGGCCCAGGAGAGGAAGGTGAGGAGAAGCGGGAAAGTAAGGCTGCAGCAGCAGCAACAACAGCAACCACAGCAACAGCAGGAGGAGGTTGGGGATGATGGCTGGGAGGCCTTTTTAAGGAACCTCGCAGCGGAGTTGTGCCCTGGCTGTGGGGCATACGGGCAAACGTTGGCCATATACCCCACGCAGTACGAAGTGGAGGAACTACCACCCAAGTGGGAGGAGCCCGTGCATCCAGCGCCCAGAAAGGGAGGTGGGGGGTGCGTCCTAGCGCCCAGACTTGGGGAGCACATGCTACCAGCGCCAGACGGGGAACACGAGTGTCCAGCGCCCAGACGTGGGGAGCACAAGCGTCCAGTGGCCGAGGGGGGGGCAAGCACCCAAGACTACCTGCCGCTCCCACCTCCAGCACCGGGGGGGAGACTGCCTGCTGCTCCGACCTTTGCCGCCAGGGGGAGGCTGCTTGCCACTCCCACCTCCACCGCCAGAGGGAGAGCAGCAGGAGCTACCTCTCCCTCCACCACCAGAGAGAGAGCAGCAGGAGCTGCCTCTGCCTCCACTGCCAGAGGGAGATCAGCAGGAGCTGCCTCTGCCTCCACTCCCTTCACCACCAGAGTTAGGATTAGGATTAAGTTAGGATTACGACCAGTTAAAGGCAGAGATACTGGCCAGAGAGGGAATGATGTCTGCAGTGAGAGCACAGGGTTTTAATGCCTGAAAGTACAAGGAGGATCAAGCACCCAGGTCACAAATGTGTGACCTCATTCACCTGGCCAGGCGATGGTTGAAGCCAGAGGTAAATTCTGCCACAAGTGTGACCGAGATCCTTGTAATGGATCGCTTTTTGCGTCAAATTGCCGCAGAAGAGTTGTCTCGTTGTCCTCACCCGGTACCTTCTCGGAGCAACTGGCTGCCCCCCACCCAGAAAGACCGGACTACAAGAGCTCTGGTAAGAGTAATTTGGATTCTAAAGGAGGTGCTGAAGAGCGGTTACCAACTAGGGCTGGGTTTGAAGGTTCGTTCGCTAGCCAGGGATTCGAAGATTGTTTTAAACCTACTTTGAAGGTTCGTCAGACACCATAGACGCACTGTGTTTTTTTTGTTTTTTTTCTGTTAACAGAAACTGTTTGAATATATGAATACTATAAATCACACATCATTAAATGTTACTCACATGCAAAATGTTATCTTTTGATTTATAATGCATATTACATTAACAAAAGTTGTTGTATTAAAATCCCTACCAAATTGCAACTCCATACGGTGCCGCTGCTGTGTATGGAGCAGGGTATAGTATCCAAAGCACTGGGGCGGTACCTGTAGCGGTTGTAGTGCTTCACTAAAATATGTACTGAATACCTCGTGTACAAGACATTGTAACAGAAGTGCTATGGTAGAATAGTTTGAAACATACAAAATATGATAACACTAATAATTTTTTAATTACTTCATTCTCCATCTCGACACCAAAGCATTGTACAGCGTAAGCTGTATTGAAAGAAATGTCTTGAAACCCCTCTGCTGTTTGGGATGTTTTTCTTAAATGCCCAGAAATGCCCAGTCGCTGTGCAAGCGACTCGTATCATGGCGGTATAACCAGTCTCTGGGGGCACTTGACAAGCGTAAGTTCATATTATTATTATTATTATTAGTAGTAGTAAAATGTGACTGATAACCTGCTTGGAACGGTGACTGTTAATAAAGCTTTGTTTTTATTTAAATTATAAAAACATGATTACTGTTCTATATAACGCATTTTTAAATTACATGTGAATGTTTTATTCTATTTATATGGATTGCCCGTAAAATAATAATAATAATAATAATTTTCAATCAAATATAAACAAGGAGCTATGGTGACGTCACCAGTAAATTATGCAAATGAGTACCATCGAAGATTCAAACCTTCCTTCGGTAATGTGTTCCGAACTTTCGAAGGTCAAAATGTACACTTCGTTGCAGCCCTATTACCAACCATGAAGGGGACTTGGGAATGAGGGGTTTAAAAAGGGGAATGTGTCTGAAAAGCCTGGTGACCAATATAAAATGTATAGGTGTTTCCAATGTCAGGAGTTAGGTCACATCGCGGTTCAGTGCCCCAATGCCGATGCAGTGTAACATGGGGTATAATGAATATCAATGTGGGATAGTAAATATTGTGAATGTGGCCATAGGGAACCACCCATTATTAGTTGAAGTACAAATAAATGGGAAGGACGCTCAAGCTCTCGCTGATTCAGGCAGTGCAGTAACATTAGTTTCCCATACTTGTGGTCTCAAGACTGGTATTACTTGTGTGCATGGTGATATCAATTTTTACCCTACTACTAAAATCAGAATTGAATTTCATGAGGAAATGTTTTGAGAGTCGGGGTAGTCCCAAAATTACCGCACGCCGTGATACTGGGTAGAGACTACCCAGGGTTTAATACGCTGGTCAAGATACAGGGGGAATTGGCTAACCTCACAGAAAAGTTACCCTTGAGTGAAGTTGACTCAAAAGAGAGCTTGGGACAAATATTCTCATTTATCAATCACAAGTTATTTGTGTCTCACCCAAAACTAAAAAAAACATGCAGAGCCCGAAGAGTTGATTAACACAGGGGACAGCCTATTCAAGAAAATACGGAAACACTAGTGCATGTCAGAGAAAAACGTACTGGTAAAGGGGTAGGCAATCATTGTAATGACCAAGAGATTGTTAATGAGACTGGGGAACACTCATTGACAGAAAGCGAGGGCGGTGACCAGGAGTTGTTGGACCAATGTGCGATCCCAAACTCTGTTTGGTCGGGAACAGGCCAATGAGCCCATGTTGATAAATACAAGACAAGGAGTGGTTGTTATTAATGGTGTGCCCGTAGAGGGAACAAACAAAGGAAAGAATGATTATTACATTTTAAAGAATGATTTATTGTATCGGATAACTTGTTTAGGAGAAACAGAAGTAGAGCAGTTGCTGCTACCGCAAAGCCATAGGCTTACCGTAGTGAGATTAGCACATAGTCAATTGTTTGGGGCACACCTAGTGGTAGAAAAAACCACCCAGCGCATTTTAAAATGTTTCTTCTGGCTAGGGGTTTATGAAGATGTGAGACATTTTTGTATTGGTTGTCCCGACTGTCAGTTGACAAGTCCCCGTACAAATCATAGAGCTCCCTTAGTTCCCCTCCCAATTATTGACATTCCTTTTGAACGAATAGCTTTGGACCTAGTGGGGCCGTTAACACGGTCAACAATGGGGCATGAGTACATTTTAGTGGTAGTAGACTATGCCACACAGTACCCTGAAGCCATTCCTCTAAGAAATAAGGCTTCAAAAACAATAGCCAAGGAGTTAGTACAGATGTTCGCTCATGTTTGGATCCCCAAGGAGATTTTAACAGATCAAGGGACCCCCTTTGTATCCAAACTCATGAAGGATCTGTGTGAGTTTTTGAGAGTAAAGCCCATTAGAACCTCTGTTTACCACCCCCAAACTGACATTTATCTGAGCAAAAAACTGTTGCCAAGGGAACAAAGGTACGCCGCAGTCAAAAAAGAGTGTCTGGCAGTAAATGGGGTATTGAAACTTTAAGGTATTACCTTCTAGGTAGAGAGTTTACCTTGGTGACAGACCGTGCTCCCCTAAAGTGGATGATGGTAAACAAAGAAAAAAATGCTAGTGATGCGTTGGTTCTTATCCCTACAGCCATACTGATTTAACATCGAACATTGTAGTGGTACAAAAAATGGAAATACAGACGGGTTATCCAGGGTCCACTGTCTCTCAGCGGAGTACGCTCTAAACCATGGGTTTGAGCTGAGTGGGGGGGATATGTGGTAAGGTCACAGAGGGAAAGTATGTAAGCTTGAGATTGTCCAAAGCCTTATTTCATGGTGAAATGTAAAACTGCAGTAACAATGTACCAACCACTAGATGTCATTAGAGCGGCTGACAATACACCTGTGGAGAATAAAATTAGGTAATGGTACTATTGTAAGGGGTACAAATTGGTTAATTGTTTGTAATTAAGATCATTTGAACATGGTATGAAAGACTCCATTTTGTCTGCATTGGGGGTGGGTGAAGTAAGAGTTGTGTTGGGAGTTGGTGGTGAGTTTGTGCAAAATTAAAACTTAATACAACAACTGCGTGTGCTATATTGAGCTGAACTGTGGTTTTTGTAACGGGAAAACAGCTTAGCTGGCCCATGTTACTTTAGGGCCTGGGGAAATTTATTTAGAGCTATGTGACAGACAGAGGCTTTTGTTTTGGTTTTTGTTTAGTTTTTGTAATTTAAATTATTCTGTGTAAATAATAAAAGTGCGCAAAAAAGCATTTAAACCTGCAACCTCCAGCCTGTGTGCCTGTTTTCCTGCCGTTGTCTGCCTTGACCGTTAGCCACTTTACCACAATATATATATGCTTTGAACTACAGTGTGTAAAGGTATTATTTTAGAGCAAGTGTGTCAAGTATTCTTTAGTCACTGAAACATTTTTTAAAATAATTTCTCCCTAATAATTAGCTTAAGTCAGCCAAACAAAAAACAGTTTCAGTCTCTTTTTTTGGTGTCTTCACCATCAGCGAAGATTTCAACAGCATGCACAGAAAGCAAGTGCAAGTCTTCCCCCGCCTGACACCTTTTCCTCCACTCTTATTGGTCTTTTTCAGTTGGAGGAAGGCAGGCAATCCCAACACTCTTCCCCGAGGTCCAACCAATTGAGAAGACTGGCATCCTATGTTTTCTCCTCCTCAACTCTGGAAACGGAGCACTACCCTCACCCTGGTGGTACTTTCCTACAACGCAGTCGTTCAGCCGAGAGCAGCCCTGCTCGCATGCCCCATCGAAGACACATGCCCCTCTTGTCTGGGGGCCAGAGAGTTAGGCCTTCGGTCCTCAGTATGTCCAGGGTACAATTTCAGCAGATGTTGGCCAAATTAATGAACAAAACATGAGTTATATCCCCTCGCACTCTGCCCTCACAACACCCTCAGAAAGAAGAGATGTTCCTTATTTATGCAATAAACTTCGTCTGCTTCATGCATTCAAAGTTCAATGCAGTACTTGAGCCCAAAAAACTAATAATGAAACGTATTGCTATGGGAAGAATAGCAACAAAAGAAGATTGTCAAGCAGTGTTAATGACATTTATGATAAGGGAGAAATATCACTGTTGAAGATTACAAGTTAAAAAATACAGCTATTGTAAATTATATTTTCAAAAAAAGGTGTCGTTTTTGGATGTTTCTATGATACAAAAATAAATTGCTATTCACATTTTGGAAAGGTCTTGCTTAAAAACTCACACAGGAGCACACTGGACCCTCTATACCCTTTTCCCATTTATATAGAGGTGGGGATTCGGCATAGATGCTTTTACTAGTTGTCAAGTGTATTTTCTGTTACGTGTATTTATAGTAATATTATTCAGGGTCCATTGTGCTTTTTTAATTATCTTCCACCAATAAAGCTCTTGATGTAGTGTATGTGCTTCCCTTGAAAGGGTTCCTATTTATTGCTATGTTCCTATGTATTGGATAGCGAAATTAAATTTAAAAAAAATAGTGGAGCTGAGTTAAATGTGGGTGGAATAAATAACTGTGATCCACGGTTTAAATCAATCTGAAATGTTTAGTCTCTCTGTTTTGAGAGCAGTGCTTCCATTTATGATTTTAACAAACACATATACCCCCACAATGCACTGCATCACCTTTATATAATACCTCATTGCACTGTATAGTAGCAGCTGAACAAAGAAGAGAAATAATTTTCAACTTATTCAATGCAAGAGTTTAAACCATAAAGAATTCAATTATGAATACTGAATAAAAGTTCAGTTATGTGTCCTGCTGCTAACCTAGTGCAATAACATGCAGACATGACTTACTGCAGCACTTTAAAATGCAACTGAAAGTCACTTTGTTCTATTTAGAAAAGCAATTGTGTGATAAAAGATGCAGTTTTGCCTAACTCTAAACAGTGAGAATACATGCTCTGACAAGACTTTTCACTCATGGTTTCTCTCTACATACTGAAAAGAAAATCAGGACTGAAGGGGAAATAAGGGTGGGCTATGTAAGAATGCAGAATAAAGTCCCATGTTATGTACATTACAGCAGTAAAATTATTTAAAATAACACATTCTGCTTAGCTTATTAATATGTGGCAAACCGTGTTATATGCAGTTTATTGTAGTTCTATACATTGTTGTATAGGGCACAATTGAAGATTGGACATTCTTTCCGTTATGTGGAATAAATTGCTTTTTATTCACCTATTCGTGGTCCCCTGACTAAATTACGGAAACTGAATAAAAAAGTCTCAAATTTTTCTCTTGTCGTAGTATTATGTTCACCCATTAGCTACACTGGGTTTGATTAAATAAAAAGCATAGCACTGGTATAGATTCTGCTGCACTATACTGCTGTTTTGCTGCTCTCCATACTGCTTGTATAAATGAAGCAGTACTGTATGTCATCCAGTTGTCCCGCTCTATTGTACATCAGAATTAGTTACTGTTAAAATAATGTCTTTAATTGTACAATATACACAATACCATTGTTGTAAACTGCTAAACCTTATGGTCTAGAAAAAATATAATAGTTCAGTTATTTACAAAGCAGATCAGCACCTATTTGTAATTGCTTTATTCAGCTAGGACTGGTACATTAGTATCATTACAGCACGAAATGTAATATGCAAGTAAATGATTCACCATGCCTTGATTTATTTAGTGTTTTTCACTTCATTGTAATGTTTATTTCCAAAGAGTTTATTTATTGCAGTATATGTTGTTGTGTTTTCCATGTACATCACCTGAGTGCAATACTTATTGATACGTTGCTGATAATGAGCAGATATTTAAATTAACTGTTTGAGTATACCTTTTGCCTAGTAACAGTAGGAGAGTAACCAAAAGAAAAAAAAGTTACAGGGTTCTTTTATGTTTTCTTTCTAATTATTGAAGTGTGAGGCTGCTGTAAGTCACAATTTTGTTACACAAGAACATAATCTTAGTGGAGGTTATTCTTTTGTTCTGAAGTAGATCATTTGTGTTCCTGTGATGAATGCCAGCACCACAGTGCTGAAATTACTCACTGTGTAGTAAATGAATTGTTTTTATTTTGTCATGTTGGTTTGTTGTTTTAGAGTTCTTTGCTTATATTTTGCCTAATCGAGCACTTAATGCATTTGCTTGCGTATGCTAAACAGTGATCAGAATGTGATGATCTGTTACAGGGTACCTTAACAGAGAGAATTAAACTAGAAGTCTGGAGGACAGTCTGTTTTTGTTTTGTTTTTCTAGGAGGAAACTATTGCTTGTTAGTTGCCAGATTTACTTAACTTAACCCCTTTTAGGTCAACTGTTCAGAAAGCTCAAAAAACTGTTTTATGGATCTAAATGAGGGTGTAAGGTTGAATTTTAAACCACTATGGCCCTCAACCAGGCTATTCACTTATTACATTCAGTTGCCTGAAAGTATATTGTTTGCCCACTTACGCATATTGATCAAAAATGCTGATTGAGGTGTTCAGAATACACGTCAAAGAGCTTATGTGAAGAGAAGTGTTTGTTAGTAGCAGAAATATTTTTATTTTAAAAAAATATGTATGTTTCATAGTAAGTCAAAATTATATTAAAAGTAGTCACATTTGACCAATTTTGGGTAACTATTACCTGTGTTGTGTTGGCTTTATCAGACACATTTACAATAGGTAAGGATTTGCTCTGTAA
This sequence comes from Acipenser oxyrinchus oxyrinchus, assembly GCA_030684275.1. Taxonomy (NCBI): domain Eukaryota; kingdom Metazoa; phylum Chordata; class Actinopteri; order Acipenseriformes; family Acipenseridae; genus Acipenser; species Acipenser oxyrinchus. The sequence goes on from CM060251.1 coordinate 15,556,243, forward strand.
AAGGCTCTCTTTTGTAAATGACACTGCATCAGCCATTAGGATACTGTATAATGAATATATGTTCCTTTTTAACAAGCTGCTAAATTGTGGGTGTTTTAAGGTAAAGCATTTTGTATTCATCTGCATGTATTTTAGTCTTTGTATAAAACACGCTGTATTTCACACATTCTGTATTTGTTTTCAACGAGAGGCGCTTCATGAGAGTCTTGAGCTTTATAACATTACCATTTTATATCCAGTTCACTCACCACTTTACTGCCCACAGGTGATTTCCATAGGTAATTTCATGAGGGTTTTTTCCTGATCATAAAAAAATGGAAATAGCTATACAAATCTGACTGAAAAAAACAAGCTCTTCTACCATGAAGCACTTCATATTTTTTGTTTTTGTTTTTTGTTTGTTTTATTATTGTTGGATCTTGGCACTGGTAAAAGGATACTCACGGGTCAGTGAAAAATAAAACTATACTTCAAATTACTAGGGCTATTCATTTTAACCATTGAATCTTATCAGAATACTGTTCCAATGGTTTTAGGAGAAATACATTTTTTCAACAGCAAGTAGGCCATCCAGATGTGGCACAGTATAAGCTGTTCTGTGCCAATTCACCTTTTGTAAATGGTTGTTTTAGCCTTTCAGCTGGCAAAGCCCAATCATTTGTGAAAGGGTTATTAGTGTGCAATCGGTGGCCTGCAAGGGTATGTACCATAATCTAGCCACTTATTAGGAGCATAGGTTGTTTTGTTCTTAAATTTAAATCTCAAAACAATTAAAAAAGCAACTTTAAAATCTCACTGTAAACCAATATTTACATGGGACCACTTATTTTATTTGTTCTTGTATATTTTACTTGAATTCTTTAAACTTTTTTCTGTTACAAATTGCATGCTTTTAAAATCAGTGATGAATTACATCATTCGAGATTTTGTAAGTATTATTATGGTGGTAGTAGTAGAAGCAGTCATATTAGTAGTTGTTTTTGTTGATGGTTTAGTAATGGGGAATATAAAACAAAATATATAAATTAGACAGTTATGTATGTTATCCCCCGTAAACTGTAACAAATGTATGGTTGAACTGGAAAACAAGACCACTGGTACTGTGTCAGTAAATACAAAAGAGTGCAGTGAATTTACTAGATTGCAAATACGGTCTGGGTAAGTTGAATTTAGTTACTGTACAGGATACAGTTTATAATATTTATTTGGAGATTAACATTTGTCTTGCTTTGAAAGTTACATGATCCCTCAGTTAGCATAGCTTTAACCACTGTATACCTTGTGGCATCCTGCAGCATCCCATATGTCAGTGTGCCTCATCATTAACATTTATGTTTTAGTTTGAAATTGTAATGGGAAGCCTAAAAAACTGTGTAAAATTTCAATTTTACTGCAAATAGGTGATCCGTGAGTGTCTTTTCAATAACAAAAGCCTTTCTTAAAAATGTAATCAGTTTTGTAACGCAATAACACTGTACAGTAGGCTTGTAATATCTACAAGTAAAGCATGTATTTTAAACTTTTTAATAAGTTACTAATGTACATATATATGCATATTGGCATGGAACAATTTGCTTATCAGCTGTATATAAAGCAAAACACTATTTACGAAAAACTTGAAATCACAAATGGGCTGAGTGATTTTTTAAAAAAAAGCTGTGCAATGGATTTTTGTGCCTTTTTTATTCATGTATGTAATCTAGACAATCTGGAAAAGCTTGTATACAACCAAAATGTTATTAAAAGTTTTGGGGAAGGTCTTTAAACCATTGTTGCATCTTTTTTATTGATTTTATATAAGCGAGAAAAGGCAAGTAAGTAAATAAGGCTGTTTATATTGTCATTCAAACAGAATGATTCTTGCTGAAAGAGGGATTGAAGAAAAATGCAGTGCATTTATAGAATTCTGTATGATCCTGGTAGTGTAATTCCTGACCACTGTTTGTTTATTTAAGATTTTTAATATGATTTTAAATAGGAACAGTAGTTATACTTGTAATTTGTTACAAATGTTAGTCCAGCCTTAGGCATTTTCCATACTTTTAAACAACTAAAAAGCATACAATCACATACACTACAGTAAAATGCTTGGTATACAAACTACTCTATTTTATTAATCTACAAAGCAGCAATATTAGATTATATTTCTGTTTTGAATCATTGGAATTACCTAATTGTTTGTGAAAAGAACATGCATTGTTGTGAAAAAAGGAACAATTACTTATTGACAATGAAGTGTGATGGTGAACCCTGCTTGGAGGAGTAATGTTGGAGGGTTCAGCTGTCTTGGTTCCACTTTGGCAATCTTACCATGCCTCAGAGGCTGTGTGGTCCAGTGGTTAAAGAAACGGGCATGTAAACAGGAGGTCACCGGTTCAAATCCCACCTCAGCCACTGACTCATTGTGTGACCCTGAGCAAGTCACTTAACCTCTTTGTGCTCCGTCTTTCGGGTGAGACGTAGTTGTAAGTGACTCTGCAGCTGATGCATAGTTCACACACCCTAGTCTCTGTAAGTCGCCTTGGATAAAGGTGTCTGCTAAATAAACAAATAATAATGATTTGTATTGTTGTAGAGTAGGTTGTGTTTGGCAGGACAGATTACCATGCCTAATGCATATTTTTTTCATAATGGGGATAGGTGCTAACAAGACCAGAATGACCCTGTTTATCAATCAAAGCAGTCATTTCTAAGGCATATGGGTTGAACGTGTGTTGTTACTGTACTGACCTTCCTTAGCTTATAAATGGATCTGGGTTCCAAACTTCCTCTTATATTTATAAACATTTTAAAATTGATGACTTTGCTGGATGAATAGCTGACATCATCTTAATGTGGCCGCATAGAGGTTAGGTGGATCTGCAGTTTGAATCTGAATCCCATGCCGACTGTACATTCTCAAAGAAGACTTAAGAACAAATGACCTACACACATTGATGATGTGATGGTATTTTTAACCTCTTGGCCTTTTATTAAAAACTGGCCCTTGGGAAAGTTTAGGTAACAAATGAAAAATGTAAAAATGACATATATATAGAATTCTACAAGTATTGAGACATCCTTTTTTTTAATTGACTCATTTTATGTATTTTAGTAAGAAACTAGATAAAAAGATAAATATAATATATAGACATTTATTTATTATGGTCCTATCAGCTGAATTGGTTACTCCTTTTATTAAGCTCGATCAAGTTAGTAATTCCCAATGGTGTAGTTCTGGTAGCTGGCGATAGTAAAGGTGAGCTACAGATATGTTAAAACAATTTCTTATCATAAATTAATTACTAGTAATCTTCAATTTCTACTGTATCTAATCAGGGCATACACATACATAATAATTGTTTTTATCTGTTTAATATAAATTTTCATTTTGTTCCTTGACACCAGTGAGGAAAAATCAATTTCTTATTTCAAACACAGCCTTAGTAAACATTGAATTAATACAGCTTTACCTTGTTTGTTTCAGGTACTGTCATCCAAACCTTTTGAGCAGAATGGTCTTCCTTTGCTGATGCCTTCTTGTCCACCTTATGAAGAATATAGATCAAGGGAACAGGCCCCTGAAAAAGAAATGAAACTACACGGCCTACAACAACATCAAAGAACAAAGAGAGTAGATTTCCTAGCAGTTGTCTTGACTGGCCACTTGCTGCATCGTCATGAGTTTAATGTAATGCCACTAGAAGAAAAGGATGAAGAGAAGCAGGACGTGCTAAAAGAAGAAGCAGAGCCCCACAGCGAGTCAAGCAGTGAGCTCAGTCAGAAGAGCACGGAGCGTAGCCAGGATGGAGCCCCATCCACTCTCCTTGCTGATGATCAAAAAGAATCCAAGGGCAGAGCCTCAACTGTAGAGGGAGACCTTGAAATGGAAGAAGGTTCCAAAACTCTGGTCTTGTTTTCCCCAGGTGATATGAGAAAGTCCTTAATAGCTGGTGACCTTGCACCGGATGTAGATTTGGGAACAATGGCTGCCATCACCCCTCAGAGTGAGAGGCCTCAGCCCATGGGCAGCCAACTGGACGTTTCCGAGCCGGGGACACTGTCCTCAGTTCTCAAATCTGAACCAAATCCACTGATTGCAGCCACCGCCACATCTTCTCCGTTCACCAAAATTGAACGTACATTTCTCCACATTGCTGAAAAGTCACATATGAACATCATGTCTTCCAGTGGCCAGCAGTTTAGACAAGATGACTTTGATTTCTTCGGTCCAACTGAAGAACCTTTGGCTGAAGAAGAGCTTCAAGAGAAAGAAACAATGAAGGTGAATGGTGAGTTTAATTCTACTGAAAAGGAGGCAGAAGCTGAAAGTTCTGCACCGGCTGCTATTGAGTCCGAAACCTCTTCTCAAAGCCCTGCAGAAGATCTTAAAATCCAAAATGGCCCTGATGTTTCAGTTGAAAACCAACATGACCAGATGGCAGAGGAAGATTTGCCTGGTTTGGTCTCCGTAGTGTCTGAGCAAAACATTGTGGATGAAGATGGTTTGCCACATGAGGGGCCTCTACCTGAAGTTAAAGAAGAAGCTGAATTACAAATAGAAGGTCCCAGTGTATATGCAGAGAAAGCTATTCCAAGTAAGGTCCTAATCTCCAGATTTAAGAGCCGAATACCCATCTTACTGTCTGAAGAGGACACTGGTTCAGAGCATTCAGCTTCTCTTTCTTCCAAAGAACGGTTGTACAAGAGGGCAAAGCAGCCAGATCTGGCACGCTTAATAATGGAGAAACGCCAGGGCCGCTTGATGAGGCTGACCTCAGGTGCCTCATCCTCGACCTCCTCTGCAGATGATCGCAGAAGAGCCTCAGAAACTCTGTCGACCACAGGCTCTGAAGAAGACACCCATGACTCTGATGATTCCTTCCCCAAAAAGGCATTCATACAGAAGACAAAATCCTTGGACAAGGAGCAGGAAATACAGAGGCCTAAGAGCAGAATCCCGAGACCTGTCATACCTGTAAAGAAGGTTTCAACCCATTTAGGATCTGGCATCCCCTCCTCACCCCCCCAGACAGTACCTAGTGCTCAGAAATATGAATCTACAGGGTATGTAAATGGGTATGTTTGCTTTATTTTTTGTTTTGTTTCATTTAACTTTGCATGAGTTTGTATTCTAGTTTGTAATACTATGTTATGTTCTTGAAGAATAATCTTTTTTATACAACTACCAGGGATGGAAATTAATAAGCATTATTAATTTATCATATTATAAATAATCATTTAGAAAACTCATAAACAATACATTTATATCAGAGCTATAAAATAACAGTAGCTAGTATCATCTCAGCTTCATTGGACATGCAGTGGATATTGTATAGCCATTGTCTGGGGATGATTTGAAAGAAACAGAATGGACTTTGATTTATATAACTTTGAATAAATTTATATAACTTTGAATAATTTATTCAGTGCCAAGTTGAGTTAATTCCCCTTTTCTACTTTCTTGGCTGTATAATATTTTTTAAAAATGACATATTTGTTATCTTGGGATGCACAGCAGACAGATCATCATAGGATCTGTCTGAAATAATAATGTTAAAGGAGTGATAACTTTTTAAAATCTGTTTTCTTACATATTATCAGAACTAGCATAATTATCTCTGGTTCTGATTATTGTTGTGCTGAAGATCTTTTGGTGCTTTGCTAGCTTTTATACTTTCATTGTAAGATATGCAGATATTTCAAATACCAACTGACTTCTGGTGCTGTGTGCATCAATTTCACTCCAGTGGTCTAGCTGCAATCAGATCAATTGATTAACATCACAGGATGGGATTAAGTACATTTTTTAATCTACAGTAGAAATTAATTTTACTGTTTTGTAACACTTTTCTGTTTGTGCTCTATATATTAAAACTGCTTGCAATTTTTAACTATTTATTAATATTAAAAAATGTCATTTACCTGTTAATGGATTGCAACCGGCCATCTGAAAGCACACACTTCCCAATTACATCACAATTATGTGATGTACGATAAGTCAACTACCAGTTTCTTAGGTCAACTATCAATTTACTATTCAACTATCTGGTGCTATCCCTAGAATATACAAGTAATTAAATTGATGCAAATACATATAGAAAGATGTACATTTAAGTATCCATTATATCCCCAACATGAAGAGAAGTGTATTTTTTTATTTACCAGCAGGTGATAAAGGCATCTTTTACTTTTTATATTATTGTCTAAATAGAGAAAATATAATTGTAATAACTATGTGTCATCATAAGACAAAGTGCCATCATTTGGCCATATGTAATTGTGGAAATTAACTGAAATGGAACAGGTTCCGTACTCCACAATTAACATTTTACAATACTTATTGACAACTATTTTGAATTAATAAAGTCTTATTTCTGGCATTGCAGGCTTCAAGTGCAAAAAACAGGGAATGCAAGTATGAACGTCCATTATGACCTGAGGTCAAAACAGATGCAATCACAGCCCCAGCCTTCACCCAGCCTGGCTCCTTACCATGGAAGCCCCAGAATGCCCATCCGTAGATCACCTAGGAGCCACATATTACCCCCTACACGTAGCCTCAGTGCTTCCCCAAGGAGCTACTCCACCTCCCGAACAGACAGCCCCTCCCCATCACACCAGCGGAGGCAGCCAGTGACCACTGAAGTCAAGAGGCAGTATATTTCATTCCGAGCAAACAACGCCCCTCCATTTAAGCCAAAAGCTCAGGCTGCTGGGATCACAGAGGACTCTTCATCCCTGTCACCTGCTGGCAAGCCTGGAAGGAGGGTGAGACCGAAAATACAAATCCAGCCCACCAAAGGAAAACAAGAAGCCTCTCAAAGCAAGGTTACTGCCAGATAATAACCTTACTTTTTAAAAGTCTCTTGCATGGCAATTCATGCTTATAATCTACTTTTAAAAGTCTACCTTGCCTCGAGTCCTGGGCCAGACCAAATGCATGTTTGTGGTTTCTTTCTGTCTTAAGATATCATTCTGTAAAGAAGAATCTGATAAATTGGCAGTGGCATTTTTCCCAATCCTGCCTACCTGTATATTATATATAAACATATAAATGTGTATTTGCTATATATAGTAGGGCTGGATGTATATTCTATGCTATATAATATTAATATAATGGGATCTCTATTCAGTAGTATTATGTTACTGCAAATCACTTGGTGTTGCAATAATTGTGTTTTGTATTGCGAAAGCATGCATTGATATAATTGTTTAGTAGACACATTGAGTTGTAGTGTCCATTGACGTACATCAAGGAACACTTATGCAGCAACTGTTTTATTTATATATATTTAGCTCTTTGAGCTATATATATATATATATATATATATATATATATATATATATATATATATATATATATATATGTATACAGTGTCTTGCATAAGTATTCACCCCCCTTGGACTTTTCCACATTTTGTAGCGTGACAACCTGGAATTAAAATGGATTTAATTGGGATTTTTACCATTTGATTTACACAACATACTTAACACTTTGAAGGTGCAAAATATTTTTTTTATTGTGACACAAAAGTAAATTAAACAAAAAAAAGACATTTGTTGGTTGCATAAGTATTCACCCCCCTGAGTCAATACTTGGTAGAACACCTTTGGCAGCAATTACAGCTGTGAGTCTTTTTGGGTAAGTCTCTACCAGCTTTGCACATCCGGATCCTGCCATTTTTGCCCATTCTTCTTGGCAAAATTGCTCAAGCTCTGTCAAGTTGGATGGGGCCCGTTGGTGAACAGCAATTTTCAAGTCTTGCCACAGATTCTCAATCGGATTGTGGTCTGGGCTTTGACTGGGCCATTCTAAGACATTCAGGTTCTTGTTTTTAAACCACTCCAGTGTAGCTTTGGCTGTGTGTTTAGGGACATTGTCCTGCTGGAAGGTGAACCTCCGCCCCAGTCCCAGGTCTCTTGCAGACTGAAACAGGTTTTCCTCTAGAACTTCCCTGTATTTGGCTCCATCCATCTTGCCCTCAATCCTGACCAGTTGAACATCATCCCCATAACATGATGCTGCCATCACCATGCTTCACCGTGGGGATGGTGTTCTCAAGGTGATGAGCAGTGTTGGCTTATCGCTACACATAGCGTTTTGCGCTAAGGCCAAAAAGTTCAATTTTGGTCTCATCAGACCAGAGAACCTTTTTCCACATGTTTGCTGTGTCTCCCACATGCCTTTTGGCAAAATCCAAATGGGATTTGATATGGGTTTTTTTCAGCAATGTCTTTCTTCTCGCCACTCTTCCATAAAGCCCAGCTTTGTGGAGCGTCCGGGTTATAGTTGTCCCATGGACGGTTTCTCCCATCTCAGCTGTGGATCTCTCCAGCTCCTTCAGAGTTACCATTGGCCTCTTGGTTGGTTCTCTGACTAATGCCCTCCTTACCTGGTCACTGAGTTTTGGTGAGTCGCGGTTGTGCCATATTCTTTCCATTTTTTAATAATGGATTTAACAGTGCTACGGGGGATGTTCAAAGTTTGGGATATTTTTTTTATAACCCAACCCTGATTGGTGCTTCTCCAGAACTTTATCACGGACTTGTTTTGATAGCTCCTTGGTCTTCATGATGCTGTTTGTTTAGATATGCTCGCTAACAAACTTCCAGAAACAGGTGTATTTAATCTGAGATCATGTGACACTTTAATTGCACACAGGTGGACTCCATTCAACTAATTATGTGACTTCTGAAGGCAATTGGTTGCACCAGAGCTTATTTAGGGGTGTCACAGCAAAGGGGGTGAATACTTATGCAATCAAGACTTTTCAGTTTTTTATTTGTAAATAGTTTTGAAAAATATGTAGATTTTTTTCCCCACTTCGACATTATGGACTATTTTGTGTAGATCAGTGACAAAAAATCCTAATTAAATCCATTTTAATTCCAGGTTGTAACACTACAAAATGTGGAAAAGTCCAAGGGGGGTGAATACTTCTGCAAGGCACTGTATATATTAGGGCTGAGACGAATACAGCGGTTCTGAATAATTTTCCTTTAAGGTCTCCCTGAACTGACACATTTCCATTGAAAGCTGGTTAAACTCTCAGTTAGGTTGTGCTGTGTGTATAATCTCCAAAGTGCTTTCAACTAAAAACAAATTGTCACCTTAATCTGTAGACAGGTGAGTTGCACATGGCCGATGCAGATCCACATTATAAACAGATAAGCATAACAATAATGTATAACGTCGTCGGGTAGGGTTTTAAAAAAAATACCTCATGTTACAATTCTTCGATCTATTGATGTTGAGGTTCAAAAATGTTAAACTGAGATGAGGCAAAACATACATGATGATAATTGGCCAGTTAAAAGCCAACAATTCATTTTGAATCGAAAGCTCTCTGCAGAACCTCATGACATCATTTAAGAGCGTCACCATGTTCAAATTAAATGTCAGTTCTGTTTGTTTTTTAAAAACCCTACATGAAGACGTTACACACTATTGTTATGCTTGTGTGTTTTATAATGTGGATCTGCATCGGCCACGTGAAGCTCACCTGTCTACAGATTTCAGTTGAAATGTGTCGGTTCAGTGAGACCTTAAAGGAAAATTATTCGGAATCGCTGTATTCGTCCCATCTCTAATATGTATATATATATATATATATTATAACTCATTCCTGTTATGTATTTATTTATTTATTTATTTATTTATTTATTTATTGTTTGCTACTATTTATAGACAACTTGATTCTGTTTGCTAGACTGGAATGATATTGTAAGAAAACAAGGCCTACTGTTTTCTTAATATCTATTGAGACCCGGAGAGTAAAAATGACCAGCCATGACAAACAATTTCAAATCACAGTAATCAGGTTTTATTAGCAACATACAGGTACAATTATACAGAGAAATTCACTATCACTATAGTATATGAACTAGCCCTAATACAGAGTAACAAATAATGCACAATACTTGGCTATTAGCCCCCTCCTTCCATTCACCTGTGGTGAGTTTAACATTGTAAGGCATACATGTAACCCAAACCCCACCCCAGCCCACAATAGATGTATTCTCCAACCCCCACCCTCTACTTTCAACAACACATACATTTCTCAGATAAGGAGAAAAAAAGACAGACAAATGGACACCCCTCCCCTCCCCCCCCCCGATAGCAACCATTACAAGTATTGAACTAGTTCAGTTCTCAGCAAGAAAGAGTCTATTAAATGATTACTGAAATGGTTAAAAGTACTAGATGTTACAATATCATGTCCTGGCAAGTCCCATTACTATAGAGACCATTTCGGACATACCGTAACACACACACATACACACAAAATAAAAAGGCTTCCAATTTCTTTGCATAAAGAAAAACAAAATAACATGCCTTCAACGATTGTGGGTACTTGTTTTAAAGTGTCAGCAAACACATACCATTAATTACAGCAGCCCTGCTGCTGCAATGCATTGTCCTTGCAGCTTCAAAATCACAAAGGCCTCATTCATATCGATCTCAGCCTTAATATATATAGTGAAGCAGTTAATGTAATTATAAAATATACAGTATATAATATACAACAATGTTATGCCATTGAGTTCATTTGTATTATCAATTTAATGTTTAAAAGGTGATCTCTTTCATCCTTGTCACTTGACCTTCTCTTACCTATTGTCTTACAGGCACAATACTGAATGATTTGATTACCCGGTGTACTCTTATCAGAGTTTTTCAAAATTTTGATTTCAATACATTTAAATAAATGTTAATCCAACTCAACTATAACATGAAAAAAAAGTTTTAAAAGAATATTATGGGGTGTATGTATGCATGTGTATGCATATATATGTACTGTATGTGTGTATGAGATTGTTTCATTTCTTTCTCACAGTGGTAAAAATGGCTGAAGTTTAAGGTCTTGCAAACCCCAAAATGTTTATTTGGTCTGGGCTCCGAAGAAAAAAAACATGAGACACTGAAGCCCTGGATTCATTGTACCCCTTTTATGAAAATGGGCATGCCTTTTAATACTTATAATAATTTTCAGTGCTTAATAATTATTTAATCAAATTGTGTATATAATGTATTTATTTCTTATAGAAGTCTTTTTTTAAGGCTTTTGGATATATATATATATATATATATATATATATATATATATATATATATATACTCAAAAGCTGACAAAACCAGGCACTAAAGGTTTGGGTTCTTCAACTTGCTACATGTTGTTGAACACTGCAGCTAATCTTTATTACATATAAAATGAAAGTTGTCTAAAATGTCAACTTTTAATGTTATAAACAATTTATTTGTCTGATTATCTGAGGCAACACGGAAACATTGGTAGATTAAGCATGAAATTACTGAGCAGTGAATCACATTGAAAGTAAGTTTGTGTGGAGACTTCAAAATTAACTGGGAAACTGTGTGGTACTGAATCGGGGGGTGGGGTGGTCAACTGACAGGTCCTCAATGCCATTTCAAATTACACTAGAGTCACCGTAATGTATCCATAAACTACGAGATTGTGTTTAAAATGCTTCTATCCATCAAGACAGAAAAGTGATTATTTATTTTTATGCCGTTGCTCGTCAAGTTTCCTTAGAACATTGTTCCCAGTTCTCAGCAGATTCAATGATTGAGCCAAATACATGTTTTTATTTTGTATTATTATTATTATTATTATTATTATTATTATTATTATTATTATTCAGGTTAACCAAGATATTTATTAAACAATGGGTCTGAGCGGGGTTAATCAGCAATATATGTCCCACCCCCACCCCTGGTTGTTCTTTATTCATAGAAAATAGATAACTGCGCTTGTGAAATAACCTCATTAAAATATTTTGCTTATATATAAAGAGGTGGCGATTATCTATTCAATGATGCCAAGTTATATAGTAAATAAGGTGGCTGAGTGGGTTACAATGGGCAATAAATGTCCCACCCCCTTTTGTGTTTCTATTATTGTACTTTCTTTTTCAAATATAACTGAATATTTATTGGTCAAGGTTTTGTAGCAACAGAGAGGGCAGACATTAGGCCAGTTTACATGTTGGTTTGTTCATGCTCATGAAATCAACGGCCACTTACATGTAAACACGAGTTTCTCGTGAAAATGTTAATTAGCTTGTTCAAGTCCTTTCCTAAAGCTGCTATGAAAGTCCCATGGGAATATGTAAGTTACCATGGTCCAAAGATGGCAGCAGGGAAATTAATGTTTTGTTTGCACTATTTCCTTTATCAGATTGATGTTGCAGATAACCCCATTTTTTTCTTTGTCTTCCCTAGAACTTTGCATAATGCTAATCATACACGGATCAAAATGTGTTTGTGAAGTATCATACAGATTGTATTTATCCGTACAGTACTTCAGAATACACTTGCAAATAGCATTCCAAACAACTGTCAAAACATCTTTATTGTAAAGTACTACTAAGTACTATGTTTAAATGTGTATAACTATACTCCAATGCAATTTCTCCTAGTTACTTATGTCTAAGCAAAACCCGTGTCCATCCTCCAATTACGTCCGTTGGAGCGATGAAGAGACACAGGTATTAATATCTATAAGGGAAGAGGATATGATGAGGCAGCTTGATACAATGCACAACACGAACATTGTTTAACCCACTCTCAAAATAAAATGTGGTGTGGAATTTTCATGACTTATTTCTTGGGAATCAACAATACTACTCAATATTCCAATTCTTTATTAAGCAGAAGCAGTCATACAAGTACAGCTCAAATGAGGATGCTATATTTGGTATAAAGAGATACAAAATAAGCTAATGAAACAAAAATGTGATACAAAATAAAAGTACACCGTTGGGTTACAAAAGATAGCCGTGCATCTCTAATAACAGGACCCTCTTCATATTGTGCAATTCTTGCTGGAGGATGAGGTAGCTGTTCCTCTGCTTGCATGAACACCTCCTTACAGTCCTGGCACAGATTATGCAGGATAAAGCAGCTTGTAATAATTTTGTGAACAAGCTTGCGGTTCACTTCAGAATGCTTCAGTAGTATCCGCCCCCTCCCTTGCAATAGCCCAAACGCCTGTTCAACGACACTCGGATTTGGCCCACAGATGATGTGTGAAAAGCAGTGTGGGCGACAGCACTAAAACAAAGTATTAAAAAAGCAGGCACTATCCATCAGTAAATCAGATCTTTAATAACCATTTACGTCACACATAACATGTTGATTCTTTCTGGTGAAACTTTTCTCTGCTCGGACTTTCACGGTTAACAGCATGAGAATCTAAGTGGGCCGTCAGCATGGCTAATTTAAATCTGACCCCCCTCCTTCATTTGCATAGCGTTCAGGGAAAAGTAGGCGTTCCAAAGGAAAATGAGAGGCTTTACCTGTAAACACAAAAAGGCACCTTGCCCACGTTTATTTCATGAGAAACAGATGCTTCGAGAAAAGTCAAACACTCTTGTAACGTGGCCTATTGTCGCTCCTTGGGAATCTAAGGTGATATCTTGACCTGAATATTGGCATTGCTTTGGGAATTGCTACAGAAACCCAGTAAATATATACCAATCATGTGGGCTTTTCTTATTCTTGAGTATTCTCATTTTGCTTCTCCTCAGAACCAGTTCTGCTTAAGATAATAATTGCATTCACGGCCCTTGCTTAGGTTTTAAAATGTATAAACTCCACTATTGATGATAATAATAATAATAATAATAATAATAGATCTGTATGCCATGGCCTTATTAATATATTCATGTATGCTCATCAATTAATCTTAAAATATGTTGTTGTTTTATTTGTTGAACATTTAAAACAATACAAACATATTTGCAACTTAAAAACCACTATATTATATGTATTCTATAAAAACAGACAGATCATAATGGTGTACTATGTGGCCTGTCAGTGAATAGATTTTTGTTTTGTGTCATGCATTTATGTTGTAGCTGAGGTCGTGATTGTGAAATTATAAATTCAGAAAGGAGACATCCAGAATTAGAGTGAAAATTAACAATTTAGTAAATTTACAGATAAACATGACGGTAAATGATTACATTGTTATTTGAATTTGGCCCATGACCTTGTCCATTGGAGCATGTTAGCCGCCCTTATGCTGGCAGAAAATATGATGAATAAAGTATATTAATTAAATGAAAAACTAAAGCCAGAGAGCAGGATAAGTGGCACTCGAGGACACCTTCCCCCTAGACAATGCACACTGCAGGGTGGAGGCAGAGGAGGAGGGCAACCAAACAAACCAAAGCTGTGTGCAGGCCAGTTGGAATTTACATTAATATAAGTTAACTGCACTTAATTCAGTTCAGTGTACATCCACCTTTTTCAGTTGCCATCTTACTCTGAAGAATTTAAGGGAGCAGCTTTTTTGCTTATACAGTATATTGTATTTTTGGCTTTGTTGAAATAAGTTTCAAATCGCATTTTAATGGTGTTCCTCTTTAAGTATACATCTAAACCAGGAATACATTATTTGAAACAGAAGAGTGGTGTATTCATTAAGTAAAACACACACGCACACACTCACAAGAAGATGTTTGAAGTAGATCTGTAAACTACAATAAAGCTCCTTTCATCAAAGTTTATGCCTACATATTTTAGCATTTTTTTAGAAAAGAAGCTACATAATGTTTACACATCGCAAATAGAATGTAAAACTAAAATAAAATAACTGCATGGCAAACCTATTGGTCATAACAAATGGCATGTATCATATTACTCTTGGAAGATATTGTAAGGATTAATTAATAATTGTTCCTTTTTTCATATTCAGCTCATGTCTATAAAAATCTGACAACATGGATCTTGTTTGTATCAGAAAGCAGGCATCATTTGTTATTAAAAGGTTACAGACCCGTGCCATTAAAAAGCCTGCATATTTTATTTTATTTTTATTGTTGTTGGGTCTGTTGCTTTTAAACATAACTGTCAAGATAAGAAACATCATTATTTGGGTTGGACAAAGTTGACACATCATAGAATCCAGACAACTCACTGTTTCATTCCAGCGATTACTCTGTCAGTGTACGCAGAGACGACAGTCAAAATCCTACGACTTCAACATTGATGATCAGCCTGAGCCACCCTAGCCCTGTCTTCAATGCACCAGTATTGAGGTCAACACCATGCCTAGAATGAGCATGCGAAAAAGCATGAGGAATCATAGGACGGGTTTCCACGCTGCTTAGAAAGTCGTTACTCTCTAGTCCTTATTTCTATGATGTAGCACGCACATTTCACATGCTGTAGGAAGTGTGCGTCTAAAACATTGTATGACTTTAAAGGGTGGGTAATGGGGTTTAGATACTTCTTCATTCAGTATTTT
This sequence comes from Acipenser oxyrinchus oxyrinchus, assembly GCA_030684275.1. NCBI lineage: Eukaryota > Metazoa > Chordata > Actinopteri > Acipenseriformes > Acipenseridae > Acipenser > Acipenser oxyrinchus. Next base: position 15,571,500 of record CM060251.1, read on the forward strand.
TTGTAACACCATGTATTCAGCTTTTCAAATTATTGCCATTTGACTCATATAAAATGTTAGTGCTTTATAGTTTGGTTATTTTATAAGCAACTTTATAAAAAAAATACTGACGCTACTACAAATTTTGCAATACATAAATAAATAAATAACGAAAGCCTTTGCAAAGCACAGATTTTTTTTCATCCTTTACTTTTGATATCTTTGTGTTTGGTGATCGGATAGGCGATTAATTTAAGTTTAGACTTTTCTGTCCCTTAGCGATAAGATGCAAGATACTGTACACTTGCCTTATGTAGCATCCATCATGCGTAGCTACCAAGGACAAAAAATTCACGTGCGTACCCCTATGTATTAAATTAATATAACTGGGAATTCGGTACCAGGGGCTTTGTTATGGCTGCAGGCTATTGACCCCACCAGGCTTGAGCATCCACCTACAGTTGAAGTAAAATCCCTTAAACCTAATTCATTGAGTAAGATTTGCTTTAGAAGAACAAAAACATGAAAAAGAAAAAATAAATGTTGGTTCCACGAATTGTTCAAAAAGACAAATACAGCACTTAACATCAGCTTGCTGCAAGACATAATGTAGTTCCAGAAAGTCCTTCGGAAGAAGACTCTCATTTGTAGTTAGCGTGCATGCAAATTCATTTGCGCACACCTAGTTTATGTTATGTACCATCTTGAATCTTGTCTGCTAAAGACGGTCTCAAGTCAATGGTTTTGCATTGAAATTTAATGATGGAAAGGTCAACACAAGAGCCAGTTTATCTGGAAGATGTGTACATATATTTATCGGAGGGGAAATACCCAAAAGATTCTTGTAGAAACTTTCAAAGAAGTTTGAGGAGATATGCAGAGAAGTTCACTTTGGAAGGTAAGTATTGGACATTTTTTATGGAACCCAGCAGAGAAGTCTGTGGCGATATGCACGCAACCTCGCCTTTACAATTTTTTTTTTTTTTTTTTTAATACATATATATTTCTAAAAAAGTGTCTGTGGCAACTATTTTTGCATCCTCAGCACATGATTACACACAAGAAGGTAAACAGACACTATTCTGCTCCGCTACAGTAATAAGTGCGCTAATTATCAGTACACTGTTCTCCGATCTTACAAAGCAAAGAATATAAAGCAAATTGCATAGCCAATCAATACGGTTATATACAATATATTGCACATTATTACTTTATTATTAAAATTGTGCTGGAGTGACAAATACAGCATGGAGACACTATTTGGCAAGGACACTATTTGGCACCTAAGGTGCCAAATACTGCCAGGTGACTATTTGGCATAGACAGTATTAGCATCTGGATCCCCAACAATATATAGAACCACATTCTACTGACGAGAGCCTTGCACTGACCCTGCGAAATTTGGATTCAGGTATTTCTTCTTCTTCTTCTTCTTCTTCTTCTTCAACGTTGTAGTAGTAGTCGTAGTAGCAACATAAAAATAATATGTAGTGAGAAATGTGGGTGAGTAGGGTTGTCTATTGTAGATTTACTACCAGTATTTTAAAAATGTACTGTACTAAACATGTTGACCAGATCATTAACATCAAGGGCTGGTATTTTAGTTCCGTTCGAAGTCTATAAAGATCAGAATTGCTGAATCTACGATTCTGTAGGAAAACTTGTATATATTATATATGTACGTGTGTAATAAAGGAATACGACAGGACGTGTGTTGTGCTGGGATAACATCACGCTATGGGTGGTTGGGCACGAGGCTGCAGGCTGAGTGTGTCCAACACCCGAGAAGTGATGTTATCCCAGCACAACCTGGAGTGCATTATTCCTATTATACAATAGCTCACACTGAAAAATAGCAAATAAGACTCATTTCATAATGTGGAAATAACATTCTGCCTTATAAAACAGTTCCTGTTTTCCATTTACATGTGTAGTATTAACTATGACGTTCTAATAGATATACTAAATTGTTATTTCTATTTAAAGTGAGTTAATAGCTGTGGTTTGTCACAGCCGTCTTCTCAAGTTTTTTACGTATGCCGTGAACACTTTGTTTACAGAGTTGAACGCTGCATTTGACAGTATTAATGTTACGGCTTAGGGTGGTTCTTTTAAGTGTCTGTTTAATCCTGCTCTGAGCCCCACATAACTGCTCATGCCATACGGCTCTCCGGAGCGTTTAGGAAAGCTGCAAATCTACCTCCCGACTAGGAAGGGCGCTAAGTAAGGATGGGCCAACTCCATGGTAGGATGGAATCGGAAGGCCAGCTTGGTGGAAGGGCATAGCTGTAAGACTGCTGAATGACTCTATTATGATCAGCTGTGTTGTGTGCGGCGATTGGATAGAGCATGGTGCCTTGCTGATCAAAGGGGACACAGCTACGTGAGAACGGCCCCTTACACTGACACGCTGACAAGCCGGAATGCTGCTTGTTTGTTTTGTTTAGTATTGTATTTTGGCAGATGGGCTCCACGGGAGCTGAAGCTACAGAGCCAGCACTTCCATCTCGATCATCTGCACTACCACCACACCTCAATTTGATACGGCACCACGGAGCACGGGCACTGCACCCTGGACTTGTATTTATAGTTTATTGTTTATTGTTATGGTTCCGCAAGACCACGGTTTAAAATCCCCGATACCACTGATGGTAGAGGGGAGAGTTTTTATTTAATAAACCAGGACCATTATACCCTTTGTTTGGACATTACATCATTCCTGCACCACTCACATCCTGGCAGATATCAATAGTCATGCAAGGCCAGAGAGAAATATTTAAATATACCCTCCCCTATTTTATTATTAATTAGATTATTTGCATTTGGAAGGAGAATTTCTCTGGCTAAATGAAAACGACATGTAAACACACACAATCCGAAAGTACTACCAAAATAGAGTGAGAAAAAGGTGATACATTTTTATTTTTCCTTGGAAACCGCCCTAGTGTGTTGCTTTAGCAGGGCCACTGTGCAACATATGTTCCAAAGGTATTGCCAACTTTTCTGTGTTGAAAGGTCCAGAATCTAGTAATGCAGACAGAGACTCTCTGCAATCCACCCTTTTCTCTTTACAAAATAGTAAACTGGGCTGTACCGAAGTGTATCATACTGAGTGTTGGTTATTCTTTAAAGACAGCTGTACTAATGGTTTCTCTTTAAATGAAAACCTTAGGATTTGAATAGACCTCAGCAGCTAGCCAGGGTAATTGAATAAAGTGGTTTTGACTCTACCCTTCTCTACAGAACAGCAATCCAATTTTCTTATTGAATTTAAAAAATGAATTACACTCATTACAAAATTGAACCAGACTGTCAAAATCAATCATGTACATAGTTCTCTAATGAACTTTGACCTTTAAAACTGTTTAACAAAACATTTGCAACGGTGGTTCATAAATCATATATTGAACTTGAATATAAATGAGTATCAGATATGATTGAAACACACATACGAATCCTTATCAACATAAAAGCAACACAATTCTTTTTTTTTTGCCCCATTACATCCCCCTGGGGGAGAGACTCTTCTACAGAGGTGGTCTAATATTGACTAAAATTGTATACATATTATTTATTTGGAATACCATTAATTATGACAAATGGAAATTTGGTGCTTGGGATTATTAATGAACCACTCGTGCAGATTTTGGGCAGATGGAGGGTGACGTTACAACTGAGGTTGCTCAGCAACAGCTAATTGAGTTTGTTGAGGTTAAAATAAGTTGGGGAGGAGGGATCGATAAGAGAAGCAAGATCCCTCCCCTGAATCTCAGCCTAGGATTTAAAAGAGAAGCAGGCATTATGATGTGAGTTTAGAAAAATACATGGTCACTAATAAGCTTCTGGAAATACAGAAGCTGACTAGAATATTGTGATGAACTGAGAAATAAAGAAAGAGACACAACTAAATAAATGTCAAATTATGTAATGACAGCTCGTGCACACACACCATATAAAATTGGATACCTACACGACACAAGTGAACCAAACCTCAGGAGAGCCAAGTGAAATCAGTATGTGCTTTATTACTTCACAGTATTTAGATTTACTTTATTGAGCTCTTCCAACTTATTTAATGTCTTAACTCCCTTAGAAGAATTGTTTATATGCAACGGAAAGAAAACTGTTAAACAGTTTGAGAAGCTAAAAAAGATAAGATATATCTTTCATCAAGCATTAACTTCATTGAATAGGATGCATAAACCAGCAAAGCTGATTGTAATTTGCTACTATACCACTAACCAATTAGTTACAGGGGTGTAGCCCTGCACTGTAGTACATACATACATACTCATCAATGTCTTTTTACATTTTTAAGGACTATATCTTTAGAAACATATAATAATTGGAGGTGTTCTGCTTCAGGAACTTTAAACACTAAATGGGTTTCCAGCTCAGCAGAGTTTCTGCTACCAGCTCAGGCACAGATTCATGGAGTTCTAGAAAATCTTTTACTTTATTTAGAGAAACAGGACATAACGACATGGAAGCGTTATAAACAAGAGGTGGTCAGGCAGTCAATTTGTGATAAATTGCTTTAGATTAAAGTTCTATAGATTCAAAAAGTTAAAGGGATTTAAAATGAAAAAAATTATTTATTAAAGTAATGCCAACAAATAAGGCCTTATAAATGCAAAAACAGTTTTCAAGTTGTTTTAAAAGAGAATGACAAAATATTGGAAATCAGAGCCGAGTGGAGTGTCCGATTTGTGTCTCTAAACTCGTCTCCTTGACAAAGATTTGAGATGCAGTCTGTAAATAGCTGATGGATAAACTGTCAAAATCAAAGGAAATACATAAACCGAAAAACCAAATCTCTAATTATACATTTAAGGGATTTCTGTTCAAAGTAGTAAATACTTTTTATGAAGTAGAATTACAACCCCATTCATTTATCATGGAAAGTCAAAGAATTGTTAAATACTGTAAAGCCTTAGGCTTAATTAACAATTAACAGAAAAATGCATTATATATACATTAACATGTTTATTAGCTGAATGTTAACAAGTGACCCTTATAATAAAGCGTGGTCGATATGTTTTGCATAGATATTAGTGAACAAAAAATTGGTGAACGCCTTTTGAACTTTTTTTAGTTTTTTAAATCCTGCAGTACACATGGAAGAATGCAGTCAACATTCAAAATATGCAAACTGCTTGTGACCGGGTAAGGAGTTCCCTGTCCACGGTTAGGAAAAAGGCTATGGTTTATTTATGTTTTGGTTGTAAAACCTACAATGGCCACTAATGGCCAGTAGTTTTGTAAAACCTGTATGCTAATGGAGTAGGTAATAAGTTGATCAGCCACAGTGGGGAGTACTTCCATTTTAGTTAGCAATTAGAGGCCCAGCAGTGGCAATGGTATATAAAGCCAGGAGCTGCAGAGCCATCTCTCTCAATTATAGCGCCTTTAAAAGCAATCATCTCAAAGCGCTTTTCAAGAAAAACACAAATCACAACAACAAAGAAACACAGAAGATAAAAACATTCACAAAAATGCCTTTCTAAAAAAGTAAGTCTTTAAGCTAGATTTAAAAGCACTCAAAGTGGCTGAATCCCTGATTTCTTTAGGAATGGTGTTCCAGAGTTTTGGGGCATAACAACAAAAGGCCCTGTCACCCATGGAGCGCAGACAAGCAGCAGATACACACTACAGTCCAGAATCAGTTGAGCGAAGGTTGTGTGAGGGAGTGTAAACAGATAAAAGATCAGATAAGTACTGTGGAGCCAAACCATGCAGAGCCTTAAAGGTAAGAAGAAGGATTTTAAAATCAACTCGAAACCTGACAGGCAACCAGTGCAAGGACTCTTGAACAGGAGTGATGTCATCACTTGCATGTGACCTAGTCAGGATTCTATCTGCTGAGTTCTGAACATATTGTAATACGGTAGGCGTGCTTTTAGAGACGCCTGCGAGCAGGGTGTTACAATAATCTACCTGTGAGAAAACAAGAGCATGAACCAGTTTTTTCAGCTACAGAGGCAGAGAGCATAGGTCAAAAGTTAATGCAGGATCAAAAATCACTCCAAAATTTTTCATTTTGGAGCTAAACTCAAGCATGGTACCATCAACTGACAGGTTTACAGTATTAGTTTTACGTAGTTGATGGGAAGTACCTAACAGCATAACCTCTGTCTTATCACAATTTATATGCAAAACATTTTGTGACATCCAATTCTTTATATCAGAAATGCAGTTAACAAGCACAGAGGCAGCAACATCAATATCAATTGTTTGTTTTGGTTGGGGAAAAATAGGTGCTGTTGCTATTTTACCTACTGCGCAAACTGTATTTATTATTTGTAGTGAGTCATCCATTTATTCTGTTATTTTAGAGTGGTAAAGGGGGCAGCCCTCCTCCGATAGTTAGGGGGTCTTTTGTTTAGTTAGTGCCATTGACAATAAGGCTTGTTTTATTACTTTGAACTGAGAGTTTTCCCTTACTTTTGTTCAATTTAGTTTCACACTGTGAGTGTGTGCAATAAAACCAGCAATTTCTCAAAAGAATCCTGGTGTCCTTCATCTGCCTCCTTCACCTGCATTGATCATAGCATTGAGGGAGGTATTGCACTCAGTACACCACTAGGGGCAAACAGTTTTTCAATCTTTGTCTTTTCTTGAAACATATTATATTAAATAAAGAAAAAAAATATATAGTAAAAACAAAATACAGCTGTACCGCGCAGCTTTTTTTAAAGCACCCAAACATTAAACAGCTATCCTTAAATGGGATATCTTTGGCAAATCATATTTTTAAAACCTTCTTTTTCCCCTAAACGTCATGTTACTCCATCATTCACCTTACCTCATTTACAATTACTAACACAATTTATTTGTCCATGCGCAACTTCAGTCCGTGCCACGTCATATGCGACTTACACTTAACCCCTAAATCTAATCCCTACCCCAAACCTAATCCTAAACCTAATGTCACTATTAAACTGTTACTATTATTTCAGCACTGTTTGTTTCGCGCCCTCTAGATATGTAACCCCTACCCCTAAATCCAAACCTAATGTCACTATTAAACTGTTACGATTTCAAAACCGCCTCTACCGCCTAGCTGCCTCTACTGGCTACTACATCCGATGTTCACCGCCTGAACTGAATGGTAAAATGCAGTAATATTTTCACAAATAAATTCAGAATTTCTGTATTTTCCTCACTTTATTTCTCTTAAAATTACCTATTAAAGCTTAATAACAAAAAAAATGTTGTAGAATTTTCTATTTTCGAGGGTGTGAGTTGTGTACCGTAACTCTCTCTCTCTCAACAGTGCTTGGAAATTCTGGCCTGTGATTGGTTAAAACCTCATCATAGGAGCAAAAATAGATTTAACTATTGCCCTCACATCCTTACACCACCAGGCAATAGTCTCCGTCTGTCATGTGACTGGTTCACATCACTGTCAGTCCTGCCCCTTTTCAAAGGAACACCTTTTACCTCCACTCCTAAACAACAAGATAAAATGGCTGAATGAAAAAACTGCTGAACAGCGATTCTGTGACCTGAGAAAATGAATTACAAAACATACTACAAAAGAAAGAAAGAAACTTGCGGTATGAACATCAAAAACATTTTGAGTTATTTATTTATGTTCTCTAGTTATTTACTCATGCTGTATCAGCTGTATTTAAACAAAATACTGTAACTCCATAAATATTTGGTACCAAAATATTTGGCGAATCACACCGATAAAACCTATTTTGCACCAGAAATGTTGGCGACCTGTTGCACTGGTAATAGTATATTACTTCATTATATTGAGATATTCATACATGTGGCAAAGTGGTTTGTAATGTGCAGGTGTAGAGGGGATGCAGTGCTACAACAATAACACACAGACAGAGTTCACAGTGCAGAATTTTCTTTTTCCCAGTTTTGCACCGTTCAATAATAGCGCTGGCAACTACACAACAATATGTAATTTGCACAGCGAAATAGTACTGGATTTCAGTCCTGAAACAATAATAAACAAAGGAAATGTCCTGGCATGGCTCCGCGTCCTTTCACGGTGATCCCGTGCTGGTGGTGAATACACAGTGATTAGTGACTTGGTGCAGTAGTCGTAATCCGGGTTTTAATGCTGGCTTGACAGTGACAGCTCCCGGGTGTTTAGCCGTCTAATAATTACAAATAAACAGTTATAAACACAAACAAAATACAGCACTCACGGTTATCTCATCTCTACTCCTTTGACAGGTCCGTCCGTAACCATAACAAAGGAACAGATTGCTTGGCCACTTCCCCTGAAATACCCTTAGTCATGCCTACTTCGGTGGCGAGTCCAATCACGTATCCTCCAATCCGTGACTGACACATCACCTACTGCATTAAGGCAATGACTTCTGGTATTGTGACTCCGCTCTCTTTCTGGGTGGCCGACTTCCAACTGTCCCTGGAATTAACTGCTGAACCATCCAGTACGAGGCACACTGTTCCTGTTATACAGCACCCTCACGGGAGGGAGATTGTTGACTAGGATTAATTTGCTCTGTCACAGGGTCACACATGTGCTGTACCATTATCAAAATGCTAGTAGACAGCAATAGAAAAATGAAAACCTTTTATTTTATAAAACAAGACAAGATAAAAAAATATATACAGTACAATAATACAATAAATACAAGCAATAAAAAAGGAATACATAACCAAAATACATACCAGTAATAATAAAATGAATACTAATGATTTGTACTTGTTACAATTGTCCTTCATCAACCCGTACCAGGATTGTACACATTCCCAAAACAGTAAGACAAAAAGTTTACATTGTGATACAAATAACCGTTCCTCTTTCTGCATTACCAGTGGGATCTGGTGAGTGATGAGAAAAAGCTGAACCAAGCACTTGCAACTTTCTTTTTCATTGGAGTCACACTGGGAGCTGTTGTATTTGGCTACCTCTCAGACAACTAAGTTATTATGTTCTCTACAGGGTGTATGTACTGAATGAACTGTGATAGAACAGATTTTCCCCCTCTCTGTTCTCCATGATTTCCATGGGGAGTGTTCAATTCCAACTCTGTTGCACCAATGATAAACTGCTTTTTTATCAAATGAAGATCTGCAACACCTACCACCTACCACAAGACCTATTATGGAATAGTTTACAAGAAAGTGCACTGTCTGTATAATTAACAAGCACCTTTACTTTGTGCAATCTTTGATCTGTATTAAAAACCTTCAGCACAAAAGCAATTTACTGTAATACTAGATAGTAAACAACACACAAGTACCAAAAACAACACAGTTCAATTCTGAATGTCTTTATTTATATCCTAGTGAACCAATTACTACTAGTTAACAAGGTTTGTGACCATCTTCTGATGTTTATATAACAAGTATGGAGAAGATTACAAGAAAGTTTTTCAAGGCTAGAACTTTCACCACGGTTGTAAATTCTAGCCACCAGGAAAAAATGTTTTCAGGGGATTTTTCCAGACCATTTATTATCTTGTACTTTCAACATTGCTGCTTTTTCTATAGGCTACATTTTCATGTTACCTACATTAGATCTGGGTTTTATCAAGTGTTTTTATTTTTTATTATTTGTATTTTGTGACATATCTTGTGCAGAGAACACGGCTCATCTTTCCTACATACTTAATATTGTATATTGTATATATACACATGCCGCATCTCAAAAACATATACTTTTTCATATCATTTTTTAACAGGTTTGGGCGAAAGACTATGCTCTTGGTGTCCTTCTTAGCCACGGCAGTCTCTGGGTCAGTGGCTGCGTTTTCAGTCTCCGATGGGATGTTGCTGTAACAAGGACTCTCTGTGGTGTGTCCCTGACTGGAATGTCAATCATTTTATGTTTTCTTACTTTTCACATGCTTTTTTTGAAAGGGTTTGTCGAGTTGTTGGATTCTCTGCAAAAGGTGAAAAGTGTTTTAATACTTCCTGGTTGGCTGAAACAAGGGACAGCACAAAATTAAATTTGGGTTTATAAAAGGTAACAGCCGACAACAGTTCTTCAAAAATACATAACATAAAATACAGGCCCATGTAATATCACCCTAAGCTGTAATTTGTACATATTGGCATACACATACACAGTAACATGTAAAGACATTTCTTCTTTTTTTTTTTTTTTTTTTTTTACTCAGTTCCCAACGTATTTAGGATATAGTTCAAAACTAGCAATATAGTTCAAAACTAGCAATAATCACCCAATTTAATCCTGTTATAATTGTAAACAAATTAAAGAGGTCTTCTATTATTTTATATACTTACAACATTATGCAGGAAATACATTCTTCATACTTTCATCGTGGATTCATAAACTACTACATTTCTGAAATGTGTTTTTTTTAAGTAATTAATTTGAGCTGGATATGGATTGCTTCTTGACTCGGCCGTAGTTTGGGGGTTTTATCATTCAACACTGCAGAATCTTCCACCCATCGTTATAAACATCTAGGAAAAACAAGTTGAACACATTTATATGGCACAGAAGCCTGATTTGTGCCTGGAATGTGTGTGTGTGTGCTTCAGTAAGAAATGATTAAGCAATTCCATTCCATTACAGTACATGGATGTAAGAGTTAAACATTTTCAAAGTTTTGTTTATTTTTAAGATATAGAGTGGACAGACATTAAGCATCGTACTTTTCCCGGGACTATCAATGGCCTCTCGTGGACTCTGGGTAACATTCTGCTTGCCCCAGTTGCCTATTTTGTCAGGGACTGGTGAACGCTGGTGCTTGTGGTCAGATGGTGCAGATTTTGGCTAATTACTTGGGGTAAGTATAGCCTTTTCCATTGACTATACTGCTTTGCAGTGAAGTGACACGTGAGTCTGGACATGATAACACTTTACATTGCGTCTCTAATTACTGTGTATTTACATAGTAGTTACTTTGTAAATACATGTGTACGTACGCATAATTGCAATGATAGTATGCATAGTCACAATGTGCTTAATGTGTACATTTTTTGCACAATATAACCCTAACCCTTTTCTGATACAACTGTGTATTTGCACATATTGTGCAAAAATATTGAGACAATAAGTACATTGTAACTATGCATAATAACATGGTTATTACTTAATAAAATAAGCTTGTTATATTACTCATTTTATTTATTTCTCTCTTGTCTTGTCCTGTGAAACAGTTGTTGACTGTTGTTTACTATTTAACTGTATGCCTGGTAATTCATTTATTAAATGTGCCAAAGAGGTTTTACAATTTTTTGTTGTATAACAAGCAACTATTAATAATTCACTGGATATAGCAAAAAATAATCATTACAATACATGTGACTCTGCACAAGTCATAAGGAGTGAAAATTTAAAAAAAATAACAAGTTACATAAAGGCTTTTTATAAGAGAATAGCGAGCATTAGCTGGGAGAAACTGGCCATTTTGTTTATAAATCTAAATAGTCGTTGTTGTATCGCATCAAAATGAGCTTAGGCTACTGAAGAAGATGCTGTTTATGTACCTGTAGAGATCTCTGTTATGACTTTATAAATCTCTGTACTCAAGCCAAGTTACTCCTGATTGTGCGCATGTCTGCAATGAGAGCTGTTGTGTTCAGGGTTTCCATGTGTTTAGGGAGAATAGCAGTTACCTCTTTAGGGACTGCCGTAAGCCCAGTTGTTAGTGTTTCCGGTTTAATGGCGTGTCGTGCTGACTGAAAATACAATAAAGTGCCCGTTAAAGTGGAGGTCGTAACAGTGTGCGGTGGACTGCCGTCAGTAGTGTGCACTGGCCTGCTATAGAGAGCAGAGATCTGCTGAAGTGAGTGAAAAGAAACTCATTGTGCGATATGAGCAAATTTAAGCTGCATGAAGTGCCTCCTTGGGATTGCAGGAGGTTGTTGCACAATTGTCAGCCAACCAGAATTTTGATAGGATGTCGATGTTGGTCTTTAAGTGTTAAGGTGATTTAGATGAAGCCAAAGATAAGGCTGCTTTCAGGAGAGGTGTAGAATGCATTGCTGTGAGGTCGCTGCAAAACCTATTGATTTGATCAGGAGCAGTCTAGGAGTGTATTGTCCATTGCAAGGTAGGAGGCTGGTTTAACTTAAACGATGATAAATCGAAGTACATGGTTTCCGTACCTGACTGGCAGCTCACATCAAATGAAATATTAACCTGATTTGAAAATACATGACTTTTGCAGTGAAAGGACCAGCTAAAATACAGAACTTGCGGTATTATACTGCCATCTGGACGTTATGATTAGAACAAAACCATTGGCTTTAGAAAATGCTGCAGGGTAGAATACATTTGTTTATAGTGATCAATAGTCCACGTGATTGGAATGTTTATCCTAAATGCTCTGATGCTGTATCATGCCAACATCTGAAATCTTGTGATCTTCTATAACATTGCGGCGAATCTGTGTAGAAAGAGAATGATGGTGGATTGTATTTGGACAGAGGACAGTAGAATGGGCTGTGGATGCGCAGAGTCTGCAGGCGTTGGCTCGCAAACCACTGAAATTGCGGTTAAAAGAGCTAAAATCAGGATAAGACCGATCGACAAAATGGTTATCGGCTGATAAGATGGTTGCGGCTTTAGCGGAGTATGCTTTATGGTACTCGCAGAACATAGTACCCCCGTATCTAACCGAGAGCTCCACGATGTAGAATAGAATACTGCTCCAGCTCTTGATGGTGGTGTGGAAGTTAATGTCGCGTGACTTGAGTGAAACATTGATATCTTTACCTTCAGTTATTTATTTTCTGATGTTGAGAGAGTGACGCCTGACAGAAGGGGCTGTTGAAATCACAGGCAGCTCCTCAGTACAGGCAAGTGAGGCATGGCCTGCTGAGCGTCGTTTATCTGACTATCTATGAAGACATTTTGCATATTCTTTATATATTTATTATTCATTTAAAAATATATTAAATACATATTTTAGGACAGTTAAGCACGTATATAAGTAAGTTAACACAGGTCCACGAGACGCACCTGCAGTTGATTTAAATGTCACAAATTCGGCAAGTTGAACTTACTCTCTCCAGTTGTGAAAACGCAGCGGCAGGAAGCTGGAAGAATGCAATACTGAGACACAGAGCTCACAGGGCCTCATGAAACCACCTGGTTACCATGGCCTGTGAGGCACCAGTGGAAAGTTGCAGCACAGCAGTGTCATTGGAGTTTATGTTTTGTTTTGAAAGTGATGTTATGTGAGTACGCCTCACGTAAAACTTTACAAAGCACGAAACTAGAACGAGAACAAAGCTGGGGTTCCCATGTTGAACTGGGAATTAAAACCAAATTAATGTCCTTTTATTATTTGTTTATTTAGCAGACGCCTTTATCCAAGGCAACTTACAGAGACTAGGGTGTGTGAACTATGCATCAGCTGCAGAGTCACTTACAATTACATCTCACCCGAAAGACAGAACACAAGGAAGTGACTTGCTCAGGGTCACACAATGAGTCACTGGCTGAGGTGGGATTTGAACCGGGGACCTCCTGGTTACAAGCCCTTTTCTTTAACCACTGGACCACACAGCCTCCTTACCCATTATGATTTATTTATTTATTTGTTTGTTTGTTTTGTCGGCTGTTGAACATAAGTAGCAGTGAATTGCTAAACCAGGAACCCACATGGGGAACAGACGCAAGCAAGATGATTGACAGATCTACTGCAGAGGCGGCCGTTGAGGGCGCAGAGGCTGCAATGGCGTCTGCAAGGAGACGAGAGTGTAACAGAATTGTGCCATCCTGTTATCAAATGACCAAGTGGGGAGGGACACTACTGTTGCTTTAACACTGAACTGATACAGAGGAGAAAATGCCTTTACAAAAATAGCTTTCAGAATCTAGTTGATGTACCAATCTTTAAAGAAAAGTCAGGGAGGGGTGCCTGCTTGTAGTTGTTTGCAGCCGAAGGAAAAGACCAACAAAGCTTCGCAATAGATGTTAAGGGCAAGGTGATTGCTGCAGACGGGAATGTTGATGCCTTTGACGAACAGAGCTTTAAAAAGTTTGGCGGAGGGCCGGTCTTTATAATGGAGATGCAGCGGAGGTTGAATAATGAGCAGCACTTTGAATGGCGCGGCTGGAGATTAGATAGTTGCAGGCTTAACTGGTGATGCAGCGAGAAAGAAAGCTGAAGGACGAGAAAAATCTTCGGAGCAGGTATGAAAATTGCTCTAAATCATCTGAGTCGGATGAGAGAACGAGAAGACGAAGTTTAGACATTAGTAAAGAGAGAAAGTTTAATCGCGATTGATGGAGCGATTGCTAGAAAGCGAAAACACTAGATGAGAAAATGAACGGAAAACACTAGACAGTGAGCTGTGTGAGATTCAGACTTACATAGGAAATAGGAGAAGATTGACAGGGAAAGCAGGGCGGAGCCCCGGATCTTGTCCCCCGAAATATGCCTATAGGCTATCACGTCATTCCTGACTTCAGTCTAAATTCATATCATAGGCACACACACAGATGTTGTTACACCACCCAGAGACAAAAGCATGATACAAAATATCTGAGAAGAATATTTGAGCACTGCATAACCCTTAACCTGTGAAAGCACGCTGATGGATAAGTCATTCCAATAACAAACATACTTGGTTGGCTTACACAAGCGGGTTTAAGCGCCACTGCATAGCTGGGATATCTATTGCCCTTCGGTGACCAATTGAGTTGGTTCAATTCAACCCAAATCATTTCCCAATTATTTATACACACAGCTCACCCTCCTTACAGAACTGAGAAATAACTTTAAAACTGGCAGAGTAACTTATTCAACAAATCCACAATTCCAAATAAAAACTACTGTAAAATGCTTTCCTAGAGTAAGATTGAGGCGTACCCTCACAGTGCAAGTCATACACACACACAACTAACATTTCTCACTATACATTTCAATTATTTAATTTCAAATAAATAAATTTTGACAGCGCCTGCACTGCCGTGCACATTAGACTACCACAGAAGAACATCGGTTCAGAGTACAGTACAGTACTATAGTCTGTAGTATAGTGTAGTGCAACCTTACCCTTGACTTTTTCTTGTTGTTTTAATGTGGTGGTGGGTGGGAACACAAATTGTCCTGTGCAGGGCTGAGGGCTGGCACTGTTACTTCTTTTTTTTAATTTTGAAATATTCGATATTGATGGACCAGAATGTATTTCTTTGTTTTTGCCTTCTCCATGGCCCCCTTCAGGGCAGTGCCCCCCGCCCTCTCGGTGGGCCTGGGTATATTTATTCTGTCTTTACCAGAAGTGGTGGCGTGGAATTGTTAGAATTCCCTAGCAAGAGCTTTGTTCAATTTGTCTAGCTGCACTGTACATATTTAACTGTTTAAGTAAACCTTCTCAGCCAATCAGAGCCTAGGATTTCTCCCCATGGCGATTGATTGGCCTTGGAAAACACAATCTTGGACAGATTCTGTTATCTGACAAAGATTTGTAAAGCAATAGTTACACAATAGGCAATATAAAAGATGTGCTTTCACACACTTAATCATTTATTAAAGTTATGCATTATAAAAAATGTCACGTTCACCTGGGTTAAAAATGTGTAGACGTACTTAAAGGAAACTAAATAAAAACATTCATTAGAAACACTTGCAATAACACTGCCAGGAAGGTTATAAAGCCATTACGGGCCGCCATGACAGGATTGATTTGAGTCTGCCAGGCATTATGTGCTGATCATTTATATACAGGGATGCAAATTTGGCATGATGGTGCCAGATTCCAGCGCCACGGTACCTCATATAGCACCAGCAACATGGTGATAGTTTCTCATTGGGTCTGGACTACTCACATGGCCCACCCATGCTCATCCACATACACAGGTTTGTGTCGTGGGGGAAATTGTGAGGGGGACTTGATCAGGGCAGGGTTTGATAATTTATCACCAGTAGGCTCTCTGATGCTAAACTTTTTAGCACCAATTTTCAAATCGATTTGCACCCGTTTATGTCTGTGTATTTAACAACACTACAAAGATACACACGTTTTGGAAGTCTTAAACCTCAGTTCAAGTCTGGCATATACAATTAACAACATGGTTTGGATTTGTTTCAATGAATGAATGATCCATTCAATGTTACGCATCAATTAAAGGTTGGCTTGACTCTTTTTTTTCTATCCACACAGACAAATATTCTCATTACAATATAGCACACAAAACGTCTGCTGACATGCATTTTTGTGAGAGAAAAAAAGACAAAACAGTATTATCAGGATAGGTGGTTGTCTATAGTTTTGGATGTGGAAGTAACCTATTAATCTATACCAAGAAACAATACAGGTTTTGGACATCCAAAACACGAAGGACAGCATCTTGTTATACAGGACATGGCTGTGTTAAATGAAATTGTACACACACGTCCCAACATAAGGTATCCTGGCTTTTCTTGCAAAATATTTATGTTTTTCTTTATTTACATAATGTAACACTTATAAAATTAAAAACATTTAATAAATAAATAAAAGCACATTTAATTTCACAGCTGTATTTTAAACTGTACTTTACTGGAAATCCCACTGAATCTTACATACCTTGACATTCTGCTTTCCTCAGTTTGCATAAACTGAAGCAGGGAATGCAGGGTGAGCCATGCAAGTGTGGTTTGAATCCCATTCACAACACATTGCAGATCTTGGCAGGGAGCATGGCCTTTGCATGTCTCCAGGGTTTGGGAGGAAAGTCAGATGGGCCGTTTGTTACAGGCTTCAGTAGATTGGTAACATTTGTTGCCATAGTTCGGTCAGTGAGTTCCATGGCTAAATAAACACCGGTTTATAAATCCATGACTATATATGTTTGGTATGTTTACAAATAATGTATTTATTTTAGAGCAGGTGAGGTGCTTTGTGTGGATGGATTTCATCCAGGTTGCAGGCAATATTCGTGCAGGTGCTACTTTGTTTACTTGTACAGTACACAGTATATTTGTATGTTGTCCCAACCTGATATTGGCCCACAACTCATGAAAGCTTAAATGGCAAAAAGGTAAGGTTACTATATGACTCCATGCACACTAGGACAGATTGAGACGGTTCAGGCTTTTCAACTCGCATTGCAATACATTCTGGTGTCTCATGTACCTTTCACAACAGGACTACACTTACTAGAACGCATTGGGGCGTGAGTTGAAAAGCCTGTCCTAGTGTATATGGAGTCATATGGCAACCCTAGAAAAAGGACAACTATTTGAAAGAGCACAGCTGGTAGTTGGAACTACAGTAAGTGAGGTGAGACAGCTAGAATTAACATCAAATGGAAATGGGGAAGGGAATGCAGTATGAAAATAAAAAGACTAAAGTTTAATTAAAAATAAATCATTTATAGTATTTTGAAAAGTTCATTTTGTTCCCTTTACTAACCTGAACCTTTGGAGTTTTGAAGACCATTAAGAGGACAGGTAGTTCTGTTTATAATGGGCTCAAAGTCCATCAGGAGTTCATACAACAAGTGATAGAAAGCGTTGTCTGGCACTCTTCTGTCCTCTCAGTTACCATCGGTTTTAAAAGAAGCAGCATATCCACACTGACTCACTTAGATAAGCAAGACAAAGATGAAGTTTGAAAACATCCTGGCAGACATTGGAGGCTTTGGGAGGTTCCAGATTTTTATTTTCGTCATCCTATGCTTTCCCAGAATGACTCTCCCGTGGCACTTTCTGCTGCACAACTTCATTTCAGCTGTACCGACTCACCACTGTGCCATCTCAGACCCAGACAATGGAGACATCTTTGGGAACCTTACTGCACACCAGAAACTTGTTGTCAGCATCCCAATGGAGCTTAGTGGGACTTTCAGCACCTGCAAGATGTTCTCTGAGCCCCAGTTTCAACTGCTTTCCAACTCCTCCATGGAGGCTGGAAATGCTGCTGCAACTGTGGAGTGCCAATATGGATGGGTTTATGATACATCTATATTCTCTTCAACTGTAGCGACAGAGGTAAATCTTTTTATTGGTTTAAGGATTCCCTAAATTCTCCAAATGGGTCTCAGGTTAACTCAGAATGTACCATGTTTTTAAGGTATTCTAAATCACATATGAGTCACAGTTATTGATTTTTCATTTAAATAGCAGATATCATCATGTGCAGAAGATATGGTTTATCTTTCAATAGGAGCCACACTACACACCTCTATTATCTTCAATTGCTTTCTTAGACATTTAAGTTACATAGAAACAGTGAGGGTTTTTTTTTCTTTCTAAGAAACAGTTTGAGGTAGGAATATTTCCCTTGATGCGTTACTGAGAACACCAAAAACCTAATCCTTCAGAGCATAAACTGCAGTGCTTCCTCTCAGCTGTTATACAATACATCAAAATACTTTCATCAGAACTATAAAGATGATAACATGCATGAAAATAAAGAAAAGCCAGCAGGACCAGGTCACCTTCCCCGATTGAGACTCCTGCATTGTTGGGGGGTGAGCAGGGGTGTAGTGGCAAAAAAAAATGCCTGAACTGTCCTAAAATCAACAAATGATACATTATTAACAGTTAACCTTTACAAATTTTTACATTGAATTAAATTAAATACGGACTGAATTAAAATACACATACTAACAAATGTTTACTGAGCTATAAAAAATATGCACTGTATACTAACTACCGTTTTGCACTTAACATTTCCTCATAAGAAATGTAAACGTTATTTCTAATCCGTATGTACAAAAAAAAAAACTTCTTCCCAGTCAAACTGTAAAATACAAATGCCCTTATTAAAGCATAACGAGAAAAGACAGTATTTTTTTTAAGTACTGTAGCGTTTGTGGGAAATGAAGGCAGGAGCTCACACAAGTATTTCAGATTCTTGGAACCGCGAACTGGATACAAATATCAGGGATCCGATTCCAGTGAGTACTATTATGTTTTTAATAAAACTGATTCTTAATAACATTAATTTCTGTCAAAAATTTATTTGACAACTATAAATGACATGTTCACACTTCAGTCTCACTTTTATATGAAGGGATGAAAATTCAGATGGGTAATTCAAACTAGTCTCACTTTGACATGAAGGGATCGGATATTCTTCAGATTGGTTTTGGGTAAAGTGAATTTTCTGCGTGGCCCTGAAGTGCAAAACACAAACACAAAAAGAAAAGCACAAACACAAAAAGAAAAACACAACAACATTAAGGAAAACACAACGGCATTACGAAAAACGCTGCAACATAAAGACAAACACAATAACATTAAGGTAAACACAACGACATTAAGGAAACGCTGCAACATTAAGAAAAACACAACGACATTAAGGAAAACGCTGCAACATTACGAAAAACACAACGACATTAAGAAAAACACAACGACATTAAGGAAAACGCTGCAACATTAACTTCAAACCGGAATGGGTAGGTACAGAATAAAAGGGGTTCCACGTCACTGATATAGGAACAACTTGTCAATCACTGTGCCACAGAACTGTTATTAATACAGTATTTAATTTCCCAGCGCTTTGTCCTTGCTCTCATGTAGGATATATATATATATATATATATATATATATATATATATATATATATATATATATATATATATATATATATATATATATATATATATATATAATGTTAATACTAAAGTAGCCTATAAGTGCTAAAAGATGTGGGGTTTTTTTATGTAAGCTGGGAAAGAGGAATCGATTGATGTTGGTTAAGATGATCGGAGCAGGTTAAATGCCCCGTCCGGCAGGGTTTAACTTGGTCCGGCTTTTACCCATTCCTGTGTATTTACACACATATATCTATCTATTTATCTATCTATCTATACCGTACATGATATTAAGGACCAAGCGCAGGGAAATTATATTGTATTAATATGGACTGTGTTCGTCACACAGTTCCACAGCACAGTGATTGACAGGTTGTTCCTCCTATCAGTGATGTGGAACCCCTTTTCCTATGTACCTACCCATTCTGGTTTGAAGTTAATGTTGCAGCGTTTTCCTTAATGTCGTGTTTTCCATAATGTTGTTGTGTTTTTCTTTTTGTGTTTGTGCTTTTCTTTTTGTATTTGTGTTTTGCACTTCAGGGTCACCGTACGAACGACAATATTTTGGATACCTAAAAATATCATTTAACCCCAAGCCGATGGGGTCGGATTGCGGCTTGGGATCCTAACATACACACTGACCTGTTTGCACATACCATGTGGTTAAAGATTTTTTTTTTTAATTGTAGGCTTTGTGAAATTTACAATTAAAAAAGGTTATACTGGTACACACAATGGTTTTCACTGCTGTAATACAACTGTTATTGTGCAAATTGGAGAGATTATTGCTTATTTTGTTAACTTTATACATGGTGATTTCATAGGTTAGCAATATTGTCGGAGCATCGCAAAAGCTGCATCGTTTATGTATCATATCTTATATGTACAGTCTCTGTCAAATATGTTTCCTTTGCATAACATCTTTTATGTATCTTCCAGTTTTTTTTCCGTCAAAGCCACGCCCCCGGTATACCAGCCACCAGTCCCAAGCATGCACGGCTTCCTGCTCTTGGTCCCTGGTTTCCCGCTCTCGTTCCCTTGCAACATTGTTGTAACAATTTACCCGATTTGAGACAACAATGTTGCAACTGGATCCCATTCCGCTGCAAGCCGAGCTCCTCCTGTCTGACGTCTCTGAACACCTGCCGCGGTTGAACCTTTGACTCTGGGTCACAGAACCTTCCAGAATATGGTCATAGCACACCCAGGCTCATTACAGTATATTAAAGTACCGTGTTTGTAAAAGTTTGTATTAATAGTACATACAATGAAGTATGGGTCGCAGCCCCATCAGCTGCGATTCTGTATAAATAAGAAGGTGACAACTGAAAGGTTAAACAATTCCTGGCATCTTGGGATAAATAAACAAGCAGTTGTGATGAAGCAGGTCTCTTTTCACAGCATTTGGGCATTTCAATGTTAAATGATATACTGTTTGGTTTGATTTTGTTTTCTTATCCAGTGGATGTGTATACACTATGAATAATAACGCATATAAATATGAACAGCGTGCAAGTACGGCTCCTTTCCTTTAAGGATATGTTGTCAGAGAGAAGGTACTTAACTTTACTGTTCAACTGCCATTCCGTTTTATTTTACTGTGCGTTATTTTATCTAAACAAGAAAAATATCGGTTTTCTATATTAACATCTTTCCAGTTTGCAGTATAATTACAATTCATTGCATTTCTACTGTATAATTTACTGTATTGTTACCAAATGATGGCACACAAATGACTCACAAATACAAAATATTCAATGCCTTTTATTTAGTTTTCAATAAATAATTTCCATGTTTTACAAAAGCTAAAATGTTGGATTTTACGTTTACGGTATGTTTTTGAGTAATACAAGTCTGTTGTTTAGAACCAGCATTGATTTAATCAGTGTCTAAGTCAAAATAAATATTTTGGATAACTCTTTGTGAATGCAAATTAAAATTGTTTTGCTTTCTTTGTTAAGTGGGACATGGTTTGTAACAAGAAAGGACTGAATCAAGCTAGTGCCACTTTCTTCTTCATTGGTGTGATGATAGGAGCCATTGTATTTGGCGGCCTCTCAGACAAGTAATTTTTTTTTTAAATTGTATTCCTTCTTAAATGTAAAACATCCCCCTAGACCACCCTTGGAAATGTATGTATAATAATTTAGTTTACTATTAATTTCGTTAACCTGACACTTAATAAAATAAAACCACACCTGTACAGTGCTCTCAACATTGAGAATATATATATATATATATATATATATATATATATATATATATATATATATATATATATATATATATATATATATATGTTTTGCCAAAGTGTTTACCTATTTATTTTACCTTTTGCTTGTTTCCATGTAATTGCCTATAGCTTTCATTTTCAGTAAAAATCCCCCACTAAGTTCATTGGACTTAGTCCTCGACCTAATAAAGTTTTGATGGCCTGTTATACGAATTTCTCTTTTTTCAGATTAGGAAGAAAGCCAATGCTCTTAGCATCCTTTACTGTATCTATAGTGTTTGGATTGGCAGCTACATTCTCTGTCTCCTATGTAATGTTTGCCATAATGAGGTCTCTCACAGGATTTGGACTTACTGGGATATCTATTATCTCCATTTGCCTAAGTAAGTATACACTTTATCAGGGCAATAGTCATTATTGTGAATGTTGTATATTGTAGCAATATGCTTAAGGCTTTAAGACTGCAACAAATGCTTCAAAATCACAAACTGTATTATCTTTTCAGCTATTGAATGGGTTGATATTGAACACCGAACTTTTATCGGAGTCTTTGGCAGCATGGTTTGGTCTACTGGGAACATGATGCTTGCACTGATAGCTTATCTGATCAGAGACTGGAGATGGCTGCTCTTAACTGTCACCTCCCCTCTTGTTATATGCTGCATCGTTTGGTGGTAAGACAAACATGTTGTTAAAATCTTACATGTTGGTAAAGGGGAAATAACTTGGCTTTAAATCATGGATGAAAGGCAACTCATAAGCATACATTTTTTGCAACTCCCTTGTTGAGTCCCATAGATGTAAAGATTTTGCATTGGAAACTATTCAATAAAATAGTTTGTAGAGCAACAGAAATCAAACAAGAAAGTATAAAACTCACAGCTCAGTTTAAGTGCATACAGCTATAAAAGTATTATTTTATGATGTCACACTATCACATGATTTCTCAAGTACCGGTACAAGCATTAAAAAATCATGGGAATAACAGAGATATCTGAAAGAACAAGACAGTAATTCATTTTTTCTGTCTTCACTAACAATGGCTGTGTGTCTCTTGAAATAGGTGGATCCCAGAGTCAGCAAGATGGTTGCTAGCCAATGGCAAGGTACACGAGGCTCACACGTACCTTTCAAAATGTGCAAAAATGAACAATAGGAAAGATGCCTCATCCAAAATAACCCCAGAGGTAACTGAAAAGAGTGTTTGTGCTTGCAGTCTAATTAACATAGGCCTGTCTGTATATTCAGTTTCAGGTTAAAATCAATATTGCAGGGGGTGCAGCCTATTGCAGTACAGCAGACAGTATGGTTATCGGTTCATTAGACCACTCTGCATGCAAACTTTACAAACAGATTGACATCTGTCATCTTTCAAATCTGAAACAGCATTCTGATGTTTGTATGCATCTTGTCTATTTTAATCCCATGGTTTTGGCTATGGGTGGGACATAAAAAAAGAACATCCAGATTCAATATAGGTGATAGAGTGAAGAAGACTATTCTAGTTTCCAGTAGCTATCTGTATTTTCAGTATTAGTGAGTTTGCAGACCACTTTCCACAAACTGCACCTACGTAACACCTTTGAGTGAGGTTCTGTGCAAAACATCACAGGCAAGCCAAAATTTGTAAACTGGTGTTCCGTATTTGCGTAATTTTCTGTTCTGTCTTGGTTTTGTATGCTAGAAGGTGATGCAACAAAGATGAAAAAGCTGACACAAAACATTGTGTTTTATTTTCAGATGCTTTCTAGGATTGTGACTGTAGAGGGAAAAAACAAGAATTATACCTATTTGGATCTGGTGAGAACTCCAAAGATGAGGAGGCTTGCAATCTGCACTGGAATTATATGGTACATGTCACAATTGTCTAGACTGTATACAGAAACAACTGTCAGATTTTTGGTCTGAAAAGTGGTTTATTCATCTGTAATTTATGCTCCTATTTTATGGAAAGGAGAAAAAAAACAGTTATATAAAAAATATATATTATTAAGAAACACAACTAGGTCTTGTAAATATCCTCACATTTTTGGTTTGTCATTTTGAAACATTACCATGGAGTTTCCTTTCATTAGGTTCGGAGTTGCTCACACATACTACGGAATCAGCCTAAATATTACTGGGTTTGGTCTAAACATGTACCTTACCCAGTTTATTTATGGAGCAATTGAGCTGCCTGCTAAATTGTTGGTCTACTACATGCTGAATAGGATTGGAAGGCGGCAAAGTCAGGCCTGGTCCTTACTTTTGACTGGAGTGTGTTTGGGAATCAATCTGTTTCTTCCTTCAAGTATGTTTTGTTTCCTGCAGTCAAATTATATATTGAGTTTTTAATGTATTGAAAAGCTGCATATTTTAATAGTACAGACATTGGATTTGCATATACAGTACCACCATCAAAACTCATGAAGTTGCTTGATAACATTTTGTTATGAACTTCATAAGCCCTTATGATTGTTTGGTCTTCTGAAAAAAAATCTATTGAAGCATGACATAGTTACTGTTATTGCTTTCTTAAGTTCAAGAGTGTTCTGGCGTCAATTAAACATGTTTATATGTGCTGTCCAGGTATGGTGCTGGTTCGCTCAGTAATTGCTATCCTTGGGAAAGGCTTGTCTGAGGCTTCCTTTACCATTTTGTATCTTTACACGGCAGAGCTGTACCCAACAGTTGTCAGGTAAGTGAAATCTCAATATATATATATATATATATATATATATATATATATATATATATATACACATACATATACACATATATATATATATATATATATATATATATATATATATATATATATATATATATATATATATATATATATAATTAACTGATCGAACAGACTAGAACTGGTCAGGAAATCTTAAAAAGGTACGAGGGATCTAAAGACAGAATAAATCATTGAAAAGGAATACTGACATGTAAAACAAAAATTCTAGCTAAATGGAAATAGTAGCACAAGTAACTTGCTTTAAGAAGGCATTTTCTGGCTTGTAGTTTATTTCTGTTCATTTTTGTTTATTAGAGACAGATGTCATTGTAAGCGATTTATGTTATGTTTTGTTTATTTTTTAACTTTTTTTTGTAAAATGCTTTGGGAATTTGTTTTTGTGAAAGACGATATACATGTATTTGTTGAGCAGAACAGATATGTGAGTGAGAGCGATTTCACAAGAACAAGTGCAATAAGCTGTTTTTCGTTTTCTGAAAAGACAAAATGGCATTGGCTACAACTCATTTGTGGCTCGATTGGGAGTGTCTGCTGCACCGCTCATAATGCTATTGGAAGACATCTGGAAGCTTCTCCCTCAAACCATATTCTGCTCAGTGGCAATCCTGGCTGGCTTCACGGCATTCTTCCTTCCTGAAACCCAAAATCTCCGCCTACCTGAAACTATTGAAGATGTCGAGCAAACAAGGTACAGTATAAATAGGGCGTCTGATTTTCGGGGGAAATTCTTTTCCAAATTCTGGTGAATGCTTTTTTTAAAAATCGGGTAGAATTATTTAATGAAAGAAATTGAGTGGATTTTTTTTTATTTAAATCAAGAAAGAATAAATAATTCGGGTAGAAATCAGGTTTTATTTAGAAAGAAATAAACAAATGCCTAAGCACAAAGTGTTGCCAACAAAGTTGTCATCAACAGTTTAAATCCCCAACATATGTATATTTCCACACATTGGGGTATGCAAACTTTTGACATCTATCTCTCTCTTTCTCACACTCACACTGTATATGGAGGTATTTCTCCGTTCCAATCAAGTTTTATTTTGTAGTGGAGTTGCAAGTATAATTGCACACAGAACATAAGGGAAAACTAAACAACTTTACTCCATGCTGTTTTACAAAGAGAAACAATCCACTGTTACATCTAAATGCTCTTGGCTTAAACACACACTTATAAAAGAAATAGGGAGTTTTGGGTTTAACCGAATGCAGAAAAAGCATTCGGGGGGAGAAATCAGGATAATAATTCGGTAAATCCTGAAAATCAGACACCCTAGTATAAAATAATTTGGATGCACTTTATAAAAATGTCAAAAAATATATATAAACTGATTTTAATAATGTGCTCTGAAAGACTGCACTAAATGGACTATAAGGAGCCATATTTAAAATGGAATCCTTGGACAAGTTCCTTAAAATTGAGTTAAACAAAGAGAGTCCCCCTTCAACAACTGCATATACAAAATGAACAAAACATGCCTTTTTCTAAATCAGAAAAGCAGCTAGTTTTAGTTTTAATACAAAGAGTGTTATTTTAATCACTTGTAATGTACTTGCTTGATTTATTCATTAATAAGACGTTTGTTCAAAACATAAAATCAGAAAACATTTCTCTCAGGTGTTAAAAGTTGGGGCTTTAAGTATAGATGGCAAATCCGGCAGTTTAGAATAATAAAATTGATATTTTATTGTTACAGAAAAAGGACAAACGCCATATCAGCTCAAGAAAGAACAGACATCTCACTGAAACCCCTCAATTGTGATTTAAAAGAAAATGTATCCTAAACCAAGACAGGAAGCTACTTTATCAACACAAAACTGTAATAATTTAATCCAGTGGTTACAAACAGACGAATGAAGGTGGAAACAGCAATTCTTGGGTCAATCGCAAGCCAAGTCTAGAGTATTGTATTAATGGTGACCAAAACATTCCCGTTCAACACTAGCGTGGTATCAAATTCTCCTCTTATTAAGACTAAAATCTTTGAATTTTGTATCTTGCTCTTAATTGTACTGTAATTCTTGATATGTATTTTTTGTATACAACTGTAAGTCGTCCTGGGTAAGGGTGTCTGATAAGAATTACATAAAAATAATAATAATAATAAGAAGAAGTTATAAAAAGCTTTAAAAAGTGTACATTTAAAAGTAACAGACCAACACATTTATAGAAGCCTACCCTGTAGGAACAAAATTGCAAATTATTTTAAAGCATCGTCATCCAGCACATCTACCAGGGAGTATAACTAGAACTCTGTTTAATGCTTTTTTTACTTGTTTTAAATATAAATTGGATTATTTTTGTTGTATGGTCTGTGGTTTCGATTGCTGAATATTAGTAAGGTCTACTGGCTATTTCTGGGAAAGAGTACCCACTAGTGGTTTCAGTTTGATCCTGACGCTCCCTATTGCTCACTTTCATTCCTTTTTTCACATATCTAAATTAGTAGTAGTATTTTTTTTTTTCTTGTCCGAGAACTTTTTAATGTGCATATATAATAATTAAGAGGGAACAATGCTATAAAGATATGCAAGACATGTATTATAGAACAAAATATAGGCATCATACAATGATGCCAGAAGGATAAAAATGAAGATAAGAAATGTCTAACAGATTTGTAATACATCTTGTACAGTACAGTAGTTCAAGATAAGGCTTTCAGTAGCTCAGTCAATTATCTCTGTCATTTAGGCAGATTTGAAATTCAACAAATGTCTGTGCTTGCTTTAATGTAAAACAAAGCTTTTTGTGCAAGAAATTTGTACTAAATCAGAGCAGTCGGTAAATTTGTTCAAAATCACAGAGGAAGTGGGAAATGGTGTGTGAAGTAACAGGGATTTGAACTGACCAACTGCAAACACAGAGTTCTTAACTAACAAATACAGTAACCTACTGTATCTAGTATCAGGTACACCATTCTTTGTTTTGTCCTAAAGTTTATCTGCAGAAGTGATAGATTATGAAGTAAAGTGCTTTCATTGTTTGTTTATGGTTCATTGCTTTTTTATATACATGTAGGATTGACATGTAGGATTGATCTCTAAAACTCCAATACAAATAAATGTCATGTTAACACATTTCTGTCTTGGTTCTTTTTCAGTTACTTAAATGCTCAGACCAGGAGATCTTGTCTCATGCTAGCACACAGTTAACCCAAAGATCAAAATCTTAATTTACTTCTCATAAAACGAGAGGGGACATTGGCATTGGCTGTAGACTCGCCAAATGCTGTCAAAGCACTAGGAGGGCATTCCCTTTTTGGTCTTTTTAATGCTCTTGACCAGAAAACTCCCTGCAATTTAGTCTTAAGGAGGACTGAAATGTAGTAAATGTTCCAAAATGACCATACAAGTCTGACAAAGGTAGAGGAGACCAGACTCATCTGGATTACTAATGTAAAGATACTAGAACTGAAGAGCAGTTCTTGAACACAAGAAAGTTTACAAACGAGAGGAGGCCATTCGGCCCATCTTGAACTACTTTTCAAAGCACCTTAACATAAGCTTAATTAATAATAATAATAATAATAATAATAATTATTATTATTATTATATTTTAGTCAATTGCAATATGAACCATTAAGAAGGATTGTCAACATCATGAAATAGTATGGGAGCAGTAAAAAAAAAAAAAAAAAAAAAAAAAGAAGGAACTTGAAGCTACTTGCTCTTTAAGTGTACCTACCACATGCTACTAACAATATTGCACCTGCAGGTATTCATAATTAATCTAGAGCTGCTGCTGCATTTAACGTGTGTAGGGGTGCTGTGTTAATTTTGTTTGACAGTTTATTAACATTAGGTTGTCTGTTTTATTAACCTACACTTGCCTATTGCTTTTGGGAGTGGTCGTAATGAAAAAAAGACTATATTCAAGGGACATTCAAGGGACAAAAAAGGGTTAAACTCAGGAGCAGCAGTCCTTGTGGCACCACACAAGGGAAATAAAAAGATACAAAAAGTAAATACTGGTAGAACTCTCAAGAAAAAAGATCTTTCTTTATTGTTTTATTTCAAAATATTACAACAATCACTTTCACGTCAAAGATACATCACAGGAAATAACTGTTGAAAGCACTCTGTGACATGGCTTTATACTGCAAGTGACAGTGACAAGCATTTTACTTCAGCCATAAGAAGGTAAACCCTAAAAGTAGCACAGAGTTGACAAGCAAACCTAGCATGCTTTGTTTGAAATATTGTGAGAAACAACAAATGTAAATGTTGCACAATCTAGCTTACATTCATATTCCTGTTACAATAACGCCTCAGCTATCAATGGACTTGACAAAAAGCTTTTTTTTCCATTTTGATACCAGAGCACCTTCCATTGAGCTACATATTGCAATACATGAACACATTTACAATTACAAATACTTCGTAACTATACTGTATATTCTATATAAACTATACTCTTTCTGCACTACTGGTGTATAAACCAAACCAACAATACCTACAGTATCAGCGAAAGTGCACAAAATTAAATGTAATTAATATAGTGTGTTAAATAAAGCAAAAAAGTAAACAAAAAAACCAGCAAAGTATACTGAATATTATTCCAGCACTTTCGCATTCATTCTTTTAAATCATCTTCATTCCAAGGCTTCTGAAAATAATAAAAACAGATTTTCAATTTACTATTTGGTTATATTCTGGTAAACATAAACGGGCAGCACAAATCATCAACAGACATCTTTTCAGGAGGGTATTGCTGGATAAAAACAGCCATTACAATAGCTACTCTGTGCCCTCTCAATCTATGCCTTGACTTTCTGACCAAGACACAAATGTGCCCGTGGCCATTAAGGATCAGTAACAATCACAACAAAAATAAACATGGTGGAATTAATTTGAGTTTAAATGAAGATCATTGCAGCCCCTTTACAATATAATATTATGTATTTACTGTACAATGAATCCAGTCAGTGTACTTACCTTATTCGTTCCCTTATACATAGGAAGTTAATACTGGCTAGTAATCTCAGACTGCTCCCTGTCTTTGTCATAAATGTAACATCCAACTTCTCCAATGTTAACGCCTGGAATACATAGAATAGATACAGTAGTTAATCTTATAGTTATTGTTTTCCACTACAGTCTTTGGTTTGCAACATGCAGTTGTGCAGAACACAGTTTTGACCAGTGTTCCAGTTTTACAGGCACTCCATGTAATCTTTTTGTTTAAAACAAGAAAATGTCATTCATTTAAATTTCAATACTTGAGCTGGTTTTGCCTCCTGGGTGACCACTCTCTACAGAGGGCAAGATTGAACAGGGTATAGTTTCAGATTCCTGGGTAGGGAAATTTAAAGAGCACATTCAGATAAAAAAAAAAAAAAAAAAAGTCACGGGATTATTGAGTATTAGGAGGGAATAACAAAATCAGAGAAAAAAAAAAAGAGAAAAGGACACAAAACCACAAAAGAGGATTTCAAACCAAGTTCCTAATTCCTCCAATATCTTGGACTGCCTGCAATGTTTTAATGTGTTAATAAAAACACAGGCAAATCAGACTAACCTTTTGGTCCAAACAGGTGTCCGTAGCAAGGAACATGGCAATATGGTTTCCCTTCATGCTACAAATGTAAATGATCAGTACATAAAAATCAGACAGGTGAGTAAAATGTTATGAAACTTCAATTACTATCTTTAAACAATTAATACAAAAGCAGAGCATGTTTAATTATTTCCGCTGAGCTGTTGCAGCTGGGGGCCCCCAGTTTTCAAGTTAAAGCACTGCTGCTTGGAGTGAAGGACAATCTTGGGTCGTGTGCTCTTGCGGATCCTTTGTGCTCCCACAGGGTCTGAAACATCTTTGGAAAATTCAAGGCAGTTCTTATGTTCCCCATGTTAAGTGCGACAGAGAGTCTATAATATTTACAACTGGTCTCAGACTGGTAGTCTGTATTGCATAAAGCTAGATTTCCACCTGTTACAAAGTGGACTGTAAATCCTTCTATCCACATCTATTTACAAACCCTTTCTTCAATACTGTGCAACAAAACTTGTATCCATTAGGGGGCATCATAACACCTCAAAGCTACAAGTTTAAACTTTCTCCTATAAAAAAAAAAAGTACAGCAAGCACAGCTGCAATATGCCTATAAAAATTAACACAAAGAGCTTCAAAAGCTTCCTGCCTTTATCCTAAAATACATTTTTAAAAATGTAGTTTGTGACAAGCTGAGAGAATGGAAGTGTAAATAAAACAGCTGTTTGATGTTGTGGAATCTGCATTGTAAAAGTAGGTGTTGTATGCTTGTAGATTGTTTTTTTTTTCATTGCAAACTGTGGTGGTTTTCTGATCTGACACGTCAGTCTACCTCAGCATGGCCTCCAGCACACAGTGTCTTCTTGCACCTCTCACAGCGCAGGCATGGCCGATGCCAGTTTCTGCCCAGGGACATCACCTTCTCCGCTAGGGTGAAAACCAAAGACACGGTCAGAGCTACAGAAACCCTGCTTTGGGTTTCAACATCAAGATTTTGTTCTTAATAAAACCATCTGCTCATGTTAACACTACTGCACCAAATTAACAGGGTATTGGGGGATGTGTTATAAATTCAAAAATCCAAAATGGAAATAGTGGCCAGCATCCTGGAGTCATCAGATGATGGAAATATGAACATATCTGACGTTAAAGCCGGATGCTGGGACACAATTGATTATTCATAGTGGAAATGAGTGTGTTAATGAGTGCAAGAACACCCTGGCCCCTATGTAGGTGAACAACACATCCTTTAATAAGCACTGTTACTATTTTTGAGCACTGGAAACCGAACAAGACAGAACTGTAAAATCTGTGCATTTACGGTCTCAGCCACGTGGAGCATTCAGCAAGTTGCTGCAGAAAGTGACTGCCAGGACTCTCACCACTAAAAGGATCATTTTGTTCTACGTTGCAAAGGTCACCAAACCCGGAACCTTCGCCCAGAATAGTAAAGAGCTGAGCGGCATGTTTACGCGGCAGACCAGCTGTGCGGCTGTGAGCTTGAGTGGAAGTCCATTGCTTCCTCCGCTTTGTGCATATAGAAGAATGGATGTTCCACTTGAATTTGCAAAAACCAATACTGCACTTCATTACTACAAGCACTGCAGCATACAGAACTAATTAAGGGACAATTATGTCCTATTGATATATTTGTTTCTAATTGCACAGCAAATTTAAAAATGACAGAAGTAGGAGTATTACTGAAATAAACTGTCCAGATACAGGTAGTGGACAAAAAAAATGGAAACACCAATGTAAAGTCGCTTAATAGGGTGTTGGGCCACTATGGTATCCCGCCCTGTGGAGTTCTCGGCAGACCGTTTTTGATGAAACTGGCTGCTCGCGCCCCAGGTTGAAATTTGCAGTCAATTGATCTGCAGTTGCTCGCCTGTTTTGCCTTGCACTTCGAATTAATGCACGAATATCACAATCCTGGAGTATGCGCTTCCGCCCACTGTTGCCCTTTGCTCCCTTTGCTGATGAAGTCTTTCCCTCGGAGTTCCATGCTGACATCACCTTAGACACCGTTGCTTGTGAAACATCAGCAAGTTGAGCTGTCTTGGTCACTGAAGCTTCTGCCAAACGCGCCCCAACAATCACCCCTCTTTCAAAGTCACTGAGGTCTCCTCTTGCAGCCATGCTAGCCATAATTATAGGCAACCAGGCCTGTCCAGCATTTTTAGACATGACCCTAAGCATGCTGGGATGTTATTTGCTTAATTAACGCATGAGCCACACCTGTGTGGAAGCCCTTGCTTTCAATATACTTGGTGTCCCTCATTTACCCAGGTGTTTCCATTTTTTTGTCCACTACCTGTATGTTCTGCATCTTCCACACATGTTTGAACTGCTCGCTATAATCTTCGAGGTAGACTTATTCAAACCAGTGTAGAGACACCTCTTTTTAAGTGATAAGAATTATCAGGGCTACATTTCTAACAGTTTAGTCATCTATTATTGATGGAGTCTAGGTAGTGTAGTACAATTTAGTGTAGTCAAATTAACATAGTGTAAGTTACTAAGAGAACAGTACCAGAACTTTCTGGGTTCTGTAGACCCATAGACTCTCTCTACGTTACGGCTGCAAGAAATGATTAATAATTTAATTTTATCAAGTATATTTCTAAATATCTGTTCATGCTAATTGTAACTGTCCAATAATAAAAGAAAAAAAATGCAGGCTTCACATATAGTTAAAAACACAAGTGACCTTAAACTGTGGCCAAGATCGACAGAAGATAAACACAGAGGTAATGTCAACACTAAACCTAGATTCAGCCGTCATTTTCTAGGAAATACACAATATTTTGATTAAAATGCTGTTTTATTTTGACTGCGACATTCTAATAAAGCAGCCCTACACTGTATCCTAGGATACAGCAGGTGTTTAGACGTCAAATAACGTTCAAAAGTGGTTCTCTGTCACTTCACAAACGCATTATCATCTGATTATGTTGGCCAATCAAAGTGATTATTGTGGCAATTTCTGGGCGTGGTAACTGCTAGCTTGATCGAAAACTAAATTGAAATGCACGAAAATATAATATTTTTAGTGGATGAGGAATGGGGAGAAAACGTAAATCTCTTTATGATTATTCAAAAGAAAAATGGTTTTGAAGTATACAAAAAGCAAAAATAGCAGAAGTGGGTCAGATGAGGCATATTGTTGCAGATACTGCTGCACTGAGGTACATGTTCGCACTGAAAAATAAGCGACACATTAAAGTAAAACAAGAAAGCGAACTGAAAAACAAGCAATCCATGTATGCAGCTTTTACACACGCTTTTATAAATAGAGTGCAGAATGACTGCTAATGAGTTTGTCAGAGCGACTTCGTGCGACAGTACTGTCTGTCAGCTAAAACACTGCCTTACGCCCACAGTCTTAATCATAAATATTTGACAGAAAATGGTGATGCTTTAGTTTGTAAACTTAAGGAATGCATTGATGGAAATGTCCAGTGTGATTTCTAATGCGTCTCCTGATGGCTTGCACCGCCCAGTTCTGTCAATTTTCTTTTCTTTTTTATGATTAAGGCAAAAAAACCTGGCTTGTTTTGTGCTGATGTCATGTTCATACCTTCTGTAGATACTATTTCTGTCATCACAGCGACTGCCCAAACATTCCTCAAGTACCAGCTAATTTGGGAAAATGTGGCTTTGACTTGCACAGATTCTGCTCATCATACATGCCAGGGGCATTAAATTTAATCAGAAACCAGAACTGCTACGCATCATATTCCACATGTAAAGTGTGTATACTGAGGTTGTTTTTTTTTGCCCCAATTTTTACCAGCGTTTCAATTAAACACAGAACCATCATGTGCACAATTGCCATTTTGTTATTCTATGACTGGTGCTTACATATAGAATGATATTATAAATTTAGTATGAAAAGTGTTTTCTATTGGAGTCGCAATTTAGTTATTTTCATTGAAGAGTAAACCATTGCAGGATGGATGTATGTATGTTACACCACCAACCAACATCCTAGTTTAAGTGAACATAAGTACCAACTAGTGTGCAGTATACTCTGCTAAGATTCTCATCTATCAACTTTCCTTGTTTTTTCACCCAGTAAAACATCATCTTCTGGGACTTGTCCAAAAGCAATAAGTCATCTTTAAAAAGTTAACCAAAGTCCAGTCAGTCAGCCTGTCAAACACGGTCGCCACTTTCTCAATTTCACAGAAACCTTAAATGAAGTTTGGAACACTTGCTTCTCTTTTCAGAGCTAATTTGAGTCTGTGAAACCAGCCATTATTACAGTCTTGGCATCACAGCAATGACAATTATATTGGAAGGTTAAAACCAAAATTAATCTGAACAAAAACACAAATTGCCATGAGGAACACATTTTGGGGTGACAAAGCTGTAAGGAAACATGAATTACTGCAACACCTTCAGCTGCAAGTACAGCTGTTTAAAGAATATTAACTGTAACCCTCACTTCAGTGTCACTACCACACAATTTTGTCACAGAAAGACTACCAGAAAGCAGCAAAGTATGCAGGACCATTCAACAAACAGTAGTGAGAAGAACCGTGATAAATGTATTTATTAAGTGTCTAAGCCAAAAACCACAGGACTGTAAAACTATACTTATTGACTTAATATATCTTGGATACAATAAAAAGCATAACAAAAGGTAACTGAAGGATGGCAAAAATAAAGCACATATTGTGCAATACTATAAAAGGCAGATTAAACTGAAATATATAAATCTGTTTTCTAGACTTGAATTCCTCTGCAATCAGATGTCCAACTTTAAAGGCCAGCAATTGCAATTTTTTTTTTTAATAAATAAATAAAACAAAAGCACACACAACACACAAGCCGTGACAATGTACACAGTTAGCTTTCTCACATTTCCGAATCAACATGCCTTGGGCCTGTCCTGGAGGGATACTCTCTTGGGGTTGGAGGGAGCAGAGAGCAGTGCTGCACAGCTGTGCAGTGCTTTTGTGACAAGGACTACTAAATGGTTTTGTGTTTGTTGGTGAATTAACCCACTGTGCCACAGTCTATAGACTGCCCCATGAACTGCCGTTGTGTTATGGAACACTAATGAAAAGAATGTGGCCTCTCTGACCAGCCCCAAGGGCGGCTCTGAAAACAAGCAGCCTAGCTCTATTGGAACAGTTCCTGCCTAAACAACGGAAATAAATAAAAATCACACTGTTGCTTACCAAAATAAACCACCTTCCCACAGCCAGGGCAGAGCGATGTTTCTCCAGCAAAAGTCTTCACATAGGTTGGACCAGCTTAAAGACATCAAAATAAATGAAGACAAAAATAATAAACTTAACAAGGATACCTTTTGTTGTAGGATAGGTACAGAGAAGTTGAAGACGTTGACATTCCCCATCCGACAGATGGGTAAAGGGAGTACTCTTATAAGCTCCCACAGATGTAAAATGTGTAAGTTCAAAAGCTTAGGTACATATAGGGCTCTTGTAACAGAGGCAGATTGTGTTCTGAATGGCCTCTGCAGATATGGGCTTGTCCACTAGCTGGCTGGAAGACATTCCAGTAAGCAATTCCAAGCTCTCAGAAGGTCATGTGCTTTTGCATCAGAGATTTTCCCTCCCATGATATACTACATTTCAGACTGACAGTTTCTAGCATTGATAGGACTGAATCTTGGACACTTATTTAACATTCTAGTGAAAAGATCTAATTTGTAACGGCTTGCAAGGAGTCAAAAAAGCTGGGGCGGGGCAAAGGGACCCTGGCAAGCTCAGTCTTGCTATTTTACCCATTCTTCCACACCAACAAATCGCTAGAATTAATTCAATAATTAATCACAATTGCAAATTCCTAACTGCTTAAAGTGTTGTTTTCCTATAAGAGTATACCTCTAATTGGCTTACGAAGTTATATTCTAATGTTTTAGGTTTTCAGATAACCATATTAAGCTGCAACACAACTGAAGAAATGGATCAAGTGCATCTTGTCATCAGGGATATTCACCCAAAATCAGAAGTTCATTGAACTCAATATTTTCATAAATCGGGTCTGTCCAACTGATGACTCTTGAGCTTAAAAATCGGTCAATTGCAACAAACCGAAAGCAGCGTACTAACTGGGGATGATCCCGTGGTTAGCACGGAGGACCGTACTAAAAACTAGTACACAAGTTAATACCAATTGCAACAAACTAAGCAGCTCAACACAGTCCCCAGCTGCGTATTAAAATATGTCTCAATTGCAACAAACCCATAGTAACTGTTGTTGCCCTCTAGAGGATACTAAAACACAATTCTAAGTTAGTCTAGCAATTTCTAGTAAGTTCCAGATAGTATAGTACTAACTGGATCAAAATATGAAATACCAAAATATATTGACAACTTTTATGAAACTGAACTATTCATAACCAACAATTCTATAAAATGATTTGAAAAGTACTGTACATATACAATGCCTATAGAAAGTCTACACCCCCTTTCAAAATGTTCATTTTGTTGCCTTATAGTCTGGAATTAAAATGCATTTAAGCTACACATCCTACCCCACAACAGTGAAAAAAAATATTTGAATTCATTTGTAGAAAATTAATTAAATAAAAACTGAAATAGCTTGGTTGGATAAGTATCCACCCCCCTTGTAATAGCAATCCTAAATTAGCTCAGGTGTAACCAATCACCTTCAAAATCACACAGCAAGTTAAGTGGCCTCCACCTGTGTTAAAGTGTAGTGATTCACATGATTTCAGGATAAATTCAGCAACTCCTGTAACTTAGCTCTGCTGGGTAATGCATTTCAAAGCAAAGACTCAACCATGAGCACCAAGGCGCTTTCAAAAGAACTCCGGGACAAAGTTGTTGAAATATCCCTCGGAGCACAGTCAAAACAATTAAGAAGTGGAAGGTGTATGGCACCACCAAGACCCTGCCTAGATCAGGCCGTCCCCCCAAACTGGATGACCGAGCAAGAAGGAGACTGATCAGAGAGGCTACCAAGAGGCCAACTTTGCAAAAGCTACAGGCTTTTATGGCCAAGACTGGTCAAAGTGTGCATGTGACAACAATAGACCAAGCACTCCACAAATCTGGCCTCTATGGTAGGGTGGCAAGAAGGAAGCCATTACTTGAATTCCGTTTGAAGTATGCAAAAAAACACTCAGGAGATTCTGTAGCCATGTGCCAAAAAATTTTGTGGACGGACAAAACTAAAATGGAACTTTTTGGCCTAAATGCAAAGCGTTATGTTTGGTGCAAATCCAACACAGCGCATCACCCAAAGAACACCATCCCTGCTGTGAAGCATGGTGGTGGCAGCATCATGTTATGGGGATGTTTCTCATCGGCAGGGACTGGGGCACTTGTCAGGATGGAAGGAAAAATGAATGGAGCAAAGTACAGAGCAGTCCTTGAGGAAAACCTGCTGCCCTCTGCAAGAAAGCTGAAACTGGGACGGAAGTTCACCTTTCAGCATGACAACAACCCAAAGCACACAGCCAAATCTACACTGGAGTGGCTAAGGAACAAAAAAGTAAATGTCCTTGAGTGGCCCAGTCAGAGCCCCGACCTAAATCCAATCGAAAATTTGTGGCATGACTTTATGAAGACTGCTGTTCATCAAAGCTCCCCAAGGAACTTGACAGAGCTTGAAAACAGTTTTGTAAAGAAGAATGGTCAAATATTGCCAAATCCAGGTGTGCAGTTGGTAGAGACCTATCCTAACAGACTCACAGCTGTAATAGCTGCCAAAGGTGCTTCCACCAAGTATTAACTCAGGGGGGTGGAGACTTATCCAATTATGATCTTTCAGTTTTGTATTTTTAATATATAATTTCTCAATAAAAACTTTTTTCCCCTTAACAGTGTGGAGTATGGTGTGTAGATAAGTGAAAATAAATCCTCGTTTAAATGCATGAAACTCTGAGGCACTGACACAACAAAATGTGGAACAAGTTCAAGGGGGTGTAGACTTTCTATAGGCACTGTATCTATTCACTGCCTGTCTTTGTGGCGTTTTGTGTCATAACGAAACTGTTGAAAAAGGTCTTCATGAGTTAATTTGCTGTAACAGAATGTTATTTTTCATCAAACTACTACATATTGAGTACAATATCCTTCAACACCATTGTGAATTATTTTATACGCAGTTTTAGCAGAATGTTGGTTCTACATAAATGGATCACAATATTGTTCAGTACCATGCTGAATTGCTCAATTGTGCATTACTGTAAGCGCATTAATGATTAATCTATTCGTGGAAAATGCATATGAAAAAAAAATATATTCTTCGACAATGTTTTTTGTTAAATGGAACATTTGTATAGAGAAATAAATATATTCTTCTGCATTGATGATTATTTTGACAATTTATATGCATGAATAAATCTATTTCTTCATAATTTCAGACATTTACCACCTCATTTGGTAAATGCTGACATTTACCAGTATAAAACAAGACTGACCCGAGTCAGACGTTTACTGCAGCATATATACACACACTGGTAAATGTTTTGTATGACCAAGAACTCGCCATAACAATTTCCATTTCTCACTGCTGATAATATTCCAATAACGCTGGTGAAATATCTCTTCAAAAACAAAAATAGCCTCCAGCTTCATATTTTTGTATAGTTTCCTCTGAAGATTTATACTCTCGTCTCTTGGAGGAAAAGGCTTGTTAAAACAAATGCTGTATTTTAAGAGGCAAGATTAAAGCTGGCCCATTAAAATTCTTCACTGAAGTACTTATCAGGTTCATGAAATCATTTAGCTGCATCTCTCTTGACAGTGTTATAACATTTCTATTTTAAGCCCATCCGCTCACAGCCCAGCGAATGTGGATAGTGTTCTGGCTCCAGATCAAAAGGTCTTTAGTTTTTAGTTGTTTTTCTTTTTTTTTTTTTTAAATCTCTGTTCCTGAGGAAATATGGTGACAAGGGGCTAAATTAGTGCTTAAATCTCAAATAAAAACCCCTCTCCCCCCCACTTCATCTGCCCACCAAATCTTCCAGTCTGGAAAGTGAGTCTGACATTCCAACTGTGGACTTTATCATGAACACCAGAGATAAGTTATTCTTAAACAACAACAAGGAGTCA
Source organism: Acipenser oxyrinchus oxyrinchus (assembly GCA_030684275.1). Classification (NCBI taxonomy): domain Eukaryota; kingdom Metazoa; phylum Chordata; class Actinopteri; order Acipenseriformes; family Acipenseridae; genus Acipenser; species Acipenser oxyrinchus. The sequence goes on from CM060251.1 coordinate 15,610,438, forward strand.
TACTAATTCTCAAACTGTATGAATGGATTACAGACCACCACTGACTAGTGTATAATTAGTTGACAATCATAATAAGGCATACCAGGCATCTGTGGTCGAATGTCAAATACATGCAATGTACTGTTGCTATGACTACATGCTTCCCATCTTAAGATTTGCCTTAAGGAAATTGTTTATCAAAAATGACAGCTTTAATTTTTTTTTTATTATCACAAGACTTTTACTTGTGTTGTGAATTACTGACTTAATCTAATACTCAACCAACACAGTGGTCAATCATTTCATACATTTCCCCCTTCCATTCCCTTACCTGGTCTGAATGGCTTGGTTGTCTGAGCAAGTGTCCAAGGTGTAGTAGGAGAACACTCAGTGGGACTTTCCATTGATTTATTCACAGGAGTATGTGGTGGAGTTTCGTAAATATAAGAACCTGCTCCTCCAATATTAACACCTGTAGACAGAACGCAAACAAAATGAATAATCTGGTAAATATTTATTTCTAGGGGTATGCTGATACTCGTATTTTCTGAGCAAATACCTTTAAAAAGTATTTGGGTTGGTAGGTATTAAATAAATCCATTCATTTTCAAAACCAGAAAATCTGACTTTCCATCACCTTTATAACCGAGAATCAATCAATGGCAATTAACTTCCACATTGAGTGGTTTTAAAAGCCGATTGGAAGAGCATTTTCCTCATCCTGCTGTAGGTGCTGACATTTTTAGTGCTGTACTACCGTACTGAGGCCATACACTGGCAATGAAAATATGCTGCAAATATAGCAAGTGCAACTGATTCATTGCGTAAATGTGATCTTTCCTTAAGCCCAACAACTATCACCATGGAAACGGATATGTATTTGTTGAGTTTAAATCAGAGGTTACATTTTACCCAGGTCTACAATCCTGTAATTCACTGTACAGATGGCGCATTTAAGAAAGTGAAATAAAAATTATTTTATATCTAAATGCCTAATTAATAATAAATAATAATAAATAATAATAATAATAATAATAATAATAATAATAATAATAATAATAAAAGAACGGTCAGACAAATAATCACTTCTAAAATTAGTTTTAGTTAGTTTGATCAGGACATGTTCTATATTAAATAACACTGGCAGATTTTGTGTTGGGCAATTCACACATTTTATTCAGTTTAATTAATACCGAACAACTTAACATTTCTTAAAAAAGTAATAAATAAATAAATAAATAAATAAATAAATAGGTGTATAGGCACATGCCTATTTATTTCCATACATTCTTGAATTTGTAATCATAACTCTAACAGAAAGTCAAACTGCACACCCAGTGGTCTGCATTGATAAGAAAATTAATTTGCAGGAAGGATATCTTATTAAATATTTCTCATTCATAATTATCAATAAAGGATATACCAGGGGAAAAAAAGATTATTCTGTAATCACAACAAGGAGTCATAATATTCTCAAACTGTATACATGGATTACAGACAACCACTGATGTATATTTACTTGACAATCATAATAAAAGCATACCAGGCATCTGTGTCAAATGCATGCAATGTACTGTTGCTAGGGTATCTTATTAAATATTTCTCATTCATAATTATCTATCCAGGATATACCAGGGGGAAAAAAGGGGGGGGGGGGGCAGATTGGAGTCAAGCTATTAACATATGCCTTACCTCAGTCAATCTGAATTTCTTTATATCTTTACCCATACCTGCTAGTGTTAGTGTATATATTATATACTGTATGTAACTTACCCATTGCACACTGTGGTTCAAAACTGTTATATTATACTCTATATATATTTTGACTATGATTGATTATGAAAAGTGGGTTGGGTTTATCATATAAAAAAGAACCGATCAACCCTAAAAACAGGAATATTTAGTGAAACAGTAAACAGGTGGCATAGAATTTAGAATATTAGTTACAGAACCAACTTAAAGTTGAAACAAAAAGAAAACATTTTAAAAAGTTAAAATAAACATGATGTTATTTTATATTATGCTTTGTTCAAGGTCAAGCTTGGTGCAGAATATTGTCTTGGCGTGGGAATGAATTCCCAAATCGAAAAAGTGCAAGTCAACCTGGAAAAGATTAATCTGAATTAGGCAGTGGTGCCCCAGTGTATATAACACCATTATCAGAATTGATTTTGAAATGGTAAAACACTTAAAATAATTACCTGAGGGAATAAGCCAATTTAGGCCCTCATTAGCTCAATTTCAGAAAAAAATTACGATTTCTGACAGCATTTGATTTTAGCATTTCTGTTTTAGGTTACCGTACTTACAAAAACCGTAAGATCATTCCTGAAAAGGGGTCGGGCGAGGTGGGAAGCAAGATATGCACAAATATTTTTTAGGCAAGCTCAATTTATCCTTCATTTAATGCAGAATCATTGTCAATGAAGGGCAGAGACACTTCAGCTCTCAAAACACATCAGAGCAGCAACACTGACAGACATGCTTCAGATGCACAGGGCTTCAGTGCATTTACTGCAGCACTAATGATTTATGAACACAACCTTCTAATATTTTAGGTAGACATTGCTCATTCCAGAGGATAAACACCCATAGTGTATTTTCCATGTGCTGACAAAGCTCCTTGAAAAACTTGGTTTAGCCAGATATAAATCACTGCAGACATGTCAAGTGAGCCCCACAACATTCATGTTCAAGGATAAACAGACACTGTCTAGCCAAACATGTGTAACTTCTCTCACAAGGACAAGAGAAATGCAAATATTGGTGAGGCTCTGGCACAGCGTAGTCTACAGTCATGTAAAGAAGAACTGGGTCCCTACCCTAAATATTTTTGGCACATTTTATAAGCAATGCTTATTTCACAGTCCAAAAACAGGTATCTCACGAGTAAACATAATATTTATTAAAAGCAGGGAAAAAATGGCATTATCGCATTCAAAATTGATCAGTTTCTCTAGATTTATTATACAGAAATTCTTAAATATTTAAATGTTTACCTGAAAAACAGCTAATGCTAAATTGTAGAATATATACATTTATATTTTTTTAAATCAAATGTCCACCTTTTAAAAGACATTCTACAGCACGTTTTACCATCAGTAAATTATAAAACAAAATAAAACCATAAAAGCAAAAACAGACACGTCAAAATGTACCCTTCTTGTACCACACAGAGCAATCTTAACAGAAATATTTTCGATCTTTGATGCAGCTTGTGTATTTTTCGTTGAAGATATTTTAAAGAAATCGTGCACTGTGTTCAATCATTTACCAGATCCAAACTACACTGGCTGTAGTAACAGGTAGTGTGACAGTAAAGCAAACGTTTGCTGGATTTATTTTTAAGTGATACAAAATAAGTAGATTTGCACTTTTCTTTCAGAAATGGGAATTTTCACAGGGAACTACATACAGTATTACACAGCAATGGGGACATTTCATAAAAAGGAAATTGTGAAATCTGTGATAACCATGAAAAAATAAATAAAAATACAGCCTCATTTACTACCTCTTACTACATTTAAGAACATTATAACTGCTGCCCTTTTGTTATTTCAGATACAACTGTTGCCTCTTGATTACAATGCAGGAAGAGCACTGGAGTCATCTGAAGTAGTCTAAACTACAACACAGGAAGTTAACCGTTACCAGGAAGCAGCAGGGACTTTTCATTAACAGTATTGTGTTCGAGTCAATTGCTTATTCCAATGTATTCCAATGGCTTCTAGTTTTATTTTTGATCACGTGATGTCCCTTTAAATATATTTTGAGCCAATTTTGCTTTCTTAATCAAACACTAAAATTACCAAAGGAAGTTGTTTCTTTTTACCCTCATATCTTGATTGAGTTAACAAACAAAGTGCATTGATCTCACCTGATTCTATTTGAACCTGCATTTCGTTCTGGCTCTAATCGCCAAATTCAGTTTATTATTTTCCACTGCGTTAGTTTCTAGTAGTGCGTTGCTAAATTTAAAACACTCTGGTATTCAGTTATGGCTTAACAACTATTAATTAATTAAGGTTTAAAGGGAGGGAGAGAGATGGAAAGTAAAAACCAAAAACTAGAAGCCCTACATATAGTATATAGCATAATTAAGCGGTACTTTGTAATTCTAATAAATGACGAGGCCTGCCGATTATTTTAAAATTGGGATTTCCATTACATGAGAGTAGATGTTAAAACTTCATCCTGATTTGATGTATACCATAGCACTTCTTTAAAAGCATGAACTTGAAGTACTGACTTTAAATGCTTACATACAGTGTAAAAGTTGTCAGGCTTTAAATTTTGCCCCTTGAGTACTAAGCATTTAAATAATATAAATGTTATATTTCAGTTCCTCTATTTAATTAAGCACAGCAATAGCCATCTATCAATATGTGTACAAAATAAAATAAACTAAAAAAGCTAAATAGTTATGAGATCAGCAGACTGGCAGACACAGAATCTGATGCCAAACGTTGTCAGTAGTATGTCAACTCAAGGAAATAGAACTCCCTCGCATTTTTATTGCATACGGACAATGGTTCTACCGAGATAAGCAACTAAGCACTATCTGAAAGAACTTTTTTTTTTGTGTAGTGTCTGCCTCATTGCAAGAGTAGCTGGATCGCAGCCCACACCAAAATGGAAGCGAGAGATTTTACACGAAGCTGTGACAAGATTAATCTCCAATTCAATCTTTAACACTGGACCAATTTAATTAGCGTGCACATCATTCAAGCAGTGGGACGTATCTATTCTTTCATCTGTCAAACACACTTTTTTTTTTTTTTAAACTAAGTTAGCTCCAACTGAATTGATGATACTGTTCACACTGCGTCTGTTTAGAGGGTTTGGTCCGCACTCGGTACGGTTCAGTACGTTGTGTGAACAACAAGGCCCGCTTGAGAAACCTACAATACCGAGTCCACCTGGTCTCACTCTCTTTAGCAAACAAATAGTCTGGTAAACTTGCAAACCCTCATGTGAACTGCTGGACTCCTTTTTGCACATAGGAATCAAGGCAACCCGATTTGGAAATAAACATTTTGCATGTAGTTTAGTTCATATTCTGAGGAAACAAAAAAAGAAAATGTCTCGGAACTACATTACTGTTACCAGACATCCTGGGAAAACTGGCATTATCCCAGTTTTCAGTCTTCATTTTTGGTCCCGGTTTTGCTACACTTTATCAGTGTGCTCAGCAAGTTAATAGCAGTCATTTATTAGGTTGTTTTAGCGCCATTGAAAAATAATACATAATCTTATAGATTATCATTCTGAATGTGTGCATCACATATTTAAATGGTCTATTTTTTAATCTGTTTTTTTGTACATGTTTTGACTAGATGACAACATAAAGAATGTTTAATTTTTAAACTATTGGTGTAATTACATACTGTTATTTTAACGGCTTCATAGTTGCTACAGCATCAGTGAATTGAAGAAAAATCTGGTAACCCTAAACTACATAGATAGTACGCAAAACTGTAACTTGATAGAAATTGATATGCAATTCAGAACTGCGTGGTCCTTTGACACTGCAAGTCCTGATATGGCTGCACGGCGGGCTTGCAGAGCGAAAAAAGCAGAACGGCTGACGACACTCGTTTGGAGGAAGCGAGTGCTCGTCCTCGTCTCTCCCGAGTTAATTCGGGGGTTGCAGCGGTGAGCCAGGTTGACTAATAATTGGACATTCCAAAAATTGGAAAAAATAAATTTAAAAAAGAAGAAAAAAAAAGGAGTGTACTTGCAAACTACATTGTGAACACAAACAAAGTACGTACTGAAAAAAATGGAGAAGGACCAAAAATGAATAAATAATACATTTAGCGTGCAACCTTTACCAAGTCAATCGTGATTTAAAAAAAAACACACACACACACACACACACACACACACACACACACAACACCTTTTACAAGTAAGACCTGTCCAAACTCCCACTCAGTGCTGCAGATAAGCTGTGGACTGGGTGTTTTACACCTTGAAAAAATTTGACTTGCACATGATATCGAAATTGAATGCGTAAAGAATACACATAGCAATTTTGTTTCACAGCTTGAGTTCACATGTTATCAAGCTTCTTGTACTTTGTTGGTTCCCGGCATCTCAATGGTCAACGGTTAATAATATACTGCAAGCGGTAGCTTGAGAATACAAATGCTGGGACAGCGAACTGTAGCCTGTCTGGGAATTGCCAGAAACATGCGACCAATAAGTCTGGGTTTTCAATTGATGTGAATGAGGGCTTTCTGGGCGATTGCATATACAGTCACGAGTTAAACCACCAAGGGCTGCTGTACTTGGAAAAAGGCACCAAAAGGCTGCAACAGTGGCTAAACTATTTCTCAAGTTATTCAATGCTGATACATTAACAGACTGAAAAATCAAATTTACAACAGTGCTACAACAAGACTGCAGGAGCATACACTGTACATCAATTTCAGACATGGTACCATAGGGGTTTGTGGATTTGGTAAAGGAGAGGAAAACAGTATGAACTTACCTTTGGGTCCAAACAGTGTAGCATAGCATGGCTTGTGGCAATATGGCATCCCATCGTGCTGCAGTATGGAAATTAAAGAAATATCTTAGATGACATTAAAGAAATATTTTCATATAAAATCATATAAACTGTCCACTTTAAAACACCCCAAAACATCCAAGACAAAGATTTTTTAAGGTTTCCGAACAAAGCAACTCTAGGTTTATCACAACACAACATGAATGTTCTTTTCAAAAAAGTAGCTCAGGTTCGAATCCAGTCTTTGTTTCTCTATCCAATTAAATGGACTGAGATGCCAATCCCATTACTAAATCAAATTAACAAAAGGTCCATGATCATACAATGACATAATGGGGTCAATTTTATTGATCTAAACCGTGACAGATGAACCCAAATGCAGTGGTTAAACTGAAATTTAAAAAGTACAGTATTTGAAGTAAACTAACAATTGCAGGCTAAACACAAAAACAGTTGTGTAGAATGGCGACCAGGTGTAACAGTGTGCCAGCAGGGATACATTTGATCTTAGGCTTGGAGGAAATGCAGTCAAAGACATGGTAATTGTAACCAACATTGAACACCACCATGGTTTTCTAATTCCTACTGTCTAGAGCTCAGATGATTTGTATTTAGAAGAACTGCAGTACAAGAACGCTGGCAAAAGTATACAGGGTTTCGTTTTTCTTTCTTGGCACAAATTCCCCTCAAAAACTATAGCTGCAGAACAGCATCTATTGCCCTTTTAAAGACACTTGGTCAACAAGCCACAATTGTCCGTTTAAATGAGGACCTTAATCTGAAGAGACTTATTGAGGAAGGGTGCAGATAAAATATTTGTTCTCCTAGAAAGAATATTTCCCATTTTTGTTTTATTGTTTTATTTTTATATTTCAAACAGTTAGCTTTGTTTGCACAGTAGCAAAAGTATTTAGTGAAAAGTTCAGCCAAAAAAAATCCAATTTCAAACACTTCCTTTGTCCCATCCCTGTTTTTAGCAAACAGTTTCCATATGTGTGCTCACATTCTAACCAATGCAGAGAAATGAAACTTAAAAACAGATGATTAAAAACAGATGGTTAAGTAGCAAGCGAAAACCCATATTGTACCATGCACTAAACATTTCACATCACTAACATAATTCACTTACTTCAGTCTAATTTTAGAAAATAGACACCATGTGTGTCCAGAGGTTACTCACTCTTACATTTGTACAGCACCACACAGAAGAGAAACCAAACATTATTTACTTAAGTGGCTGTAACAAAAATAAATAAATAAATAAATAAAATAAATAAATAAATAAACTTGGCACAAGGGACATGGGGCTGGATTATTAAACCTATAAACATTGTGCCGGTAATATGTTTTATCGGCACCTTGTTTTTCCGCCTGATTCGGAAAGCCTTTTCGCTATTTAACACATGCACATTGGTATTAGCTTGGTACCGGCCCATATATTAATTATCTAAACCACAGGAAGCACTTAGATCTGCCTTTGTTCACATCACTTGTGTTTTCATGTGTGGGTTTGTGCATCTCTATAACAACTGCCAAGTTACTGATGTATGGCTATGGTATCAAACTGTCAAGTGTCCAAATAAAAATGAACAGAATACAATCCAAGTAACTGGAATTGCCAAGGCAATGCCCTACAATTCCCCACATTTCTGATTACTCGTTGAGAATTTCAGAAATGTAATGCATTTCCTGCTCTGGTGTGAGACAGTTTCAGGCAACATGTAGCACAGATTTTTAAATATATGGTTTTTGAGCACACTTTCTAGCACACCCTGCCGATACATCAGTCACTTTGTTTCCTACAAAGCTCCGTGCAGTAATTTATTATGGGAATATCCTTGTAATCTCTTGTTAATAATGTGTTCTGTTCATGCACTTTCCACAAATATTGCAACCACTAACACATTTGTACCCTACGTGGGCCCTTATTGTCCCCTTCTGCATTCCCAATAAAGTGGGGACTGAACATTCCTAAAAGCAAACCAAAGTACTAAACTTAAAACCACTTCATTAGACAAGTGCTTTTCATTTATTTACCTTTGATTTGTCAAAATATTTCAGTGACATAGCATGCAGTGCTCCAGCAAATGTTTAGTTAAGTATAGTACTTGAAAATATAAGGCTATAAAATTATCTTTAACTTAAAGTCTGCTCCCCATCTCATCTATTAAATATTAGTCTTTTCCTCTCAAAAGATCACAAGGTCACAAGCCCAGTAATTATGGGCATCTCCCTGCAATTATGTTCTCAGTGTAAACTCTTGTACTGGTTGTAAAGCTTACACACATATTTCTAGCTGGGACAGCCAGCCTGTGTTTTATCGGAACTGCACAGAGAAAGACAAGATGATGAAATGCTTCAGTCTGACAGGAGCAAGATAAGACTTTATCCAAGTCATTATATTCACGTCTGCTTTAGAAGGTTACTTGATGGCTATAGTATGTAATGTAGGACTACACTCCTGTAGTTACTTGATTCATAGAGCTCCTTAAATCACCACAAATGATAGATTCTTAAGGTTGAAATACAATATTTTTTTTCTTGGCAAAAAAAAACAAAATGCTGTAATTTGTAGGTTGCAATTCATATTGTTAATTGTATGGTAACAGCGCGTCGTTCTGGGTAAAAATAAAAGTCTGACCAACGAGAGCAACATTTCGTCAAAAATAAAACGTTGCAATAGTTTCGTGACATTTTTTAAATGAGGGTAACTGTTCCAATGTAACCTGGTTTTACTATCAGATGTACGGTTGTGAATGCTGCAGGGTTACAGTATACATGCTCAAAATTGTGAAAAATTAAAAGGAGGGTTATAACTAATGCAGTTGAAAGTGAAACAGTGATATATGGTGATGGGCATTGACAAATGCATCAAAACCTACAAAATCAGCAGAAGGAAGGACGCCTTGACATGACAGTCAGAACCAATAACCATGGGAAATGCTTTCCACGGTTTCATGTGAGTTTGTATATCCTAAAGTTTGTATTTTATAATAAGTAAACAATCAATTTTACTGACCTGCAACCCATACAAATAGACAAATCAATAAAAATGTTGTCGCTCTGGAGCTGAAGCAAACAAAACTAAACTAAAACTCTGTATCTCATGGCTTGCCAGATACACAAGAAACAAAACATTGGGTAGGTTGGTCATAGATTCTAGTAAATTTAACATTAAATCGGTTTTCTTTTTTTTGGTGGGGGTTCTCATGCTCATTATCTATTATAGTTTTTTCAATAAAACAGTAGCTTATTTACTCAAAGCACCTTTAACACAGTGAATGAATAAATCTTACCCAGCCAGGGAATGGTTTTGAAGTCTTGGAGATATTCGTGATAAGGAAACACAAACCTTCTGTTGAGAGTCTTTACTCTTGAGTTACACACAAAATACGTATGGCAAAAGGCAAAGAGAAGGCAGGGAGACTTCAAAAAAGAATCTTGAAAGAAGGAAAGGTAATCAGATCAGGGTATTCTGTATCAGAAGGGCATTCAGAGTTCCAAAATGGCTATAACCCTTGGGAGGCCTGTAGACACAGAGCTCAAGCCTGTTCAGGACAGTGCGAGTCCTGTAGTGTGCAGTGATTCAAGGCAACCAAAAGGATCTTTCTTGTCTATAATCTTAGCTTAATTATAGAAGTGTTGTTTATATGTTACATGATGCATTTGTTACAGCACAGACTGCAAAGTTTTATGGGGAAAGTGACAGGGTATGTGTGTCACTAATCAAAGTTTCTTGACTAGAGGTCTAAATCAATGTCCCCAAAAAAACTGTATCTTATTTGAAAATGATCACCTTTATTAGCATGGTACAGCAGGTAGCTTCAACTGTAACTACCCTTACTACAGTGTTTCATGGTTTTTGCAATCTTTGAGTAGTTCTGTGTTCTGTTGATCCGAGATATAGAGATATATATATATATATATATATACACACACACACACACACATATACATATACACATACATACAGTACTGTGCAAAAGTTTTAGGCAGGTGTGAAAAAATGCTGTAAAGTAAGAATGCTTTCAAAAATAGACATGTTAATAGATTATATTTATCAATTAACTAAATGCAAAGTGAGTGAACAGAAGAAAAATCTAAATCAAATCCATATTTGGTGTGACCACCCTTTGCCTTCAAAACAGCATCATTTCTTCTAGGTACACTTGCACAAAGTCAGGGATTTTGTAGGCATATAGTCAGGTGTATGATTAAACAATTATACCAAACAGGTGCTAATGATCATCAATTCAATATGTAGGTTGAAACACAATCATTAACTGAAACAGAAACAGCTGTGAAGGAGGAATAAAACTGGGTGAGGAACAGCCAAACTCAGCTAACAAGGGAGGTTGCTGAAGACAGTTTACTGTCAAAAGTCATACACCATGGCAAGACTGAGCACAGCAACAAGACACAAGGTAGTTATACTGCATCAGCAAGGTCTCTCCCAGGCAGAAATTTCAAGGCAGACAGGGGTTTCCAGATGTGCTGTCCAAGCTCTTTTCAAGAAGCACAAAGAAACGGGCAACGTTGAGGACCGTAGACGCAGTGGTCGGCCAAGGAAACTTACTGCAGCAGATGAAAGACACATCATGCTTACTTCCCTTCGCAATCGGAAGATGTCCAGCAGTGCCATCAGCTCAGAACTGGCAGAAAACAGTGGGACCCTGGTACACCCTTCTACTGTCCGGAGAAGTCTGGTCAGAAGTGGCCTTCATGGAAGACTTGCGGCCAAAAAGCCATACCTTCGATGTGGAAACAAGGCCAAGCGACTCAACTATGCACGAAAACACAGGAACTGGGGTGCAGAAAAATGGCAGCAGGTGCTCTGGACTGATGAGTCAAAATTTGAAATATTTGGCTGTAGCAGAAGGCAGTTTGTTCGCCGAAGGGCTGGAGAGCGTACACGAATGAGTGTCTGCAGGCAACAGTGAAGCATGGTGGAGGTTCCTTGCAAGTTTAGGGCTGCATTTCTGCAAATGGAGTTGGTGATTTGGTCAGAATTAATGGTCTCCTCAATGCTGAGAAGTACAGACAGATACTTATCCATCATGCAATACCATCAGGGAGGCATCTGATTGGCCCCAAATTTATTCTGCAGCATGACAACGACCCCAAACATACAGCGAAAGTCATTAAGAACTATCTTCAGCGTAAAGAAGAACAAGGAGTCCTGGAAGTGATGGTATGGCCCCCACAGAGCCCTGATCTCAACATCATCGAGTCTGTCTGGGATTACATGAAGAGAGAGAAGCAACTGAGGCTGCCTAAATCCACAGAAGAACTGTGGTTAGTTCTCCAAGATGTTTGGGCCAACCTACCTGCCGAGTTCCTTCAAAAACTGTGTGCAAGTGTACCTAGAAGAATTGATGCTTGATGCTGTTTTGAAGGCAAAGGGTGGTCACACCAAATATGGATTTGATTTAGATTTTTCTTCTGTTCACTCACTTTGCATTTAGTTAATTGATAAATATAATCTATTAACATGTCTATTTTTGAAAGCATTCTTACTTTACAGCATTTTTTCACACCTGCCTAAAACTTTTGCACAGTACTGTGTATATATATATATAAATATATATATATATATATATATATATATATTCCTATCTTTATATATATTCCTATCTATATATATATTCCTATCTATATATATATATATATATATATATATATATATATATATATATATATATATATTCCTATTCCTATCTTTGCGTTTGTTTTGAGCTTGTCTAGAGCAGTGGTTTTCAACCTTTTCAACCAGTGTTTCCAGCAGGGACCACCAGGTGTACCAGTAACGATGTGCAATCTTAAACTGCTGTTGTAAAACAGAGACCTACCCCATTACAACCAGGTTTGTGTCTGTACTCGCTTGTTTGTTGCCTCATTCTGCTGAATGGTTCATCTATTCATGAACTCTGCATGTTTATATTTTTAATAGTTTGCAAGTGTTGTGTATGTAATTGGTGACCGCACCTTTAATTGCGTAGAGTAATATGGAGACAGCATGCTGCAGCTGCCATGCTCAGTGTTAGTGACATCCTGATCTGACAGCATGTAACACAGGCAGCTCTTATCATTTGCATACTGTTTATTCTTCAGTAAAAACAAGTTTAAATTTTAGTGAGGTTGTTCTGCTATATGTACGATATTAAATACACCACAGCAAGCACATTGTCCTATATTTTCATTAGCACAATCAGGGTTTAATTTAATAAATGGCATTTTTTGTTTTGTTTACTGCAATCAAGTAAGCTGCAGTACATAGTACACTTCCTAATTACAGTCCCAAGTATTTCTGTGTGTTCTGCTGTCACATTCTTTAAATGGTCAGTTTGAGAAATAAACTTTGTTTTCCCTGCAACAGCTGACCCTGCTTTAGTACAAAACTCACGCTAATTACTGTTTTACATAATGGTAACGGTGCTCATAAATTACCGTGCCTGCTTCTTTGGCTGAAGAGATATTATCAGCTCATCTGGAATCTTGTGCAATTAAATCATACTTAAACTGCTGATAGTAAACAATGCAACTAAAGTCTATTACATCTGAGATGCAAGATGTGTTGACTCAGCTTTATTTAGGCACTCTGACTTGACTGGCGAAAGATAACATTGGTTCGTGAAGATAACTTTTTTCAGCTCGGGACAGTAACCTTTTCACTTCCTTGTTTGATTAATTAATTATTGCACTTTTTGCTGCATTATAGCCCTTCATTAATTATTTTCTTTATTTTAAGTTTCCAGGGCATTTTGTTAATGGCACGTGTGCAATACACAAACCTTAAGTGTATTTGTATTTGTTGCTATTCTTGTACATTTCTTTTTTTTGTTTTTTACACACAACAGTACTCGCACATGTTTGGTCACCATCACAACTGTTACAAGAAACAAGGGTTCCGTATTCTGCTGATGTTAATATACCTCTGTGTACTTAAGCACTTTTATTCCATCAAATTGTCACCGTCCTTATCGCACTTCAGTTTATTAAAAACATGTGATATGCGTTTTGTTTTTATATACAGACCGACGTCATGTCGCATTCGTAAATATTGACACTTGCTTTTAAAGGGAGATGTAGCATTTGTGTGCCTATATCCCCTAAAAAACAGTTGTCAAAATGACAGTTGTTTGTTTGTTGCATTTGTAACCATTTTATGCAGTCTGGAGCCCTGCATCATAATTTCTCATTTCTCTGCGATTCAGTGGTACAGACAGATTGATACATTACGGTAGTGCGATTGAGGGAGTATTGTGTTTTGAGGAATCATATCTTCAAAAGAACTGTCGGTGTATACCAGTGGCAAGCCTTTCATGTACCAGTAAAGGTACGCATACCACAGGTTGAAAACCACTGGTCTAGAGAATCTGGAGCTGTTGAGACAAGCCAGGTAGATTTAGAGAAAAAAAAAAAGATAATCATTAATTTTGATATTAGAGCAACAGAATCTATAACTGCTCAATGATTGTAAGCATCATAAAATAGGGAACGTTACACACAAAAAAAAAAACACACACACAAATGAAATTTGCAGCTACTTGCTCTATAAAAAATATTCTTCTTCACAGTATTTAAGGCGTAAGTTGGCCGTTTTTCAAGAGGAGAGAGAAACAGTTATTCATAGTCTAAAGTCATTAGTATGGGACAACCCACTGAACCAGTTAGCACTGACAAAAAAGGAAACACACTATTATACCAAGCTATTATACCCATTAAATGATTCCTGCAGTGATTCCCAAATTATCAGCAGCAGCAGTATTAGCTATTTGTACGTGTTACTAGGAAACTAACTTTTACAGTTCATTAGTAGATAACGTTTTATGAAAATGTTAACATATTTCATTTTAAATAATTTCATCATTAAACTTTCTTTTCAACAAATCTTCCCCCGCTGGAAAATGTTATCAGATACTCCAAATGGCATTCGCTTTATAAAGAAAGTGCTAATGAGTCTCTCTTTAAATCCTAGCCTTATTTCATTAAAAATTAACCAGTGTTCAGGCTGCTGTAGACATGCTTTGATGCTCAAGGCAAGGTACTGTACTGGCTGAAGGTTGGTAAAAACAGCACAGCTACTGTACATTCATACCATAGACATGTTTCAGATCAGTGAGCCAGAAAATTCTCTTGTTCTTTGGCACAGGACAATCAAACACAACCTCGGACCTATTGCATACTAGACAACCTCCTGTGGAGTTAGATTTCATAGGGTCAGTGCAAAGGTATCAGGTTCACTTGCCACAGTGTGTCCCGTGGACTGCATCTTAATTGAAAAGAATGCATGCTCTGCACAGCATGTTACTAGTGCTAGACTTGGAAGAGCATCCTGGTTTCCTGAAGCTGTGAAACCAATAGAACACATGGCAATGGCAACTATGTATACATTAAAAACATTCCTATCAAAGTCTGTATAAAACATACAAAAAGGTCAGATTGTAATTTGAATTACAGTACACAATATCCGTTATTGTTAGGTTCTTGCACAGATCATAAATACTGCCCAGATGGGTTAGCTACATGAAAATGCTATTCCTACCATTAAAGCAACTTTAAAACATTTTATTCAACAAAGAATGACATGATTTAGCATTACTATGTAAATACTAGTCCTTTTAAGTCCCTGTCCCCCAGGTCAGTTTAAAGTTGCTAGTCTAGTGTTCACATTCAGAACACCTTATCTATGCACTGTATTGTAAGCATTAAACTGGACAGCAGTGTGTGCATGTGACACAGACATGACAACAGGACAAAGTTCTGAAACAAATGAAAATGCCCTTTATTTTAATGTTGAACAATGCACTTTAATATTACCATATTTTTGTCCATTAAGCCTTGTATTGTGTTACATTGGCATTCAAAGTTTTAATTAAAAGTGGCCGCTGACTACAGCCCAACATAGTAATTGCTGGTTTCTTGACTGGAATGTCATAGGTTTGAACCCCACCAAAGTAGACTCAGCATAGATTGTAGTCTAAAATGAGTAGTTTGGGATAGGTTGTCTTAGCTGAAGATAATAAAAGTAGAGCAAAGGAACATGTAGAAAGCACAAGCTATCTCTCCCCACTTCTCCCTGCATGCTTTTACTCCAGGGACCTCTGTGAATCAAAACTAAATTATCACAGCAATGTGATGTTAAATCATGCAGCATAACCTCTTACAGCTAGCTGTCAGATCACTAAATCAGTTCCTGCCAACTGAAGTCTGTAATGGAATTACGACTGAGAATAGTGTTAGTGATGTGCAAAAAAACAACCTCTGTTTTTGTTTACAGCAGTTCACTGTGGTGCTTAGCAATAATAAAATGCTCCAACCAAACCAAATGAATAAATACAAAAAAGGTCCAACATCCATTATATAAACAAGTGGGGTTACATTACTGAGATAGAAACGGTCTCATGTGTATGTACTGTAGACTGCCAGCGAAGGCCCGATTTTATATATTATTATATAAACAATGGTTTGTAAATTTGTTTTTAGGAGAGCCTGTCATATCCGATGTAATTGGTTCCAGGGGCCCATTGGATATGTACAAATATATGATCATAGAGGGGGTCACTATACACTGTAGGTGCTTTATTAACATTGAGGCATTATAAATTAACAAATGTCAGACAGTGTGTCAATAACACCAAAGTACAGTACTGCATGTATACTATACAAAGAAAAATCAGTGAAAATATTGTGAAACAAAGCACTGTAATAGTATTTGGCAATTTACAAAACTGCATGCCAAAGTAATGTGACAGCTTTTTTTGCACCATGCATATTAACCCGAGACAGAAACAACAAGAAAGCACACACACACACGCAAACTTGCTTTGGACGTTGGCGAAAAAATCTTGTTGCAGGTTTTTAGCGGTACAGCAATTATATTAAATCTCTTGCCTTCTTGTTTTCCTTTACTTAACATGGTTAAACTGGGCAGTTGCATGAAGTGACAGCATGTAAAAAAATGAAACTGAATTTCTAAATGCATTGTCTTGTCCTTATTTATTTTTTACCTGCAACTGAATCCATTCTGTCCTGCTAAGAGCTGAATTTACTGTTTTAGACCAAGAATAAAATGTGTATTGATCAGTTTCCATCAGTACCGATCAGTTGGCAGCAGCATGTGTAAATGACATATGCCAAAGGTCCATCGGTTAATAGAGGGTATCGTATTTCACAGGATCAGATATTGTACTAAATTGTTTCAGATAAAATACACATTTTATGCCAATATTAAATAGCCCACCTACAGTACGACTAATCTGGGGCAACCTACAGTAATATTACAGTATCTTAGTCCAAAGTCAGTGCTAACTGGAGTCTGTGAAAGCAGCCATGTGTCACACAAGTATGCAGGTATTAAAGCATAATGCATTTATTAAATAGGACAGGTGAACAATCCCCCCCTCTCCTCCAGTTGTGGTGGTATTCTGTGTGACGCACCGGAGACGTCTATCCTCGGCTCTAACTGGCTCACAGCAGGATAGAGTATCATAAGTGCCACTTTACCTCGGCATGGTTGCCCGCAGACAGAGTCTTGTTACAGCGTTCACATTTCAGACAAAAACGATGCCAGTTCTTCCCAAGGGAGCTCACTTTTTCAGCTGTTAGGTTTCAAAAAAAAGAAAAGAAAAAAAGTTAAGTACAGCACAATAATTTCACCAGAAACCATGGTCTCCAAACACTGTTCAACCAGCTTGTCCATGCCAGCTTAAATCACTGGTTGTAACTGGATATTGGGCATTAATCCACTGAAAATAAAATTAAAATCAGAATTGGTATTTAAGACTTGAAATAAACTTAAAGAAAGTGGATTTGCAGTGTCACCAAGTGCCAGAGCCCGACATGTGTTTATACTTAAACCTCAAGAAGGAACCTCAAGAAAGAGGGCTATGGAATAATGTGCTAGCTTATATAGAGATCTCATGGAGAGGTCCAACCCCCATAGGCACAACTTGCTGCTTTTTTAGTATTTAAAAACACATATTTTATGTCTTTAAAACTCTGCTTCCAGTTAGGCACAGGCATGCTTAAAACAGCTTGATCCCAGTACAGTAACATCTCAATGAAATAAAACAAATTGAGATAGTCATATGTGAGATTGTATCAATTTAACCTCTTGTAAAATCACATTAACCAAACACATTCTACACTACTTGCATTGGGATTTTACTTCCATTTACAAGGTTTTGAAAATATAGCTCGTCTATGATAACATCATTGTCAAGTCTGCAGAATCAAGTGTTGACAACTGTGCTATCCTAATTCAGGCCCCCTCAGGTCACCCAACAAGTTTATTGGAAATGGCTTTCCAACAGAAACAGAGGAACAAACTGTGCTGTGAAAAAGAACCTCCGACACGACTGCCCTGACAAATGGATCGGAAAGGGCACAGGTTAAATTCCATGTTTGCTGCTGCAGCCTGGACACATGGCCAAAGCAAGTGCTGCAAATGTTCACAGCAGCATTAATGGTGTCCTTAACCAAGCAGTCACCTATGTACCGGAACCAGCCAGTTCACTCCAGAATATAGAATTATGCTTCAGTATGTGATTGACAGAGTTACCTTGTATTAACAGACAGTAAAAGTAAAATAAGAGACAATAAATGAGGCAAACATAAATTCAAAGTTGAGTGTATTATGGTGTGAGTGAGCAAAATTATATTAGTCAGTTTAAACACCCCCTCTGCACAAATCTGGAGTAACACTATTAAACCATAGTATTATCAACAATGGCTTTTCATTAAGCCATTTAATCTCGGTGTGTGTTCTTTAAACAAAGTCACCTTTACAGAGTCTGTCTGGGGGGGACATTAGATTATGTTTGAAGTTTTGGCTTTTTTTTGGCATGAAAAACTTCATGAAAGATACATCCACTTTGAACGCTAATAAATGATCTACAAAATCCTCCCTGTGAAAAACAAAGCATTAAAAATGGCACCTCATTCCACAAGGGATTGGTGAATGACTCAACAAAACATTCAGTTTTCCCTCAGGAAATGAAACTAAAACAAAAGGGTCTGAATTTGAAGATGGGACAAAGTCCCCCTATTTTTTTTCTGAAAGGAAACCAAACAATTATATTATAAATCTTTATTGCACGTACTGCAGGAGCTGGTGCATTATTGTTTTGAGTTGTTTTCCAAGTTTCAGAATGTCAAAAATGTTTTTCCTTTCTGAAAAAAAATTAAGGAAACAGAATGCACTACAAATCTTTACACTAGTTTTAGAACCTGCTGTGGCACTGTAAAAAGCTGTGTTGGCTAAATAGGGCACACTCTCCCCTATGACCTCTGAACCACCAATCAAGCCCTGGCCATATCTTTCAAATGGTTGGAGGGGGGAGGTTCTGAAAGTGTCGCCTTTCAGGCCAAATATTAACCCTTAAATCTATCCTATAGTTTATCTTACTGTTGGTACACACATTTAAATCATTAAATGTTAGTGGTTAGGGCAATGAAAATAGCCACAAAAGTTCCAAATACAGTACGATACCATTTTTCAATTGTTGAGGGGGTCATAAATTTCAAATTAGGTATCAATTTGCCATTTTTGGTAAAAAAAAATAAAAAAAATAAAGCAATTTCCTTTTTTGTGCAATGAATGAGGTCTTGGACAATTAAAATCCATAGCTTTCTCCAAAACATTCTTTCACAGCTTAGTGGTCTGTTTCTGTTTGGAAGCCTTGGTTCCTAACTGGTACATTCATGTCTCTGCAGTGCAAAGGCAAAGGGAAATTCAATGAGAAACACAAATTAACTTTATGAAACTAACAAACACCTCAGAATTGTACAGGTTCTTGTTAGTATTTGGTTGTTTAATGTTAGACTAATTGTTTTAAATTTCTCTTTAAAAATGTATACTTGTTTCAAAATACTTCGAGGCCCCAGAGTGAGGTACATATTCTTCAGTGTAGAGAGGGTTACGTCCATAAAGCAGATAAAAACTGTCCATTTCCACTTCAGGATGCATTAAGTATGCAAATACAGTAGCCATACTTTTAGCAACAATGCTTTGTGCTCCACTGATAATTGTGATTCTAATTTGAATGGCTACGTTACATACCGCAACTGAGGCTGCCACACAATTCAAATGCACAACATAGTCAAATATAATAACTAGGCTAAAGAAAGGCTTGGATAATAAACTCAAGTTATTCATCACTAATGTTAAAAGCATTCTAATTTAAGCAGGCCACAAAATGCTAGCTGACTGAACTAGAATATTCTACATGTATACTAATGTGTCAGAGAGTGTTTAATATACAAGTCAAAGGCTTCCATACATCTATGGCTCATACATCATAGGCATAATAAGAATTGGTCAGCTTTTATGGAGAGGAGAGAGTCAAGAATGAATGTGTTGCTCTGCTCAGTGCTTGTGGTAATGATCAAGTAAAAGGGTCCTTCCATGCTAATAGGGTACATTCTGCCCTAATGATACAACGGATAAGAGATAGATAGAGATATATATATATATATATATATATATATATATATATATATATATATATATATATATATATATATATATATATATATATATATATATATATATATATATATATACACACACATACAGTACTGTGCAAAAGTTTTAGGCAGGTGTGAAAAAATGCTGTAAAGTAAGAATGCTTTCAAAAATAGACATGTTAATAGATTATATTTATCAATTAACTAAATGCAAAGTGAGTGAACAGAAGAAAAATCTACATCAAATCAATATTTGGTGTGACCACCCTTTGCCTTCAAAACAGCATCAATTCTTCTAGGAACACTTGCACACAGTTTTTGAAGGAACTCGGCAGGTAGGTTGGCCCAAACATCTTGGAGAACTAACCACAGTTCTTCTGTGGATTTAGGCAGCCTCAGTTCATGTAATCCCAGACAGACTCGATGATGTTGAGATCAGGGCTCTGTGGGGGCCATACCATCACTTCCAGGACTCCTTGTTCTTCTTTACGCTGAAGATAGTTCTTAATGACTTTCGCTGTATGTTTGGGGTCGTTGTCATGCTGCAGAATAAATTTGGGGCCAATCAGATGCCTCCCTGATGGTATTGCATGATGGATAAGTATCTGCCTGTACTTCTCAACATTGAGGAGACCATTAATTCTGACCAAATCACCAACTCCATTTGCAGAAATGCAGCCCCAAACTTGCAAGGAACCTCCACCATGCTTCACTGTTGCCTGCAGACACTCATTCGTGTACCGCTCTCCAGCCCTTCGCGAACAAACTGCCTTCTGCTACAGATAAATATTTCAATTTTTGACTCATCAGTCCAGAGCACCTGCTGCCATTTTTCTGCACCCCAGTTCCTGTGTTTTCGTGCATAGTTGAGTCGCTTGGCCTTGTTTCCACGTCGGAGGTATGGCTTTTTGGCCGCAAGTCTTCCATGAAGGCCACTTCTGACCAGACTTCTCCGGACAGTAGATGGGTGTACCAGGGTCCCACTGTTTTCTACGGTCCTCAACGTTGCCCGTTTCTTTGTGCTTCTTCAAAAGAGCTTGGACAGCACATCTGGAAACCCCTGTCTGCCTTGAAATTTCTGCCTGGGAGAGACCTTGCTGATGCAGTATAACTACCTTGTGTCTTGTTGCTGTGCTCAGTCTTGCCATGGTGTATGACTTTTGACAGTAAACTGTCTTCAGCAACCTCACCTTGTTAGCTGAGTTTGGCTGTTCCTCACCCAGTTTTATTCCTCCTACACAGCTGTTTCTGTTTCAGTTAATGATTCTGTTTCAACCTACATATTGAATTGATGATCATTAGCACCTGTTTGGTATAATTGTTTAATCATACACCTGACTATATGCCTACAAAATCCCTGACTTTGTGCAAGTGTACCTAGAAGAATTGATGCTGTTTTGAAGGCAAAGGGTGGTCACACCAAATATGGATTTGATTTAGATTTTTCTTCTGTTCACTCACTTTGCATTTAGTTAATTGATAAATATAATCTATTAACATGTCTATTTTTGAAAGCATTCTTACTTTACAGCATTTTTTCACACCTGCCTGTAGTGTATAATATATATATATATATATATATATATATATATATATATATATATATATATATATATATATATATATATATATATTATATATATATATATCCCTGTATAAACAAATGTATACATGTAATTGTTAAACCTTACAGATTTACTGAACTCAGTATTATAGAAAAATATAATCTAAAAATACAGTTACGCATATACATTTTAAGTACATCCAGTATTTTTTTATAGTGGTAGTCTGGTGGAGTGATTTTCAGTTAAATGTTGTACAAAATCCTGTTTCTCTTGATGAATAATGATTTATATGCAATAGCGGATAACCGTGTGTCTGTTTTAGTGTTTGTTGTCCACATTATTTTTTTTTTCAGCAAAAATTCTGTCCTGAAAACATGTATTTCATACGGAACCAAGTCTGTCAAAAACGTTACCAGACAATTTTATCATTATTTACAGACATCAATGAATTTGATACGAGTATCATGTTGAAGTCTGTCTTTTGCAGTGCTGAGCTATACTGAACATCAAAAGAAGCTTATCACTTATATTTGAGCATCAAAAGAAGCTTATCACTTGTATTTGAGCATCAAAAGAAGCTTATCACTTATATTTGGATAAAGTTCACTAGATGTGATCGAAAAATGACAATTGTGCTGATTAACAACTGACATCACAAAAATGCTGCAAAATGATCTGCTGATCTTGGACAGGTGTTGTGACTCTTGGTCTTCCAGTTGGTGGCCTGTCATTGACAGTGTGTCTGGTTATACCATCTCGCCATGTTTGAATTTGCTGGCTGTGAGCACCCAAGACGGCGAGCCACAGTACACTGCCCTAGTCCAGCCTCCAACATGCCGATTGCACGAAGGCGCTGCTCTCTTGACAGATGTGGCAAATTGTTGTTTTTTTTCCGTGATTTTCTTTATTGCGTTTATTCAAGCTTGCAATTCAGCAGCTGAAATCACTCCATATCCTGTGTCAAATCAACTGTCTCACTAATTAGGTGATTAAGTGCATATGCTTCAGTCATAGTCACTCAAGCGTGTCATGGACAAGGATGAATGATTAAAAAGAAACCAAAAACATTTAGTCAATGTCCATCATTTATATAACTTATTTTTTTTTCGAAAGTAAATGTTACAATAGTGATAAGTTTCTTTTGATGCTCGGTATACATTGTGTATACCTGTTTCTTTATTTTTATTACTGGTCCAAATTTTCAATAGCAATGTCTGTCCAAAACAAGTAACGTATGTAACAACATTTAGATCCTGCGCATTTATTGAACAAATAGCAAGGCTCAAACATAACATATATTTGGTAGCATTTTGCTACCCAAAACTCTTAATTTGCTACTAGTTTTTTTTATGCAGTAGCATTTTTCTGATACCTTACAGTATATGACCAACCCTGAGTGAACACGGAATACCGGTATTAGTGTTTGTTTGTTTGTTTGTTTGTTTGTTTGTTTGTTTTTTTTTAAACATGTAGCCTACATTAGTATGGGAAACCATTGCTAATAGAGCTTCCCAATTTCTAGATGACTGAGGTTTGTACCGCCCCATGTAGATACATGTGAGGCCCACAATGCAAATCATATTGGACAGTGGAGTACAAATACCTACACTACTACAGAATGTGGATTCAATTTCAAGGTATGAATTTTACAGACCAAAAGTAAAATTAAATAACTGTTAAAAACATTACGATTTTATAAGATAACAGGCAATGGCCTAACAGGATATTACATTTAGTCAGCATCTATAAAATTCTAATCTGTCCTGGAGAACGACAGCTCAGGTTTTGTTATGATGTTAACTTTGGTTTCACCCACGCGAAAAATGCATAGGTAGATAAAAAAACAAACAAACATTACTTTATCAAAATTCTGACTACAGAAAAAAAAAAAAGAAAAAAAAAACAGGAGCAAACAGCTAGCTATTATCCATGATCCAAGTAATGGCTTCCTTGTTTTATCAGTACGAATAATAGAAGAAATACAATCTTGAGGTGCATTAATTTATCCGTTTTCTTTTTATAACAGATTATCACTACCTTGTTGTTTGTTGAAATGTGTGCTTTACATTGCACCGTCAAACTAACTTACACACATAGCTAACCAATGTCACTGTTTAATAAAACAAACCCAGCATGTTTTTTTTTTGTTTTGTTTTGTCTGATTTCCCTTATTCTGCCATTACTTTAGTTAATTTTCCTCAAAATTGTACAGCATTTAAAAATGCAGTAGAAAGGCAGGGTGCGAGCATACATATTTATGATCAAAGCAGTTAGTACAACATGTTGCATGAATCTTTTAAATGTAGCGGTACCGAGCTGGAATTAGCTACCAAAATCTCAGTCAACAACTGAAGACAGATTAGAGGATAATTGTGTACCACTTAATTTGCACCAATGAAACATAACCTGGTTAACCATACTGATGGCAGATCAAATGCTTAGATAGCAGATATGGTTGCATTCTTGTAGAACTCAGGGATACAACAAAATACATTGACAAGGAATTGCATTAGTTTCATTACTTAGTTGAGTACAAGGTGGTTTCAATAAATGCTTTCTGATTTAAATATAGGCCTACAATGTGGTAGTTTGGGATATTTAGTCGCAAATATTTATAGCTTTACAGTAACTCAGAAATCAGTTATTATGAATGTCACCTGTTTGGGATAACCTCTTAAGCTCAGCCAAGTAGTACATAAGTACGAAGCAATAGAAGGAGAATATAAGGAGAAACAGGTAAAGCTGTACAATAACACACAAATAAGTTCTAGGCTTAGTTTTACCTCAGATTGACAAATTGATTGGAAAAAATGCAACACTGTTAGATGTTATCTACGAACCAAATAGGTGTTTCTATGCTTTGTTTAGAAATGTGTTGACCAACGTGGGTTGTGTACAGCATTTTATTTAGCTACAGTACAAATACAGTATACATATTTGATCTGCAGTAGGAGTGTGGACAAACAGGAGGTGTTTAGGTTAAAACTTAGTCTGAAGCAGGAACTTCAGTTGACTGGCCCCAAATAGCTTGGGGGAAGTGGGGGAAATGTGGGAAATGCACTACCATTTAGAGTTGCTGCCTGTTTTGTCCCCCGTTTAGGAGTCTGGGTTAAATCCCACACAGTGTGCAAGAGTACTTTGTAGTCATACAGCAGTATAACAGATCATGTTTCTATCTGCCCCAGGGATTGAGTTGAAAAGGATTTGAAACCAATATTATATTCAAAATATGGACCTTTATGCACTCACTGTGTCTGTTAGATCATGAATAATTGTCCATACTTATCATCCTACATCCTTACCTTTCAGTTTGCATTTGGGTAGGATACAATAAACTGATTATTATTATTTATTTCTACAAATACACCACCCACTCAATATATATCGCAGGTGTCGGGGTCCAATACAAATCCGCTAATTTATTTATATATATATATATATATATATATATATATATATATATATATATAAATCAAGGGCCGCGATATAGCGAGAGACCCATAGAAAAACAAATAGGCTAACAAATACTGTACAACCACTCCCTCGTTTTAATCGAGGGGGGTCAGGGTCCAGTATAAATCCTCTACACAACCTGCTTTTTCTCATTTTTCGTATAAAAAGCAGCACATCGTTTTAATTGCATCATGGAAAGTAATTGCTTCTCATCAACTTAAGTCTCCAATTAATTTCATGAATCTTCCTCTCCTTTTTCAAATGCCCAAAACGCTGCATTGAAAGAATCCCATTCCCAACATAGGAGGCTTGTTGCTAGGGAGCCGACGTCACTGCCCTGTGACTTTTGCTAGTGCATTGCTTTAAAAACCGCTTCGGCAAGTAGATATTTAATTTGCTTTTTGTTATTGTGCAATGCGTGTGTATATGATAACAGTACGATATTAATGCTTTGTTTAATTGTTCTGAATATTTTAGTTTGTGATGTGCAGTACAAAATAAAACAAACAGTAATTCTAAATGAAATTGTCTATGTATATTGCAGCTAAGGCATGCGCAGTTAGACTGCAAGAATGAACTCCAAGACCACGATATATCCGAAACCGCAGTATAGCGAGGGAGAATATAACGAGGTGTGGGTGTATATTCATTTTTTATTTTTAAATCGAGATCAGAATGGATCCTCCATAATGTGCATGCACTGATTTTCAATATTATCCACTTTGCTAATGCTCTTGTGGAATTGAAGTATTTATCATGGTCATTCCCACCTTTAATGAACACTTGATAACTAGCTGTATAAATTGTTAGTGCAAGACAAGTATTGTACATACAAGCGCCTCCACTATAGAGCCTTATGCTTTTATCAAATGTCCAGTACCTTTATAATGATTTTAAAGTATGCTGTAGAAGCTCTTAGACAGATGTCATTATCAATTTGATGTATCTCTTCTACTTTGAAACATCCCACACTATAAAATTACTTGCATTTTTTTTACACCTACACTAGGCTTTAACTATGTGACAGACTGCCTCACCAGAACCAAGCACCAACCATGTGTGTGCAAATCTTTCTACTGTACATCTACTGCAACAAGTACAGATTCGTGTCTGTAAGGATTCATATTATACACCAGCGTACAGTATCTGAAACAAACAACATTAATCTCAGCAGCAGGTCTTATGTGATGGGTAATTTCAACAAACAAGTGTTCTGATTTTACAACACAAAACCACTTAAAACACTAAACAAACCCCAAATAGCTGCTTCGTTTTGAACCCTCTTTATGTGCAACCAGTGAGCCAGGCTAGGCAGTCATTAATCTGGATAAAACTATACTGTCTCCATATGTGTTTCATGCAAACCCCAATGCTCTAAGGTCCATAAGCTTTACATCCTTCAAACAAAAGGCAGCTTCTGTAGTTGTACTTGTTAAACAGGAGGTGCTCTGTCTAATGCAAAAGAATATACACATTTCAGAACAGCTGTTCTGACCTTCCACCCACCCTTAGAATCCCTCTGACACTGGCATTTTAGATTTGAAATGTTGTTATTGAGAATATGTACTTGTATCAGTGAACTGTAGGGAGCCAGTGTGAATTTGCAGTTTACTTTCCTAATCGTGACTGAAGATACTTGTATTAAAAGAAAAAAAAAAAATGTTCAAATATACCACATTTACAAAATCACATCCCTTGCTCCTTGGTTCAAAACAGGTCCTGGCATCACTCCGTCAGTAAACATTGTGTTATAGCTACACACAGTACAAACAAGTGGAGTGTTTATTTCAGGAGAAGCCACACCACAAATTATTCTTCACCAATCATAGCCACATAGTCAGTTAAAATGCAAATGATGGCCAGAACTCCACTCCATCAAGTAATGGAACAACACACCCAGTCAGATCCAAACTTGCACATCTGTACACAAACATCACGAAAAATAAACGGAGCCGTCTAAGTAGTTACTCAAATCAGAAAATTACCATGCATCTTAATCGATGATCCATGGTGTATATGACTACCATGTAGAACTACAACAATATGAGGTTGTGATAGGCTACCACATGCAGTCAAAACTCAGGTCTAAGAAAATGAAGTATACAAGATGCCATTAACCTGTAACTCCCGGGTACCAAAACAAAACAGGTCTTGTATTTGCAACAGCTGTCAACACAATGGTTTCATTTTGATAATTTAAAATTAAATCTATGTGCTTGTTATTTTTTCTCTCTGCTTACCGTGAATTCTTAGAAGATAAGGAATGTACTACCTGTGCTTCAAAAAAGGGGGCTTTTAAATTTTAAAAAATAAATAAATACAAATAAAAAACACACCTACATGGTAACTGTATTTATTTCAGCAGTCTGTTAAATAAAACAGCACATACACGAGTATTCTCATACAGCGGTCTAAATCACGTCTACTTGGACGACTATGATTCAAACGGTAAAGAGACTAACAACGTTGGTCAATAAATACCGTAGACAAGCTTACCGAAATAGACAGGTTTCTCACATCTGGGACACTTCGAGGTCATCTTGCTGAAGTTCTCAGCTGCAATCCACAGACAACGTAATCCCTGGTAATGCGTTTCTTATCTTTGCTAACTGCGCTATTTCCATGCATCCTCTGCGCCGCGCCGCAAAATTATTCAACTTTAAACAGCTACAGAGACCCGCCTCTTACGACAGCCTCGAGTAGAATTACTGCATTAGACAACTTGTGATAGGCCAGTTTACTTGTCAGTCGCTGCCAGTTTCTGTTGGCAATAAAGGGCTCAATAGTGGAAAATTCAATTCTGCAGTACATGTTGATAAACCACTACTTGTAATGTGTACAGGAGGGTGACGATTTGGTTATGTGCCCCTACAACAACAACAACAAAAAAACATTTTTTGTAATGTACAAAAAAAGAAAGAAAAAAAAAGTACAGTGCACAGAAATCTATGGAAGACTATAACAGCAGACATCAAATAATTAGGCTGCAGTGGATTTTGTTGCAGTGCAATGTTAACACTATTTTTATATAAAAC
The DNA here is from genome assembly GCA_030684275.1 of Acipenser oxyrinchus oxyrinchus. Lineage (NCBI taxonomy): Eukaryota > Metazoa > Chordata > Actinopteri > Acipenseriformes > Acipenseridae > Acipenser > Acipenser oxyrinchus. Next base: position 15,638,454 of record CM060251.1, read on the forward strand.
CCAGAAAGGCGTATTAAATTATATAGCTCACATTAAAGGTTACAGTATATATATATATATATATATATATATATATATATATATATATATATATATATATATATATATATATATATATATATATATATATATATATATATATATATTTTTTTTTAATGGATTATATTAGTAAATGGATAAATAGACTGAACACGATTATGCCAGTGGGACGCAACAGAAAAGAATGAACTAATTAACTTCAATAAATATATAACATTTAAATAAATAAACAAAATTCGTCCAAAAGTTGTGCATGCTGATACGCTGGGAAGGCCAAATCTAGACTGATCCTCAAAGCCAGCATTGCATGATATAATAAAAATATAAATTTATATAAAGTAATGTTAATTAGAATTAATACAGATTAAAAGATAGAAGTAAAAGTGATGTCACAATATATAGAACAGCATTACATCATGTAAGAATAAATCATAGATTTGAATGTAAACAATAACAAGTAGTTGTCATGCCGTCAAAAACCTATAAGTACCTCCAATGTTTTGATTCAAACACAGGCTCCCTTGAGAAAGATATGTACAACATATCGAAATGTTGGGCAGCTGGCTTGTTTTGAAGGCAAAGGGTGGTCACACCAAATATTGATTTGATGTAGATTTTTCTTCTGTTCACTCACTTTGCATTTTGTTAATTGATAAATATAAACTATTAACATGTCTATTTTTGAAAGCATCCTTAATTTACAGCATTTTTTCACACCTGCCTAAAACTTTTGTACTGTATATATATATATATATATATATATATATATATATATATATATATATATATATATATATATATATATATATATATATATATATACTGTATATCCTTGGGGTATTTTAATACAGTAGATGCTTTCTTGTGTAAATGTCTTCAGAAAGCAATCCTGCTGTTCCAGCTACTTTTAAATCACATTTCTTTTTGTACTGATATTTTACAGGACATACAGAGCTGGCATTTTCAACATGGACTGATAAGGGAGCAACCTTCTAAAATGTGTTCCATTTCACTGCACCTTAAAAATACAGATTTTCATTTATAACTTAGTAGATTCATAATATCCACCAACACAAACTAGTGCTTTTGTGGCATTGTTTGGGAAAACAATGCATTACTCAGCCACTACTGAGACATACCTCTATGGGTAGCCTTATGCAGGAAGTGTCTGAAGTGTAGGAAGGAAGTTCCTAGTTATGAATAAAAATCCCAGTGGCCAGTGTTTGGTCCCATCTATAACAGCTGGGTATCATTTTAGAATAGTAGAGGTCATTTTCTTCAATCTTCAGGAAGTTTGAGTGGATAGTTGGCTCAGAGATAGTGGTTGAGATTTTCTCAAGGGATAATAAAGACAGTGTTACAAACACAGACATAGGGAAGATACTGCAGATGTATTATTTCCCAGTTCTTATAGCAGCATTCAATCATGCTTTTGGCACAGTTTGTATGCGTTTAAAATTAAAAAGCACCTTCTATGTGATATGTGTTTTTGTTATGCATTTCTTACGGTACATCCACTAGATGCAGTACTGCTGGCTGACAGGTTTAGGCTAGCAATCTGGTATACCAGATGTACTATCAGATTAGACAAGATTCTGAGAGCTATGCTGAGTCTGAGTGAATGTAAATAATAAGAAGAATACATTTGGAAAGATAAGTAATATTGGCTGTTTAAAGACTTCTAGAAAGTTGCATGTTTTACACTTTTGCTAATGCAGTGGTGCGTTGGGGTTTATAAGGTAAAACTAAGTGAAGTACACTGAAAAGGGTGCTAGTCTACATTTGTCTATTTAAATTTTGAATGGGCGTTTTAAAGTTGATGTGTATCAGTGACTGTGACACGTCATGTGTAATGTTCTACTTTGGAGCTCTAGTAAATTGTCCTTCATTTGCTACTTGGTTTAATGGGAACATCTTGTTAATGTCCCAAGTAGCAGAGAATAAGTACATACTGTAAAATCCAATGACCTGGCAATGAGTGGGTCTGTTATATTCTGTTTATTTTTCAATAGAACACTCAGTTTTTTTGTGTGTGTTATTTTTATTTTATTTATTTATTTATTTTTGCTGTGTATATGAGTCTGAGAATACACAAGACTGGGAACCCTGTAATTACTGTGATAATAACACTGGAGAGATGAGTGAATAAGAGAAGCTATTTTGTTCATTTAGATAATTAACTGCAGTGCATGTAAGCAGTGCCAAATTGTTAACAGAAGCCAAACAGAGAAGCATCAAATTAACATTTATGATCTGTTATATAGTTAGAGCATTTGCTTTCTAGTAATTGTATGTATTGTTGTTTTTCATAAATGATGTACAAACTGCATGCTTAATAATAATACTAAAAATACAGTTTAGTAGTATTTTACCATATCCTGTATATATGTGCCCATGTAAAAAAAAAAAATCTTATTCCAACCCTTTGTTAACCTCTTAAACTTCATTGTGTAATTTTGTGTTGGTTTTGGTATGTATTTTCTTCTGTGGGCACATAGTAGGCTTAAATGTTACTATTCTCGGTAATCTGATCATAATTTGAAATGTACTCCGGTCGTATGTTATTATTTTTTATACATGTACTGAAATACAGCACCCCCTAGCGTATTAAAAAAAAAAAAGGTTCTCTTGCTCGATTATCTACACTTTCCACTTGAAGCTATTTCATCAATGCCCTCTGTGTTCAACAACATGGCAGCTCTGGCAGAGTTGTTAACCTTGGATACCTTCCCGTCTCAATACCATCCTCTTAACGTTCTTCTTGCAAAGTCACAATTTACGCAGGTATTCCCGAAAATAAATGATGCCACTTGTATCTTGCTGTCTGCTCGGAGACGTCAGGATCCAACTGGGGCTGAGTTATTCCTTTGCGCACACGTAACGACAGAGGAACAAATATCGGAGGGCGAAACTCCAGCCAAAAGCGATACATTTTTGAACATGTACACAAGCAAGCTTTTTTGTAGACATTATGGCTTCCAGTCTCGGGAAAAAGTAAAATTACGTGTGGTGAAGCCGATAGCGCTGAGTAAAATCGTCATTGGCGCAAGAAGCAGGCAGAGTTTCAAGTGGGCCAGCTCTGAGAAGTTTTCCAATGGGGTGCTCATACTCGCTTCTTGTCACAAGGAAAACCTTCTGGCAAGACAAGGGGATGTGTTGGCAGTTCCTTACCATCCACTGTTTGGCGAAGACGTTGCCCAGGTCAACCATTATCTGCTTGACTTGGTTATATTAGAGTGCACACCTGTAATGCAGGGAGTCATTACAGTAAATACTCGCGTAGTGGTCGCAGATTTTAGAGAGATGGCCCAGAACCATGCTGCGTTGGAAGGCTCAAATCATGGACCTAGAGTTCTTCAGTCGCTGTATGTTTCTGATTTTGCACATTATGTCAATAGCCTAAGCGGTGGCAGTTCTTTGCTGGACAGAAGGAAGTTTCTGAGTGCAGATTTTTCTAGTTGTCTGCAAGCGCTGGAGTGCAGGTTTGATATTAGAGTGGTAGATATATCTAGCTTGATAAAGCAGGGGAAAATTAAACTGAAAGAGGAACGGGGTCCAGCAAGGGACCTCGACACGTGCCTCTTGTTGAGCAAAAATTCGCTCCTTAAATTGGGTCTGTTCAACCAGGAATGGGTTAGTGTTTCTGCATTTAACGTCCCTTCCGATAAAAACAGAACCGTAAACAGAAATGAACGTTTACAAGAACTGGGAAGATCGGATGACAAAACGGATCACGATGATGCTGGAAAGAACAGGTGCGGGCATCTCGCTTCAGTGGTTGTTGCTGATTTCATTAGGTCTGCAGACACGGATCTACCTGACAGCGTGGGTCTTGTCTCCCCTTCTTTATGGTTCAACCTTTCCAAGGGGGCACCAGTACCTATTACCAGCAGAGCTGTGAAGCTAAAGGTAAGCAACAACTACTGGTCCATAACCCATAACTCGGGGACCTTAAGATGAGCCTCTGATGATTTATTCATTGATTGAAATGAGCTATAACAAATCTTAGAACAACTGTTAGTTTAAATTGTTCTCACAGTGGATTGGAATAGGAAATTTAACAGAAGTGATCTTGTTTTTTATTTCTTTCAGAGGTGTTATGAACAGAAGTCACATAAAGATACACAGCCAAAAGAGAGCAAGTCATGCACAGCAACCCCACTTTATGCAAAAGAACTGCATGTTGAAGTCATTACATCACCTGCCTACAGCTCCAGCGGGGTCTTTGATAATATCCTGTATGAGCACTTTAGCACACCCAGGTTAGTGATGTACTGTAAGGTCAGTGGAGAAGTAAAGCTGAACATGAAAAAAAAAGAAAACCTCCACTTACATTTGAGACAATAAAAGAAAACGGCGGAGAGATTTACATTATTTTGTTATGCTTAAAACCTTTTTTATTTTGCTATTTTAGGTTGGTCCAGTTAGGTGATGTTTTGTGTGTGCCCAGTGAGGGACGAGCAGACTTCCTGGAGACTCATACAGACGGATTTACAAGGTGATATTTCGGTTTAGGGGCTCTTTGAAGCTGTAGTATGTTAATAGATTGCATGGATGGAAATACAACTGCCATTTTCATAGCAGTTTGATCCATTCTTGGTTTTACTATGAGTTTAATAGAACGCACTCAAGCATGTTACCTATACACTGTGGCTAATCAAGCTTGTACTAAAACCTGGAATGGGTGAAACTGCTCAGCTATGAGTCTTATTTCCATCCCTGGATTGACTGGCAAAAGCAAACCACTCTGTCACCAACATATAGAAAAGCTCCCTTTGCATTCACATCAAACATATGCATTTAAACATTTAGCATACTCAAAGACTAACATACACTACACCAACAGACACCTCCCACTTTCTCAAAAATACACATAATAATAAGAAAATAATTAAAGTTTAACGTTGTTTACACTTGTATTTCCAGTTGGCCGATGCTGTATTTTAAGGTAAAGAAGGTTTTCGGCATAGGTGAGAAGGATGGAGGTACCAGCTCCATTGGTTACCTGGCAGACAAAGATCACTCTTCTCTCTACCTGGTAAGAGATAACTAGTCTTGGTAGGTTTAGTGTGTAGATTTGTTAAGCATTGTAGTTCAATGGGTTTTGACAAGAAGTCAGTTTCAGTGGTCATGTTTTTAATATGTGGCACTCTGGGGTGTGATAATGTACTATTGAGGTATCCATGTGGGTTCTAAAGAGATAAGCTTTCAGCCTGAAGTGTCACAGACAAACTAATTGCACGACACGTGGAGAAATAAACTCTCTGTGCTACAGATGTGCAGTGTACAGCGTTCCTGTAAATGTCTTGTTTGGTGGCTGGCTATGAGTCTGTTGTAATTAGTATGCCTTCCTGTTTTTCACCCACTCAGACAGGCTCCACAAACAGCTATGTTCCATGTTCCTTCTTGGGAGATGGGCATACATTCTGGTCCAGCTTGTCTCCTCCAGGGCTTTCTAACACAGTGGAGCAGCTCACCACTATTATACAGCCTTACATTACAGATGGGTCAGTACCAAAGTGTGTGTGTGTACAGTGGATGACATCATGCTTCTACAAGACACCCTAAAATACTAACATTTAAAAGTTTTATTCTCTCTAGAAATGTGTGTGTGTATTTAACGCTGCTATGATGTTGGTTGGCCACTGAATACAAGTAAAATACTCTATGCAGAACAATGCACAATGGTTTTATAATGTATTGGTTGCAATAAGAAGCCTTTGTTAGAGGCCAATGGTGTTTCCTCTTGGTTCTGTAATGAGAGAGCCTGGCACTACTTTGGTTTTCCGTCCCAGATTCTTGAAATGATGCTGTTGTGTTCTGTGTTTTTTGCTGCTGTAATTTGTACTGTAGAAGGATGGGTGAAAAAGTACAAACATGTTTTTGTCTTGCAGTTCTCCGGGGTTGGGTGGACCGTGCAGTGTCCTAGTACAGGGACTGAGGGGCAGTGGGAAGGTCACAGCTATCAGAGCAGCATGCAGCAGACTGAACCTTCACCTGCTCAAGGTACTGTTCCACACATAGTGGCATAACATAATAGTAGCAGCGTTCAAACATAACGTTCTGCATAACTAACTTAATCAAACACAAACAAAGTATATACAAATGTAATCTTGAAGTTTTCTTTTTAGCAGTTAATCAGAGATATGGAATTGAATTGCATCAGCTTCTTTTAGGGCTAATCCTAGGATAACCACATATTGGTGTTTGATGCAATACAGGATGATTTCCCACTGCTGTAAAATGCTCTGTGGTTTAATCCCGGCTGCTACAGGTTGAACAAGCCAACCCCTGTGATGTAAACTGCAGTGAAGTATCTAAATAACACTGTCTTGCAGATAGACTGTGTGAATCTCTGTGGTGATACAACCGCGGCTACTGAGGCCAAGCTGCAGGCTGCCTTCTCACGGGCTGATCTCTACAAGCCCTGCGTGCTCCTCCTGAGAAACATCCAGCTCATCGGGAGGCACAGAGACGGGCTGGGGGAAGACTCCCGAGTCATCTGTACTCTGAGACAGCTCCTCGCCAACACTGCTAAACAAGCCAGGTAAGTTCAGGATAAAATATATATATATATATATATATATATATGTATATGTGGGTGTACTGTAGTCTGCCTGACCCGTCATTTTAACCCTTCCACAGACATATTTGTGTGCAATCTTAAGTATCTATTTTTCTTCTGTTTTTATTACAATAAAAGAAAAGGCATGTACAACCAGTGTCTCCCTGTATCGTGATCAAAACATCAACACACATTACAAATCGGAAAACTATCATACAGTAACGTCTTCATATAGGTTATGCATTTAATCAATCGATAAATAGTTCCTGCCTACCTATTCCGCTTCACCTACTTGTTTCTGCTGACGTAAATCAACAAAAAACTTTCTTCTTTAGCATCTACCCTGCTGTAGTCATTGGCACAGTGTGTAACCCTCAGGAGCTATTTCCAGATGTAGTGACAGCATTTCTCCATGAGGTGGCTCTAGAGAGTCCTTCAGAAGAGCAGAGAAAGGCAATGCTGGTCAGCCTTACTGCAGCCATATCTCTGGGAAAAGATGTCAATCTGAGTAAAGTCGCCAAACAGACAGCAGTGAGTATCTTGAGACTGGCAGTTTCAGAAATGTAGGAAAAATGAGGCACAACCACAGTTTACCAAGTTGATACATTCAGTTATGTATTGTTGGGAATTTCTACTGTAACTATCTTCAGGAAACTCCTGGTCAGAATTATATATAAATCATTTTTTTATATTGTTCATGTGTCTTCCTCAGTTACTGTTTGAACTTATGTGGAATGGGTAAGCTTTCTTGCCTTTGGTATTGTCTTAATATACTGCAGAACTGCATCTTGATCCTATTAAAAGAACGGCAATACTTTTAAGATTTTTTTTTCTCTAATTGATCATTTTTATCTTTTTATATATATTTTTTTTTTTATTCTCAGGGGTTGCTTCTGGGGGATCTTTGTGCATTGCTAGCCTACGCTAGTAAATCAGCCTTCAAACGAGTACTCAATACTTGGTAAGCCTATTGTATGCCCTCCACGAACATCAATAACTATAGTACAAAAAAATAAACTGTATAGTTTTAAATGTTTTGATTAGAATACGAGTCATCATAAATTGAAAGACCATTTTGTTGCGTTTATAAATACATTTTGCAGAAGTCTGTTTTCTTTTTGAAACTCAGTTTTCCAGGTGGAATAAGTTTACAAGAAGAGCATGACCTTTGTGCTTCTGGCGTTTCTGTCCTTTCTGAGGATTTTACCAGCTCCCTGGACCAGCTCCAGAAGGCGCATTCACAGACCATCGGAGCTCCAAAGGTAGGATTCAGAAAACTTTTTTTTTTTTTTTTTAAATTGCATTCTTTAAAATATTTCTGGGAAAATTGGTGGATATTTCTTTTATTTGGGAAACTATAAACAGATGTCAAAATCATGTACAGTAAAGCTGTCTCATCATAAATGTTTCCAATTCTAACACTTTTTTTTATTTGTTGTTTTATGTGTTAATGTAATGCAGGCTCATTTGTTTTATTGTATTCAAATACCTGTGCTGACTTAATAGGGATGTATTGCATGCATTTGATTGTAGTTCATCATTGTAGGTATTTTACAAGAGAGTGAGGCACATCCAAAAAAACATTCAACATCATGAAATAATTTTAACCTCAGAGCTTGCCTTAGATTTATTTTTTAAATGTATAAACAGGAATCACATCTTAAGTTTGATCCCAATAAGTCATAAGGCATCCCTTGCCACCTAGATCCCCTCTGTGAAGTGGCAGGATGTGGGCGGCTTACAGCAGGTGAAGAAAGAGATCCTGGATACTATCCAGCTGCCCCTGGAGCACCCTGAGCTGCTGTCTCTGGGCCTGAGGCGCTCTGGACTGCTGCTCTATGGACCACCAGGCACTGGAAAAACCCTGCTGGCTAAAGCAGTGGCAACAGAGTGTTCCATGACATTCCTCAGGTATGGAATCCAGCGCATCCCAAGGCCCTAAATCCAAATGACTTCCTTCCTTCCTTCCTTCCTTCCTTCCAAATGTTTTGGAGGGAAATGTATATGTTACACTCATTCAAGATTTGGTCAAATACCAAAAAAAATAACCATTTCGCGATTTGAGCATTTGCAAATTATCAAAGAATGAAATGAAAGGTTATTTCGGTCGGTGAGCAAATTCTTTTGATCAAATTGGAAAAATGGAAAATATCAAACAAGCAAAGAACGAAACACAAAAGAAGAGACAGCTGCTTCGGTCTTCGGTCTGCTGGAGGATCTCTGGAGCACCTTTACAGTCAAATTGAATTTCAGTTGTCTGATAATTCATTCCTAATTTGGACAAAGTACCCAAAGAAAACAATCTTTCTCTTTGTACAGCAGCAGCAGTGCTTCTGTGTGCATAAGGGAGTTTGGTGCAATTCTAAATGCCACAGCAGCAAGCCTTGCAAAAACAAATACAGTGATGTGTAAGTTTCTAAATCTAAATTGTAATTTTTGAAAAGTTTTTATGGATTATGGTTTATTTAAGTGTCTAATTTGATTGAACTACTTTCATTTTACCTGACTGTTATTATCTAATCAATCAAAACAGTGTTTTAAAATGAGACTCAGTATCCCAGTGGAGCTCTTAATATGGTTTCTTTTGAAAATGTCATCTCAACTAAAAACCTTTTAAGAAGGGTTTCTTGCAGTCAAAAGCAGTCTCTGTCTTTATTCCACAGGCGTGGCACTGTCTGGTGCTGATTGGGGTCTGCAAAAACCTGTTTTCTAAAAAGTGGTATTTCACCCCTTCCTCTGATTTATGAGAATATTAACTGTTTAAAAAGCATACTTTCTTTCTTTCACTTAAAGTGATTAGACAAACGTGGATTGACATTTGATTTTGCAGTTTAAAATACTGTGTATACAGTAGTCTTATAATATGAATAAAACAATCAATTTTTATTTGTGTTCATTTTTTCCTCTAAAACTGTATTTTCTAAATAACAAGGCGAGAACATTAGGAACGTTATTTCAAACTCTTGGAGTTTAATGTTTGAGGTCACCATCCTTCTAAATTGCTTATCGCAACTCTCTTGCAAATGAAGCCACGGTCTCAATTGGTTAACTTCCTGCATAAATAATAACTTCCTTGCATAAATAATGAATCAATTACGTGTATCTTATAAATATAATTTACTGATTTTATGTTAATTCAATTAAAAAATATTTTGACACCACACAATTAATTGCTAATAGCAAATTTGAGCAGCATCTTTTAAAAAAAAAAAAAAAAAAGTCATCGCCAATTATTTTGTATTATTTTCTCCCAATTTAGAGTGTTAAATTATTTTTAGGCTCAGCTCACCGCTACCACCCCTGCACTGACTGTGGAGGGGCGAAGATGAACACACGCTGTCCTCCGAAACGTCTGCCGTTAGCCACCCGCTTCTTTACACACGGCAGGCTCACCATGCAGCCACCTCATAGCTACAGCGTCGGCGGAACACAGCTCTGGGCAGCTTACAGGCAAGCCCGCAGGCGCTCGGCCAGACCACATGGGTCGCTAGTGCGCGGTGAGCAGAGGACACCCTGGCCGACCTAAGCCCTCCCCACCCGGACGGCACTCGGCCAGCTGTGCGCCGCCCACTGGGAGCTCCCATCCACGGTCGGCTGTGGAATAGCCTGGACTAGAACCGACGACGTCCAGGCTATAGGGCGTATCCTGTACTCCACACGGAGCACCTTTACTGGATGCGCCCACTCGGGAACTCCGAGCAGCATCTTTAGAATCTGTTTGGGAACTGTGCATTTGCTCAAAGCACATTTCGCAATTTGTGTATCGCTTTACTCGAAGACTGGAGAAGCTGTATCTTCTTCTGCGTTTAGCTCTTTTGCTTGTTTGATTTTTTCCATTTCGCAATTTGATCAAAATAACCTTTCATTTTGATAATTTGTAAATGCTCAAATTGCGAAATGGTTATTTTTTTCAGTGATTGACCGAATCCTGACTGAGTGTAACATATATGTATATATATATATATATATATATATATATATATATATATATATATATATATATATATATATATATATATATATATATATATATATATATGTATGTATGTGTGTGTGTGTGTGTGTGTGTGTGTGTGTTACAGAAGGTCACCGATTCAAATCCCACCTCTGCTACTCGCTTAACCTCCTTGTGCTCCATCCTGCGGATGAGATGTTAAATCAATGTCCTATTGTAAGTGACTCTGCATATAATGCACAGTTCACAGCCTACCTCTGTAAAGCTCTTTGTGATGGTGGTCCACTATGAAAGGCTCTATATAAAAATAAAGATATTATTATTATAGGTTACAAGGATTCTGTTTGGCAAAAGCACCAACAGTTGTAAAATCGAACACTACAGAATGTCATCCACTCCAGTAGTTTGTATTTGTTGTTCAGCATGTGTTGAAACCTGTTTTTTCTGTCCTCTCTAGTGTAAAGGGGCCAGAACTGATCAACATGTATGTGGGACAAAGTGAGGAAAATGTTAGAGAAGGTAAGGGCTGGTAAATATCTTCTGATCAGACATAAGAAACATTTTTATGTACATTACATTCGTTTAGGGTTGATATTTCTTAAAAGGGGCGTTTTCAATATTGTCTACTTTGTGTGTGTGATTGTGCAGGTAATTTCATTCTTTTATACATAGTTATTGAAATTTGTCCTGAGGTTCACTGTAGTGCTATATCCATCGAGCACAAAGGTGTTAACGTTTGTTTTGCAGCTGCTGGTGCTCAGTTTGACTTAAATGTGTGCAGGCTTAATATATTCTCATATTTCTGACTTTCATAACCCTGTGCGTGTGTATTCTGATTTCAATACATCTTTGCTTCTTGTTTTAGTGTTTGTCAAGGCCAGGTCTGCAGCACCTTGTATTATTTTCTTTGATGAGCTGGACTCTCTTGCTCCCAACAGAGGTCGCAGTGGAGACTCAGGTGGAGTCATGGACAGGTAAGCTAAGCCCTTAACCAGATATAGTTCTACTACCAGGTCTAAAATGCCTTGCCTTGTGGAGCCTTCCTCAGACAAATAAACACAGTTTGGAGAATATTATAAGGACAGACCTGATTGCAGGGGACAAGCAAGACATTGTAAGGAGTAATAGACCTGATATCCAAGGGCTTTTAGGGGTTTCTTCAATTGATTTAAACAGTGTTTGATCTTAATACCTTCACCATGAAATCTTTCAAAAAGGACTCTTATGACAACTATCAGTTTCATAGGTGCCTAATCTTTATTACTGTTTTGTTTTATTCTAATGTTTCTACCTTAAATGTAGAATATTAGAAGGAAAGGCATGTTTTCAGCACTGTACTGTTAATGCTTTTGTTGTGATAAGAGCATGTTCCTTCATCTTGACTTTCCAGAGTGGTATCCCAGCTTCTAGCTGAGCTGGACGGGCTTCACTCCAAAGGGGAGGTCTTTGTGATTGGAGCCACCAACCGGCCGGACCTCCTGGATCAAGCACTGCTCAGGCCTGGCAGGTTGGTCTTGTAATGGTTTCCAAGCCTCATAGCTCAGAAACTAGCTGAGGTAGTGACTTCATAGTTGCAGGGTTATAAAAACGGTCCACACCAAATGTGTTGGTACCCATGATATTGACCTGTGCTATTGAGGTCATGTGACTTTAAATGCTGTCACTTTCAGTCACAGCTATTCTATGAATCTCTCAATACAGTTCCATTACAGGTGGTGTCCAGTGAACATTAACTGTTTCAGTGCCACATTGTTTTAACCTCTGGCCATGTTAATGATACAGATCAGCTGGTACAGTGCTGCATTCTACGATTCTCTCAATAATGTTCCATTACAGACAGCGTCCAGTAGAAATTAACTATTTCACTGCCACATGGTTGTAACTGTTAGGTAGTACACTCAGGGATACTTTGGTTGTTTTTTTTTTCACAAATTCCTATTTCATTTTTTTTTTCAGACATTTTAAATACAACAAACTGTTAACTACTTTTAGTACCATTGTCACTTATTTGAAGTTTTTGTTTTTCTCCAGCTTTCTCAAGTAGAACCCCAAATGTATTGGAGATTGGTGGAAAACTATGGTATTAGATGACCACTCAACTCTGCATTGTCATTTCTGAGGGAAAGTTCTGGGGGGGGGAAAAAAACTGACTGCAAATGCACTCTTTCTTATAGATCTTTTTGTCATGTGATGGTGATGAGTCACTACTCTTACCTGTGAATGATATAGGTGTCCAGCTCCTCTCTTAAAATGTTTCCCATTTTAAAAGTTTTCTCACGTCTTATTAGTATGATTTTTTAATAAGTAACATTGGCAGATTCAGTGTTTCAGATGATGTCATACAGTACAGTGTATGGGTTCCTACAGTACACAATATTCAGACAATATTGTGAACTGTAAACCTGTTTAATCATGTTGATTCTTTTTCAATCAAGGCACGTGTTAAAGTAAGATTCTGAATATAGTTCTGCCAACAGAATCGTAACAAGGGCATTATTTGTACTTTTTTTGGGGGTCAGATTTGACAAATTGCTGTATGTTGGCATCAGTGAAGATAAGGAATCCCAGCTACAGGTCCTTAAGGCGATCACCAGAAAGTAAGTGTGCAAGCCAGTTAAATAAAGTTGACACAGCTTTGGCAGTGGTACATGTGATGGGAACAATTTATGGTCCTGCATACCTGAATGACTTTTGAGCACCATTTTAAACTTTCTGTGAATTTTAATCTCTTATTTCAAATATAACATGTCTTCAATGTTATGCTTTTGATGTGTTGCAGCCAAAATTCAGACTTATTTTGGACAAATGTCTTTTTTAGTAAATATGTAGGATATATTCTTCAAGGTACTTTACACATGCCATTTCTTTGGTCCATATGATATACCACACAATACACTACATAATGTTTCCATTCTTTATTGATATCCATTAACAAAATCAATAATTAAATATTGTTTAAAAAGTACAGAATTTGCAGGGTACAATATAGTAGGTGTCAAAGTCAATCCAGTCTTGATCAAAAAGCTTTTTAAATTAAATCACATTATGGAATGAGGTATAAGGTATTGCATACTTTAACACATCAGCAACATAACCATGAGACTTATCTTTCAACACAACCATTGTATAACCTCTCTTGTGTTGGTCTTCCTCTTTTCTATCTGCTGTCCCCTTCTTATATCCCTTCATCTTCTTTCTTCCATCTCTTTTGTCCCTTTTCCATTGACACTTCATACAGCCATTTCATTTTCCTTTGTCCTCCTTTATATGCATAGAGTGCTTTCTTGATTTCAAGAAATTATCTTTTAAAAAAAAAAAAAAAAAACACAACAGGCCTGCAGGGCTGACCCAGCTTCATCTTTAACATCAAGCTGCATCTCATAACAGCCGTGATAAGTATGCTGATTAAGCTATGTAACCGCAACGTGCTTTTTATTGTAAGCAGACCTCACTGAAACACAGAAGTTTATTGCTGGTTTTACAGTTTTTGTTTATAAATGCTAAACATTATATTAAATCATTCTTCTTTGTTTCTTTCAGTGAAGCCACTGTAACAACAGCTTTCCCTTTTCATGTGTTTCTAGGTTCAAGGTGGATTCGAGTGTCAGCCTCCCTGATGTAATTGAGAGATGCCCTCCTCAGTTGTCGGGAGCGGATATCTATGCACTCTGCTCAGACGCCATGATGTCAGCCATAAAGCGGAAGATCAGGAGAATAGATGAAGGTTCCCATTATACTAAACCATTCAGCTTCAGACCATGTTTCAAAGTTTTAAAACACTGTCATTCATTTGCTAATTTGAAGGCTGTTTTTGACCAGACAAAATAGCCTATTTTTGAAGCATTTACACAGAAACAAACAAAAAAAGCTAATTGCAGTATAGTAACTGACAATACTGGAAGATGCACAGCGAAGCAGCCGGATTTCTAAACTGCTGTGACATGTATGATGCAGAAACATACCAGAAAATCTCCCCACAAGACATGAGTAATCTTAAAGATATATATTTTTGGCATAACTGCAATCTGCGATAGAGATTTACAGGAATTGTTAGCGCAGCCACAGGAAAAGCCTGTTGCTTCATTGCACTGAGCGATTCAGCATTGCAAATTAACATAAATTAGGTTGTCTCTTTTTTTGTTTATTTACATAGGATTTGCTTCTAAATAGGTTTACAGATTTACATATTGGTTGTTGGCATCCTCACTAATTTTATGTGCTTGTAATATTCACTATCAGGATTTGACCTTTTAAAGATATGAAACATTGCATTGCCATTCGTAGTCATTTCAAAACATTTGCACAGGGTCTATTTCTAGACATGTTAAATTGGCCTGACCTTTCTTTTGATTTATATCTTTACACCTCATTTCACTTTTTTTTCCCTCCTTTATACAAGTAAATTTCATCCCAAGTATTGTTCGTTTTAGTCTATTCATCTCCCAAGCAAACAGTTTAGACTCCACCATGCAAAAACCTAAATGTATTTAGGAAATGTTTTTAAAATGAAATGAAGGCATTTCTAAGAAATCTTTTCCAAACAAGTCTAAGATTCTACTCCAAGCACTTGTTTTACAACAACCTTAAACTAAAACTCTTCAACTCAGCTGCTAGCAATTTCCCCCCTCGTAAAGCTCCAAACTAAACCCTGCTGTGCTTTATATAGCATTGCAGCCCATGCCCATCTAATGACTTGCATGGGCACAATTTTATTATCCAGGTGCTTTTAAATTTCATAATATGGAACAATCACTGTTATTCACTTCCAATATTGGGTTAGCGATTGTAAGGATAGTATCTTGGATTTTCCGTTAAATTGACAGTGCTGTTTAAATCTACCTTCAACTGAGTCTTTCTTATATATCTTTAAAAGCACCTGAGTATTCTGCATCAATAGCTGACATACAGTACAGTGAAGGCTTGATGCAGCGTATTTGTTGGGATGCAATAGAATGTACATTTGCTATAGGAGAACAATCAGATAACCCCACCTTCAATGACGGCGACAGTGCAAATTAAAAAAAAGCTGTATGTTTTTAATAGGTGTGTAGCAAAAAACAAGCATATTTTCAATGCTACGTTTCCAATAAAGAGTGAACGTACAAATAGTTACTGATGGCTTATGCTTAACCTGAGGAAATATGGAAGTCATTTACCTGCCAAAAACCAAGATACTACCTTCAAGCATCATGTGTTGCATGGTAACAGATAAGCACCCCAGCAACTTGGTTCGATTATGAAATATCACTGTGATCTTTAATGTTGCATTCTTCTTACTGTCTAGAATCTCTTTATTGATTTTTTTCATTCAGTAATCACATCCTGGTTACTTTTCAAAAACTCAGAAAATTACCCTCAATTGAGCCCTGAAAGTATTCTCTCTGTGGTATTTATTTGATGGACTTGGGACAGGTTAATGGTTACATTCAAGCATTAACTTGGCTGCCTTGGAGTGAAGACATGTTTAGGAATTGTATTTACGCCACGGGTGCATCTAACGTGAGTTTTAAAAAGTCACCAGGATGTGATGACTGAAACCTGAAAATGATGTACAAATTGACTCTAGTAAACAAGAAGAATGTATAACCTGTGATATGTAATGCCTACAGCAAGTTGCTCTTCAGGTACTGTTTGTCTATTATGAGCTTGTTTAGTTGGGTATTGTAGAGGCCTAGGCTTCAGTGTAAATAATTAAGCCCAGTAAAGCCTGAAATGACTTGCGAGTCTCATCAGGTTCCTAATATTAATATGCCGTTTGGTTTTGGGGCAGTCACTCGTAGCTACAAACAGCTCATAATGTTGTGATCATCATTTTCTCTTCAGCTTACGGGCTCTGCCTAAATGTCCTGATCTGAATTAAGGTAAATCCTTCTGTCTCCCCTACCCAGGTCTGGACACAGAGGACTCTGATCTCTTACTAATGAGGGAGGATTTTCAGCATGCATTAGAGAAACTACAGCCATCCGTATCGGACCAAGAACTACTGAAACACAAACTCATCCAGCAGAAATTCACAGCAAAATAATAGGAACACAATAATGCATTATGCATTGTAAAACATGTCCCTGGTAAAAAGTGGTCAAGTTACCATTCTGTGTACCGGTGACTAGTACAGCCAGTGATCGCTCAAACAAATTATTGGCTCTGGAAAAACTCTTATAAAATTTATAATTTATAAAACATAAATGAAAACAAACTACAGGGTTAATTTGTGAAGGTCAACTACTCATTATGTGCATCACAAGGAGAATTGTTTCATGCCTGTTAAATACCACAACACTGCAACATTTACTAAACAATGTTCAATGTAGTTCAGTACTGGTTGCCTTTATCCAGGCTGACGTTTAAAGACTGTTGATTTTTTTGTATTTATAAAACAGAAATTAAAACTAGTACTAGGTTAAGTACTCGGTTAGCTATTAGGGGCATCACAAGCAAAATTATTTTTTCACAGCTGTGGAATACCACAAAACTGTACTTCACAGAAAAAGGAAAACAAATGCACACTGCAGTTCAGTACTGGTTCTCTGCACCAGGTTCTTAAAAAAATGAAATATCTATTTACATTTACAAAAAAATAAAGAAAATAATCCTCAAACCTACGGTAACATTTTCTCCACAAATAGCAGGTGATCTTGTTACATTTACAGTAGGATTTATAGGCCATCCACCAGTGTGCGAAAGGCACAGTCACTGTTTGTAAATCTTTTATTTTCTTTCTTTTTCTTGTTTTAGAATGTAATCATCAATTTCTTGGTGAAGATAAGATGCTAATACAGTAGATTACTATGTCCATGAAGGTTTGCCAACAAAAGAGAAGTCGGAAAAGGCTGAGTTTCATTCAGTTGAGCAATGAGCCACTCTGCACTAGACTACGCACTGTGCTGGCACCATTCACACCCATTCTCTCTAGAAATAAATTCTCATAACATCTTATACATACATTCCTATACTAAAAGCTTTGCCATTACAAGGAAATGAATGTATCTAAATGTAAATAATTTACAATCACACTCATTGTTTTATAATAAACCATAATAAATATATATATATATATATATATATATATATATATATATTTAGAGTTGATATATGAATCACAGTGTAATTTGTTGCAAATAGCAGATTTGTATAAATTTCCATGATTGTTTTGCTTTTTAAATAAACGTTAAATTCTTCTGTTTTCTGTGTTTGCTAGTTCGTTGCCTTTGAAAACATTGATAAATGAGCTCCTCCTTGGTGGTGACTTCCATTTCTAACTCAGTTCCAATTCCCTTTGGCGTTATGGACTCAAGTGAAATGTGGCATTCGCAGGGACATTCTAAAGAGGGGAAAAAACATTGTTAAAATGCTGTTAGTTGGCATGCATGCATTAAACTTGTTTTATAAGTGTATGTTTTAATGCTGTTTAATGTTTGGTATTTTATGTGAAATCCATATAAAAGGGCAAAAGAAAAAAATTCTCCTTCCTTTTTCTACAAATGGAAATTAAAGAGGGGCAAAGTATAATTATTTTGAGATGTTTTAGCTTACCTTGTGCATTCTCAAATCCCACTGTACTGAACCACAAGCCTTATAATTCATAGACAATTAGTTTCTGAATAAGAAGACATAGCACAAACGCTTTGAAAAAGCACCTATATCTGAAACCTTTTCCTGGTAGCACTTCCATATCAAGTCCCAAACAGCCAAAATAAATAAAGCACAATTGAGTATTTAATAGTTATGGGTGATTATTAAGTACTGTAGGTTTAGTATTTTGGTTTTGTTCAATACGGCAAAGATCTCCTAGAAATTGAAGGCCAATTCTACCAATCAAAACCTCAGTACTCCAGTGTGTTATGAGAATGAACTTCCAATCTACCTTGGATCTCTGTCATGTACTGAATGAACTTCCATTCTACCTTGCATCTCTGTCATGTACTGAATGAACTTCCATTCTACCTTGCATCTCTGTCATGTACTGAATGAACTTCCATTCTACCTTGCATCTCTGTCATGTACTGAATGAACTTCCATTCTACCTTGCATCTCTGTCATGTACTGAATGAACTTCCATTCTACCTTGCATCTCTGTCATGTACTGAATGAACTTCCATTCTACCTTGGATCTCTGTCATGTACTGAATGAACTTCCATTCTACCTTGCATCTCTGTCATGTACTGAATGAACTTCCATTCTACCTTGCATCTCTGTCATGTACTGAATGAACTTCCATTCTACCTTGCATCTCTGTCATGTACTGAATGAACTTCCATTCTACCTTGCATCTCTGTCATGTACTGAATGAACTTCCATTCTACCTTGCATCTCTGTCATGTACTGAATGAACTTCCATTCTACCTTGCATCTCTGTCATGTACTGAATGAACTTCCATTCTACCTTGCATCTCTGTCATGTACTGAATGAACTTCCATTCTACCTTGCATCTCTGTCATGTACTGAATGAACTTCCATTCTACCTTGCATCTCTGTCATGTACTGAATGAACTTCCATTCTACCTTGCATCTCTGTCATGTACTGAATGAACTTCCATTCTACCTTGCATCTCTGTCATGTACTGAATGAATTTCCATTCTACCTTGCATCTCTGTCATGTACTGAATGAACTTATATTCTACCTTGCATCTCTGTCATGTACTGAATGAACTTCCATTCTACCTTGCATCTCTGTCATGTACTGAATGAACTTCCATTCTACCTTGCATCTCTGTCATGTACTGAATGAACTTCCATTCTACCTTGCATCTCTGTCATGTACTGAATGAACTTCCATTCTACCTTGCATCTCTGTCATGTACTGAATGAACTTATATTCTACCTTGCATCTCTGTCATGTGCTGAATGAACTTCCATTCTACCTTGCATCTCTGTCATGTGCTGAATGAACTTCCATTCTACCTTGCATCTCTGTCATGTACTGAATGAACTTCCATTCTACCTTGCATCTCTGTCATGTACTGAATGAACTTCCATTCTACCTTGCATCTCTGTCATGTACTGAATGAACTTCCATTCTACCTTGCATCTCTGTCATGTGCTGAATGAACTTCCATGCTACCTTGCATCTCTGTCATGTGCTGAATGAACTTCCATTCTACCTTGCATCTCTGTCATGTACTGAATGAACTTCCATGCTACCTTGCATCTCTGTCATGTGCTGAATTACAAGAAAAAAATATGGTCTCTGGTGATACAGCATAATGCAGTTTATCAGTAACAGGAAATGACTTGGCTCCCATGAATTATTAGGATGGATACACTGCTCCATTCACCCAGGGAGAGAGACTAGCAGAGATGCAGCAGAAAACAAGATCAATAACATTATTGGCAGAGCCAGTAAGTCACTTGACCAGCCGAAGAACACATTAGTAGAAGTGTCCTGACACACAAACGGGTACAGGACAGGCAACCCCATTAATGATTATAACCTTAAATAATTGAAGAATAAGTCTTGCATGTAGAATAACCATATTTACCGCTTACGTGGCCTTTGCAACTTTTGTGCGCTTCATCCTTTTCCTCCGCATTAGTGTCACTTGTGGCCTTTTTAACCCTGCAATCAACAAAAGAAATCTGGGCCGGGACTTGGTGAGCCAGCTTCTCAGTAGCGTCCCTTTGGGAAACCTGGGAGAGATGGAGTTTAGAGAGTCATCTGATTGATCAACAGCCTCATTTGCCAGTCAGATTTTCTAAAGATGGCGCCAATTGTCTCGTATTCATGGTAGTGAAGCAGGACTCTTACGGCTTGTTTCAGGGACCCTGATTAGTATTGGACTGCCTAATGTTAATTTAGGTAAGGTAGTCCAAGTTTACTGCTAATCTTGGTTGGTGAAGCCAGTCATTCAAGTTGTGTTCATATGTCCCTGACCACATTCCGGCACCTCCTTAAGACTCACCTCTTCAGACAGCACCTGTAGAACTCCTGTTTCTCCCCTGGGACACTTTCACCCTTCCTTAAATGTGCTTTACTTGCTCTTATCTGCCCCCTATTTTACTGCATTTAATCCTGTACTTCAGAGTTCTGTAATCTGCCAAGTGTCTAATCTGTAGTATTTGGTACTTAATCATATCTTGATGTAACTATCACTGTCACTTTTATCTGCTGTATTATTGAATTGTATTTTGTCACACTTGTACTTGCTTGAACTAGTCATTGTATTTATCTTGCTCTTATTGTATTATTACTTGTACTGTAACACTTGAAATGTATTTGCTTACGATTGTAAGTCGCCCTGGATAAGGGTGTCTGCTAAGAAATAAATAATAATAAATAATAATAATAATACACACATCAAAATGAGAATCCCCTTTAAATAATATTCATAGAAATCTAAATTCCAGTTCTAAAACAAGGAATTTAGTTATTTTCTGTCTCCATCTTTCTGTAACAATAAAACATTTAATTTTTTTTGTTACAATATACATTGCTCATCTGTGTCCTACTTTCTATCACGTTTTATAAAGTAAATAATAGATTGACATGTAACTAAATTTTTATTAACTAAGTTTTTATTAAAGTTTCAAAGTTCGCTTTCTATTATTTTTTTTTACTGTCCTCTTATGATGCCTGCAATCATTCTGAGGGATTATTGGAATTATTTTATGTTGTTGTTGATAGGTCTGTGTTAAAGTGCTTTGACTATGAGTTCATGGCCTGCTCAGTCCTAGTTGCCTAATAAGCGCCAGCACCATCTAGTGCACAGCAGTGTATTGCCAGCAAAACAAAAAGAAAATGGACCCAAAGTGGCACATCACTGAATGGAACTTGCTCATAATTCTATTCTAAGACACTTTGTCTGACCTAGCCTACATTACACACATCTATAGCAGGCAATTGTAACTGAAGAGCAGTTCCTGAACTCAAATATCAGAATGATTGCAAAAATCATAAAAAAAAGATGGAAGGAAAACAAAAACTAAGCAAATTCAATTTGAACACCTACAAAAAGTGTTCATCCCAGTTTCATATATTAAATATATTAAGACAATGAAGCATTAATGTGCACATAAGAGTATCATCAGCATCCTGTTTTTACACTTACTGCTGTATGCAATACAATGTATTTTCTCCAGGAAATAGGCATAACATTGTATTAGTCAGCAAAAAGGGTACAGGCAGACTTGGAATAATACTGACATTTGTAGATGTCCACATAGACGTTGCAAACCATCATTCAGGACACGTTGAAAGGGAATGCAAATCAAGGCCATAATCGTTAAACATGACAGTGTTCCATGGCATATTGCAGATAATGTGGAGCAAACACTGTCTCAGACAACTGATCATTATCATCCATATTCAAGTGGCAGGGGTCTTTGGGGCATCG
The DNA here is from genome assembly GCA_030684275.1 of Acipenser oxyrinchus oxyrinchus. Lineage (NCBI taxonomy): Eukaryota > Metazoa > Chordata > Actinopteri > Acipenseriformes > Acipenseridae > Acipenser > Acipenser oxyrinchus. The sequence goes on from CM060251.1 coordinate 15,660,346, forward strand.
TGCTACAAGACAGCTGCCTAGTAATCCTAAAAAAAGTTGTCCATGTCTATTATTTTGTCCTCAACGGCAACACACTTTTTCAAGTGTACTTAACAGTTCCACAATTCCATCAGCAATTTCTGGAAGCTTTTGGTACCTGAATATGCAGGTCAACAATACAGGAAGTAGGCATTTGCATAGTGCTGAATTACAGTACTTTAGGCCTCCAATTGCTCCCCTTTGCCCGCAAGGCATCAACCAATTTGTCTGACATGTTCACAATGGTGGAAATCTGTACTGTTCTGTACACCAGTAGAACAGTTCTTCCTTAAAGATTTGTATTGTAGAACATGTTTGTTTTGATGAAGATTTGGCTTGGGGATGCATCTGCTTCCTTTGAAGTAGTGGATGAACTATCTAACAGCATTGGGATATAATTCTGGAACTCATTTTAAGGAGCAGTTGGTCCAGCTTTAATCCATCTACTGTACCTACCTGTAGATGAACTTTGACTTGAAAGCATTTGGAGAATGGACTTGAACATAATTGAACCTCAAATATGGAACACATACATATCTCCGTGACCACAAATGATTGAACCTTTGTTGCTCTGTTTTCTGAATAGCACTGTCCCTATATTTTGAAGGATTTTTTTTCAAACCCACAGCTGTGAAAGGATCAGGGATTAGCTGCTTTTTTTTTTAAAGACAGCTACTGTGCACAATGCACAAGTGTACCCCATCAAAGAGGACAGCAAGGTCTTGTTTCAAGCTGACTGATTGCACATAAGAGTCACAATTACCACATTCAAGCTATCAATCATTCAATGTCTGTTCCCATTAAACTGTCACCGACAGTTGCATGCAAGCTCTTGTTGTTGACTTAACAATTACATTTAAATATATCTCCAATTCTGACAGTAATGGAAGCCATCAGTCTACAGAAGATTTTATACCCAAGGTCCATGCCCACAATTCATGCCACTAGCAAGACTTTGATTACTCAAGATGGAAGGTACTATACTTGCACTGATGACTTTCAATTTTGGTTTTGAACAAACTACAGTTGAACCCCAGTTAAAAGCAGGTGCAGAAAGAGAAATACCACTTAAACTTCCCTTTTACCCTTTTACTTGCACAAAAACAAACCTCCTCTCACTGTGCTATCATGAATATATTCAGGATGATTCATTTACGGAATTACAGAGCAAATTCAGCACAGAATGTGCAAACATCACACTGAAATACAAGAACTACCATGTGCGAGGCCAATGGCAAAGCTCAATTAAACTTGTTCTCCACAAATGTTTTTTTCATATAGTACATTGCTTCTAAATCATATAATTGTCATTATTTCTACTCTTGTTTGTCCACAGCCATTCTCACAAGATTAGAAAGCAGTAAGACAATTGTACCAGTACCCTATTTCAGTGATATGAACAGCGGAACTAAATATAGCTCTCAGTCTTCCAGGCAACAATACACTAGAGACACATGTGCACTAAAGATGATGGTTTTGAAATCTTGATACACAAAGGACAGAGTTTAAAATAGTACATTTATTTAAATTTATTAGATACACAAGCACATATCAAAAAGCTAAATGATCTTAAGGATTACTGTACCTACACCAGGCTACTTGAGAATAATCTACTTCCAAGCTTGTATTTCCTTCTCACCACCTTTAAAACAGGGTACAGTCTCATCATTCACTCAAAGAGACTTTCTAACCTAGCTGAACTTCACCGTTATTGGCGGGTGAAATATTAGTCCTGAGTGGGGGCACCTCTAGATATTTAAACATCCAGCTTTACAGGATTACTAGTTTGTGCTTAAGCCCTGTGCATTGTTTTATATACAGGCCTGTCGAAATTATGAGTGCTGAGTATGTTGGAAAATATAAAACCTTCAATTGTTTGACTTTTGCTGGTTGAGCACAGTTTAAACTATTCAGAGAGAAATCTAGCAATGTTTAGATTCATGAAGACCTTGCTAAGCCTATTATGTTTCTGATGTTGATGTTAAATATACTAAACACATTAGTGTTTGTTAGGCTGCTTTTTCAGTGCTTATATACACACAAGAGCTAAAGATCCATTTTCTTGGCTATCGGCATTTGTCTTAGCAGTTATCCTTTTGGCAGCTTAAATTTTATTGTAGCAGAGGTTGCACATGAAATTAAGTTAGTTATCTTCGCGCCAGGTGTCCATTTTGTAAAAGCATGGCCCACAAATTTCTAGTAAACACAGACCCCAGGCTCAATTAGCCTGACTGTCTGTCCTCCCAACCAGAGCTGAGGGGGGACACTAGTTAAGAGGTGAGGCTTATGGGAGGAGAGCACTGCTATGGCTTAGCTGAGGGTTTCATTCACTGATTCATATAAAGTTGGAACTTCTTTGGACATCTAAAGACAGATTTGCCAAGCGTTGGCACTAGTACAATGTTTATACAACTTTAACATGTTTTAAATTATGATTTAAGGGTCACTACATACACATTAGTTGTTTATCTATGTTTATTTGTTTTATTTCTTCTAGAAAAAAGTACAACACAGGAGTATAAGAATACTAAAGTTTAGCCCATAATCTTTAATAATGTATGACCCTTAAGAAATATAATTTAAAATGCAACACCCTCTACAGACAACAGCCACATTTAATACAATTAAATCTACAACACTGATAATACATTTGATTACGTTTTGCTGTATTGTACTCTGATGCATGCAGACAACAGAAGGTACAACTTAAATAATATTAAAGTAAAAAAAAAGAACCTAGTCAAGTTGGCAAATGTTTTGGCTAGTGTCATAATCATTTTCTTATATTCTGTTGTCTAAGGTCACATTTTATAACTACAATATATATATATATATATATATAGTACAAGTATTTTATTGAAATGTACAGATTTCTTTATTTATTAAAAACTTCTGTATTAAACTTCAACAGTATACTAAATTATAACTCTAATGTAATATCTTTGTCTTTTCTAAACCCAACACCCGTACTAAAAGGTTTCTCTCAATTTGGAGAAGTTGGATTATATAAAACCTCAGCCTTATTCTGACTTTAGCCCCTAACGATGCTACTGTAATTATTCACTGACCAATCGGAAGAGTCTCTTGAACTGGTAGCAGGAAACCTGGGCATTCTTCTTTCTGTTGTGGACAACTGCACCCAGCCAGGGAGTTAGCCCTAATCCAAATGCTTTTTCCAGAACATAAACCTGTAGGGCACTCATTCTCTTATTAAAAGGCACTGCAAATCAATCTGCTGAGCAACACAATGCTGCACAGAGAACCATATAAACCTATTAACATGAATAAAGGCGTCATAAAAAAGGCATCCAATTATCCACACAAAAACATGGATCCAATTATGCATCGCAGTTGAGCATTTCCAAATAGAAATACGTTTTACCCGTTTATTAAAGTTGTGTATTATAAAAGAAAATGCACAAATAACCAGCCTAGTATTTTTGTATTGGTACATGTACGCTCTAAGACCACAAGTTTTAAAAAGAGCTGAGGCCTTTATTCTATTTGACTTTTTTTTCATTAAACATACATAAATCAACAAAAATATCACAGAACCTCAATCTGTACCATGTTTGGTCCAGATTGTTATAATTTGTAGTCTTTTTGCCCATGTCTCTTTATTTCAAATAATGCTGCACATTTAAAAAGCATACATTTTGAATTAAAAAAAATTAAATAATGATAATAAAAGTTCTTACCAATTGACCCCACACATTTGTTAGGCTATGCCCTCGGCGTCCCTGCTCTGGTACATATAGGATCCGAATGGAGTTTCTATTCTCACACTAGAAGGTTCAGCCAGGATGCAAAACAAATCTGCTAAATAATGGGAGGCCATGAACTCTGGAGGGGTTTTAAAAAGCAGGGTCCACTCAGCAGTTCTCACTGAGAACGTGAGCGTACCATCCTAGGACACGGACCAATCAGGGCACACAACTGCTCAGTTACCATGGCATCTGACATATTATCAATAAAAGGCAAGCCTTTTTTTCTGTTTACAGTAATGATTTGAACCTGTGTAGGGCCAATAGTGGGATGAACATAGAGGTCGACCAAAGACACAATCGTAGCAAACACATAGGAAAAAACTTTCAATCCAAGATTTTTTTTTTTTTTATTTTTTTATTTCTGAAGAAATCTATTAAATAAATAAATTAGAAATGTCCTCACCAAAGTGCCTGCTGCTTACCTGTTGGGAACATAGCCTTTTATAGGTCAGATAGTTTATAATAATCCACCATGTACAACATTGGATCAGAGTTCAAACAAGTGTGTCATACATGAGTCCCACTGTGTCATGTCTTTTGTTGTTCTACCAAACACACTTCAATTTCTTCCTAAGTTGCATTATATTTCAGGTTTCTGATTTTCATATTATCCCCTACATATGTAGGAGATAATAATTGCCTTCCTCCTGCTCTCCTGGAATAAGGAGGTTTTGATTTCACTGTTCAGCCTGTGTTTCATTAGTTTTTTGGAGGCCCCAGTTTTAACTGATCTAAACCCAAATTATTAAAATAGGGCCACCCCAGGCATGATCCTTTTTTTTACAGACAGAAATAGATTCACATGCATGATTAGCTGACTGATTTTTAAAACTTTGTGAAACAAAGGGAGCTAGTTTAATGATCTAAACCACATATACATTCAGATCCACCACTGTTAGACCAATGGTTGGTCATTTGTTACAATTTGTTACAATAACGTATTAAAGATACTATCCATGTAGGTCACACCACTGGAGCAAAATATCATAAAAAAAAGTATTTGAAAAAGAGACATGGTTAAAAGGCATCCTTTGTTAGCTAGCATCTGAACATGAATGATTAATGCATGCCGAAAGCTGACAAAACATATTAATGATCTAAAAAGTGGCTAGGGTTGTTGGGGAACCTTTTATCATCACGACAAAATGGCAGATACTGCTATCGGAATAATGTTTGGGTTGTGATAACGTATCACTTTCAAATATTTTGGTTCTTAGTTATTTTTTTCATATCTACAGATTGTATTTATAGTAGGGGAAGAATAACTACTTATTTGCCAAAGTCGAATAGTCAAAGTAAAAATAGTTCACTACTCGCCACTTTAAAAAAAAAAAAAAAAAAAAAAAAAGGTCAGCTACCCTATTTGTGTTACAGTTTTGTAACATTGTGTTGCACTGTATTTTAAAACTATTTATGTGTAATGGATTGCAACAGCACTACCGTCCATCTGAAACCACACGCTTCACAATGACTTTCTTCCAATGAAATACTGACATTGCTAGTTCGCTACTAGCATACACTTTAAACAAATATTACCATGTTGCTACTGCTGGGTGGGGATCAATACATGCCAGCAGATGTCAGAGGCAAGGATTCGATTTTTTACTTCTGTTTTGTTGCTATTCCTCTTTCCATTCGCCCTCTTTAGGTGATGCTGCAGGTGTGTGTGACACAATCACTAACCTGAACACATGACAAGAGTTCAGTAGCCTCTCCTGATTTGTACCTGCTGCAGCAACACATTGGCTTATTATGCAATGCCTTTGTGCCCAAAAGACAAAACCAGGATGGCTTGTATCTGCTTAGTTCAAACAATGTGATTAGCTAGGGAGAGAGAGAATGAAGCCAGGACCTAATTGCTAGAACAGTCAGCATGCTGACTTTAGCTTATCTCTGTGTTTATACACTCTGTGGAGTCCTACTGCATACACTACATACAAGCGATGAGAAATGTTATCTATTTATTTGATTAAAATCACAACTCCTCTGTAACCTTTCTTCTAAATCTTGCCACTGCAGTCGAGTCAGTGCACCAAGTACTGACCCCATGCACAAAGAGGTAACCATTTAATGATTCTGCCTTCTCCACCAGATAGACATTTAAAATGTCAGTATAGGTTAGCAGAGAAGATATTTAGAAAATATTACCAATTATAAAGGCAGACGGAAGAGCTGGGGCACCTACAGCTGGGGAGGAGTGAGCATAACGAACAAGGGGCTTCCTGCATCCTTCCTCCACAGATGGCAATGAGATCCACTGGCAACTGCATTAAGGCCACCCTCTATGATGGATCTTTCCCCTGGGAGGCTTACCAGACGAAGTTCCACATAGCAGCCTTGGCGAACAGCTGGACAACTGGTGGCGGTGCTTGAGGGCAAAGCCCTGCAAGTACTGTTGGAGCTCGACTTGGCGAGCCAATGCGACTTAAACGCTTTGTCAGCAGCGCTTGAAAAGTTTGCAAAAGTGTAGCCTGCCGCCAGTCTGCACCACTCGCAAGGGTGGCTGAAGAAAAGCTGGGGAAACTCGCAGCCAATGTTTTGTACCTGACCTGAATACACACCGACCATCCAAGAGGACCTGGCCATGGAGGCGTTTGTCTGCGGCCTGACCCCAAGCCAGTTCCGCCAGCAGGTCTGCCTCACTGCCCCGACCTCCCTGTAGCAAGCCCTGACCCACGCTGAAAGTGTCGAGGCTGTGCTCGAGGAGGGTGAGCGAGGCCAGACCACCAGATCACCAGCGTGCCCCACATCCATCCTTCTCCTGTCCAGACAACCGCTAAAGAGGACACGGTGGAAACGGTGGGCCGCATCGGCCAGGGCAGCAGCCTGCACGCACTCTGCATAGTCAACGGGGTCCACTGTAAAGCCCTGATGGATACTGGCTCCACCATCTCCATTGTGCAGCACAGGATCCTCCACCGCAAGTCATGGTGGATGGCAATCAGAGTGGACCCCTACCAGAGTCCGTCTCCGTACCGTCACTGACCACTACTTGGAGGTCCAGCTCTTGAGTCACAGGGTGCTGCATGAATTCTTTCTGGCCAAGATCCAAGACTGCTGTATCCTGGGTCTGGATCTTCTGGCTGAGGTGGGGGCCACCCTCGACCTGGCCGAGAAGACCCTCCAAATAGGTCAAAGTTTCCTGCGACTGACCCCGGGCCAATAGAAGGAGGGGGAGACCCGTCATGCCAGCGCTACAACAATACGTCGGCCAAAGAGGAGCAGGGCCCGCCGGACACGGAGGAGCAGAACCAGGACCCTCCCAGAAGCAGCTTACAGCGCCGTGTCTTCACCAAGGGTGTCCAATCCATCAGAAGAGCCAGCGAGGGCCATAACCTCCCTCTCTTTGCATTCCACAGCACCCCTGCTGCAAGAGGGCCATCCTGCCACCAGGGGAAAGGACTGTGCCAAATCCCCAGCTGCCTCGTCAGCCAAAGATGCGGTGGAGACGCTGTTGTGGCTGAGTCGGGAGGGCCTGTCCTGGGGCCAGCAGGACCAGCTGAGGGGGTACAAAAACATCTTTACATCCACACTGCCATCTGCCAGCCGCGGGCCGCACTACAGAAAGCTCAATGCGGTGACCCAGAAAGACTTGTACCCCCTCCCCCGAACTGACAAGGCCCTGGACAACATCACAGGCTCTCGTTGGTTGAGCTCCCTCGACCTGCACAGTGGGTACTGGCAGGTCCAGCTGGACCTCAAAGCACGGCCGAAGATGGCATTCTCCATCAGGCAGCGTCTGTGGCAATTCATGTCATGCCGTCCGGACTGTGCAATACCCCATTGACATTCGAGCGGCTCATGAAACGAGTGTTGTCTGGTGTTCACCGAGCCGCATGTGTCGTGTACCTGGACAACCTGATGGTACATGCTGCCACCTTCCCGGATGCATTGAAGAACCTGAGGACTGTGTTCGAGCACATCCGGGAAATAGGCTTGAAACTGCACCCAGGGAAGTGCAATTTATTCCTCGAACGGCATCGCCACAGACACTGCCAAGGTGGCCGCAGTCAGGGACTGGCCAGTCCCCGAGACTGCCACGGAGGTGAGGAGCTTTCTGGGCCTGGCATCCTACTACAGACGGTTCGTCAAGGACTTTGCCTTTGGGAGAGCTGCGCAAGGTCCTCGTGAATGACCCGGTCTTGGCATTCCATGACAAGCTATGTAATGATGCTTACGTTACTGTAGGTCAACCCCCACATGGGGAAAAAATTAGGTCAAAGGTCACCAAAAATGTATTTTAGCAAACTTCAGACAGACCATTTGTCTCTTTGTGGGACATGACAAGAATACTTCTTTTGTGTTTACATCAAAGCTGGGGCCCTTTTCTCACATGTGGTTTATGTATCAACGAGAGAGAAGATCTGATGATTTTAACGACTTGGCTCCAACTCTGCAAGTACAACTCTTACTAGTTGAGTAAAATGAGGATCTTCCTCAGACAAGCTGGCGGCATTCTATGGACTGTATGGGCCTGATCATATATTTCCCTCCCCTTATCACAGGACAAAAGTACATACAACTTTCCTGACCTATGTAGTTTTCTGTAATCTCAATTCTGATTTTTTTTATAAAGTGTGCCCTAAAATTAGTTACATTTTACATGAGGTGATTTTAACAGTATACAGGGTATGGATTTGTTTATCTAATACATTTAATCAATTCATGTTTTCCTTTTTTTTGTATAAAATGAATGCAGCAATGAAAGAATGCACAACAAAGACAAAGAGATTTCAGAAGCCACCCCTTCATACAGCTGCATTGCCTGTCTGGGAAATAGGTTTTTAATTGCTGCTTTCAGTTGGTTCTCTTATATTCATTTTATGAGGTTTACAAAGTCTCAAAAGGTAAAGATTTACATTTCTCACTTTCCTGTTTACATAGGAGTATGATGCATTTTTTAAATTGAAATTTAATTAAAGTCTTTATATAATTTGCCTGGTGTAAATGTTTTTAATGTATAATTTTGTGTAGTGTCGTTATGGACTTATCCTCATTGTAAGAAAAGAAATACACCATTGTCATGCCCTGAAGCTTTTCTGTTTTTAGTGTATTTTGTATTTGTTTGTGACCTCTACAGTTAAGACTAATGTAGGTCTATAGTCTTAACTGTAGAAGTCCTATGAATTGTAAGAAAGTACATCACAAGTCTTATTAGTGGACTATCCATGCCATCACTTTTTAAATAAATACAATGCAACATATTGTTTCTGATCTTGAAGAAAAAAGCATACAAATATATTTTGTATAAACATGTAACAAACAAAAACATCCATGTAAAACAGGACACAGTTGTGGCTGACATGAAGTATCTCTCATCCCAGCCCGAAGGAAATGGCCTAGTATATGCCATGAAATGTTTTTTTTCAGTATGGGTAAACTGCAATTATAGAACTATTAAATAATGTATAAATAATGTAACACAGCAGCAAAGCAATGTTTAGGGTTATGAATGAGTGGGGAAGACATGTACAGCAAAATTAAAAGAGTTGGAATTTCTATTGAAATCCGCATGCTTTATACTAACTTTCTAGTGTAGAGACACAGTATGAGTTTTATAAAATGGTTTTCCACTAGGGGGTGCCCTTAAACAACTTTAAATGACTCTGTTATCACTGAATTACTAATTTCCAAGGTGCATTTTCATTTGACACTATATAACAGTAACTCCCAAATGAAGCAAGACAATGCTGGCTACCAGCAATCAGGGGTGTAAAAAGCATGATTAGAAAACGGTTATATATATATAGACCCTCTCCTGCTGACTCTGCCATGTCTAATGTGTGTAGGCACTACCATGCATGATGCAATACCAAGTGCTAAAAATGAGGTTAAAGATCCCCCGAGAGGAATGCGAATTATATATATATATACACACACACACAGATGAACCCGTTTTATATCACCTCGCTTAATATCATGCCCCTTTTATTATCACTATTTTTCATAGTCCACTCGCCATGCACCATAGGTTCTTTGAGAAATTACCTCTCTTAATATCATCTCACAAACCCACTTATTGTCACGTTTGGTGCAGCTTGTCAAATGCTGCGTGGCCGGGCTTTTCTAAGTAACCACAGGATATAATTAATTTTCAGCGCAACTAACAACCAATAATCATCTCGGCTGATAAACTGACATTTCGGGCAGCCTGTCAGATGCTGCGTGGGCGGTCTTAACGGGATACAGTTCAGTTGAAAAACACCAATGTCACCAAATTTTTCTTTTTTAACAGTCAGTTTCAAAACAAACCACCAAGTGCAATGTCTAATAGCTCTCATCAGTCAACAATTCATGCCTTTTTTACATAATTACACCAACTGTTTCATTCCAGTTAATGATACAAAACGTATTTGTCCCTCATTAAACTACATGCATTTGTTTAAGTGTAAAGAACGACTAAATGTACAGGATTAAAACACTCCTGTTTAATTCAGTCACACTCATAATGTGCTGTCGTAGGCAAACATAGAATCCGGTTTATATCATGACTCGCTTTATATCATGAATGAGGCCTGCATGGCAATCATGGCATAAAGCAGGTTCAGCTGTGTGTGTGTGTGTGTGTACAGCTTTGTTACAAAAACATATTCACCGTACTGTGGATTATTGTATGTCTGTATATATGTCATACTTTATTTCTTTATACCTATATATTCAATACTACTCATTGCATTTTGATGACATTTCCACATTCTTTACTACACATTAGGTTGCCACAATGTAATTATTGGATATGCCAAAAAAAGGCTATATCTTTATTGTTTGCCTGAATTTAATAAAATGTTGTATGGACATAACAATATTAAAAGTACTATCCATGTAGGTCACACCACAGGAGCAAAGTGCCTTATCATAACTTTTTTTTTTTAATCTTTAGAGTTATTTATTGCAGGGCATATATGTATGTTACTTACAGTATACTTACAGCTCTCTAGTTACCCTTGTTTTAAGCATGGTACAAAACCTTTCAAGTATTTGAAAGAGAGAGACATGGTTAAAAGGCACCGTTCATTAGCTAGCATCTGAACATGAATGATTGATGCATCATGAAAGCTGACAAACACTGAGGAGTGGATGGATCAAAGATGGCAGGTGCTTCGTTAATAGCTAATGGCTGTCTTAAACTGGATATCTCTGCCGAGGAGGACTAAATGAAGCCTGAGGTGCAGCTGATGGTTTGTTATTTGTGTTTAAGTGCAGAATCTCACATCTGTTGCATTGTTAGAGTTCTTCTGTTACTGTAGATTAATCCATATTGTTAAATGAGTCATTTCTGTTTAAAAAAACATCTCCTTGCGCCCGATAAATTGGAGTCTCTGAAAGAGAACCATGTCACACCACACGTTTAATGACATTTTAAGTCTCAGCGGTAAACACTTGATTTTTATTTTCCTCCCAGCTTTCCCATTTTTAGGATGATATGGATGTATTATTTATAAAATACAGTATCTTATGGTATGATATTTAAAGATCTTAGGTCTCTGTTAATGCAGTTGTGGAGTTATTTGGATTTACTGCTTTGATGTTACCTTGTAGTTCATCTCTGTTGCATCTAGCAACCAAATAAAAAGCTGCAGGCTTGTTTTTTTCCCAGAAGGTGGTGCACTTGCCTAAAAGTTCTCATCCCATAAACTGCATTAAGTTTCCTGATTGTTACTGCACCAGGGCAGGAAAGCCTCCTGCATGGGTGATGAGGTGATTTCCCAGGGAAGAGAAAAATCAGGAGCAGCTGACACTGCACTGCAGAGAACAGCAGAGTGCTTGCTGCAGGGGAGGGGAGGGGAGGGGTTTGCAGGGTTCCCTGCCACTGCGGACTCACATTTTACTTACAGATGTGCTTTCCTCAAGGCACGGTAGCAACCATTGTGTATGCATTTTGTGGAAAAACACAGGCTGAAAAAGAAGTTAAAGGAATCATGAACATAACTATGGCATACATGCTGCTTTTGAATACTATAACCATATTAATAATAATATTCTCAAGGGGGTTATTTAGATATGTTCAGCATTCATTGCATGGGTTTTTATGTTACTAGTTAAATCCTGGTAGCATTAGCCTCTACATTTTTGAGCAGGTCTCTGCAAGAATGTTCCTGGCTGGACTGAAAAAACAGGCTAATAATTTGCTCAAATATTGTTTCTTTGGATCAGTCACATGCCTCGTTTCCACTGCCTGGCACTACAGGCTTCGGCTGCCCACGGCTAGCTGCCGAAATCAAAAGACCGTTTCATTGCTTTTTTACAAACTTGGCCAACCTTGGAAATACTTGCCATGCGGCAAAGGTCACTGGGGGATAGTGGGATTGTATTGTGTTTTGTGTTAAAGAAACCGGCGGGAAGACAAGGCCGTCTGAGCCATGGAAACTGAAATTGAAAGAACGTTGCTACATGCGATTCTTCTTTTAGCTTTCAGTTTGTGTGTTCTCTTTAAAAAATGAAGGCTTCACACTGCTAAACATAAAACAATAATACATTGTAAAGAAGTGCCTTAAAGACCTATGCAGCTTCTTACGGGTAGGAAATGCCTTTTTTGTTTTGTTTTGGCTATTATTGTTTAGTTTTTATATATCAAGTTCCACATGTTTCATCATTGTCGTAAACAAAGAGCTTAAACACCTGGCTGTGCGATGATGCCAGTTTGGCTATATCTAGTATGAGATACAAAACCGGACCAGATAGCCGCGTTAAGCCGCTTGGGCGAGCAGTTGAAACACTCTGTTTATTTCTGTGGGCAGCCATAGCTGGGAGTGCCAGCCAGGGCAAACGGGGCATAACTTGGCAATTACCTTAATCAGTACTTGCTTATTTTCAAAAATGACAGGATAAATTACATTGTTACTACTGCTACATGCTAATGTATGATTGTTATTAGGTATTGAATACTAACTTTTTTACTCATTACTTACAGTACATGGTAACAGCAATTACTAAGTTACATGTAATAATAAAATAATTATCTAACAATTACATGAATTGCATTATATTTAACAAATAAATATGTGTTATTTACCAACTCTGATCTCATAAAATGATGTCTTGAATGTCAATCCTCAGAGAGATCTGATTGAAATATCTCCGAATTTGCAAACAAATTTTAAAGGTTATGTAAAAATACAGCCATGTTCCCTTGTACGTAGACAGAATGATGGCACAGAATAACAATGCCACGATTACACAAACTAATGCTGCACCTTTGCCCAACCTCGCAAAATAACTGTCTAGACAATTTAGCTGGTGTTTAAGATGTAATGCAGAAAGTTTGTCACTTGATAGGGGTCACTGCACATCAAGCTATTTTACACTTCTGCAGTTTCATCTCTACATTTCACTTTTGACAGACTATGAAGAACTCCTCAGGAGCGAATTTGAATTTGAACAAGGATTTTTCATTTGGGGATTTAAAAAGGTTTAATAAATATACATTGACTCTCATCTGTCTCTATGAATAAGAAATCCCATTTAGAGGCTAAGATGTAGCACTTTGACATTCTTGTAGATCTTGTTACAGCAGTTACCCAACAGACATGCAGGTAGGAATTGACTAAGTGATATTACACTAAGTTAATACTAGTCTCATTCATATATGAAATGTTTGTTTTTTTTTTCAGTATGGATAAACTGCAATTATAGAACTATTAAATAATGTATAACAGAAGTTCATTACTTTCCAATATTATTTCGGGTTCAGTGGTCAAGAGTTGCGTCACACAGTGAAGAACTTATCTGAAGCAGCAGAAAGGAGCAGCAACTGGCTGTGGTTGAGATGGAATGATTCTGGCTGGGGATCTCAAGCACAATTGAAAGAAAGAAACTCTGATGTATGGGTAAGTAAGTTGGGCTGAGTTGAGTGGGGGATGGAGGGGGGTGATGCTGAGACGCCAGAATCACTGTCGAACCCTCTTGAGGTGTCGTGGGCTAGTCGACGAAACACCGAGGATGGAAGGTGCCCACTTGAAGACCCCAGAGATGTACCCTACTTAGCTCAATCCAGACAGTTGTCATGCTGATGCGCTGGGGAGACCACACTGTGGTTGATCCCCGGAGCCAGCATCGCAGCCGTTGTGTGTGCTGATGCGCTGGGGAGGCAAAATAAGCTGATCCCTGGAGCCAGCATTACACTTCAGCCATCAACACCAGGAAGAAGGATTTCTACATCATCAGATGGAAGGAAACGCAAATGGATGGAGATGCAGATGGATCACATTAGTTTACTGTAAAGCTACATCTTTGTTGGTGCTTATCTTGGCGAGAGCCGAGTTCAAATCAGCATGAAGTTTTAACACCTACTCTCATGTAATGGAAAACGTTTAAAATCAACAACACAAGAATAATTTCATGATTAAAGATGTAATATCCAAAACCACATATCATTCTTTAATTGCACCACTCTGATTTCTGATTTTCCAATTAGGTTGAGCTTGTTCAGTACTTGAATGGATTCACTCAACCCTGCATACATATACTCAGTCTGCTCACCAGCATTGCTCTGCTGGAGGTGCTGCCTCTTGAAACAAGTAGCATTTGTGGCCATTAAAGATTACCAAGTGCCATGACTAGAATTCAATACCAGTCAAGAAATTGATATCTGGCTAGATAACTGTCTATAAAGCAAAGACTGGATAAATTATTTTTAGTGGTTCTCTTATCTCTAAATAGGTAATCATATCATAATAATCATAGTAATAACAATAATATTTTCACAAACATTGTTTAGTGAGGCTGTAGTGGCTAAATTTGGATTTAAGCTAAAAATTGAGCCCATTGACTTCCTGGCCCATGGTTTTCCCTTGCTTTTAGAAACACACTGGCATTTATCAAGGGTAGCCCAACCTGAAATTGTGGTGCAAACCAGATGGGTTGTTTGTATTTTGACAGAACAGCATTTGCTTGTGCTTGAGGTTAGAAAATAACTAAAAATGTCCCCAGTTCTCAACAGCCCTCTTCAAAAAGAGAACGGACTCAGAAGGCCCACAGACATAATACGCATCCTCATTTTAAAACCCTTCTTTTTTCACATTTGTAGGATCCAACAGACTTTGAATGGAGGTTCTGGACAGAGTGGGGTCAAAATTATTTCATCTAGACACTGATTGGCCATTCAATTGTTTCAGGTGTCCAGAATGTGTATTCCCAAGGTAAGCATCCAATGTGCTTTGGTTCTAGAAAATAATTAAAAAACAAACAAACAGGCAAAATAATTATATTATATGTTATCCTATATAGCCAGCAGAAGTTATAATTGCTGTTTATTTGAAAACATGGTCAGTGTGTCACATTTCTAATTATACACAACTTTAAACACTAAATCATAAGATATCCAGTAAGACAAAAAATAATCTTATTCATAAAACTTTAAGATTTTAATGAGACACTCCTAGAAAAGATGCATGAATTGTTAAAAAATGTCTTTAGTTTTATTGAGCTTTTAATTTATACAGTAATAATTAATATACATGTATGTAATGCATTTATCATTGAATCTAGCATATGTAGGTTAAACCAGATTAAAAAGCTTATTTTGCTGTTCAGTTCAGGGTTTGATTCCTGGCACTGTATGGCATGCTAGCCTCTTTATTTCTCTTGGGCCTCAAAGGCCTGGCTGTGGTTCTGCTGCACATGGCCCTCTCTTACACCATGGCTATGCTGAGAGTGCATCTCCCTGCTGCTGCTCTACACACAAGCTTCCTGGAAGAAATACAGGTAATGGATCACCGTGCTCAGTCAAGAAGCCTGTTTTTCTGGGTTCTTCATAGTTTTGTACATCAAACTAATATAGCACTCTTTATCATATCTTATCAGTTAATTACTGCTTTGTAAATCTATAAATCTAGGCCACATTATAAAAGATATATTTCTTTTATAATATATATACAGTGTGACACACACACACAAAACCCACGCTGGCTTAACACAGTACTCCCCCTACTGCTCGGAAGCAGAGCACCTCATCTACCTCCTTCTACTCAGCAGCCATCCCGTGCAGACTGGCTGCACGTCTTAAATACCCTGCCCCGGTTCTAATTTTTAATCACCCCCGGGTGCAGGGGATAATACACAATAAAACAATTAACAAAACTAAATTAAACAATAAAACAATTAACAAAAAGTGCATTTTTTTTTCCTTCAGGGAGGTTTTAACCCCTCCCTGCTGTCTCACACATCCGCTGCCTTACAATATATATATATATATATATATATATATATATATATATATATATATATATATATATATATATATATATATATATATATATAATAAATATATCAAAGAATATATATATATATATATTATAAAAGAAATATTATCAAAGAAATATATCATTATATATCATTATATATCATTATATTAGGAGTTGCACCCCCTTTTGCCCTCAGAACAGCCTCAATTTGTCGGGGCATGGACTCTACAAGGCGTCGAAAGTGTTCCACAGGGATACTGGCCCATGTTGACTCCAATGCTTCCCACAGTTGTGTCAAGTTGGCTGGTAGTGGATCTCTACTCCGATTAGCTTGTTCCATCTCATCCCACAGATGCTCAATTGGATTGAGATCTGGTGACAGGGCAGGCCACTGCAGTAAGCTGGATTCACTGTCATGTTCATGGAACCACTCCTGAACAATCCTAGCCTTGTGGCATGGGGCATTATCCTGCTAAAAAAAATCCATTAGCAGATGGATACACAGCTGCCATGAAGGGATGCACCTGATTGGCAATGATGTTCAGATATCCTGTGGCATTCAAACGTTGCTCCACTTTTATCAAGGGGCCCAATGTGTGCCATGAAAACACACCCCACACCATCACACCACCACCACCAGCCTGCAATGTTGACAAGCGGCATGGTGGATGCATGTACTCATGTGGTTTTCTCCATACCCTAGTCCTCCCATCAGCGTGAAACAGCAGGAACCTGGATTCATCAGACCAGCCAATGTTTTTCCATTCCTCCAGTGTCCAGTGTTTTTGTTCCTTAGCCCACTGCAACCGCAGTTTCTTGTGTTTTGCTGAAAGAAGTGGAACTCTGTTAGGTCGTCGGCTGCCATGCCCCATTTGTGTTAAGGTACGACGAGTTGTGCATTCTTTTATGGGTCTTTCGGCACCAATGTTGCACTGGACTGTCAGTTGACTAACTGTAGCTTGTCTGTTGCTCTGCACAATTTGTGTCAGCCTCCTTTGGCCTCTTTCATCAATGAGCTGTTTTTGACCACTGGCCTGCCGTTGGCTGGATGTCCTTTGGGTGGTGGACCATCCTTGATGCACACGGGAAACTGTTAAGCGGGAAAAAGCCAGCAGCATTGCAGTTCTTGACACACTCAAACCGGCGCGCCTGGCACCTACTACCATACCCCGTTCAAAGGCACTTAAATCTTTTGTCTTCTCCATTTACCCTCTGAATGGCACACATACACAATCCATGTCTCAATTGTGTCCAGGCTGAAAAATCCTTCTTTAACCTGTCTCCCCTTCATCTACACTGATTAGTGATTGAAGTGGATTTAACAGGCTACATCAATAAGGGATCATAGCTTTCACCTGGATTCACCTCGTCAGTCTATTTCATGGAAAGAGCAGGTGTTCCTAATGTTTTGTACACTCAGTGTATGTATATATATATATATATATATATATATATATATATATATATATATATATATATATATATATATATATATATATATACTACCGGTCAAAAGTTTTAGAACACCCCATTTTTCCAGTTTTTATTGAAATTTAAGCAGTTCAAGTCCAGTGAATAACCTGAAATGGTACAAAGGTAAGCGGTAAACTGCCAGAGGTTAAAAAAGTTTAGTTTACCAAAAACTGAAAAATAATGTACATTTCAGAGTTATACAAAAGGCCTTTTCAGGGAACAAGTAATGGGTTAACAACTTAAAGCTGTTCTGCAGCAATGGAAGTAAATTAAGCCTTGAAAGTTGATGCTAACAATTCCTACAGGTGTCCCAACTTTTGTTGATTACTTACAAACCCTCTGTCTGTATAAAAGCAGTGTTGGAACAGACTGTGTTACTACACCCTCTTAAGCATTATTTGGACAGTATTGTACTGCAGGAAGTAGTATATTGCTATCATAATGGCGAGAAAAAGGCAATTAACAAAGGAAGACAGACAGACCATTATAACCCTTAAAAATGTAGGTCTTTCCTTTAGAGAAATTGCAAAGAAAGCCAAGGTGTCAGTGAGTACAGTTTCCTACACCATCAAAAGGCACTTGGAAACTGGAGGAAACTCTGACAGGAAGAAGTCTGGCAGACCCAAAGCCACAACAGAATCAGAAGACAAGTTTCTGAGAGTCAACAGCTTGCGTGATGGACGGCTCACAGGACAACAGCTTCAAGCACAGCTTAACACTGGTCGAAGTAAGCAAGTCTCAGTTTCAACTGTGAAGAGAAGACTTGAGCTGCAGGTTTGACAGGTCGAGTGGCAGTAAGAAAGCCATTGCTAAGATGGCAAAATAAGAAAAAGAGGCTTGCCTGGGCCATGAAGCACAGCCAGTGGACTACTGAAGACTGGAAGAAGGTCTTATGGACCGATGAATCAAAATTTGAAATCTTGGTTCATCACGCAGGGTTTTTATGCGCGTCGAGTAGGCGAAAGGATGGTTCCTCGGTGTGTGACACTAACTGTCAAACATGGAGGAGGAAGCGTGATGGTCTGGGGCTCTTTTGCTGGATCCAGAGTCGGCGACTTGCACAGACTGATTGGCACCCTGAACCAAAACGGCTACCACAGCATTTTGCAGCGCCATGCAATACCCTCTGGTATACGCCTAGTTGGTCAGGGGTTCATCCTACAGCAAGATAATGACCCAAAACATACCTCCAGGCTATGTCAGAACTACCTTAGAAGAAAAGAACAAGACGGTAGGCTTCAAATCATGGAATGGCCAGCACAGTCTCCAGACTTAAACCCCATCGAGCTGGTTTGGGATGAACTGGACAGAAGGGTGAAAGCAAAGCAACCTACAAGTGCAACACATTTGTGGGAACTTCTGCAACAGTGTTGGGAAGAACTTTCCCAACAATATTTGATTTCCATTGTAGAAAGAATGCCACGAGTGTGTTCGGCTGTTATATCTGCAAAAGGTGGCTATTTTGATGAGTCAAAAATTTAGATTAAATTTTGTTGAACAAAACGATTCCATGATTTCTTTTTCATCTCCAATTGTTTAATTGTTCTATGCTTTAATTTCAGAGTACATTGAGACATTAAACTGTGTAAATTTCAATAAAAACTGGAAAAATGGAGGTGTTCTATATATATATACACAGTATGCAGCTTCATGAATAGAAATTATTATAATCCTGGAATAAACTGCTGTTGAATTTGTCGGACATAGAAACTCTCCTGAGATGTAATAATTAAGAACAGCCCAACAGTCCAAAGTTTGGACAATAATTTCACAGTTGACCTTGTCTTTCTAAAACATCTTACTATGCCTTTGCTGTTGTTATTTACTAGAATACAGTATGTTCAGTGATTCACAATGTTTGACTATGCTACACTTTGCTATGCTTTTACCATGTTGTTCTGTAGACAGTTTTCCAGCAGGCCCATTTTTATGCCAAACCCTGTATACAATAAACTCATTTTAAATGACAATGTTCTACAGAAGAGGTCTGAATAATTTGTCTACTGCAGTTTTAAACCAAAAAAAACTAAAGTGTTTCTATATTTGGCAAAGCGTTAAATATTTGCAAGCCTTTGCAAGCCTACACATTTTATTACAAAAGTAGATTGAGTCTTCTTTTAAGTATCTTCCTTATTTCATCGAAGATGCAACAGTTTTTTAACTATGCTTATTATGATTCATTTCAGGCTCTGCCACTCAAGCAATTTCGGTTTTACCAAAGAGCTCCCAGGTTTTTTGTTATTACTTATCTTGTGCAAGATAATGTCGGTGTATACAATAAATCAGATTTTAGAAAAAAATTGAACTCCAAGTTTAAATTCACGACAGTTGCTAACAATTAATCTTTAGCAATGTAAATTACAATTCATAGCTCTTGCATTATTTAAGAAAAAAAAAAGTGAAGTCATTAGCTAATTTATATTGATTCCAATTAGGATTCTGTGCTCATTAAAATATGCTTATTAAAAATACCCATATATCTCCGCCACTATCAATATACAGTACTGTATAAACAGTAAACAACAGGAAGAATGCTGACACTATACATGCTTCCACTCTGGGTTGGTCCTCAAGCTTGTCGGTGATGTGGCTGGCCAAGACAGCAGTGTATGGAATCGAATCCTGAAAGGAGGTTCAAAAATGTATCTTAACATAGGGCAGCAGTGTGGAAAAGTGGTTAGGGCTCTGGACTCATGACCAGAGGGTCATGGGTTCAATCCCAGGTGGGAGGCACTGCTGTTGTACCCTTGAGCAAGGTACTTTATCTAAATTGCTCCAGTAAAAACCCAACTGTATAAATGGGTAATTGTATGCAAAAAAAAAAGTGATATAAGGGTGTCTGCTAATAAATAATAATAAAATACACATACATTGTGGGTTCTGGAGGTCAATAATAAATACTGTAACAAAAAGATTTCAAGTAAAATCTATATTTGATGTGTTACCTTTTTGAAATGATGGGTCCTATCCTCCACTGGGACTGCATGTCCCTGGTTTTGTTTTATACAGTATATTTAGAGAAAACAGTTTGTAGGTGATCTCAAGCTACTTATTTATTACACTTACAGCACTCGTTTTTATTTGTTTTAAGAGTGTTTGTTAACCTTTTCTAAGGCTTTCTGTACTTAAACAAAACTAGTTTAAAACTAAACGTAATGTTGAGTTTGCGTTTTGTGTCTATTTTTATGGACTTATTTTATAACACAATGTTTATTGTATTGCTTGTTTTCCCAGTTTTAGAGCCTGCCTTTTATTGGCAAAATGTCTCTGAGTAATACTCAGGCAGAGAGCAACAACTGGATTCTATAGGTTCCAATGTTAAGTGGTTAGCTGGCCAATTGGTCATGGGCCGATAGGTCACCAAGTCCATTCCGTGACACAGGCTAGTTAGACAATGAGAAGTGGTTTTGCTCTGTGAAAAAAACAAAAAACAGCATAATAGCTCCAGTCCAACACCGTTCAAGAGCATTAGTTGAAATGAAGAATGTGTAATCACTGATCCTGTCTTTTTGTCTCTTGTACAGAGAAGTTGGTACAAGACAGAGAATGAATACTGCTTGCTGCTGTTCAGCCTGGCTGTGTGCTGCCTGTGGTATACCAGCTTCATCCTGGAGCACTGCTGGCAAGATTCTGGACAGAAGTGCTACAAGTCATTCTTTTGTTTCACTGCCTACCTTTTCTACTACCCCTTGTTTCACAATGGACCCATCATAAACTATGGAGTTTTCATCTGGCAGGTGAGGCTTTTGTGAGTCACACCAGTACTACTACCAGAATTGATGCGCTTGTTCTGGGCAGCAGTGTGGAGTAGTGGTTAGGGCTCTAGACTCTTGACTGGAGGCTTGTGGGTTCAATCCCTGGTGGGGGACACTGCTGCTGTACCCTTGAGCAAGGTACTTTACCTAGATTGCTCCAGTTAAAAAAGAAAACTGTATAAATGAGTAATTGTATGTAAAAATAATGTGATATCTTGTAACAATTGTAAGTTGCCCTGCATAAGGGTGTCTGCTAAGAAATAAATAATATTATCAATTTATTTTCAGTTTCACTTAAGTCACAAAACTTACTACTCATGGCCAGACTATATTTCTAAAAACTGAAATAAATAAATGAATAATAAGGGTAAACTTGATATTAAATCCTTTATTGCTGTAAAAACACAAAGATGCATAAAGAAAGTTAATATTTTAAAAAGTTAGGGGTGGTGGTAAAATACGGATTAACACAAAAATCAGCATGAATGTATTGAACAAGATTGTGTTTTTATTTAATGTCACAGTGTGGGGAGGTCAAAGGTCACGCTGTCATGTTTTGAGCTGTTTGTGGAACATTTTGAGTTTAAAAGGCTAAAAAAATATGTTCCACCTGAGCTAGAAGTGTTTAATAGACTCATAATATTCTTCAGATTATTTAACAAAATGATTTAATCTACATTTTACTGCTAAATTTTGCCAGTTTCAAAAATGTCCCTTTTTGACAAAAATGTGTGTTTTTTTTACATTCTGTTAAAATGTCAACCCACAGTGCAGACTTCTAATAACCTCAAAACAATGCAAGTTATACATCTAAGGAAAGCTTTTTGTCTGACCTCTTATAGCACACATAATGGTTTTTCAATATTTTCACAAGTAGAAGAAATATTTGAATAATTATGTATATCTGTGCTCTAAGAGAAATTATTGTACCGGTATATTTCAAACATTACTTGCACCTCCACAGTTTCCTTGAAAAACAACCACAATGAATTAGCTTGTTGGGCACTGGAATTACAAATGTACTAATAAAACTATAAATTATTGACTTGTATAAACTTGCCTTACCTTAAATAATTTAATACGACAAAGAATTTGTTGTCTTTCATTGACTATATCTGGGTGAACTTTTTTATGTTCTACATTTTCTTTTTCATTTCTGTTTTTTACCGTGCTTATTTAGGCACTACGATTTGACTGGGGAAAGATAACATAGGTTTATTGGAGTAATAGGTTTATATTTCCCATCACCCTCCTGCTCACTGGTAAATCATATCAGTTACATATGTGAGCAGGAGGATGATGGGAAATGTAGTTCTTCTAGGTCCATGCGGGTACAAGGGAAGCCATCTTGAGGCAGGGAATGCAATTTAAAAGTTTAAAAAAGTGGTCAAAATGTAAAAAAAAATAAAACAATGCACACACCTTACGTAAACAGTTTTAGCAACACATGGGAACATGAAACACAATATGTCCTTATGTACCCTTTAATCATCACTTATTCAATTTACGGCTCCAGCCACATTCCCACGTGTTCTGGCAGGGAAGAATTTAACCCCTTCCCTGCCAACCCAATCTTCCCCACACACAGAACACCTGAGCACCAGCAGGGCTTTCACCCTGCCACAGGCCCATAAAAAGCCATCTTGGTATTGTCGGAATTTTGTGTGTGGTGGTCGAAGTGCTACTGAAATATTTACAGGCTATACATGTAGTAATGTATATATTTTAAGAAATATATTTCATTGAGATAAAATAAACAAATCTGTTAAACCAATACCATTCGAAATAAAATGTGGGATATAATTACTTTTTCCAATTCATGAATGTTGTAATTTTAAAAGGTACATTTAATATGCATATGCAAACTACTACACACAATAACTTTCACATTTTGATCTCAAATAAATTTACCAGTGGTTTCAAACAATACAGATGTCTCAATCCTGTGTGTGCTTACAAAGTCCTACAGAACTCTGTGCCACTGCTCACTTCCACAGCTCAGCATGTTTTCTCTATTTATAGGTACTTCCCCTATCTAGTGTGAAATATTGAATAGCAATAACCAATGTTTTAATAGTACAATTATAGAATTTGAGTTGAAGTTAAGCTTGGCACAAATTATATTTGAAATATACAAGAATTTCTATGTTGGAGTACATCCATGATGATTCATATATTTCTTCTATTTTTGAAAATATTGAAAAATATAATAGATAGGAGGGTGGCACCATGGTTAACGCTGCTGCCTCACAGCTCCAGGGTCTGAGTGGAGTTTGCATGTTCTCCCTGAGTTCGAGTGGGTTTTCTCTGGGTACTCTGGTTTCCTCCCACAGTCCAAAGACATGCTGGCTAGGTGGATTGTTCTCTTTAAATGGCCCCTTAGTTGCCCTGCGATGGACTGGCGTCCCGTCCAGGGTGCAGTCCTGCCTTGCTCCCTGTGTCTGCCGGGTCAGGCACTGGCTCAACGCAACCCTCTATAGGATTAAGCGGTTACAGATAATGGATGGATGGATAATAGATATGTCAAAATGCTTTCCATAGATGTATAACTTGTATGTTTTTGATGTTATCGGAATTCTGCACTGTGGGTTGACTTTTTAACAGAATGTTTGAAAAACCAATCACATTTTTTATAAAAGGGACACTTTTGACACCCTGCCAAAATCTAACAGTAATATATAGATCAAATCTATTTGGCAAGAAACTGACACGTAATCTGAGGAATATTCTAGCTCAGACGGAACACATTTTTGAGCCTTTTAAACTCACAAAGTTCCAAAAAACGCTCAAAACATGACTCTACGACAGTGGTACTCAACTCTGGCCCTGAAGATCCAATCCAGTCCAGGTTTTTACTCTAAGCAAGTTCTGTACCAGAGTTGAGTACCACTGCTCTATGACCTCCTTTGACCTCTGATAATGTCACATGATCATACTACCCCACACTGTGACATATTACAGAAAAACACAGATCTTGTTCAATGCGCTGATACCAATTGTGTGTTAATCCAATGTGTCTTACCACTACCTCTAACCTTTTTAAATATTAATGTCAGGTACAGTAAGTAACATGAAAAATGCCCTGTATTTTTTTTATTTTACTGTATTGCCAATGACGCAGCCACCCTAGAAGTATGTGTTAGGTCCTAGTCTGTCCCAAAAATACAGTGAAAAGTATCTCTAAGTATCTCTACTTTTTTAAAACAGATGATAGAGTATATTGTATGTAATAAAATAGGTAGGTCAAATCAAGTTTAAGAGCGGCAGTGCAGTATGTTTAGATCATTAAAATAGACTCCAATATCTCACAATCATTGACCCCATAGCTTTTCTAAATTAAGTGTGTTGTAACATGTATCTGCATAAAAAAATCCTAATATATTGAACAATAACGTACTAACACATTTTCATTATATATGGTACACTATTTGCAGATGCAGACAGGATGCAAATGTTGTACAGTCTGTACTGTGATGGCTGTTGCAAGAATATTTGTCTGGTGGTTACTTGTAGAGTCTATGATTCAGTTAATGTACGGTACATACATGCAATTCAGAGCCACGAGACACTCCTGGTAATTGTACCAATCTGGCCCTTAGGTCTGTAATTATTTATTTATTTATTTAAAACTAGTCTTCCTTACAGGACATGCTGCCGACTTATATTGACATAAAAATAAAATGTTTTAGCACTGCAGGACAGATCAAGACTTTTGTTTACTAAAATGAGTACAGTATTTGAAACCACAGCACTGTTTTATATGCAGAGAATATATTTATCCATTGTATTAATTAGTTAATAATACAACTACACATACAAGGCATCTTAAGTACTGACCCAGTAACTACAGAATACAGAATAACCCCTACCAGCTTCTTTAAATGTAGGCCCTGACAAGTCTATAATTAAACAAGGCTTGGACTGGGCCAGACTAGACAAATAGATAGAACGGTTCCTAGTGATTAAAATGCTCAAACTGCAATCCAGCAGTGTGTTTTTCCAACTGGGTGGTTGGTTGGTTGAATAAACTAACCCCCAGTCTTATTGAAAGCTTTTCCATAACAAGGTTGCAGGTGTGTGTGTGACAGACTGCCATTAGACTTTGCAATTTATTTGCTGTGATGCTAGTGGTGCAGGCAGTTGGTTTTCAGAACTCAATAGCATTTTGAGTGACTGAAAACAAAAATGAAACTTCTGCCTGACATGTCTAAAAGGATATAAAACCATCTGGAGACAGTACTTCAAGAGGTTCTGATAGATACAACATCACATATAATATGATTTATGCTACTGTCACTATTCTGCCCCTCCATATACATTGATTGAAAACACTTTGTAAAATGCGGGCATCCAAAGTTCTATGTCAGGAAAGGGTTCCATTTGCTCTGTAGATCAGACATGGAACTGTAGATTTTTTTTCCTTTTTAGTCTGTTTTATATAGTGCAGGCCAGACATCAAATAACAGGTTGTGCAAAAGTCAAGTATTGCCCCCCAGTATAACAATTCACAATGACATCTTTGACCTCTGTGCTTCAGATTCTAAGTAGAGACACTGTAGGCTGTTCTGAGATTTGAAATTCATCATGTGAGTTACTGCAGTGGGTGAACAGAAATATATTGGCTGTTTTATTAGCCCCCCATACATAATTACTGTATTTAAATCACATTGCTTGGTTATGACATTCTCCACAAGTTCTTAAGACTATCATAATCTAGACAGTTATGGACATGTGATGTATGTACTGTAGGTCATTGTAAAAAAATCAACACATTTGTTTTAAATGCAACAGAAACCTATAGATGCATTTGTGCTTAGAATTGGCTAAGCCATATCATGATTTTAGTATTTATAATTGTCTGTAATATGTCTCTGCAGGATTCACCACACCACACCTTTCCATTGTAGCCTCAACACAGCATTGCCTATAAGGTTAATGTGCTAGGTCAGTGCCAAGGCCACAAACAAATGATCTATTAATTGCCTGAAAGAAAATAGTTTAGGATTTGAACTGCTGTCCATTTCAGGGCAGAGCCACTGCAGTACAGTGGGTTGAGTATAGCTCTGGGACTATTTGTGGCATAAACTTTTAACACTTAAGACATGTCATAAAACATTGGGGGTGATCTCGTATCTCAGATGGTTACCCGACAGTGAGAGATTACCTTTCATTTAGGTGTGTTGAATAGATTTTGCTGAGGATCTGATGAAAAATAGCCAACAGGTGACCTTAGTTATTTCCTCTTTATATTTTCATGAATTCTGGACTAAATAATTACCTTCCTTCTGACGGTATGCTGATAACCAAGCTGTGAGGATATACTGGATATAGAACGGGAAGTTTCAACCTTAATACAAGTTTAAAATATCAGACTTATTTCAACAATTACAGTGAGCTGTCGCTGAAGTACCAGCGATGGTAGCGCCCACCAATATATAGCTTCACACAAGTCATACAAAACTGTGCAAACAAAAAACACTTTTCACAAAACAAAATTTGCCATACAGTGGCTGTGTGCGCTATCTTCCCAGTGAGGAGTCCAGCATCAGGAACATTAACTAATTAAAGCCTATACATGCATTGGGCTTGAAAAACTGGCAAGATCCATCTGCTGTATCTTTACTTACTTAACTGAGTTTCAATGATGCTCAGCTCAAACTGTGTTTTCTTTCATTTAGTTTAGCATTAGGGACGTTTTAAACCCACTCTTTAAATTTTAAAGCCACTCTGCTCCTGCGGGCTTGGCGATGCAGAATTTCCCTGCATCACCGGTTCCTATTTATACACAAATCAATTATTCAATTTAAAATTCAATCAAGCCTGTCTGGTGGGTGGCAATTACAAACTACGTGAAAAACCAAGAATCAAACTTTGCATCCTTTGCATTTTCACGTAGCTTTTGAGCCTCAGCACCATCAGGGAACATATACAGCTGACTCAAAATACACCTCTGTGAGTCAACAGCTCCCGCCTCCCCTGCCACATAGTTACAAAGAGGAAACAAGAGGATGTTGTTGCATGGGTAGAGGGGGGCTTTGGAAACCACACCCAATATAGGAAGGTACAGAGCCGAGAAATGTTCTACAGACTTTTGGCAACTAAAAACTGGAAGTGCAAAAAGTTGGCAACATGTGGATAAATATATCACTGTATTTTTGTATGCCCTACCAACATGCTTTAAGAATGATTTTGTATTTAGATTTTCTGTGAGTTCATACATCTGCCAGTGGCTCAGCACCAAGGAGCCAGCCTTGGCCCTCACAGAGATGTTCTCCAAGATAAATAGCCGTCCTGCAGCAGAGAACTCATTCCAATTCGTATTGTATTGGTTGCAGAGTCTATGTATTGGTTACTGGCTTCATACACAATCCTAATGTAATTTTGTTATTTAAAATGTTTGTGTTTGATTTCCATCTAAATGGAAATTAAATGCTGATAGTGCTCACGCCCAGGTGCATATATACTGTTTCATCAGGCAGAGAATCCTGCAAGAGAAATGTTTATAATATATACCTGTATACTGCAGTACAAGAATTATCTGTAAAAATATTATGGTTAGCACACAGTTCTTTTATTTTGTGTTTTCAATATGAGTCATTCCCTTCTCACAAATACCAGAGAGGCAAGTTAAAAATCAACAAGTCTTTTATTACAAAAGAGAAGAGCTGTAGACAGGAGAAGAAATTCAGCAAATAATATTAACAAATTCAAAAGACAATTTAACCCTTTCACAATTCCAGACAACCCAGAGAGGGGGCAGAGGCAGGTCAGTTTCAACTGATAATACAATAAAACAAAATGATGAAAACCAAAACAAAGCAAAATACACTGAAAATCAATTAAGATAAATCCCAAACAATAATAAAATAAAACACAGCAATCAAAATAAAACAATATCAATTACAAACGTGCAATCACACAAATAATAAATGTTTCTAATCTAAAACAAAAACTACAGCAAAACTAAGCTACAATGCCCCCTAAAAACAACCTGACGTAACTAAGTGTAGTTAATTTTACAAAAAAAAACTATAGTAGCTAGGTACAAGTTAACAGCGACTTAGCAAAGAAAATGGCTAATTGCATTAATATACAATGGTACGAATATACTTCAATAACACACTCCTCTATCAGACTCCTATAATGCAACAAACTAAACAAAATAGCTTACAAACAGTTTAAAACAATGTGCCAGCCGCGCACAATATGGTGCCAGCCCTGATTGTTAAACTGGATGGCATTGAAGCACTTAGACTACCGTGCAGTGTCAGCACCCTGTACAGTTTCACTGGGATGTGGAGGTGAGGTACTTGCTTTATATGTGTTTACAAACATTTTCATTCTCTGTCTTGTTTAAAGATTAGCTTGGTACAGGTATGAAATACTACAAGTGTTGTTTTATAGAATCACTTGAATGTTAACTACTCCCACCCCCACCCCCACCCCCAAATACAAATCGTCTGTGTAGTACATACAGAAATGTAATAAAATAAATGTTCATAAGTGAAGTGTGATGCTTTAGAAGGTTTTTTTTGCAGGTTTCTTATGAATGTGGAAAAGGTTAAGCTTCACTGATTATTGCATGCAATTTCTCATATCGGCCATGAATTTAAAACACTCAATTCAAAGGTTAGTTCTGTATGTTACTGAGTTTGTTTGACATGAAAGAGACCCAAGATTTAAGTTGAACCTTCTATTCCTCTAAGTGGGCACCATGGTATTACTGCATAACCAGTTCTGTTCTGATTATCTTTTTTGTCAGTTTTAGCACAGAGGGGGGATAATATATTGCAAACCAGCGTCGTCTTCAATATTTTAACAGAAACCTTAACTTTGACCTCTGACTTAATATATGGCTTATCCTAGGGTATTTAAATGAGTTGTCCAATAAAAATGTACCATTTCACGGCAACATTATTGTGGGCTATATCAATGATAAAGAACAGAACACACACTGCACAGTGCACCTGTGCTGTAATATCTTTGTAAAGAAATTGTAATTCATTACACATTAATTAGTGAATATGCAAACTTTATCTATTTGTACTAGCAGAATATGCTTGACGACTTTCAGGAACATGACCTAAATGTACTGTACAGAGAGACGGGTGAAAACCCTTGTAAATGTGTCTTTTATCAGACATACTTTTGTGGAATATCTTAATGCTTTCGGCTAACCTTACCCCTCCAACACCACAATATGTGTATGTAAATATAATGAAGTGTATTCCAATGTACTCAAAAGAAACAGTGAAAAGAAGTTGAAGGTAGAAGTGCTGTAGCTGTTCTAATGCTGTTCTAAGAGTCTTAGTAATACAGTAAAACCTGTCTAATCCAGCCCCTCGACATACCAGCATTCTATATGATTCTGCATGATTTTTGGGTCCCGACCAGATCCCTATTGAAATGAATGGTGTGATACCCTCTACAATCTGGAACTTGTCTAATCTGAAATGTGGCATGATTTGTAACTCTTGTCTGTCTAAAACCTATGTAAATCTGACTGTGCAGTTTGTCACCGGGTCATGTGATTTTTCTTTTCCAAATTTAAAATGAGTATTTAAAAAAGCAAAAGCAAGATGTTGTGTATATACTCATGTATGTGCTCACTGTGCAGTAGTTAAACAGCCAATAAAATGTCTAAACTTCCACACAACGAGCTATCTCTTGAAGAAGAAAGTTAGCGCTTATCAAAAAAGATGAAAGCTTACCAAAACCAACACAAAAAGAGCCAAGTAAAAAATTCAGAATCGCAAGGCAAACCATTTTTAAAGCATCTGAGTGCCAGCAGAAAGAGCCTGAATCCCACATGCAGGTACAGGATGAGCTAGTGAACATCGTTCTATGGGAATGGTTTAAACAGGCTCATGCTCACAACAGGTACGATGTTATTGAGGCATTATTGTGTTTATTGTACTGTGTATGCACAGTAAAACAAAGTAATTTTTTTTTTTTTTTTTTTTTTAGTAAAATAGTTTTGTCATTTTACTTTTTTAGGTACAGTATTAGATTTTTCGTTACTCTGTAATCCAGCACACTGTATAATCTGGCACAATTTTCCGGCCCCAAACAGCGCTGGATTGGACAGCTTTTACTGTACCAGATAACAGTTTTAATAAACATAGAAAATCATTATTTTGTTCTGGATATAAATCTTGGTTACACAATAGCCTTCTGTGGTCTGAGAAAAGCATTCTTTCGGTAGAGTATCCAAGTAACAAACTGGCTAACCACAGACCAGTATATTGCTAGGACATTGCTAGGACAGATCTAAAGATCCATTATGTGTTGCTTTGTAACAAAATACAGTTTAATTGGTATGTTAATTTGAAAATGAGCAGAAGCAAACACATGAAAAAAAAAAAAAAGTGTATTGTGCTGTTTTAGTTTGCCTTTGCCTTTATTTTAAAAGCGTACTTTACTGAATTCCACTTACACAGAGCTCCTATAATGTTATAATGCCAACTATCTTCTTTTGCAATTGTGAACACAATCAATAACTGCTGGGAATTACAGTACACCAGTTACATTTATACAACATGCATTAAGAGATCTAACATCAAATAACTTTTTCATATCCGGTGGTTGAATCAATCTTACATTCATTCAAATTCAGCAGCAGAATGACTGGGCCAATCGAGTGTTCAGAATTACGCTGCGTTGCTAAGCAGATGCAGAGCTTGATTTAAGAAAAGTAATGATCTAAATTCAATTGTTTAATGTAGATTTAAACATACTTTATTTTCCATAATTATCCTTGTTATATACTGTCAACAGAATACCCCATAAACATCCTTAGAGTGCTGTGGTTATGTCACTCATGAGGATAACCAAGTTTCTTAATCCCTTTGGGGGCTCGTGGGTTATTTGACAATCTTCCTTCGTGGAATAACTACAGGACCGTTCATGGTGTATCCTTACAAAGAGTGAACTCAAACAACTTTTTTTTTTAAAGTCTATTCTTTTTTATCAACAGTATAGCATTGTCCCAAATATCAAACTTTGTTTTAGTAGTAAACGCACTTTGTTTGAAGGAATGCTAATTATCTACCCATGAGATGTAAATGTTTGCTGACAGGGACATACTGGAGGTGTCCTTCTGTTTGTCTTTGTGTCACAGATTTTTTTTGAGAAGCGAGATCAGATTGCTTGTCAGTACATTATACTTTTACTGCAAACCAATTTATCAGCTTGCCTGCTGATGCTCCTAATTTACCAACGATTATCTGTATTTTATGACGTGGCGCAGTGAGTGATTTACACTAGTTTGTCAATGTTTATCAGGATAAGACCCTAAAGATGAAAACAGCCTAATTTCCAATCTGTTTGGATGCAAGTGAAATCCAAATGTATTCCCTAAAAGTGAAAAGGGTTGGCAGTACTGGGATTATAATGTAATTTTATTTTTTCAATCTTCTTTCTGTCAAGAATCCCCTCCAGCTCAGATCTGAGTAGCTATAATGCTGATGTTTCTCATTTGTTATACATGTTCCCCAGACTTACATACATTACTGTAATTTATTCATGATAGGATTGGATAGAAATCTCTTTCGAGAATTAAAAAGATAAATGAATCCCAGCCTGAATGTGTGCCTGAAGTACTGGGCTGTATTATGGTTAATCACACTTTTAAACTGTTTTCCCCTTATCCAGAACCTGTGATGCTTATTTAGTAAAAGAAGCCGAAAAGGACAATCTTTGAACGAGAATAAATCCAATTAAACAATTTTTGAAGGGATTGCTTCTGAATGCTATTGCTGATTGGGAAGTGTTAATAACTGCTTGTGGCAAAGTGCCCACCCCTTTATATTTATTTATGTATGTTTTTTTATTGTTGTTGTTGTAATTATTATTATTATTAGTATTATTATTGTAGATTTATGCAGGCGGACAAAGCCGTCCGTCTTAGTTATTATTTTGAGATCACGGCGAAAAGCTGTGTGTTTGTTTGTTTGTTTGTTTCATTTAGTTATTTAAAAACCCTGTGCAGCCGGTGACCATCTCCCGAGTTAATTAATTGACTAATTGTTGCTAATCGGGAGATGGTCACCTGTATAAAAACGTGCAGCTTTTCTGCACTCGGGGAGAGAGTGTTCAGTGAGTAAGGAACGGGAGTTAAGGAGAGAAGAGAAAAGCGAAAACAACTGCTATTGTGCGACAATCGCCAGCACAATATTTGTGAGCACAATTGTTTGTTTGTTTGTTTGTTTGTTTGTTTGTTTTGTTTGGCCAACGTGCCCTTTTGTTTCTGTCTTTTGTTCTGTTTAAATATTTTGTTTTATTATTTAATAAACACGCTGAGCGCCGGTAGCGCTACAGTTTTGCCCAGCACTTCTTTGTTTATGATTTACTCCTTCCTGGTCTGTGACATCACTGCAACCACTCTGACACACTGCTACAGTAAAATATTCAAGAAATGGACAGATAGTTTTAGTATTACTAAAATAAACTTTTGAGTTTCATTTCCACTAGAAATCAGTTGCATTAGTTGAAATGCTTTTATAGTTTACAAATCATCATATTCTCTATTACCTTTTAAAAGTGTACTGTGGTGGAAGTATGAAAACGTGTAGGTATGCATAGGAAAAGCATATTGAAAGCATGGTGAAGCAAGCTTGATAAAAAACATGAAAACATGAAATAGTGTTATAAAAATCATGGTTGGTATGACAAATGCATACTGTTGTTGAAGCACAAGAAAAGCATAGTGCTACTGCAAAGGACTACACATTTACCATGCTAAATTATACCATTGATAAGAGGGGAGACTTTTCCGGTTTTGTTTGGGTGAAGATTGTTTTTTCATTATTAACAAGTATTTATGGAATTAAAATTATATTTTCAATGCATTACTCTTTTTCCAAATGATTTATTAATTACGCTTTGGAGGTGATTTGTATGTTGAATGTATTGTGGAACTAGCTCCTAGGGCCTTAATTGATGGCATGGTGCCTCTAATTAAATAGCAATAGCACTAACAGTGGCTGGATTTAAATAATTATGGCTGTAATTAAAGCCCTGTTGGCCTAGTCAGTCAGTGTGATTTAATACAAATTTCAGTTCTCAATTATCAGCTAAAAAGGATCACAATAATCACAATGATCTTAAATTATATTTGAACTTTCATCGATTTCCTCTCTCCTCCTACATAGTGCAGTAGTTACCCCACCATTCATTTTGTGGACAAGTTTGGGACAATCAGCAGAGAGAGAGAGAGAGAGAGAGAGAGAGAGAGAGAGAGAGAGGAACAAATTGGTAGATAGCAGCAACGCATATTACAATGCAATTATTGTTGATTAATACAGTTAGCAATAATAATGTTTTCCTTTACTTGGCAATCACATCTGTTTTCCAGTGTCGTTCTCTACATACTTCCAGCCATAGAGATGTCCTGTAAGTTGCCTCGGCTGTTGTATGTGTTAACCTGCATCCCCTCTCTAGTTTCAACATTCAACAGTACAGCCCACAGACCCTGAAAAGTTTCATATCCTTTACTAAACTATCTGGTTTTGTTCATTGTTAGTGAATAATTAATAGATCTACACACTAGGCTCTAATTTCCTGAGAATAATTTCTTATTTCTTGAAAACATTTCTCTCATAATCTGTGCGGGGGGCATTTCATGCAAAATATAAAGTTACAAACTGCTTTTTTGCTTTAAAAACAATATGTTCTACCCACATACTACCCTTTTTAATATTGATTTTAACATGCATTCAGCCCCAGGATGTAATTTCTTTTGAAGCAGATATCCCCAAAATGTATATAATGTGCTTGGAAATATTCAGAAGCAATGTTATTGAATTTCTCTGCTGAATTATGTATGAATTAGGCAGAGGGGTGTTAGAAGAACAATGTTTGGTTTTCTGCTTTTTATGCCTTAATGGTACTTACTATTTAAAGTAGCAGTGTCAAAAAAATAAATGACGCACTTACTTGACGTACCCCCTCGACACATGTACATATACCGGTAAAAAAAATCCACTGGCTTCTTTGTATGTCATTGCTGTGGTGGTTTTTTTTCTTTTGCACAAACCAGCCACCTATCCATCATAATTAGAGCAAACTTAACACTGCAAATAATAGTTTACCGATTGTGTCTCACGCTTACTAATACGCATACCATGTACGCCGACAAACAACGTACATCACCAGATGGCAACGGATCTCGTCCAATAATATGCAAACTTAGCGCCATCTAGAAACTCTGACATGCCAGGAGGTTTCAGCAGAAAAAAAATATCCTAAACCTTCTCACGCCCCCCCCCACCCCCAGGATACATTCTGTGCCCCGCATGAGGGGTGCACCCCCCAGTTTGAGAACCCCTGACCGATTATACTGAATAAAAGTTAGTTTTTTTATGGGTTTAGCTGCCAGTATAGCAACATTTATACAATGCTTTCCACCATATACTGTGTTATGACAGTTAATATCAACACACCTTTGATTCACCTCCACTATTTAATACCCCTCCCTAACGATCTTTGATTGTTAATACTGCTCTTTACATAAAAATACTGTTCAAAACATAACAAAGGGATTTGCGATTTTACTCGAGACCCCTAACTTAGTGATTATTTGCTTCATACAAAATCTGAATCAATATACCAGTAGCATTATTTGAGTGCTCAGAGATTAGATTGCTGGTGTGCATATGTGTTCATGAATCACTTAGTCTGACAGTGCCCAACCCCCATACTCATTATCAAAATCTTCCTTAATATTCCATCTTTTACTTTCCCATCTTGTCTTGCATTCATTTCAGTGATTAGGTCACCGGCTAAAAGGACAAATTAACAACACTTTATTTGCCTATAAGACTGTGAAGGCCAGAGCTCCTTCAGTGACAACTGGGTGGAATGTCTGCTTTTACTCCGATGAGAATGTGGTTACAAGTTTTGACTTTGGCCCAAGGTGATAGTAGTGAACTCTTAAACCTAATGGATTCCACAGGAAGTTACTGGAAATGATCACACTCCTTTTGAATTTCAGTAGTCACCTTCAGTTCGTACTGAGACAGATCATACTTACAAGTCACAACGCGTAATATATCACACAGTATTTTGATCATTTGTCTCAATTCTGAATTATGGATACACTAATCCAAGCACCTGATTTAATATTTGCTTCAAGTTTCTTTAGAAATGTAAGCTAAAGCAATGACTGTCTAATGATGCTCTTATAAAAAAAATAACCATAGTAAAATCATAGCAAAGTGTAATAAAATATAGTGTAAGCATTGTATAGCATAGGTACACCTTGTAAAGCCCATAGAGCATTAAAAAAAAAACATGGTAAACTACGGTAAATACATAGTATAACCAGGGGAAAAATATGGGAGAACTGCAAAAATGTATTCCTTCCAACTTTATTGAGGGCTCTGTACTCAATGGATACAAGGTTCAGCATAATTAAACCTCTTCTGACACCCTGCACGCCCAGTCAGAATACAAAAAACTAGTCAGAGTCCATCACATGCACCCAGTTACAGCCAGCTGTTAGAATCGGGTTCTATCGTGCTTTTTTCTCACTATCAAAGTTTGATGAGTCGCCTCTCAGAATTCCCTTCAAATGCACAGTCATTTCAAAGTGGTGAGATCAGTCGTACACCTACTGTACCTCAGCCACTTAACAGTGTTATTCACTTCATCAGACGTTACCCTCTTTTCAATGAACGACAAAGGACTAAAAATAAGTTGGCTATAAATAGTAAAAAAAAAAACTGTAACTTTAACACTGTAAGTGTCATTTTATGGTGTATATTATAAAAGACAATAAGGTCTTCCTGGCTAAAAGCTGTTTGCTATTCCATCTTTTCTCTGCCAGTGGGTATTGTACACCCTGGATCTGATCATCACCTTGATGTCTCCAATCTCTCTGTCTCAGATATCTCTCTCTCTGACCATTTCTTAATCACTGCTAATATTAATCTCCCTGCTCCTTCATCTGCTCCTAATACTGTTGTCTCCTTCCGTCCCAAGGATGGATGTCCTCTTACCTATCCAGATGCATGCAGTCTGTTTTCTATGCTGGACGCAGTGGTGTTGCAAACCCAGTCACATGTGGTGTCCCCCAAGGATATGTTCTTGGCCCCCTTCTCTTCAACAGCTACATGCTTCCTTTGGGTCACCTCATCCGCCAACACAGCCTCACGTTTCACTCGTATGCTGACGACACCCATCTCTACTTAAAACTCGACCTCGGTAGCCCCTCTGCCACGGTCCAGCTCTCGGCTTGCATTCAAGACATCGAGGTTTGGATGTCTGCCAATTCTTTTCAGCTGAACACTAGCAAATCAGAACTCCTTCTAGTAGGATCTAAAACTCAACTTCAGAATCTCAACATAGCTGCCCTGAAGCGCGGAAACTATCTGCTGCTGCCTTCCCCCACAGTACAAAGCCTTGGTGTACTTCTTGACAGCAACCTCTCCTTTGATGCCCACATCTCCTCCGTGGTCAAATCTTCCTTCTGCCATCTTCGAAATATCTCCAAAGTCCGTCCCTACCTTTCCCTCCCTGATGCGGCGATACTTTGTCATGCTTTTGTCTCCTCTCGACTCGACTACTGCAACTCTCTATATGGTGGTCTCCCGGCACGCACCATAAACCGACTGCAGGTAGTTCACAATGCCGCTGCCAGTATCCTTACCAGATGTAAAAAACGTGATCACATCACCCCCTGTCTTGCCCAGCTGCACTGGCTACCTGTAAAGTTCAGGATTATTTTCAAAACTCTCCTGTTCACCTGCAATGCCCTTGATCACACAGGTCCTGAGTACCTCTTCAACCTGCTGACCTGCTATGTCCCTACCCATAAGCTGAGGTCCTCTGACTGGACTGCTTGTTATCCCCAAGCAAAAGTGTACCACACTTGGAGAACGCTCTGACTCTTTGGAACTCTCTCCCAGCTTTGGGAGAGAGTCGCAAGCTTTAAATCAACTCTCAAGACGCACCTGTTCTCTCTTGCTTTGCATGCTCTTTAAGCCTGATATCTGCTATTAGCTGCTGTGTTGCTGCTACTATTTCATGTATTATGCTGCTATCATGTATTATGCACGTTCCACTGTATTTAATGTATTATGCATTGGTGTTTTTTTTTACTGTATATCATGTATTATGCACTTCTCTGTATTTAAAGTATTATGGATTTTGGCGTTACTGCATCATGTAAAGTGCTTTGTGATGGTGGTCCACTATGAGAGCACTATATAAAATAAAGATTATTTGATTGATTGTTTATAACAGCTACCCAGCCTTGAATGTTTTTTTTTTTCTTTCTAGAATCACTTTTAAATAATGTGTAAGGCAGCTAGTAACATTTTCCTGAAACATTATAATTGGTGTCAATGTATCTGCCCAGTCCTGATTGTCATGCGAAGTGCCAACTGGCACATGTAAAAGCTAGAGAAATAATCGTTTTAGCTGAAGTGTAGTTTTCATTGTTTTAATATTAGAAACATTTGCAGCCAAAACAATGATATATTGAACAACACTTGGCTATGTCTGCAGTCTTAAAAGTAAGTATGACAGCATTACAAACAATCCGTGGCTAGAATTCAAGCAGGTCACTTTCAGATTTCAGCACAAATGTGC
This sequence comes from Acipenser oxyrinchus oxyrinchus, assembly GCA_030684275.1. Lineage (NCBI taxonomy): Eukaryota > Metazoa > Chordata > Actinopteri > Acipenseriformes > Acipenseridae > Acipenser > Acipenser oxyrinchus. Next base: position 15,698,134 of record CM060251.1, read on the forward strand.
TGTGTGTGTAGGCGACACCACAATAACCCTGTTGCTGGGGATAATATTTCACAACCGTGAATTAATTGATTTAGTATCCACATTAAAGCTTTTATAAAAAAAAAATTGTGAAGACACACGTCACGCATTTGATGTTAATAATACACAATCATGCAGCTTTAATCACCTACTGTGGATAAAACAAACCATTTAATTTTAATTAAGCGAGATCCTGCTTTGTGATTCTTTCGCATAATTTACCATTAATCATATATTCACAGTTAAGGAAATGATTCAGAATTCTTTGTCTTTTGATTCATTCAAGTACTGTATGTTCTGTGCAAAATAAAGGCTTGCTGCACTGCACACCTGTATTATTATTATAATCACAGAAAATAGTAATTGCAGACCTTAACCTTCATAGAAATAGCACATTTCTCAGTGATTTGGAGTGTAAAGTGATGTTTAAGTTGTCTCACATTCATTTAAGAATTCCTGTCTTGACAAAACCCATTTTAATAGTGTCTCAGTTCTGTTTCAAGCTTATAACACAGCAAGTGTAACAGGGTGGAGGCTGGTCGAGACCCAGCGACCTTGCACACTGCAAGCAAGCTTGTTAGCCACTATGCAAAAGAGCTTACCAGCATTTATGGTTTTAACCTCATCCCAGCCCAGCAACACCGGCCAGTATCTGCAACAACAGTGCATCACACACTGCAACATTGCACGTTGCACACGCTTATAACACTCTCGCTGTCACAACAAGTGGCTACATTGCACGGGGTAAATGGTATATCCGTGGCAGGGTATTGCCTCTCCACCATTGTTTCAAGCTCAATAAATGTTTTTCTGTGTTTCCATTTTAAATTCAGTGTCAATTCATTAATGTGATGACTGCATGTGGCAATGTGCCCCGCCCCTGTGTGCATTTGTGTGTTATATGTTGTATGTTGCGTGTGTTAATGTTGGTGTATTGTAGTTGGTACACAGGATATAAATGGGTGTGTGCAGCACGAGTATTTAAAATGTATAATTGTATTTAGGCAGGGCATTTAAAGTATTTAATATGTGAGCACGAGGTTGCACATAATTAATTCACATGCTGGGATTCAAGTGAATAATTAATTAGTAATTGAATCCCGGCACAACAGTATATACAGATGCACGTTTTACTCACTCGGGGTTGTGTGTTCGGTGAGTGGAGAACGGGTGTGGAGAGGAGAAAGGAAAGTAAAATAACATAAATAATAAGTGTTTAAACTCACCGTGTGTGTTTGTCTGTCCGTGCACCGTTTGTTAAGTGTTAGTCCGTTTTGTTTGTCTGTTTTATTTGGCCTCAAGTGCCGTGTCCTGTTTTCTGTTTAAAACCTTTTTATTTATAATAAACCGGCGCAAGCAAGCGTCTTCATCATCATTTCATTCCATCTGTCCTGTGTGTTATTTATCTTCTGGTTCTGATGTCACCGCTCAGCCAGCTGTGTGACACTGCATCACTCACTCATTCATGTCCACGTACTGTACCTGTGTGCCAAAATATGTGATAGTCACCATTTGACACCAAATGACTCATTTATGTGATTGTGACAGAGAGCGAATGAGTCCTAGTCAACAATCTCCCTCCCGACCTGTGAGGGCGCTGTATAATAGGAACAGGGTGCTCCGGACTGGATGGTTTGACAGTTCATTCCAGGGTCAGTTGGAAGTTGGCCATCCAGAAAGGGGGCGGAGCCACAATACTAGAAGTCATCGCCTTAATGCTCTAGGCGATGTGTCAGTCATGGATTGGAGGATACATGATTGGACCCGCCACTTAAGGAGGCGTCACTAAGGGTATTTCAGGGGATGTGGCCAAGCAATCTACTCTGTAGTTATGGTTACAAGCGAATGGACCGAAAACATATCACCATGAGTGTTGTATTTTGTTGTATGTCTAACCTGTTTATTTATAATTTGTTAGACGGATAAACACCCGAGAGCTGTCACTGTCAAGCCAGCCTTAACCCCGGATTACGACTACTGCACCAGTCACTATTCGCTGTGTATTCACCACCAGCACGAGATCACCGTGAAAGGACGCGGAGCCGTGCCGGGACATTGCCTTTGTTTATTATTATTTTGGGACTGAAACACAGTATTATTTCGCTGAGCAAACTACACATTGGTGTGTAGTTGCCAGCGCTATTATTGAAAGGTGCCAAACCGTGAAACAGAAAATAAAAGAACTGTTTGCACCGTAAATTCTGTTTATGCGTTATTATTAGAGCACTACATCACCTCTACACCTACTCACTACTAACCACTTTGCCACAGTGATCAACTTGCTTTAATATTCTGAAATAATGACAAGTGAAGTTTAAGAAGTGTGTAGGGATCTTTCTTTTGTTGAAGGTATTCATTCTTTTTCTTTTTGATGTAGGACTGCACCGTTGGCTTATCAGGTGAGTCACAGAACTGATGTATCTTCTATTAACCTTCTCCGCGGAGAATCTTGTACAGCACAAGCCTCCAGTGATAAATGAAGAGCACATCCCATAAAGAGTGCTTTTGAAGGATCCACAGAGTGCTGATTTCAGTTTTTCATTTGGCTCCACTGAATACTGTAAGAAACCATTCAAGATTATGACATATACTTGCCATTTAACAGAACAGGCTCTGGCTTTTACTTTTCTGAGTTTTAAGGAGGAATATTTAAACACAATAACCATTTACATGAACCGTGTACTTGATAGTGTACAAAAGCAGATGGAATCAACAGAGATGAAAAATCACAGTGCCCTAAAATTGTTCTGGAATCAATTCTGAAATGTCCCTTCATGAATGCTCATTTTACATTTAGCCCATAGCATTTCACTATATCATGGCTAGTCGCCCAGCGATTGTATAGATAATCATCTATATTGCAGGACTTATCCCACAGAGAAAAGATACATAAAGAAGAAATGTATGCACAAAAAAGTGAAACTTTGTATCAATCTTAATTTGGCAATAACAGGTTGTCATCTGATCTAAATGAATAGATTTAGATTAATTTATATTTTTATATTTGGAGGCATCCTGTCTGTTTGTCTGTATATATCTTGAGTTGTGCTTGTCTGTATATATCTTGAGTTGTGCTTATCCAGTTGTGTTTAAACTTGTAATATATAGATTTACCACAGACAGCTTATCGTTTGCTGTTCAGCGTTTTTTCCTGCTGAAACAATATAGATAAGCCAGCATGGGAGGCATGGAAGTGCAAAAGTGGATGAGACCTGAACTCCAGAGCATTTGGAGAAGTCAAACATTTGAAGACAGGTTTATGTAACTGTCCTGAGACTCAATATATCAGAGAATACTAGTCAGCAATCTTCATGTTATTCCAGGTTGTTAGCATTCAGCCTTGAGCACATGATTGATAAAAAAAAACTCTAACTCTAATTCACTTTTCAGTACTGAATACTTGTTTTTCTGCAGTACTGAACAATTATATATATATATATATAATTGTATAAAATAAATGTATAATTCTACAATTATTTATTTCAGCATTTTTTTTGCAAAAATGCCAATTCAAAAGTATTCATACCCTGACTAGGAAAATAAAATGAATAGCTAGTTGAGGCACCTTTAGCAATAATAACCTATTTTAAACGATTAGGATATTTGTCAATGAGCTTTTGGCATGATTCTTTAGTGATTTTTGACCATTCTTCAACGCAAAACTGTTTACGAGTTACAAATTACAAGGACTTCTCTTGTGCACACCCTTCTTCAACTCATACCAAAGACTCTCAATCGGATTTCGATCGGGACTGACTAGGCCATTTCAGAACCTTGATTTTATTCTTCTTTAACCATTCTGAAATAGATTTTGATGTGTGCTTTGGATAGTTGTTGTGTTCGACCATCCAGTTGCGCTTTAAACCAAGTTTTGTAGCGGAGGGTTTCAGATGATTGGCCAATATCTTTGGTATGCTATGGAATCCATTTTACCATGTATTGGAACTAAACTTCCTGTGCCATTAAAGGAAAAACAGCCCCATAGAAGGATATTACCACCTCCATGCTTGACAGTAGGTATGGTGTTCTTTTCTTTGTTCGCCTCATCAGACTTTCTCCAAACGTAACGACTATCAGCGTGACCAAATAGTTCAATTTCTGTTTCACCACTCCACAAAACCTTTGACCAGAACTCATATCCATCATTCAAATGCCGTTTTGCATACTTTAAGCGATTGTCCTTCTGACATTTTCCTAAGAGTGGCTTTTTCCTTGGCCTGCGACCATTGAGACCTTCACCATGCAATACTCCGCCTATGGTTGAAATGGAAACCCCAGTCCCACTTTCAGCCAATTCACTTTGAATATCTTTGGCAGTCAATATCGGATTGTTATTAACCTTCCTCACAATTCTTCTGCTTGTTCTTGGTGAAAGAACCTTCTTTCTTCCAGACCGAGGGAGCATTGTGACAGTACCATGAGTCTTGTACTTCTTGATAATAGAAACAATAGTTGAAATTGGGATACTCAAATGCTTGGAAATCTTCTTGTATCTTTCTCCAACTTTATGACAATAAATCATTTTCTGTCTAAGGTCTTCAGATAGCTCTTTACTTTTTCCCATATTGACTTATAGGTAATGACAGCACTCATCCTATGGCTAACCCTTTTGTACTCTCTAAGAATGTTCACCTACAATCCACCATTTTCTAGACTTTTCTAGAATTAGGTTCTGCATTATCATATTCAAATTTCTAGCACCTTGTAGACAATACTATCATAGCATCAAAGGGTATGAATACTTTTGAATTAGCATTTCTTTCCAAAAAATTGCTGAAATAAATAATGTATTTATTGAGTCGAGTAGAGTTGAGCTGTAGAGTTTAAGGTCCCTGAATAAAAAGGCACTAGGACATAAATCAGTTGCTTTTAAAGGCCCTGATAGCTGGAACTGACTCCCCTAGATTAAGAAAAAAAACATAATGCTTTTTTTTTATATAAACAGCACTGTTTGAAATGAATTATTGAGTTATAAGTTTTCAATATTGTATGAATTGTGTTATGAGTGAATTGTATCTCTTGCATGTCTTTTTTGGGACACAACAATAAACAAGATGTTTTCTCAGAGGGTTTACCCAGTTAATACAAAGTAATTATAATATAGCTTAGACGCAAAGTACAAAACGTAGGGGATAAATATAGGAAACTCAGTGTAGTGCTAAATTCAATTTTGGAAAGTGTAGCGGATGTAGTTATAAAGTTCTTTCTGCTATCGGTGGGTAGAGCCAGGTGTATGCCAAGTGGAAGAATGTTAGTTCAATTATGCAAACTTCCTTTTAACTAAAAACATAACATTTTGTAAACATATTATGTCAGTTATTTTTTCATTAGACACGGATGGGTTCTCATTGCTTCAGTTTTCTATGTCTCCTGAGAATACCTGTCTATTATGCACTGTTTTTTGCATGGATGTTTGATTTTTAGAATTATAAAAATAGAAAGAAATTACTTGCAAACTCATAAACACCCATAAGACTTGCATACCTTTATACTCCCTAATCGTATTGTTGTTCACATATTATTGGTTTTGTTATGATTACTGTCTGTGCCGGATTTCAGCTTTGCAAACCTACAGCTTTGCTACCAAACTCCTTGGAGGTGATTGAAATAATACCCCCAGATCTCATTTAAAGACATTTCTCTCATTTTATTAAAATATTACAGGCAGGGTCATTCCAGCTCAAATGGAGCAAGGGGGGTGCTGGACAATATCCATATGAAAACAGATATTCAAATGAGTATCTGCCACCACAAAGAGATGGGATTTTAGTCAAGACTATCAAGAGTAAAATAGACCAGCTTTTTAGGGCTTAGAATTTTAGTTTTGCAGATAAGCCAGAAAGCTGGTATGTGAGATACACAATCTATTGGTTTTATCTATTGGTGCATTGACACTGTGAAAGAAGAATAATGCATGGTACGCTTACCTCTTGCGTTCATCTGCCTGACTTTGATCTACTCTTTAATTGGTAATAAAGCACAGAAGAGCATTCAAAGGAATTTGATAGCTGGCAGCTCTATGCTTTTCTGTATTGATCCTTTAGCTTTCATGTGCCACAAGTTCAGATCTTGGCAGGGGACTTGGACTTTTGAGGAGTATAAAGAGAGATTTTGTATCTAATTTGAGCTGGTCTTCAGTGATGAGAAGAACTGGTGTCCTCTGGGTGGGGAGGAGGTAGAGGGAGAAACTAAAGCTAGAAATATCCTGCAACAGTGGTTCTTAATCCTGGTCCTGGGGGACCACTGCCCTGCTGGTTTTTGTTCCAACCAAGCTCTCAATTACTTAATTGAACCCTTAATTGATCTAATAATTAGCTTAATTTGACTTTTTAAATACTGTAGCTTATAAAAGGTTGGAGAATTTAAGTTCCTTATACAATTTTATAGCTAAATTGAAATCTCCATCTTTTTTGAAATAATTAAAAAGCTCAGATTAGTAAAATTATTAGTTCAATTAAGGGTTCAATTATGTAACTGAGTGCTTGGTTGGAACAAAATCCAGCAGGGCAATGGTCCCCCAGGACCAGGATTGAGAACCACTGTCCTACAAGGTAAGACTGCAAAACCTGACGGACAGCTAAACCAGAAACCGGCATTGATTGGGACACATCTCCCTTTTTAGATGTTTAGCTTCTGTATTAATGGTACAAAGGTAGAAGCAAAGTGCAAGGAATTAGCAGAATTAGTACAAGGAATTCTAAAGAACAGAAAAATATATAGTAAAGCAAGGTTAAAAAAACCAACAAACATGGTAAACTAAGTTAATAATCTGCTAAAGTCTCTTTCACAGAGCCACAGACCCAAAGCACAGCAGTTCGAGGAACTGCAGCTAGTGAATTAAGAAACTGGTCCATGGGGCTGCCGAGTGGCGCATCCGGTAAAGGTGCTCCATGTGGAGTGCAGGATGCGTTCTATAGCCTGGACGTCGCCGGTTCGAGTCCAGGCTATTCCACAGCCGACCGTGGACTGGAGCTCCCAGGGCGGCGCACAATTGGCGGCGTCGCCCAGGGGAGGGAGGATTAGGTCGGCCAGGGTGTCCTCGGCTCACCACACACCAGCGACCCCTGTAGTCTGGCCGGGCGCCTGCGGGCTTGCCTGTAAGCTGCCGAGAGCTGCGTTGTCCTCCGACGGCTGATGGCACACGCTTCCGAGGACAGTATGTGTTTGTCTTCGCCCTCCCGAGTCAGTGCAGGGGTGGTAGCGGTGAGCTGAGCTTAAAAAATAATTGGCCATTCTAAATTGGGTGGTCCGGCGGTAGATGATAGCAGCTTCCCAGACCCTTCACTTGGGTCTTCTACACATGCGTTCTCTCCAAGCCTGGTCCAACAGTCAGATTTTTCAGCCTGCATTGAATCCAGGCCACCTGTTAACAGTGTTTTGGCACTGTCTGCAGACGCTATCCTGGTGGACACAGCCTGCTCACCTGCACTTAGGCGTTGTGCTGGGCAGCGTTACCAGAAGAGAGGTTATCATGAAGGATGCGTCCAGCCTCGGCTGGGGTGCCGTGTGGAACGGCAAGGGGAGTGCAAGGAGTAAGGAAACCCCTGTGGCAGGGTCTCCATATAAATATTTAGGAACTGCAGACAGGGTTTCTAGCCTTGCAGAATTTTTACAGAAGGTTCAGGGGAGACACATGCTCGTCCGGACAGACAACACTACTGTGGCAGCTTACATAAACCACCAGGGCGGCCTCAGGTCCCCCAGTCTCCACCAGGTAGCCCGCAGGCTGTTGCTTTGGGTGCACCATCACCTCCTCTCACTGCCCTGGGTGACAAATTGGGCAGCGGACCTTCTTTCAAGGGGAGCCCAGTGCCTCAGAATGAAGGCTTCACCCAGAGGTGGTGAGCCTCATCTGGCAACGTTTCTGGAGAGCACAGGTGGACATTTTTTCCTCCCAAGAATCAACCCATTGTCCCTTCTGGTTCTCCATAACGGGAGCCAGGGACCTGCTGGCCCAGGAGACTCTGGTTTTCAACCCTGATATAGCTCCTGAAAGGCCAACCGTGGGAACTGCCGAAACGCTGCAACCTGCTCAGTCAGGTGCGGGGGACATTGTGGCATCCCAACCCATCGAGCCTGCAGCTCTGGGTCTGGCCCCTGAATGGCACTATTTGAGCCATCTGGGGCATTCTAAAAGGACCTATTTGATGAGGGGAAATCCCCTTTACATTGAAGGTCTATTTGATGAGGGGAAATCCCCTTTACATTGAAGGTCTATTTGATGAGGGGAAATCCCCTTTACATTGAAGGTCTATTTGGCATTCATTTCGGCTTGTCACATAAAAATTGATTTAGTCTCCGCAGGAGCGCATTTCCTGGCGGGGTAATTTTTGAAAGGAGCTTGGTGGCTTCGGCCGCCTTTGAAGGTCCCTTGCTGGAGGCTTAATGTGGCGCTTGAAGCACTTATGAAGCCTCCCTTTGAGCCCTTGCATTCAGCGGAGCTGAAATATTGATCTCTTTCTTGCTTGTGATTACATCCAGTTTGCGGGTGGGTGAGATGCAAGCTTTTTCGATTGCAAAAGCCAGCTTAAATTTTGCCAGGGCCAAAGTCACATTTCACACTAATCCTGTTTTTTTGCCGAAAACCATCTCGGCATTCTACATTAACCAGACAGCGGAACTTGAGGCCTTTCATCCACCTCCTTTCCAGTCTGATAGAGAGCAGCAGCTCCATACGCTTTTGCCTGGTGCGGTCACTAGCGTATTATGTGGACAAAACTCAAAGTTGGAGGTACTGAGCAGTTTTTTGTCTGTTATGGGGCTAAGTCCCATGGGTAAGCTCTGTCTAAACAGATGCTATCAAGATGGATTACAGGCACAGTTAAGACTGCATATGAGCGAGACAACTTGCCCCCTCCAGATAAGCTCACTGCCCATTCCACCAGGGACTTGGCAACTTTGTGGGCTTTGATCCAGGGCACATCTGTCAGGGACATTTTTGATGCAGCAGTGTGGGCTACTCCCCATACTTTTACGTGGTTCTATTGGCTGAAAGTCGTGGATCCACAAAACCCTGGTTTTGGAACAAGAGTGTTAAGGCTGGCCTCGATCTCGACCCTTACAGCATAAACATAGAGTTGAGTTTTCCCTCAGTTGTTTAGCCCTATCATTGTACCATCATAACCTTGGTTCATTGAAATAGAAATGTAACCATTAACCTTCAAGGTCACTGCATCCATGATTGCAGCAGTCTTGAAGGAAAAATGATGACGATACTTGTGTCAGTGGTCGTTTATGCCCTTGGGGGTGTGTTGCTATATATATATATATTCATTTTTAGGTTAGACGATATTAAAGAATAAATACCCATGAGGTAATGGTTACATTTCTATTTCAGGGAACCAGGGTTATGATAATAACCTAACGTTTTGATTCTTGGACCCTTGCATGCATAGACGTTATCCTTTGGGCACCCTCTGCTGCAGCAAACCACAACTCAACTCCCGCTCTCGCAATAGAGATCTCGTTAAGAAGATGCAACAAATACTTAAATTAGTATATTTTCATTAACATATTTTCTCTTAGTGCATATGACAAAATATATACTTTGCTAAATGTCGCAACGAAAATGTAAATTGTGGTATGCGCTGCGACTGGGCCATCTTAGTACACCTACCCCTATATCCGATACTTTCCTTATGCTTTTGACAGCAATATAAAATGTAGCTGGTAACAATTTAAAACATATTCACATCCACACTAAATTGGAAACTGCTGAAACAAAAGACAAATGTACAAATACTTATAGCTTGCCATTTATTTTTTATATTTAGTGGTAAGCTCTGCACAGTACAGGGTTAATTTTTGCATCTTAATTTTTTTTTAAATGTTTTTATATGTACTTGACATTTTTACTGCCAAAATAACCGTTTTACTCTCATTACGCTGTTCTCAGATCTCACTTACTGCACAATTATGTTCAGCACAAATTCATTAATATTCATGAGACGTTTAGTACATCCAGCAACAATGTAAAACTATTTATTGGAAAACGACAAACTTGAAACCATTCAAAGATGAAAGTGCTTCTGCTGCTGCTCTTGCCTTGTTGCAATGATGTATCTGAAAAGCGCACAACACTCACAGTCCATCAGGCTTTTGACAGCCTGGTTAGAAAAAAAAAAATAAAAATGACAGGAGCTGGGGGTAAGTTACTGGCACACACATTTGTGTTGTACCCATTCTATTAAACAAGGTACTTACCTACCAAGCTACCTGTCTGTCTGTTGTGTAATTGGAAAGAAAAAGTATGTAAGTGAGGAACTACAGGTGCTGCTTTGGGGGAAACTACTGTAGCTAATTACTGTGTTAAACTGAGGCTGGCTGTTGCACAAGCAGATTTTGCAGGGTTATTTCTCTATACGCTTTTCATGATAAATAAATTGGAAGGTATCTCCATGGCAGACACTATTCTAAATATTTTCTGTAATAATGATGTTTAAGTATATTGGTACAATAAATGGAATACTGCATTAATACATAAGAGGTCCGGTTTAGTAAGCTTTTGCTATGAGCAAAGTTTTTCACATTTTAAAAAGATTATTGACTAAACGCTGACCAGAGTTTCAGTTAAGTTGCTGTTATATCGCTATGATTCGTAAGGCTTTGTTGAAACCGAACTTCGAAACCATTTGTGTTTAGGTGTTTTTCTAACCGACAGAGAAACAACTGCAGTTCAGTGTAAACATGTGTTTGAACTGGAAATGCAGACTCTGGGCTTTCAGTAATGTGCATTCAACAACAAATAATGTGTTCAGCTCAGTTCTGGTAATGAATACAGTTCAATTGTGATGTAAATGCTGATTGTTCAAACTAGTGTCCTGTTTTAAAATATGGTGTATTTATTTATAGTTGATTGGTGTCTGAGGTTCCTTTTATGTCAAATACAAGGGTGGATATAGCACTTGCAGTTGTTTTTTTTGGTCAGAGGAGTATGAGCCTTAGCAACTGATGCAAATGAAGGTTTTCCTTTATTGAAAATGTTTTACAGCTTTTTAAATCTATTATATTTAGAAAGATCCCACCTTATATTAAAAGCCCCCAATCCACAGGGCTAACATGCCTTATATAAAGAACAAGCTGCTGGGTACCCAGTTTATTAAACTACATTATTATAGCCCTATGTTATATTATTTGAGTATACCCGGAAGCATGGTGCTTGTCATGAATTTCCTTTCTTTGCCACACAAGAGTATGGCATATAGGGCCTCATTTAAGAAAGGGCACTAACTGCACCTGTAACATGTACATTACAGTAGTGAGCCGCAGGTGCACCATAAATCTAAATTTACTGTCTCATTTAGGAACAGAGAACGCATTAATTTACGTGCACAGTATTTGGCTAATTTACATACCATAGCGTGCACACTACATGCATTGTGCGCGATAATTTAATGTGTACGATGATGTCCCAGACTTACCCGTGACCACCGTGATATAAAAAGCACCAGCAGTCCAGGCATATCAAAAATGAGCGATCAACAGACGCACCCCTCTGCAGGAGACAGGCAGAGGCAACGCAAACTAGAACTGCATGCAGAGGAGTTCGAAATTCTAGTGGAGGAAGTTTATTTAAATTATAATACCTTGTTTGGTCCAGTGTTTTATTTAACCACTCTATTATTTGTAGCAGAACTATAAAATAAAATCTAAGAAATGATAACATTAATTCACGTTTATTCACGTTTAATATAACCTTTTATTTACACTTAATTTTCACTGCTCTGTATGAAAACTTTAATGCAAGTAATGCCTCCATGAACCACCTTGCAGATACTCAACTGATGTGGAAGCTAATTACTCCATTTACTAGTGTCATTAAAATTAGGCCCAAGGCTTTTCTTATTCAGAGGTTAAAATCTGAAGTGTTTACAGGTGTGCTGATTTTTACAACAAGGTGAATGTGCTTTCAGACGGGAGGGGGAGGGTGTCAGTATCCATTTCATTGCTTTGAATAATCTCTTTCAAAAGCCCTCTTTTAATTCTTTAATGCCAGCCTGTCACAGATTTTAAGATAAAGAGCTTTCTTCTTTAGTGCACACATCTAAGTAAATCACAGGGACTAAAAAAAAGAATTGGCTTTCAAATTGCTGATAACTGATCTCAGCATTATTTGTGTTACTAAAATCCCGACCGAGGAACCTAATACAACTTCAAGTAAACCCACACTTGCAACTGCATTAGGTCTAAAGAAGAGTAGTGTCAATTTCAAAATGACTTTCAAAGTATTATTATTATTATTTTTTTAACAAATAGGTATATTGTATATCTATCATTTTAACAGAGCTGTGCAGTGTGTTTAAGGCTGCATTTTTTTCACAGGCATCACGTTCCTTGAAATTTACCCATTGCCATGTAGTATGATGTACCCACTAATAATTCCCATTTCTGAAAGATTAGTGTAAATATACGTATTTTGTATCACTTAAAAATAAATACAGAAAATGTTGAACCTGGCAGCTGGTTTAGTTTGCTTCTGGTAAATGATTGAACACTGCAAGCTGCACAATTTCTTTAAAATGTCTTCAATGAAAAAGACACCAGCTGCTCAAAGATTGAAAATATTTCTGCTAAAGATCGCTCTGTCCAGTACAAGAAGGGGACATTTCACGTGTCTGTTGTTGTTTTTACATTTATGTATGTTTTTGTTTTGTTTGATAATTCACTGACAGTTAAAACAGAATGTCTTTAAAAGGTGGACACATTAAAAAATGAAATATTCTACAATTTAGCAATGTATGTTTCTCAGGTAAGTATTTAAATATTTTGGACATTTTTGGTATAATAGAGAATTATACATTATGAATGTGACAACACAATTTTTTCTTGCTTTAATAAATATTATGTTTAATCATGAAATATCTTGAAATACCTAATTTTAGACTGGGAAATAAGCCATTTTTTAAATGTGAAAACAATACAGCCCTACTCATGTTCATTATGTGACTGTAAAACAGGACTGAATGGCTTGGTTTATATGCAGTTATGAAACTCCTCATTTTCTCCCCATTGTTGTGAGAATGTGACCTTGCAACACATATCATGCACATTCCTCACGCTACAGGATGTGCGCAGCCAAAACATGGCACTGCTAAAAAGGGTGAATAAATCAAAGGGTGGATACATAAAAACTAAGGTTTCGAAAGCCGTACTGTCTGCTCACAAGACTTCAGCAGTGAAGAGCCTGTTTGTGACGTAACCTTGCGCAGCTTCTAAAAATATGCCATTTTGACATCACTACTGTGGTATTATGCCTTTTTTTTCTTCGAATGACTTGGGATGCAAATATAGCCTATATCCATGCATTTATATATATTGATTTGTCCTTTACACTTTTGTTAATTTTATTCATGGTGATCGGATAGCTGATTGCCTTATGCTTAAGACTTCTCAGTCTCTTAGCAGTAAGATAATGTGCAATTCATGTTACACAAGCCTTAAGTAACATCTATCATGGGCATCTGCAAAAAAGTAAGGTTTGCACCCTAAAAATTTATTAAATTAGCATAGCTGGGAATTCATGCCAGTGGTCTGCTATATTATTGCTGAGGGCTACCAACCTTAGCACCTGCAGGCTTGAGTGACCGTGAATAGAGAAAGAACAAAAACATGAACAAGAGAAAAAACAACTGTTGATTCCGCAAATGTGTTAAAAAAGACAAATATAAGGCTTAAATATCAGCTTGCTGCAAGACTTACAGAATGAAGATCCAGAAAGTTAAAAACAAATGCCCAGGTGGCTTAGCATCTGCCGAAGAATGTATTGAAGTTGTATGGGCTACCGGTATACTGGATCCCCAAAAACACACCAAAAAAACAAACAAACAAAAAAAAACATTCTACTAGCTAGAGCCTTGCTCTGTCCCTGCAGAATTCTGATTCATGTATTATTATTATTATTATTATTATTATTATTATTATTATTAAGAACATTATGTAATGGGAAAAGCTGGCGAGTAGGACAGCCTATTGTAGAACTACTACCAATATTTTAAAAATCATTCAATTTAAATTAGCTAATATTAATGCTAAACATTTTGACAGGATATTTTTTTATATCATTAACCTAGAGTGCTGGATTTATAGTGCACAATTTATATAAAATGTATTACTCACTGTGCTGAAATAATATTAACGTGTACACATTAAAATTATGTAAAACATAAATCTGTACAGTAGCCTCATACAGTATACAGTACAGTAATACAATCAAATGAATACCTAGCACATTTTCTTTTTATTTTAGCCTATAGACAAAATAAGTCATGCTGTTGGATTGTACACATAACTGTTCAATGCAAAAGTGATGAATTATTTTAAATCGAAACTAAATGATTTAGCACATTTCCTTTTCTTTTTTTTTTTTTACCATAGCCTACTAAGTACACAATTAACACAAAATAGATCATGGTGCCGCTTTGACACGTTATGATACTATACAGTACCTTACATATACTGCACGCACTGTGCATAAATACAAAAATATATAATTTATATAAAATGTTTTACAGTTTCTGTTGGTAGCAGTCAGACTTTCTTTGCAAAAGCAATTAAAGACTTAAAATTCTGAATTTTAACTGTAGTCCACATCTTGCGTTTCGAACCACTGGAGTCCGTCAGTATTTCTGAAAGCTTCTCGGCCTTTTCCCACCGATTGATTGCAATCAGTTAAAACTCTTCAGAGTGTGTTTAATGCTCTCTTTTAATCATGTACTTAATTTTAGCGATTTAGTGGCTACTTGTATCTGTTCTTCCATTTATTTTGGTCTTGTCTTTGGTGTCAGTATGAGAGCTGTTTGTTTTTTTTTCTAGTGTGTCTCTTTGGATCAATTCACAGTGACCTAGCATCACACTTAATTGGATATTATTGGGGGACATACATTGTGCCCGGCATATCCCAATGTACAAGATAACGGTATTTTTTATAGCAAGGGACTACTGTACCAAAATAGCATGTTACATGTTAACCAAGCAAATGTGAATCATCATTTATTAGTTATTGTATTTGTAAAATGTTACATCATAATTATAAGACCTATTTCATATGAAAACAAAACCAAAAAAATCAAATGTTTATAACAGCACAACATGCATTGTAAATGAGAACCTATGACTTACTGAAGGTATGCTAGCCTGAATTACATACCAAGACACATAATAATTCCTCCATTTGCATCATTTTGAGAAACTGCTGCGCTTCTGAAGTATAAATGCTGCATTTATGATTTTTTTATATTGCAGTAACATTGATAAATGCGACATGTCTCTGGTTTAATGGTTTTCTGTGTGCTTTCTTCTTTTGCATTTCCTGCTGCGTTTATTTGGAGATGCAGTAGCTTTTTAGTCACACAAGCCTGAATTCATACATTTCTTAGTCACCTTGTTTGTATAAATAAGCAAAATGGTCAGGTACACAGAAATATACTATAACTGAGAGATGTGCTGTTGTTATAAGATTTTCTTTTTTTCCAGCCGTTGGTTAAGGATACAGTGTATCCAATTGCTGTGAAAACATATATTAAAATATACCCAGATCAAGCAGATAAATTAGGGTTATAAGAAATAATGCTGGGGAATGTATGGCATTATCAATGGATACATCCTATAAGTCCATTTTATTTTAAACTTATTTTAGTTCATGACTAATGGGTGATTTTAGCAGCTGCCTACATTTTATAAGGAGAAGGAAGCCACCAGTTTCTGAAAGAGGGCAGCAGGGTAGCCCCCACCCCCCAATTTGAAAACACCCCACTGGTGTTTCACTTGTGACCTGAGTCGGACTCAAACCTAGGCCTCTAGAGGTTATAGCCATGTAAAACTTCTAAGTTAGCCCCCCTTGCCACCTATGAAGTTATACTTCTGATTAACAAACAAGTTCAAAATAAACATAGCATTATAACTACCACCAGAGAGGACATGAAAGAAGCAACAGTGCCTAAATATCTGATGTCCCAAAAGCATATGCGATTTAGAAAAAACAACCAGTGGTATGCATTAACATGTGAAATTAATCATTGCAGCAAGTCAATCTGCAAAGTGTTTCATGGGGGATTTCATCAAGGCATTTGACAAGCCTATGGAGAGAAAAAAATAAAGAAGCTCAAGTTCTCCTTTTATTCTCTCTTTTTTTTCTTCTGCAAAATGTTTGTGAATTGTTTTTGAAGTGATTCAGCTGTCATTTTATCAAAGTGTGAATGCAGAAAAGCTGGACATGCTTAAGATAAAATATTGGTTACAATCCAGTTTCAATGCAAATACTGGCAGCCTAAATGGAGAGATTTTTGGCATCACTTCTTGAAATGTATTTTTGTTTCCGACTGTAAGTCGCCCTGGATAAGGGCGTCTGCTAATAAATAAATAATAATAATAATAATAATAATAATAATAATAATAATAATAATAATAATAATAATAATCACCTCTGTATTATTTGTGTCCATAAGAGAATGTAGTAATTGGCAACCATGTTAAACTTTGCATTGGTATAGGAGTCCAAAACTTTGTTTAAAACATGGGTTGGAACCAATTGAAAACATATTCTCATTTACAATGATGACCCAGGGAATTGGTAGGAAACTTAACCATTATTTACAGTAGGAACAGTTTAAAGAAACCATAGCTTTATCCATTACACTGGCTTAACACCCCTGAAGAGTGCCCCCTACTGAGCCACCAACACCACTTGTAGCACCTCCTTTTTCTATGGAGGTCCCCCGTCTAAGTACTGACCAGTCCCAACCCTGCTTAGCTTTTTAGCATAGACAGGCTGCTCTTGTGGTCACAAAACAAATTACTTAAATTAATCCTGGGAGGTGTGGCAACAATCTATCCTTTTCTATTGTGACTAGAGTAATGCCAATATATGTGATATATAAAAGAAGAGTTGATATATAGAGAGGCCCTGGTGGAGACAATTTAATTAAGGATCTTAGAATTGTCTGTGGTGTGCAACGTGCTACATGGTTGTGTGTTCCAAGAAGAACTAAAGATAGAACAGTTATATCACTGTGGATGGTTGTTCTCCCACACAGATCTTTTATAATATCCGATTGTGACAGTGTGAAAATGGCCTATAAAAACACCCATTCTTGAAGAAATACTAAAAGCCATTTTTTAACCCTTGCAATTGGCCTCGGGGAGATTTATTGAAAATCACTTTCGCAGACTGCAAAGATGACAGCAGCTCTTAAAATGGAGTTAGGAGCCACCATTTATCTCGTTTTTAACCAATTTCTTCTTCTGATTGTTTTTATGTACTGACTGATGTAGAATCAGAGAGTTGCTGTTGACAGAACAGGTCCGTAGGGTGCATTTTCAGCAAAAGCTTTCTGAAAAATCACTGTCTTTGAGTTGCAGCTAAAGCACTGGCTTGATTGAGGGAATTTGTTTTAATTATGTGTGTCTATACTTTTATATTAAGTGTTCATATGGTGATAACTCTTTTTACAATGCAGAAAAGCATCTGACAGACAGTTCCAACTGTCCAGTACTTGAGTACTGTGTTCTCTTTACCACCTTCTTAAACTTGACCCAGCAATGCTGAGTTTGATTCAGAACTGGAGATAATACCAGTTACATGGGCAGCAGTGTGGAGTAGTGGTTAGGGCTCTGGACTCTTGACCGAAGGGTCGTTGGTTCAATCCCAGGTGGGGGACACTGCTGCTGTACCCTTGAGCAAGGTACCTAGATTGCTTCCGTAAAAACCCAACTGTATAAATGGGTAATTGTATGTAAAAATAATGTGATAACTTGTAACAATTGTAAGTCGCCCTGGATAAGGGTGTCTGCTAAGAAATAAATAATAATAATAATAATGTATGAACCAAAAACGATGTTCGATACAAACCCTTGATAACATTACAGGATTATTGTGCACGGGTGTCTGTATAGTAATGAGAACTTTGAGTAATATCTAATAGATAACTGACTTTGGTTTTCTTTAAGTACCCTTGCCTTTGGCACAGAACGTTTTATTGTTGCCAGTGCCACAGTTGGATGTTAATGCATTGGATATTAATGCTTCATCACAGAATCTAAAGACCTGAACATTCTCCTTTATTGTCGTTACAGGTACATCTATGTTCCAATGGGAGGGTCTCGGCATGGGTTTCTGGGAAAGATGTTTTCCTCTGGATTGGCCTTTGGGTTTGGTTACTACTGCCATGGTGTCCATGACTGTCTACTCAACTGGGCAGTATTGAATTGGCTTGGAGTCATAGCAGAAAATGGAGTGAAGACAGTGGTTTCTTTCCCACCTGTTCAAGGGTTAATTGTAAGTGTTAACCGGCTTTATTTATTCTTTAAATGTTAAATTGAATAACCATTTTTGATCAGGGAGGTTTTGGCTGTGGTGAAGAGGCTTAATCCCCCTACCATACATGCCAACAGTCCCTATATGGTTGGGACAGTCACGATTTCCTAGCAAATGTCCCACGTCGTGATGCATAGGAAGAACATCCTGATATCTTCTCTCTTTAGCGGCTGTTGACCCTCATGCACTGCACTATCTGGCAGGGATTGTGTTCACATGACCAGATCTCAGTTTAGTAACATATGTCATATTGGAGAAGCGTATTGTTTCCTTACTGCTGCTACAAAATTGTTTGATGTGTATCATTATTAAACATAATGTTTATTAAATTTGAAAAAACAACAGCGTCACATTCAAAATTTATCATTTTCTCTAGTTACAAAATACCGTATTACTTCAATTTGGCGCCGCTGGGTTTATTTTAAATTGATCAAAATGACTGCGGCCCTTAAACGAGGGTGGCGATTATACGAGGATGGCCTTTATTAATAATACTATGCTTTACAAACGCTGCAATATTTTATCAAATGATTTAAGGCATTTTAGAAACGGCGCCATGAGAGGCTCCGATCTGCAGAACTATACTCTTGTGTGTTTTTGGGGCTTGAATACAGTACATTTACTGACAGTTAACAAGAGTCTATTAGGTGGGAGGTGAGGGGAGTACTGTATCAGTGAATCAGGAGTGCGTATTGGTTGCTATGGGGTGGGACAAGAAGAGGAGAGAGAACGGTAGTTGCGTGTGATGCAGTTCTTTTTCTTAATGAAAAATATTACCTCTGAATATTGGTTTGATTTCTGTTAAAACTAAAATATATCCTACTCGGTTATTTTTTTTTCTCACTGTAATTTACCTGCTTGTTTGTAATTTCTCTGTAAGAGAAACCGAAACTAAATCTTCTCACAGATAGTAAGCAAGTTTTCTTTAAATATAATTATACAGGACTGAGTAAAATTCCAATTGAATAAAAAACAAAACAACTAAACCCCCTACAAGAAGATATCTTCAGCCAGCTTTCAGATAGCGCTTAGAGTGACCTGCAAAGCTCTAAGCTCTAACAGACAGCCCTTGTTTTATCCCCTGCTTTGTTGGCATTGAACTCTGCTGGAAAAAAAGGGACGTTAAGGACTGCTGTGCTGTAAGTAGTTCATCTTGGGTTGTCTGTCGGGACTGTACTATAAAATAACATTTGCTTACTAAGGTGGGTGTACATTAGTTGGTATTACATGCTGGATTGAGGTTGCAGTCTCTTCGGGGGTGTCATGTACATAGGCAGAGTTGCGTGTTTCTTTATTTTTTGAGCAGAAAAATACCTTTACGTTTCTTTATTGAGAGCGGTGTTTATTCAAGGGTGGCGTTAATTCGAAGTAATACGGTATTTAAATGCTTACCTGAAAAACAGTAAATGCTGAATTGCAGAATATTTCGTTTTTTATGTCCACCTTTTAAAGACAAGTATCAAGATCGACCAACGCAGTGCTAAAATGGCGGAATGTAAAGTAGCGCTCTGCCGCGGCACAAATTTGACTCCATCCCGAATGTATTCTGGCCCAAAATGAATGAAGCATGGCGTAAGCTGGCACATTTTAATGCTTAAATGTGCTGCCCATTTGGAGCAGTCATTTCTGCTTCTCCAAATGAGCGTCCTCATATTGCTCGATTTTAGGTAGCTCATTTAGGAGAGGCGCTATTTATCAGTCTAGTCTGAAAATCTGTGCTACGAAAGGCCCATTTGGAGGGGGGAGGCTCCGATTTTCAGAACACCGGCACTGCCTGCGTGCAAGTGGTGCCTGGTTTTATGTCAGCCCTGATGTCCTCCAACAAACCCAAAATAACGCAGCTGCTTAGCCGGTGTCGAGCTATAATTTAATCCTCAGGGAGAGCAAAAAGGGTAATGCAGACCCTAAATATTCTCTCCCTTCTTCTCTGTACTCTTCTTCTATTCCTGGGTTGTTCAGGAAGGTTAGGAGCTTGCACTCTTCATCGTAAGAAATACATTATGACTGGTGCCATAATGCTCTTTCCTATCAGTTGCTTTCTGACTTTTTCTTTGCGCCCAAATAAGACCAGTTTGAAATCTGACTTCTTTTGGACCCTTTAGGGCCGGCACAGCTGTTCTGCTGCTTCGTAAATCTCATTTTAATATCACAGACTTCATTTACAAATGAGCCCCACCTACAATTTGCCCATGCATATAATTAAGGCTAGACACGCCTTACAATCCATAGCTAATGAGCGCATTTTGGTGGTGCTACCACGGCCTTAACTTGCCAGAAGTGTCATGATACATATGGGGCAATTTTAAGGCCAGTGTAAACTTGACGCTATGGCCTTAATACCGTCGCAAACGCTTGAAACATGACCCCAATTCTGTTTTCACCATCACTGAATTATTAAACAAAATAAAAACATAAATAAATTTAAAAATAACAACAGCCATGTGAAATGTCCCCTTCTCGTACTGGACAGAGCGATCTTTAGAATAAATATTTCAGATTTTTGATGCAGCTGGTGTCTATTTCATTCAAGACATTTTAAAGAAGTCATGCAGCTCTATGCAGTGTGTTAATCATTTATTAGAAGTAAACTGAATGCAGTGTAACAGGTAGTGCGTCAGTAAGGTGAACGCTTGCTGTGCTTATTTTTAAGTGGTAAAAAATATGTATATTTGCACTATTCTTACAGAAATGGGAACTTTTACACAGTAATGTGAAATCGTGAAATCCAGAACAACCGTGAAAAAAATACAGCCTTGAACATGAGTGCTAAACGTTGAACTATGCTGCTATAACGCACCTCGTTATAGTGCGGAATCGGTTATAACACGGAAGGGTTGTGGCTCCCATTTGCTCCATAATGCCATTACAGTAACCCTTTTATACTTGTTATAAGGCGGAACATAAATAGCATGGTCTTGTAACTGTGGCTCCTTATTATACCTATATGTTAAGACTTTGAAAGCCATTTTGAAATTGATATTACTCTTCTTTAATGAACCTAATGGAATTGCACAACATATTACACAGTAATGGGCAAATGTCATGGAAATCTGTGATAACCAGAAAAAATTTTGTTGTTCCCAAGAAAAATCCATGTATTTATTGTTTAACATGTTTTAATTGTTTTATTATTTTTTTTAATAATTATTTTTTCATTTTCCAATTTTTTGTCCAATTTTTGGAATGTCTAATTATTATTCAACCTGGCTCACCGCTGCAACCCCCAAACTAACTCGGGAGAGACGAGGACGAGCACTCGCATCCTCCGAAACGAGTGCCGTCAGCTGTCTGCTTTTTTTCGCTCTGCAAGCCCGCCGTGCAACCATATTCAAAACTTACAGCGTTAGAGGACCACGCAGTTCCGAATTGCGTACAGGACGGCCTGGTATGCGGTGAGCCAAGGATTCTCCAGCCGACCTAAACCCTATCCTGCCCGGGCAGCGCAGCCAGTGTGCGCCGCCCCTGGGAACTCCGTCCATGGTCGGCAGTGGCATAGCTTGGATTCGAACCGATGATCTCCAAGCTATAGGGCGCATCCTGCACTCTAGCAGAGTGCCTTTACCAGATGCGCCACTCGGGAGCCCTGTTTAACATGTTTTTGTCTTTTAATATCACATTGTATTTTATGTTTTTTGAGTGTATGCCCACACCTTGAATAAATAGCATCATAAACCAGGACCATTTTATTTTGACTCTTCACTGATGTGTTATACATTAAGATTAATTCACGTCCTTAAGAAAAAATGGCTATGGAAGTACAGCAACTCTGCTTCAGGCACATCTCGTTCCACTGCAGAGACCAACAGAAAGTTCATCACTTGAATAATGAATAATTTATCCTCTTTTACCTCTGAATCACTTTCAGCTGCAATAACAGGACCGTGCCTGTTATTGCAGCAAAATGAATCTTTTATACATGGTGTGATTCAGTGTCTGTCTTTGTGGCATTCGTGTGTTTTTAACATTTCCTATTATGATGAAGAGGTTGCTTAGATACTGGATACCATTAATTGGATAACATTAACAAACCCGCAATTACTAATTACAGCAACTTGCAGCCCACTAACAGTATCCCACATAGCTCCCCGCTCTCAAATATACACAATAGGGCCCAATTAGATTGATGTAAATATCGTTGGGTATAAAATAAAACTTAACAACTCTAACAGCGCTCTTGCATCACTTTATTTTTTTTGTATGTAAAATGCTGGGGTTAGAGCCCTATTTTTATAATTTTAACAGCGGCTATTTACACCTGCCACTGTTAATGTACATTAAATAAGGACAAGTATGTTGCTATTATAATGAACTTACTTAAAAGTTTACTTTGAAATAAAAAACAAGAACATTGAGGAATTTAAGTGATAAGGGTTTTGTTTGTAGCTCTTACAGTTCTGCTGTCTCTAGACAAAGCTCATAAATCAGAGTAACAAACAGATGGCACAGACTGTGTTTCATCCATGCAGGAGCAGTCCTTGTCGGCAGGAATGATCCGAAGAGGATGTGCTTTCCTGTTGGCTTTCTGTACAGCGATGCTAACCCTGTCAAACTTCATGTTTCTCGGAGGAAGTCACGTAGGGATGATCTACTGGAACAGGATTTTTGTGCAAGGTCAATTTTTTTCTTGTTCTTCTTCAAAAAGATGTAATTGGTACTTAAACAGATCTTTAGTTACTGCTGTGAATGGCGTGGAAAGTCAAGTGGAGACAGGAAGACACTGCTGATATCATCAGATCAAGTACCAAACATTAGAAACAGCTGGAATATGTATCACTCACTTTTGTGTAAATAGGTTGAACTTCTATCAAAATATTTGTATAAGTCTGCATTCCTTTGAATTAAGACGCACTTTTTAAACCTATTCTTTCTTCTCAAAAATGGCCTGTGTCTTAAATGTGACTATAGTGATGCATGTATTACAATCGTCAACAAAAGACATGACTGCCTGAGTGTACAAACAGGAATGTAACTGATTGCCAGAGAAAATGCTAGCAAAAACATTACTGCCCGATCTCGAATCATCCATGACATACAGGCTGCCATTTTCAAAGAAGCAGGAGTCACTGGGCCTCATTTACAAAAGTTGGAGTTAGCACGCACGTACAATACTGAGCCTAATGTGCATAATAAATCTAAATTTACTGCCCCATTTACTAACAGAGAACGCATCAATTTAC
Organism: Acipenser oxyrinchus oxyrinchus; assembly: GCA_030684275.1. Lineage (NCBI taxonomy): Eukaryota > Metazoa > Chordata > Actinopteri > Acipenseriformes > Acipenseridae > Acipenser > Acipenser oxyrinchus. The sequence goes on from CM060251.1 coordinate 15,721,639, forward strand.
GCACACAGTATTTGGTTAATTTACATACAATACCGTGCACACCACATGTATTGTGGAGGTGGCTTACATTGACCGAAAATGAGCAATCAACAGACACAGCACTCAGCAGGGGACAGGCAGAGGCAACGTAAAGTGAAACTGCACTGCTTACCTTTTAATTTTAACATGTAATCCTTGTCAGATGTAAAAAAAAAACCCAAAAAAACAAAAAAAAAGTCCTTTCTTGTTTAATGCATACAGCCCATTAGTTTCTAAAATTGCAAGTACTGTATCGTTTGCATCCCCATTAAGCCAATCACAGCTCACAGAGGTAGTAAAATACCCAATCAAATAGCACACAGGATCTGTTTCCTCACACACACAGCACACCGAATTTTTATTAGGATAGCGACGCAAAGGCTTGTTTAAACTATTTATTTTACTTTGTGTAAAATTTAAAATCAGTAGCCAAGTAGTAGATGGAGATGGCACGGAAGGGAAATTGTTGGCCAGATGATTATTTGTTCAATAAATAATTTTGACGGCAAGGCAGTATGTCTGATTTGCAGTGCAACGGTTGCAGTTATGAAAGATTATAACATACAACGTCACTATGACACGCTGCATAAACGTATTTTGAGTTTACTGGAAATGAAAGAAGCTATGGAGTCTCAACTAAAGGTTTTTTTCTGAAAATGTAAAGAAAAAATGTAAGTGCTGTGGGTTCCATGAAAAACACAACCACAGGAAAGGACGTTTTTAAACTTCAAGAAGCCAAGGAAAGTGCAGAAATACCTTGGAAGAAACTAAGTGGGATTACAACATGTGACTGGACAAAAGAGTGGACTGGCTAGCAGAGTGCTGGAAAACATTAAAGAAGGAAATGCAGAAGTACCAATTTTCTTACATTGGATTCTGCATCAACAGGCATTATGTGGAAAAGTTGCAGAATTAGAACATGTAATGAGCATTGTTACCAAGTGTGCCAGAAAAGAAGTGCCAAGTGTCTGGACAGAAGTTATAAAAAGGTACATTCATAGTGGTGCTGTTTACTATTTCACATTTTCACAGCTTGTCAGTATCTTTTTTCAGTGCTGTTAAAAACATTATATTTTGGAATATTTTATATATCTTTTTTTTTTTTTTTTACTGTTTGAGATTTCCATTGAAATAAAATACTCTTCTATCTCCCATTATATTACATTTGTGATATTGAGTTTTTTTGTCAGTGTTATAGGAAAGCTGCTTCTAGTTATATCTCCCTATTTCTGTACTATAAAATACATTAGGGTTGCCACCTTTGAGATGCCACAACCAACATCTCATCTCATGCCGATAACGACTCTGCATCAATGTGCTGTAAAGTGCTTCAGTCAGAGTGCTGCATTTCTGTTCTTTCCTGAGTTTCCCTTTTTCAAAATGAATCAACACATCACAAATATGTTATGCTGGTTCCATTTCTAATCATTTTTCTAATCATTTTACTCTCACAATCACAACAACTAATCATTACTCCTCCCCCCCGGAAACAGTAAAAAAAAAAAGAAGTTAAACAAATATGTAAATATACCCCAGCAGAAGAAATGGCAGGTGTCCTGTTTTTTTCGTTTTGAAAAGGTGGTCACCCTACTGTTGCCCTGAAAGTTGTATACTACTTCATAATACTGTATGTACAACTCGAAGACCTGATGATGGTTAATATTACTGTATGTGCCTTCAAAAAATAATAAATAAATAAAATAAAACATTATAGTGCATTTATACAGTGTATTTACACACAAGCTAACGATCACAGGGTTTGAAAGAAAGAAAAAGACACAATACTGCATACACAATATAATTTACTGACAGAAAAATTAATATGAAAATCAATCAACGAAAACTGCAAGAACTACACAAACAACTCCAGAGACATTTGAAGTGCTGAATGCAAATTCTGATATCATAGTAAATCAACAAAAATACTACTAGAAAGTATTTACCAAAGTTAAAACATGGCTTTTTTTATACCATCTTAAAATAAAACATTCTATTTTTTAATTTACAACAGAGGGTCACAGAAAAGCTATGTGGAATTTCAAATCCAGTTCTCATTTATTTTTTGTGCTGGTAGTGCTGCGTTCCTTAACTGCATTCAATATCAGCGAAAGAGACCAGCCTGAAATGATCGTTTGCATGCTTTGGCTTTATTGGGGATGTTTTCCGGCTACTTACACCCTCTAGTGGTGGGATGAATTTCGTATGAGTCAACCATTGGAAGCATTTATATTTGCGCCAAAAATGTTTGCGTTTTTTTTTTTTTTATACGCGTAAATCGCATAATAAAAGGCTTGCAAATATTTCTGGATTTACAGCAGTGTCTGTCATTGTGTAATTTTATTCCCTTGTTGTCCTTTCCTGTGGTTTAATAACATCTGGGATCGAAATACAGTAATAATAAAAACGATTCTGCACTCACTATTGAAGGATGAATTTCCATTGCACTGACCTCCATCTAAACAAACAAAACACATTTGGGATTCCTGCTGATACACAATTTCTGTACTGTGAATATATAAAGCTTGGTTTTGTGTGACAAATCAAACAGTATAGTGATTAGCATAGGTGTCTATAAAATTAACCGGCATGGCTTTTATTAGATGGCTTCAGCATCGGAGCAAGTCGAAAATGAATGCTTGGTGGCCACTTGTTTCAACAGCTCTGCTTGATTAGAGAAATCAAATCATTTGTTTCTAGAAATGCCCTTTCACAATTGATTAGGCTAACTACATCTTACTTTGACTGAGATTGTCCCCATAATTGTTCCACAAATCCTGAAATGTCCTGTTTTTTCAGAAAACATTCTGTCAGTACAGTAGTCTCTGGCTAAGAGAACACCCCTCTGGAAGCAAGCGAAGTGTTCTCTTAGCCGAAGTGTTCTTAAAGACGGACACAATACAAATCAATAAATAAATACATATTTATTACTTGTCATGACGCAGGTGCATGAGCAACTGTCAAACTAAATTAACACAGCACCCCTACACACATTAAAAAATGCAGCAGCAGCTCTAGATTAATTATGAATACCTGTATAGGAGCAATATTTAACACATGCACGAAAGTATTTAACAGAATGGTGAAGCAACTCACCAGAACGGAAAACACCAACTTGCTCGGCAACTTATGTCTGATTCAGGTTTTTTTCAGGAGCTCGAACAATTTCCAACTTTTTGTAGCAAGAGAAATAGCGGCACATTTCGCGTTTGTTTACATGCCATTTTGTATCGATGAGGTGCACTCGTGGAAATCAGAATACAAAATGAGGCAATGATATGATGGCAGTTCTGGAAAGATTGAATAAAGCAATCAGTGTGCCTCAAGACACACTCGTGATGACATGCCACATTTGCAAAGATTGAATAAACCATTTGAATTTAAGTTTGATAATGACGAGTTATCAGGTTACAAAATAGTACTGTATCAGTTGTGAACGGATCGCTAGCGGTGCCAAAAAGGTGTTGTGTTAAGCAAAGTTCCTGTTCCTTTAGGCGGAGCATTTACAATGGGAAAAATCTGTTTCACCACAAGGGTGTTCTCTTGGACGAAGTGTTCTCTTAGGAAGTGTTCATATATGCAGAAACTACTGTAAAACGTGATCAATTACAGCACTTGTCAGCCTTAATCCTTTTGCAGTCAGCCATCTAACCAGATGATTGATCCCCAGAAATGTAGCAGCATCACTGGAGCAGCAGCTGTGTTGTTTCTGTGCTGCACTCTTCACTGCAGACAGCTTCACATTTAAAAAGCTCTGTCAGCGGGAGGTGCATTCTGTTATGCATTCTGTTGGATCATCAGGCCATTGAGGATACACCAGTAGTACTGTAGTTATTCTAGTGCAAGTGGGGTGTTTACAGTCATTCTCATGAGTGGGACTGTATTTTCAAGATAAAACATAATATTTTTTAAAGCAGAAAAAATAGTTGATATATTTAAAATTGATCATTTCCTCTAGAGTTACTATACACAAATGTTCCTAAATATTTAAATGCTTACCCAAAAAACAGTAAATGCCAAATTGTAGATATTAATTTTTATATCCTGAATTCACCATCAATGAATTATCAAACAAAATAAAAACATAAATAAACAGACACATGAAATGTCTCGTTGTACTGAACAGAGCAATCTTTAGCAGAAATATTTCCAGTTTTTGATGCAGCTGGTGTCTGTTTCGTTGAAGACATTTTAAAGAAATCATGCAGTTCATTTACTGGAAGCAAACTAAACCGGCTGCCAGGTTCCTAAATGCAATGTAACAGGTAGTGCGTCAATAAGGTAAATGCTTGCTGTATTTATTTTTAAGGGATAAAAATATGTATATTTACACTATTCTTTAGAAATGGGAATTTTCCCGGGGAACTTCATATTACATGGCAATAGATACATGTTGCAGAAATCGTGAACTCTGTCATAACCCTGAAAAAAAATACAGCTTTACTCATGAGTGAAATAACCACACAACTCCATGAACTTTCATGGTGTATTCTGTTTATATAACAAGTAAATGTGTGTAATGAAGTAATGTTTAAACAAATTGAACAGATTAATTTAGAGAATTACATTCCTTAGATTAAGCACTGCAACTGCTTAGCAACGGGCGTGGTTTTGGAACAATGTGATTCACCCAGTTATTCGTTGGATTTAAATAAATGCAAGAAAAATTCAGAAATGGGATACAGTAAAAAAAAATAAAATAAATAAAAAATAAAACGGTTGCGTTGAATATGAAAACTTTTCAATATTCAATCTCTGAACACTTCCAAGAATGTTATACAGGAATTTCAAAATAAAAACAGGAGTTCAATCTGATTGCAATTCCACCACCTTCAATACTTAGCGGCCATTCTCACAAGGTGGTAACAGTGACATATCACTCCAGTTAGAGTAGACATTCACTACTCATACATTTATTGTGCATTTGGAGAAGTTGCTTATACAGCAGTTATTTTAACTTTTTTTATTAAAGTTTCAATTAAAGTTTCAACACCGGTATTTTACAAAAATACATAAGAATCTTTTACAACCTCCAGGACGACCTATAGTTTCAGGTAACGGTTCAATTTCTGAACCGTTAAGCCAGTTTGTAGACTATTTTATTAAGGATATTGTAAGAGATTTACCTTCTTATTTAGCAGATACCCGAGATGTGATCAGAGTGCTTTCCCAACACATAGTTCCTTCGAACTCTTTTCTAGTTTCTTTCGATGTGGAAAGTCTATATACCAATATACCACATGAGGGGGGATTGAAGGCACTGTCGTTTGATTTTTAAAATATTTACCCATGAATCTTTTATTAGAATTAACTACATTTATTTTAAAATCTAATTATGTTTTGTTTAACAATAAATACTATCTGCAAATCCAAGGTACAGCAATGGGCTTGTCTTTTGCCCCCAATTATTATTTACTTCTTAGCAGACTAGTAACAATTGTTACAAGATATCACATTATTTTTTACATACAATTACCCATTTATACAGTTGGGTTTTTACTGGAGCAATCTAGGTAGCATACCTTGTTCAAGGGTACAGCAGCACTGTCCCCCACCTGGGATTGAACCCACAACCCTCCGGTCAGGAGTCCTAACCACTGCTCCACATTGCTGCCCACACACAAATTATGCAAACTTATACATGGGGTATTGGGAAAAAGAATACATTAAAGAGTGCCTCCAGCACTCCTGCAGAATATCTTATTGTGGAAAAGGTACATTGATGACATTTTTGTAATATGAACTGGTTCTGAGACTGATTTATTTTTGTTCAGAGATTAGATAAATGATACATATCCTACTTTAAAATTTACCATGGAATTTAGTCAAACTGAGATACATTTTCTTGATTTGTTAATTTCTAAAAATGTTGATGGTAAATTTGACACTAGGATCTTTCGTAAACCTACAGATAGAAACATGATTCTGCATGCAAATAGTGACCATCCTAAACATATGATTAAAAACATTCTATATGGCCAGTTTATACATCTAAAAAGAATGAGTCAGATTATGAAATTCAAGCTAAAGACATGCAGAACCATTTTCGATCCAGAGGTTACAAAAGAAACACATAGGAATTACATGGGAATTATCGATGTGAGAGATGCATTCATTGCTCCAATACATGTAATACAAAATTCTTCAACCATTCACATTCGGGTCAAAAGTATGAGATTTGTGATTCCATTAACTGTAATTCAACTCATGTCATATATATGCTTAAATGTCTTTGTGGGCTAGCGTATATAGGACAAACAAAAATACATTTGAAAATATGGATAGCAGAACATAAAGCTGCAATTAGAAATAACAATATGGATTATGCTATAGCGAGACATTACAAAACCATGAATGATGGCTCTGCTTCAAGATTAAAGTTTGCATCGATTGAAAAAGTTTCAGCTCATATTAGAGGTGGTAATGTAATTAAACAACTGTTAAGAAGAGAATCATTTTGGATTTTTACACTAAAAACTATGCAACCCTTGTGGACTAAATGAAACCTTGGATTTGAGCCAACATTTCTGAATAAGTCGATTGTACCCTCTATCTGCCAAAGTAGAAATTTGTATTAGTTTTGCATTCATAATTAGAAGTAGATTAACCATAATGTGGTTCTGTCAATTACACAATGTGGATAATTATGTAAAGTGCCAAATAACTTGATTTTACAGTTAAATTATTTAATTGATCATGTATATATAATTGATTACAGCTGAAAGTCTCAATTTTTATGAACTAATGGAAATTGCACAATGTAGACATGTCTGTAAATTACTAAATTACTTGATTGTAATTGAATTATTGAATTGAATTAGTGTGTGTGTGTATATAAGTGACTACAGCTGTAACTGAAATTATTGTGAACCTGACGAAGACCTGTTGTGTCGAAACACGGAGTTCCTTTTTTGTTTGATGGCTCGGTTTAGTAAAAACTATGTTTTTTAACTAATAAACTGAAGAAAATCTTTTTTAAAAGACTGCAGTAAATCTTGTCCTGATTTTGAATGTGCAACCAATTGGTTTTTTGGACTTCAATCTATAAATCAAGGTTGGTGAATCGATTTGAGAAGTGAGTGTAAACCCAAACAGACTTTCTTTTGTTTTAACATTTTTGTTTTAATATATATATATATATATATATATAATTTATTTATTTCTTAGCAGATGCCCTTACCCAGGTTGACTTACAGTTGTGTACAAAATACAATACATATAAAGAATTACAGTACAATGCAGAGCAAGATACAAAATACAATGACTTCAGTCCTAATAAGAGCAAATACAAAACACAGTACGATTTGATATCGGGGCAGTTCAAGAGCAGATAACTGTGTTGATAGTTACATCAGGGTTAGATACAAGTGCAAGTGAAATACAAAATACTACAGATGAGGTTAAGTGCAGGATTAAATACAGTAAAATAGGGAGCAGATAAGTGCAAGTTAAAGTGCATTAAAGGCAGAGTGCTATATTGTCCAGAAGAGTTGAGTTGTACAGTTGTTGTCTGAAGAGGTGTGTCTTGAGGAGGTGCTGGAAGGTGGTCAGGGACTGGGCAGTACTGACATCCGTTGGAAGGTCGTTCCACCACTGCGGGGCGAGGGTGGAGAAGGAGCGGGCTCTGGAGGCAGGGGAGCTTAGGGGAGGTACAGCCAGTCTTCTAGTGCAGGCGGAGAGGTTGGGTGGGGGTGTAGGGAGAGATTAGGGTCTGGAGATAGCTGGGTGCAGTCTGGTCAAGACATTGGTATATATACACATGTATATTTTTTAGAATATCCAATTCTACTCCCTTACAGCAGCAATCCTCTGAAACGACTCATGAAAATTGTTCAGTACGCTGTGAACTAGCAGCACCTGGAGGACAAGGGCCAGCCCTGCAGGTGCCTGTTTGAGTTTACCAGGTGCCTGGCCAGTAGGGGTCACTGTAGTGGGATGAACTTAACCCTTTGTGGTCCATTTATTCAGCGCCTGTGAGGTGCATCAGGTCCAATTTATTTTCACGAGCTGTTTATTTTACACGCACTGTTTAAAAGTAATTTTATTCACAGTAAAACAGGTTTAAAAGGCACTGCATATCAATAGGACAATCAGTACTGCATCTCCAGCCCTGCCCCACTCCTTGTTCGCTGTATTTATCACATATCTCTTCACAGTAGTGCATACTGATAAATCATCTCCTGATCACTCGTTTCATCACCAAACTCCTCAATAATGTGATCCAAGTCATTATTTTATTACTGTAACATCTCAAAAAGCTCGGCAAATGTCTGATATTCTTTGAGCGCTGGATGCGGAAGCAGCTATCTTGTTTGTTTATGTCCGTGTTATGTCTGTGGTGAAGGGGTTATACGTGTTGGTCAGATCCGCCTCCGTTTTTTTTTCAGCTTCACTCGGCCACTCGGCCAAGCTTTTCTCTGCTTTTTCCAGAGAAAAAACGACTAGGGACCTGTGCTTGACATCTTTTTGATGATGTCGGACCTGGTCCGCAAAGGGTTAAGAAGCCTTTGAAGATGTTACCTCCCCAACCCCTGGGAAGCTGCAGTCCCCTGATTGCATGACTGTAGACATTCCTAAGCACATTATGTTGGTTAATTAATGGTGACCTATGTGTGCACTCTGGCCTCTAATTGCTGCAAATTGATACATTTTCTGTGTTTCTAAGTTCTGTTCTTAGAAATAAGTTTTTTCACAGCACTGTTTTATATGCCTGTGGTGGACCTTTTATGAAAGATGGCTGTTAGCTAACATTAATACCAGGGTTGTTTTAATGAAGTTAATGAGTTGTGGTTTTTTCCTTGATTTCGTGAAACAAACGTCTTATTACCATTGCTTAGAAGGAAAGGGAAAATCACCCCTGAAGAAAAACACCAAAATGATATTTCTAAAGCTGTGAAGTTCATAGTTGTTTTACGCAACTCAATGGCTATGTGACTTTTGGCATCCAGAACAGAATGGAAGAGTTGTGATGTCATTATACCTGTCTATATACCTTTCTAGATTTTGGAAATACACGTTCCAAGCATGGAATACCCGGAGGGGGTAGGCCAATGCCAATTTGGTAGTATTAAGATAATTCCATGGGTCAAAATGCGTCAAATTCAAGGAACGAATCATCATCTTCCTGAGACAGAAATACACGTCCTTATCTCCTGTAATCCCATTGCAAATCTTGTGTTAAGAAACAACAACAACTTCAGAACAAATAGCACAAAGACAAATGACTCCCATTTGTACAGCACTTTGAAGTTTGTTGTCAAACCATGTCAAGTTCAAAAAAAAAAAAGACAGGGTCAAATTGATTTTGAGGAATACTAGTGCTAGTCATACTGTGCTAACTATATTTGTTGTAAGCATAGCCAATGATTCTGTTAATGGAGCTTCTTGCATGCAAGCGTAGCAATTGTCCTTGCCCGCCTACTGCAATTGTACACCCTGCTCCAGTTTCCCCAGGCATCCCTACAGCGGCTTAAAGACAACTGTTATCCTGTTGGGCATGGCTATATCTTTATGGCTGAAAGATCAACTTATTGTGTTAACATGTAAAAGCAGACAGAGATGGCAGTGTTAGAAATGTGAATCACTGGAACAGACTATCTCACTTCTCTTTGGACATTGTGTGAAGCATAGCAGCATAACATTGATCTGCCTTTAGTCTTGCCAATATTCCTGTACTTCCTGCTTGACACAGATTAAAATGAATGTTTATTGTAGCTTTGTAAGCTCCATGTCAGCAGCAGTAGCTATTTCTGAAGTCATTTTTTTACGTGCCACATACAGTGCAAGTTTAGTATATCCAAGTAATTTAGAGACTAATTTATTTAAGAGAAAAGTAGGCTAGGGATTCACAAAGTTGGGGTCATCATTGAAAGTTATCTGACATAAAAATGGCTTTAGATAAGTAATCAACATTGTATGTCTTTTTTTATTGATCTCTCAAAGGCTTTTGATACGGGTGGTCATGCAGTACTCAACAAAAGATTATTGAGCGCTGGTATTGGATTGTAAGCGTCTGGATGGTTTCAAAACTACCTTACAAATAGATCACAGATTGTTAAACATGCAAATCTGATGTTAAATCCTGTTTTGTTAAATAAGGGTGTTCAAGAATTAATTCTTTGTCCATTATTGTTTATTCTATATGTTAATATCAGTGACAACATTAAATATTGTAAGTACCATCTCTATGCAGATGATACCATTTTATATTTATGTAATCTCTTCCCCACTTTGGCAATCAAATTTGCAATCTGATTTTGATTCCATTCAACGAGCTTTAATTAATTTAAAGCTTCTTTTAAACTCTAGTAAGACAAAAGCTATGGTATTCTCTGCTATGTTACTATTGATTCAACTTTAGTTACGTAGATAACAAAGCCATTGAGTTAGTTGACAACTATAAGTATCTGGGTATTTGGCTGTATAGCAATCTTGATTTCAAGGCCCATATTGACCATCTTGCAAAAAAAGGCTAATTGCTTGTATATTTCTACCAAAAATGTATTATGGTGACACAGTCTATAGCAGAGCTTCTCAAACTCGGTCCTGGGGACCCCCTGTGGCTGCTGGTTTTCATTCCAACCAAGCTCTCAATTACTTAATTAGACACTTAATTGAACTGATAATTTGCTTAATTAGACCTTTTTACTTGTTTTCAGCTCTTGAACAGTTGCATATTTCAAGTTAGCTGTACCATTTGATAAGTAACTTGAACTGCAACTGTTTAAGCAAATTGGATCCCATATATCATGCAGCCTTGAGATACTTTACTACTTCAAGTTACAGTACTCATCATTGTGTGTTATATTGTTTGGTTGGCTGGACCCCTTTGGCATTGCGAAGGTTGAAGCACTGGTATATATTTTTTTTTTATACAAGGCTATTCTATGTAAGCTACCTCCATACATAAATGAATACTTTACAGTCACTTGTAGTAACTATAATCTTAGATCACACTCATTTTTGTATTTTACGGTTCCTAATATGCATACTGAGGTATTTGTTTATTTTTGGAATGAATTCCAGTCTAAATGTAACTTGCAGTCCCAAATAACTTTAGTACAATTCAAGAGTTAGCTGCATGATTATCTAATTGAGAGCTGTGCTTGTTTTAAGTAGTTGATTACACCTGCCACTCATTGATTGTCACTAACTGATTATTTCTTGTATTGAGTATGACTTGTCTGTGTTTTTTAAAAGTATATTTTTGTATTTGTATGTGTGTATTGTAATTTGTTTATTGTACTGCTTCTACCTTTCTTGGCTAGGTCTCACTTGAAAAATAGGTTTTAATCTCAATGTGATTTCCTAGTAAAATAAAGGTTTAATAATAAATACTGTATGCAGGGGTATGCTGTTACTCGGCAAAAGCAAAGCCGAATGCTGAATCAGTTGTAGTTGCTAGCTGGTGTAATAACTGATGTTTATGTTGTATACTTCTCTTTTCTAGCTGGTTAAAATCAGTATTATAAAGCTAAACTAAGAATGTTATATCCCTTAAAGATAAGAATTTAAAGGGATACTTTATATCGCGTGCATCTTACTAATATTGCATTGCTCACATAATAGGATATGAAAAAGGGTAACGTAATACTAGAAAAATGTAGATAAAGTATTCCTTTAAACTAGTATCCAGAAAATCCATTGTTTGTATCACTTGTTCTTCTAATGAAATTACTGGTGACCTGAAGGCCTGATTAATCAATGTATAGACTGCAAAGCCAATTAGTTTACATTATATGGGAGCCCAACCTACAATAATTTATCAAAGGAGAAATTAAATCCAGGCTATCTTATGATGTTTTGTATTTTAGATGCCGCATTAAATGGCTGTTCTGTAATATATGCTTCTTCACATGAAACCATATATATATATATATAGATAGATAGATAGATAGTCAAACCTGCTTAATATCACTTCAAGTGGACTGAGCATAAATTGACAATAAGCGGAGTTGACTATATCGGGGGTTCATCAACCTAACAAACCAAACAAAAAGATTTAACCCAATTGAAGTTCACTTCTAAGTCCTCATACTTTCCTGTACGCACTCTTTTAGTACAAGAAGCCAGTCAACGCAACGCTTGTCTTGTTTCTATTCCTTAAGGATATTATCTTCAGGTATTGCTCATCCTTGTTAGACAGCGTTTTGGGTCTTCCAGTCCTGGGTTTGTCAATTACAGATGATTTTTCTCTGTACTTGTTGATTATGCTTCGGATACCACAGCTTGAAAATCGAGTGATGCGAGCTATTTCACTCAATGTTTTTCCTTTATGCAAGTCAAGGTTGTTATAATAGTATAAAACACTAGTGGAGGCTTTGAGTAAATTGTTGATGCTAATAATGCATCAGCGTTAAAATGTACCAAAATGCACATCCCTAATATGGGCTGCAGTGCATTGCGAGACAATATTTAATTGAGTTATGCGACATCATAAACTGCGACAGCTGGAGATTAAATATTTTCTTGAAATGCACTGCAGCCCATATGTCATTTTTTATATTGCATGGATTTTAAAAGTATGATAACATATGTTGCTGTTCAAGATATCTATCAATACTACTCAGAATAGAATGTACCTTTCCGGGTTCGTACGCACTGCCGTCTCTTTTCGTAATGCATAAATGACAATATCAAGTGTTGAATTCAGAATAGCATAATATTTAATAAACATATAATAACTTATCTGCATCAAAGATCACTTGTGGTTTATACTTTCCTATTCCTGTAAACTACTTCCTCCATTTTCTTATCTCTTGGGTGGGCTGACTTTATTAATATTGCACAGCTGTCAGAAACTTTCCCATTCACTTTACCCAAAAACCACTGGACACGACACAGCGCAGTAACCATAGAGGTGACCTTGGGGTGATCTTGAAGCTTAGGTCGGCCCAGATTTACTTTGTGAAGTACAGTGATTGGAGGGAAGGTTACTGCTGACTGAGACTGACTCGATTTTAAAGAGACACAAGCAAAAAATGAGTACCTTTTATGGTTAAGAAGACATACTCAAGACATCCCAGCAAAGTATGTCAACTTGTTTTTTACTGCTGTACTGGGGACACATTTGAAGACAATCTTTCAAACAGAATCTTCAGGTAGTAAATGTCTCAACAGCCAGCTACTTGAATTGCATTTCATTAATAGAAAATAAGTACTTCATTAGAGGTTTTGCCTTCAAGATACTTTTAATTGGCCCATTTATCAGACTGTAATTGGGAGGCCGCTAATTTACAGGTTCTCATTTAATTAGGTATTTAAAGTTCAAGTAGATAATTGAAATAATGGTTTGGTTCAACACATTACTGTTGTATTCTGTATCCATACTTCTGTTTGAAGGCTACTCCAAGTTTAGGCAGTGGGATTGAAATCTGAGCAAATGATATCAGTTTCTATGTTTGCAGGGTCAATACCGATTATTTTCATAATACTTAGTATTAATTTTAAAACCATAGCTGTGTTCCAGATACTTTATTTTTTCCCTAATAATATGTTAGTATTTTTTCTAATTGTATTCTGAAGTAATGATCACTGTCATGTAAAGTCAACGCTTCAAATTGTGAGCATCTGTAGATGGGCATTTTTTTTTTATTTTTATGGGTAATATATATTTCATAATCTTGCCTCATGATTAAGAAATCATTAACACATAATTGACACTAATCATTAACACAATTGCCAAGTTGTGATATTATTATTATTATCAGCATTAACACATAATTGCCAAGTTGTGATATTATTATTATTATTATTATTATTATTATTATTATAATTATAATCAGCGGAAGCAGTTTACAACCCTATAGATTATATTAGAACTCCCAGAGTTTACAGTATTATGTAGAACTGTAATTTATTAAGTACAGGTTGCATGGGCATCTAATTGACTTCACCACAGCACACAAACTGTCAGTTTAATAAAAATGATGACCAGGTTTAAAAATGTTACTGATGAAAACAGACATGTTTGTTGGAAATCAGGAAAATGCTGCCACAAGAAAAAATATGTTGAGTGATATAAATGTACTTAAAAGCATACCTCGAAGAAAATGGAGAAAACAGGACAATTCATCAAATACCAGTAAAGTAAAGCAAAGACAGGTATTTGACACATATGAAAGTTAAATTTACTATGGTAACCGAAAAGACTTCACAAAAACAATAGAAAGTTTAGTGCCAAAACAAAAGCTTTTAAAAAACAAGGGAAGGGAAATGGTCATATGTGCTACTTGTTCAACCTATTGTAAACGGCTACAACTAATTATAACAAATAACGTACACCAAAGTGTGCAATAAAAAGCCTGTAATTGTATCTCGGGCTTCTGGTGACATGGATACTCGACCTTCGGTCTCGTCATTTATCTTGCTACAAGAGTTTATTCCGTATATTATTATTTTTGTTTTGTTTTAACTGCCTGTTTTGTCACAACGTGTTACATAAACAAAAGTTTATAAGCCATGCTTAAGGGTTCAGTAACGATTAGTTGTAGTGATTGTGAGAGTAAAATGATTAGAAATGGAACCAGCATAAAATATTTGTGGGCTAGTTTTCCCCCTAGTTTTAAGTCTATTTCAAATAGGTTTATTTGTAGCTTTTATTTTTGTCTTGGACTACTTGGCTGTCAGTGTACTTGCTGTTCTGACTCTCTGGCAGCGCGCTGTGTTTATTCATTTTTAGAAAGGGAAACAGTGATGCAATTTCAGTTTTATAATGTGACAGTGCAGGTGCTGTGAAACTCAGGAAAGAACAAAAATACAGCACTCTGATTGGCTGAAACACTTTATATTTGTGGGGGGCACTCCTGCTGCCAACCAAGACCATAAAACCCAAACATATTGCTTTTGTCTCAAGTTGTTGTTAGCAGAGGAAAAATCTTTATTGCTCTTTTCCTAAGTTCCAATAATCTAGGAATCAGCAATGTTTTTTTTACCAGATACATTTGAGAACCACGTGATCTCTGTAAAGGGATTCTATTATCGGTTGTGAATAGGACACATGATCACTGTAGAACTGAAGAAATGTCAGCCCTGGACAATTGATTTCCATTGTTGGCCTTGGATCTTTCCAATCAATGTGTGAACTACCAGAAAGAAACTTCTCTGGGGGGAGAAATTAAACTGTCAAGTACAGTAGGTACAATAAACACCAGTCAATTTTCCTGGTTTTGGTGCTCTGTGGTTTCCTTTTATGAAAACGTCACAAGGACAATCACTTCATTAAGAGTGGCTTTTTCCTTGACCTGCAATCATTCAGACCTTCACCATGCAATTCTCGACCTATGGTTGAAATGGAAACCTCAGTCCCACTTGCAGCCAATTCACTTTGAATATATTTTGCAGTCAATCTCGGGTTGTTATTAACCTTCCTCACAATTCTTCTACTTGTTCTTGGTGAAAGAACCTTCTTTCTTCCAGACAGAGGCAGTGTTGTGACAGTACCCTGAGTCTTGTACTTCTTGATAATAGAAACAATAGTTGAATTTGGGATACTCAAATGCTTGGAAATCTTCTTGTATCCTTCTCCAGCTTTGTGACAATAAATAATGTTCTGCCTAAGGTCTTCAGATAGCTCTTTACTTTTCCCATATTGACTTATTGGTAATGACAGCAATCATCCTATTCCTAACCCTTTTATACTCTCTAAGAATGTTCACCTGCAATCCATAATTTTCACCTTGTAGACAATACTATCATAGCATCAAAGGGTATGAATACTTTTGAATTAGCGTTTTCGGAGTTTTGCAAAAACATTGCTGAAATAAGTAACTGTAGACATTTATACGGTGCAAGCGTTAACCAATGTTTTTATTTAGCAAGGGTTTTGCTGGGGTTTCCCCCACACACTTTGAACCACACTCTTTGACATAGGTGCTAGGGATATGTATCTTACAAAGCTGGCAGCTCTGTAAACACATTGCCATGAGATCTACAGTCTCTTTTATTTTAAAATAATAAAATATTGTACAGATAATCTTATATATAAGCATTTCATTTTTATAATTATAAACATATTTGTCAATCTTCATGTTTTAATATTTTCACAAATCGATGGATTGTGCATGTCCAATAAATAACTACTATCGCTTCTGTTCAAATCTAGAGATGAATAGCTTGCAAATCAATGAGCTGTGACTCAATTTACTCCATAGCATGACCTCTTTCATGTGGTGAAATAGCATTATTTTGCAAGTTTGTTTGTAGGAGCTGTGAACCATCATATGACGTAGCCTGCTGTATAATGTACAGTGAATATCTATGCGTATTTTGCATGTGCATAACTAGAGAGTATTAACTCACAAATCAATGAGACATGACTTTTTAAATTACCCATTAACACCAAGACTTTAATGAGGTGAAATGGCATTCCTTTGCAAGTTTGTATGTAGGAGCTATGAACTATTTGACATAAAATATCCACACAAATATCCACTATCAACCTAACTTCCCAGGGGTTAGTGACCCATACTTGTAAGAGATGGTGGTAACCTTTTCTTTTGTAATTTCTCTCTGTCTTTGTACCCACTTTGAGAACAAAAGCAGGATGGGGCTCAATCATCAATGTGTCAGTCCCAGTAATAACTTGGAAATTACTGAGACATGAATCAATTTACTCCTTATCTTGAAGACTTGCATGGGGTAAAATAGCTTTCTCTTGCGAGTTAGCCTTCAGGAGCTGTGAACTGTTCTATGACGTAGCCTACTGTATAATGTAAAGGGTGTGTGTGTGTGTGTGTGTGTATATATATATATATATATATATATATATATATATATATATATATATATATATATAGTTTTTCTTCCTGATAAAGATAATTAAGTCCCAAATCCTGAAACAAGACTCAAATTACTTGTTTTGCATTTCCTTTTGTAACTGTGTTGGAGAGTGCAGCCAGCGGCTGGTGTTGATTTGCAGGGAAGCACACGGATCACAGATAAGTTTGGTGTAAAACCAATTATTTTTATTTAAGAACAATGGTAAACAAAAAACTAATTGAACAAAATATCAAACAATTTGAAGAAAGAAAAAGTGGAAACCAAAAATAACTATTTATAGTCACCTAATCACAGGTATTGACTCCAATAACTGAGTCCAACCATACAGCTGCAAAACTGCCCTCTGATCTACCCAAAAGAAAGATCCTGACTGAACCAACTAACAGCCTTTATACCCTTCCAGGCCTCCCCTCCCTCCCCTCCCCAGAATAAACCATTATGCAGGTGGTTATATAAAAACAAACCAGCATGGTTATCAATAATAAATATCAAAGTATTCAAAAAGAAACATAAACCAATGTGTGTGTGTATATATATATATATATATATATATATATATATATATATATATAACATTAATCTAACACGTGCATTAAAACTTTGCTTTAAAACAAGCAGAGGGAATATCTTCTACACAGGTACTGCCCTGCTACAGGAAGTCAGTACCCAGGGAAGTCAATAAAAGCTTCCCTCACCAACATGGCTGGTTCCCCACTTCCTGTCAAGATGGAGGACCACACCCAACTCAGGTTACCTAAACCATTGCATATCAAAAAACATGCACATTAAAATAACTGTTGTTCATTTTAAAGTTGATCTTAACAATAGTACTGCAATACATTGTTCTGGAAGTGTGCACCCTTCCAAACCAACTATCTAAACAGTACTCTTGATTAACCTTTTGTTTTTTGTTTTTTCAGGACGCTCCCAACCACAGGCCTCCAGTCCCGATACAACAGGTAAGTGAATTTTGTTTTTATTATTTTCGTTACTAGACACAAGGATCAGCAACACAATACAAAAACAGTTAAACATTTGCAGTAAATGTCCAGATACATACTGAGACAATGTGAGGGTCTCCTCCCTCACAAACTGGGTGAAATGTTCCAGACAGTAAGAAAATACAATTGGATGCATGATTCTAAAAGCATACCAGTTTTGCATAGTTGTTATGCCATGAGGAAAATATGGTAATTGTCTCCTAACCTATCCACTGAGAACACCAGGTGTCTGCTGCAGTCAGCAAGATATTAACTCGTGCGCATGAGATCGTGGAAAAAAATAAATAAATAAATAAATAAATACACTATGTCCCTTTAGGGGTTCCGCACCTTAGCGATTGTGGTGTTTTTTTTTTTTTTAATTGATTTAAATGTCTCATCTCTTACTTTTGCAAACCATAAATATGGAGACTGACTTCCTCTATGTTTCCAGCATAGTGTGTGATTTGATTGTGATCTGTAACCCTATGCACCCACTTCTCTACTGTGATTACCTCAACTGTCAATCACATGGCCTCCTTGCACTAGGTCTCATCAATTTGTTTTTTTCTTTTAATCATAGAATGACATCTTAATCTTTTCAAAGTACTGTGTTTCAAATCATACAGCTTATTGCAAGCTTTCAAACTCCAGATAGAGCATTAGCACTGAAGGTTTTCTGCACTGAATTGATCATTCTTGTCTAGAGTACTGGATCAGGTTTTCCCCAGCCCTGATTATGCTGTCAATTTTAATTTCTTCTCACAGTTTATCAAAGTGTAATCTTTTTTTTTTTTTGGCCGCCCCCCCCTTAGGAAAATGTACTTTCAAATTGGATGTATAGCCTGATTTGAGTCTGTTTTAATACAATTTTTAAAAAATACACTTTTCTGTTCTCATTATTTGCAACTTGTCCAGATGAAGTAAAGTTCTCAATGATATATATCATTGTCAAGATGACAGTTATGTACAGTAGGGGACAACATTATGACCCACCTGCAGAAGTCCAATAAGGACCCAGTTGCTAAAAGGACACATAACAGCACAAGAGCAAAAGTATCAGAGGAAGACATAGGAAAGCAACAACCAATATAAGAAAGGTTTCTCGGGGAGCAATCCAAAGAGTTATCAATGTGATTAATGCTTGGTATATCTAGCACTGTTGTAGACTTTAAATCTGAAAGGTATAACGGCCATTACTGGGGAATGTGTTTAGTGACCAATATAGCTGGCTGAAAACCATCTTGGAGTGTTTATTTAAATATCAAGATCGCTCCAAACCTTTTCATATACAGATGGGTTGGTTACATGTTGGAGGTGATTTGATACATTACCCACTGATGTACTGGGTTCTGTATACTGGGCATTGATACACAATTGTTTTATCTGTTTGTTTGGAATACAGTCAAATTAAAAAGTGTATTTACTTTTTTTTGTATGCTTTTAAAGGGTTTTTTTTTTAGAGGCTGGCCAGGAGCAACCATACCTATACTTTGTTTTTTGTATTGCTTTACACAAATTGGAATGGGAAAGAACACATGTGTAAAAGTGATTGTAAACTACAATGCAACTAAATGGGAAGTCTAAATAAAACACTCCACGGATTTTGTATTTTTTACATATTTTTCTGTACACTAATATGACTATGGAGGTGAGGAGATTCTCATAAGTAAGTGTTCTTTTGGATAAGTCCTTCATTTTGAATTCTACTACTACAGAACTTGTGGGAAAAGATACAGAACAGCACATGTCGTATTCAGAATCTTCTTGTGTAAAATCTTTTTGTTATGCTGTTTTGTGCGTTACTGTTACAGTTGTATCAATACAGGTTTCAAAATATTGTTAACTGTTTAAATTGAGATTTCCAAAAGAGACCAAAAACACAACTACACAACAGGGAAATCGTTATCCTGATAGAACGTACAATATACAACGTGTGTCATGAAGTGACATGTTAAAATTAGGAACGTATTTGTTAAACTTCATTTATAGTAAAAGAAAATGTTTGTATATTGTGGTGGTGTCATGTGATGTAACCAAATGCAAAAATACATAGTGGAACTACCATACAAATGTGATGTAATAAAATCTTCTAGCTTATGATGAAATGACTGCACTATAAATAGAGTTGGCATGCACTGCATAGAGTGTGTTTACAATTGATTAGTTTCAAATCGCTGTGTAAGCTGCGCTTGGCCGCATCCAATCATGAACATTGAATCACTGAGAGATCCAAAATCTCTGTTTTCAGCATGGTTAGGATTTAAAGTGTATATAACTTAAAGGTATACTTTGTGTGTTCTGTTTTTTCTCATTGCCCCCTTTATATCCTATTCTGTGTGTTATCTATCATTTGCATGGTTGATTCTGCTTTCTAGTTATTCCAGCAAAAAAAAAAAATCAGTAACTGGGACTCCTTCTGAAAAGACTCCTAAAATAAAGTGAGGGGATTGCAATTTCCGCCCCCTCTATAACCACTATGATTTTGTATAGACATTTTACATTTTCTATTTCACGGATGAGGGGGCTGAAATTATAATTGCACGCTACTGGCGGTAATTTTGAATGCCTCATTTTTAGAGGCTTAGGCCTGGACTAAATCAAAACTTTGATCCACCCGCTAATTACAAACCTGGTACTGATGGTGTTTTTTTTGTTTGTCAGAAGGTTATTCCTTCTACCCCAGAGGTAATGTGCGAGTAGCGGGTGAGTCAAAGTTTTGATTTGGTCCAGGCCTAAGTTAGGAAGCCTGGTAAATCATCTAAAAAGAAACAGCAGCGACGAATGATATATATAAGTCTGTGCTTCCTGGTTGTAAACCATTTTGTGTGTGTGTGTGTGTGTTGGCTCCACTAGTTTCTATTCTATAGAGCAGAAAAAAACAAACTCCATTGAAAGGTCACAGAACTTAGCATTCCAGGAAACTTACAGATTGAAAAGCCTTCTTGAGCAAATTAAAATGGCCTTATACCCATTTTTACAGTGGACAATATACAGTATTCAGTGACGGTGCATTCTGCAGAAGAAGATGATATGTTAAATGCCCAGAACTGCTGTCTCAATGATGTAACTTTGAATATTTAATTTCCCAATAAAAATAAAAAAAAACTCAGAAATTGGATTTAAATAAATCAAGTTGTCAAGATGAGTTTCAGAGATGTTCTAAGTTCTACACCAGTAGCGTCAGCAGGCTGAGAAGAGAAATGGAACTCTTGTTTGGTGCATCCAGGTAATAAAGGTTTCTGTTAGTTTGCCTACGTTTAAGATAAGGATCCAGTCGTGCTAGAATTGAAAGCAGATATATAGTCTACACAATAGCACTATCACACTTGCTGTGTTGCTGTTATTTTTTTCTATGTGCATATGCACTTCAGTTGAAAACACTGGCTAGGCAATAATATTGACAATGCAGTGGTATGTTGTGAAGCTGAAGATCAGATAGTTCACAACTACAGAGCCATCTGTTGGCTTGGAGATATATTGCATTGTGCTTGAGTATTGTAATCAAAACTGTTCAATACTGTAGCACTGGGAGCTTTGGTTAAAGTGGTTATTTAGGAGTTCCTAGGAGCACCATTATCATCTAAATGATTCTAACTGTACTACCAGCACTTTAACAGAGTAGAGGACCCACATTATAGCTGTTTAAAGTTTGTGATTAGGCAACATAACAAGCCCAGCCTGTTAGAGATGTAATATTTGTATTTTATTGTATTATTTTTTTACGTAGTATAGGGGGGAATTTTCAAAAATCAGCATTATTGTTTCAAACTCATGGTATAGTAACAACAGCTTTAGTAGCAAGTGATTTCCAAACTAAATTTGTTAAAATCAATCTGATAATGCTTTGAAATAGTTGATGAGGTCGTTAATGAACGAATTTCTCAGTAAAAACAGGTCACGTACATCACTTACTTTCTCAACGACTACATAAGAGGAACAAAAATCCTAGCCACAGTTTGGGGATCGTATTGAAGCACACCCCCTGATTTGTCGAGGCACCGAAACCTCATTTTTAGAAATCCAAAGGTCTGTTCGATCACATTCCAGTGGGCCTGTCTGCCTTGTTCTTCTCTTTTTTTTTAGGAAGTTTTTATAAGGAAAGAATGAAAGGTAAAATGAAGTTCTCGAATGATAATAATAATAAAGAATTATTCCTTGTTGTGTGTTTTGTATGTTTAACGTTAGCAGCAGCAACAAGAGCTGGTGTGTAAGCACTTTATCATACAAAGCCATCTTAAGTAGCTTTTCAGGGGTAGTACATGTTCAGTCTGCAGAGCCAGAATATTTGGTGAAGGCTAGGAAAACAAACAAAAAAGGAAGGTTGCAGTACGTTATCTCTGGGAAACCATCCAAAGTGGAATGGCTAGAATGGATCCTCACAGAGAAACACTTCTTAGTACTGTTAATCAATAAGGCTTAGTGTTGCCAGTGAAAGGGGTTAGTGATTCAAAATATCTGAGATATAGTTTAAAATGATGGGATAGAATTAATTGCAAGGCAGGGTATAAAAAGTTTAAATTGTCAATGAAGTGAGAAAATGCAATTTTGCAGCCATTTATATAAATAAGTTTATGGCAGTACCATAACACTACTTAGTAGTAACAGTTCACGGCAGAGCAATATTTCAATTTAATCCAGGCCAATGTCTGAAATAGTCAAGTGTTATTGACCAAACACATATATTACTGGCATTGTACAAGGTCATTTAACATACCATTGTAATCCACATAAATTAGCACAGCATTTGTCTCGCTGTAAAGCTGGTTTGAAGACCTAAAGCTCAGATTACATATCCATAATACTAAAAGGCTAAGAGGAGATATACAGCACTAATCAGATTAGCAAGCAGGTCAGAGTTTGTGATATGTAATTGAATGGTATCTTGACAATGAGCCCACTGTAGAGGTTGCCTTTAGTCTGCTTTTCAGAATGTGCTATACTGTTATGATGACAGATTTGGTATTGTGGAAAGAACACTCAAGTTTTAAAAGAGAATGCATCTGCAAATTACGATGACCACTCTATTTTGTTTTTCCACGGCTCCAGAAATGAGTTGTTACGCAACTTTGCAGGTGAGGGATAAGAGTTTATCAGATTATAATGAAGGGGTTTAGAACATTCCATTTGGAATTAATTACATTAAATCCATGTTTTAGAAGGAAAGCATAAACCCAGACGCACACAAAATATATCTAGTTAATCATTGTGAATTTAAGAGTCAGAGATTTCAAAAGTAGGGACAATGTTAGCCTCCCTACATTGCCCAGCAAGCATGCCCTGGAGGGACTCCTCTTAGTTCAGTCTCCACCGCTATCAAATCTTCCATTTGTGACAAATAATTTGACCCAATACAGTGTATAACGCTGTAGTCGGAGCCATACATAATTTGTGTTCCACAGAACAAAGATAATACAATATAATGTTAGTGTATTGGCATTATGGGGCAAATGGGAGCCATAACCATACTGCCATATAACCTGTTCTGCAGTGTATAATGAGGGAGCGGTGTAGTGTGGTGAATGACTTGAGGGCATCAAACTTATTCCGTGACCAGATTTAAACCCATGCCTCCAGAGGTGAAAAAGTCTAGAATTACAAAGAAACACTACAGAAGCTTTCATGTATAAAATATTTTATTATAAATAATATTTTACATCTTTACAAATAGTCTCATTTGTGCTTAATTAATTGATACAATAAATATATTAATACGATAAGATGTGCATAAATCACATTGTGTTATATATATATATATATATATATATATATATATATATATATATATATATATATATATATAT
The DNA here is from genome assembly GCA_030684275.1 of Acipenser oxyrinchus oxyrinchus. Lineage (NCBI taxonomy): Eukaryota > Metazoa > Chordata > Actinopteri > Acipenseriformes > Acipenseridae > Acipenser > Acipenser oxyrinchus. Next base: position 15,745,217 of record CM060251.1, read on the forward strand.
ATATATATAAAACATTCCAAAACAGTACATAGCTACCTGGCAGCTTCTTTGGCTGACCACAAAAATAGTTTCTAATCATGTTTCATCATTCTTCATGCTCACTCAAATGTACTGAAGAAGTGCAACAGAAATCAAGTAAAAACTTTATTTGGTGTTTGGTGCTCATTACATGGAGAGGGAAGAAAAGAGATGACTTCACAAAGCAGACTAAATGCTGGTTACATGTCATTTTTTAATAGAACTGCAAAAACCTTTCTTACTGCAAGGCTCAGATAGAATAGCTATACTGAAAGAAAACAAACTAATGTCCTTTATCAGCCAAATACTGTATCGTTCTCTTCTATTGACTGGATTGCAATTTATAAAAATATATATATTGACCTAATACAATTAACCATTCTCCAAATGTAACCCTTTTCACAAGAACCAATCAGGCTAGTTAAGAATAAGGAGATTTACAATAAACCACAGATTTACAATATATTATATTCACTGGACCGTGCCTTCCCTAGAACAGTAAAATAAGATCCTAATGCAAGGTCATTTTTGTCAAGATTTATAGTTGTTACTGGCCCACTGGAGCCTACTTTAGTGGCTCTCTAATTTGGCCCGGTAATTTAGTTAACACCCTAACAAAATATTATTGCTTTATTATGCAGATATAAACTAGCATTTTACCCTATAGACGTTCAAACACCCAAAATAAAGTAGTTCATATTTACACTAAGGGGATTAGTTATTAGTTAAATTAGTGAGCTAAAAAATAATATTCATGACCAAAACCGCCATGTACCAGGTAATGCAGTGACTTTCAAAGCGATAGCTTTCGCCCTTTTAAGTACAGTAAACAGGACATCAAGACAAAAATTAACAGGGCAAACTCAACAAAGACCAAGTCTCTTTCATGTCCTGTAAGCCAGGGAACTGAAATAAACTAATCTTTGAAGTCTAGCTTTAGAAGGTTAAAACTCACTTGCTATGACCTAAAATAAGTGTACTGTGCTAAAAGGAAAGTAATACATTTTAATTAGGGACAAAATATGAAACAATTTCATTAATATCTGCTATTGCTATTCTATTTAAAAAAAAAAAAAAGAAAAAGCAGGAAAGTAATACATTTTAATTAGGGACAAAATATGAAACAATTTCATTAATATCTGCTATTGCTATTCTATTTAAAAAAAAAAAAAAGAAAAAGCAGTTCTCTGCCTGTGTATAGGTAAAAACTAGGGGGATACGATTATTAGTATTCTGTGTGTTGCTTTTGTACAAAGCATCCTTTCTGTTTATCGTAGATACACGTAACTGAGCTCCTCTCATGGTTGTGTCTGGAAAACCACAGGTTCTGAAAAATGCACACATTTTAAAAAATCACTATCATCACTGCAAATGCGTCTCAGTCTTAATAACTGGGAGTACGGAATGGAGTCACGATAAGCTTTAGGATGTGAAAAGTCGTATCTCAGGTATGAATGCAAGTTTCTTTCTTTGTAGAAAATGGTGATGTTGATGGCCAAATGAGAAGCAGTGATAGTGATGTCTACAGCACTGCTTTTTCCATCCAGCTGAAGGACTTGTAGTCCAAACTGTCCTGTCCTGTAGTACATTTTTTTAATCAATTATTCAAATTTTTATGAAAAGCAGGAATGAATATAGGGTACATTAAAATCTATTAAAAAAAACAGCCATACATGCAGATGAAGGAGGGAAGGCAGGGGAAATACAATGTGCATTGGCCTTACGCAAGGAGGCATGCCTTCAGTATGGATAAATGCTGATGAGTTAAGAAAACTGGTAACCAAGGTTACAAACAAGGAGTTCTACACAGATACAGGAGAAGTAGTGGCAGTAACATGAAACTGTATAGCACAAACTAGAGAGAGACTAACAATGATCTTTGAAGACCAGTCCGGAAAACACATTTCAGTTTTCCATTGGTTTGACGGAATACCATTACTCGTCATTAATCCACATTTAATTTTGAGACCTGAGGTAAGGTGAATAGGTATCCTCAAAACAGCAGGGAAAGCAAAGTTTTCCAACTCAGAACATTTCCAAAATATAAGGACTAATTTAGTAAAGAAAATTTCTACAGCAAAGTCACATCCAGATTCTCGTCCTGATCACAACCTAGCATTAGTACATGTCTGGCCAGGCTCATACTGGAAAAACACAGAGAATCTAAAAGGACTGAGACATCCCTAGAACGGAACATAGATAAGCAATGAAAAACACTGATTTGGTGACATGCCAGTAGTTACATTTTGCTTGTAAACTGTTGTGGTTCCTGTTTGATAATCTAGAGAAGTTAATAAGCACCCACTCCTGGGGATCTGATGAATAAAACATGAATCATGAAACACAAAATGTACTTTGTCCCACGCAGGATCTTTCAGACCAGGGTCAATGTTATGATCCTGAGAACGTGTTCATTTTTAGTTTTTGTTGCCATCATATAAAAAAGGGAATGACAGCTCTGTTTATCCAAAAAGGAGTGAAACTGATATTTATGATCTAAAGTAAAGCAAATGGGGCTATTTTTTTAATTGAAAAGATGCTAAAATTGGTTATCAGTTAGAAGTGGGGAGGCTACATTCATAAATGAAAATATAGTTCTGCTCGCTACAAATAAAAAAAAAAGACCTGTTAGATCTCAGATATGCAGCTAGAGTACACAGGAAATCAAATGGAAATACATTAGTGTACTGTAGTATAGTCCCAGATACAATAATACAGAACAACTTCATGATATGCTATGTTTACCATACAGTACTAGGACCATGAACAGCTCTGTGCCCATGATCTTCTTTTTTCCCTGTACTATTGATAACATGTGGTTTTATCACATAGTCCATGCACCTCTTCCAAGGCATACATTGAAGTCCAATTACCAAACCATGTAAAAATCATTAAAAAACGTCATCCTTGTCTGACTCCGAGGACCCTGGTCTTGATATTTCAAACAGGTGCTGGGGTGAATTTAGGAATTTCCTAGATTTTAATATTCTAAGAATTTCAACAAGTTGGTTTTCTAGGGAGGACATCCTGTTGTTTAGGGCTTTGATGTCCTCCTTCAGTTCGTGCTTTAGCTCTGAGATTGAAGCCTGAATGGTTTGCTCAGGAATCGGTAAAAACATATGCTTAGCATCCACCTGAACAGGACTTCGGTCTTGGGGGCTCCGAACCTCTCCGACGTTGTCCAACCGTAAATCACTTTTTGTAATGCCACTGTCGCAGGAATCCGTTTTCTTTAAGGAAGTCTCCTCGGGAACCTTAGTTCTTTCTTTTAAAGTCTCCATGGATTCCGCTTTCGAGACTTTGTTCCAGTTGTCTGCTTTCCCAACAGGATCTTTGAATCTGTTCCAACCTTTTCCTTTGGTGGTCTCAGCTGATTTGCTGCCTGCATAGTTTGACACTGTGGGGGCTTGCAGTTTTGCCCGGTCAGACTCTCTTGAAGTGGAGGCATTAACCGATACTGAAGGGACCGGGGTGGCGGGACTCTCTGTAACCGTGACGATGCTGGTGGTGGCAATCACGTCCGGCCTTGTGTGCTCCACCTGGACTGACCCCCTTTCCACGTCAGGCTCATCCTGGTTCTTGGCTCGTTCGGCAGCTAGCCGGACCTCTTTCTGTTGTCTGAACCTCTGGAAGAGCCGTCGCACAGGGTGGTCTGGCGGGAGGTTGAGCGGGGCTTCATTCTTCCTTCTCAGTCTCTCTTCTTCCTCACGCTTCACATCGCTGATCTTTCGGAATACAATCTGAAGGAAACACAAAAGGAAATTTGTTGCTAGTTTTAAATAAAAATCTAATTACGTTTTTGTTTTTTTGAAGGAGGTTATAAAAAGGTGCTGCATTGTAGCATTTCTTTTTCATTCAGTAAAGAACATTTGTGTATTAATGTTCTGTGTCTAAACAGATAATTGTAATTGTTGGCCAATACACACTTGAAACTTGATTTATAAATAGCTTTACCGATTATTTAATTTACACTAATTAGGTTACGCATTTAGGTAACTATGAAACACACTTGGTGGCACTGTATTTTGTAGGTTCACATTTTAGTTTTAGGACAACATTTCCTTGGTCTAACAACATTAAACATGGTTGGAAAGCCAAGATGGCAACACTCAATTTCTTCAGCATTGTGAGCAGCTGGCTTTATCTGTCTAAACTCAAAGTAACACAGCTCAATGCATTTGAGATGCCAAGATTTCATTCTTTGCCCAAACTTGAACATGAGAAATATGTTATGGTTGTATCTAAGAAAGAAAATGCAGTTTGTTTCATTTCCACAATTTTGTATACAGGGACCTTTCCAGATCACTGTAAGTAATTTCTCCAGACTCACTCACACAGTGATGTGGTGTATAGCTGTATGCTTTTTGGTGTGCATTTTGCTAATTAATTTTAATTTAAGAATGTGCTGTAGCCAAAATTAAACAATATCCTTTGGTGCTTCCACAGTGCTGTACTGTAGTATATAAAAACAAGAAAACATCTATTTTCATTATTATTTTGTTTATTTAGCAGACGCCTTTACCCAAGGCGACTTACAGAGTCTACTACTAGGGTGTGTGAACTATGCATCAGCTGCAGAGTCACTTACAACCTCGTCTCACCCGAAAGACAGAGCACAAGGAGGTTAAGTGACTTGCTCAGGGTCACACAATGAGTCAGTGGCTGAGGTGGGATTTGAACCGGGGACCTCCTGGATACAAGCCCTTTTCTTTAACCACTGGACCACACAGCCTCCTACAATGACTTTCATCATTGCCAAAGTAATGATGTGTGGCACTGCAAGCTTCCTCACTGGCAGAATGTATTAAAGTCTGAAGCTGGAGTTCTAATACAAGGACAAAACCTCAAGTAACCTTTGTCCCACACCTCCTGTACATTACAGCTGATTTATATCCTACAAGCTTATAGGGCCACAATGTTCCTAAATATGAGCAGTCAATGTGACTAGAAGCAGTAAACAAAAGTATCATTTATTTATTTAAAAAGGTAAAAAAAATGTGTTGATATAGTTAACTCTTTTACAAGAGTGGCCTAGTGGCTTTGGCACATATATACAAGCATTCATTCATACAAAACATTTATACTAGGGGTCCCCCGATAATCGGTAGCCTATCGGCATGGCACCAATATAGAAAAAAAACACATCAGTGATCGGCAACTTTTGTTAATTTAGCCGACAATCATGCTTGAATTTCTTCCAGCACAGAATTGAATGTACTATACTAATAACGCAAGAACACTGAGACAGTCATTTTTCCAGTGCTCAAAAGAGATGTGTTTGGATTTTTTTTTTTAATATCTGAAGACAACAATAGGATAGCTGAGTTGTTTTTTCTTTTTTCTTTTTTTAAATTAAGTGAACAGTTTAAGTTGTGCTGCATTTCTAAGCAGCGTATGCTTAAAACAAGAATTTAATGAACGTTGTTGTAGTTGACATTGCGTTGGCTACATTTTTCTTTCCTACTATACAGTATAGATAGAAGTTATATAATACGCAATGTTTGACAGCAAGTGGCTATGAAAGTTAATGTCACATTATATATTTTTTTCTACAGAAGTGTTTTTACAAGTACAAATGTAAAATGTTATTAATGTGTGACTGTCAAGCACAATATAATACTACGTCATGCTTTGTATTCATTTTCTGAAGTAAAAGCAACAAGTAAACACCTGTTCATTTTTGTCATAAATACAACAAATAAAAGGAAGCATCACATCTACACCTGTGCACTGCAAACCACTTTGCCACAGTCACTTAAAAATGCATCATTTTAAATTGGCATAACAGCCTATGTAGGAGATCTGCTTTTATGAATTTGCATAGTATGTGTGTTTTGTGCGCTATGTTTTAATATGTATAGTCTGTGTGATTACTTATGATTATGTATTAGTGTGTTTTTAGATTGTAAAGCGCTTTGAGATGTGCTGCATGAATTGTGCTATATAAAATAAAGATTATTATTAAAGAGATTATTATTATTTTACATACTGTAAAAGTTAGAAAGTTATTATCTCCTGGGAGGAAAAGAAGAAAAAACACAGAGCTCTCTAACTTAGAGTGACAGAAGCTGCCAGTCAGTTCTGACTCTGGGGAGAACAGAGCTGTGGAGTCTCAGGTTGTGACTAGGCCTGCAGCTCTCTCAACCTCACCCTGAACAGACTGGGGGAGGTGGCAGCAGCACACACATTGCATTCCAAGGTACAAACAAGAGAAATCGATCAGAAATAAAACACTTTACTCTTTTTTTTTAACCTTTTAGAAACATGTAAACCATCACATACTACACATCACAGTTTTTATGTACCTTTGCATCTCACACTTTTTAAATATTTTAAATCTTATCAAATTGTAATAAAACCTGCAACGTTCTTACAACAGATTTTTGTGTTTAAAAGGTATGTCGCTAGTAACTGCAACTGAAGAACAACTGCTGAGCCCAGACCAAAGTACCTTAACACAGACTAAAATATATTTGAGTAATTACAATATGAACCACGCTCACTGAACAATTGCAAACATCATAAAAGGTTAGGGGGACAAAAACTATGAAAATGTCATTTGAAGCTACTTTCAGTACTCTTTAATGATGTTTAATCACACTGTTGAACTTGTTAGAATTTGTAATTTCTTAAGATGTTTTTTTTTTTTTTTTTTTTTTAATGTAATATTCATGGCCTCTTAAAGAATAACAGAGATTCTTTTTTTCCAGATTTAACTTAAATCTTGTATTTTATCCCAGATTTAACTTACATCTTGCATTTTTTTTCCCCAGGTTTATAAATGTTATGAAAATAAATAAATATTGTTTTAAATGTGTACATTCAAATATCATTTATAAATCTTAAAATATTTTGCAAGTTTTCAACATTTAAATGCTAAATCTTTATTTTAAAAATAAATATATATTTTCTTATTAAATATTTATTTTGAAATGTTCGCAAATAAATCTGGATTTTGCGAATTTAAGTATTTAACTAAATCTTAAAAAGATTTAACATTTAGCTAAATATTTAACTAAATCTTAAATCTCTTAACAAGATTTAACATTTAGCTAAATATTTAACTGGCCAGCTAAATCTGGAGTTTGTATGCAAATGAGCCCCGCCCGCTTTGTGTTACATCAGCATTCTTAGAAGGGGCGGGTGAAATACTGTAAATCCACGGTCTTCGGTCAGGTTCACGTTCAGACAGACATCATGGCCGATTCCAATAATTTACATTAAATTACCGAGCGTGCAGTTGCTGCTGGTGTAAAGGCCACCATACATGGGGTGATTTTTGTCGGTGTCGATGTGTCGTCATTGATCTATCGTGAGAACCTTCTCACCATACACGGGGCGATTTTTGTCGTCCAGTGAGAGAATGGCACAAGGAGGACTGTCGGTTTTATGTGCTTCTGAAAATTCTTGCTTTGAAAAACAGTTAATATGCGGTGTGTGTACACACACACAGCATATGGACTATAGTAGCATATACCAATCGAAAATTATAGCAGATCGGCCTACAATGTATTATTTTTTTTCGAAGTGTGTGCCGTTATTTTGGCGTGGACCGTGGCTGTTTATTGTTCTGTTTATTGTAAAATGAAGACCCTGTTTGTGTGAGTCTGCTTTATTTTCACACAACGCTACAGTATCATAGCGTGTCATCGCACCATTATCTGTTATATTAATTGTGTACGTGCGCAAAAACCATTTTGTTTCAATTTTAAATCATCTTTTTTTTTGCAGTGTACAGTAATGTAAACAAAGCATAACAATGTATTTTTTGTTACCGGTAGCCTATATGCTAAAGTATAAAGAAAGTGCACTATGCTGTAGATATTTATTTGAGATTATGTATTTATTTATTTCAAATAAATTTCAAATAGCACTTATGTGTGTGTTTTTTAAACCGGACACCTCAACCTATCTGTCTCCTGACATGTCTGGTTTAGCGAGGGATGGACTATGCCTTTTTTAAATGTAATTTCAAAATGTATTTTTTAATATTAGAGATTGACTGGTAGGTCTGTCCGGCCTGGGCTTTTCACAACCTCACTTGACATGTTAATCTCAGCTGCAATTTCTTCAATTTCCTTGCTCCTTTCATTTTTATCATGATACTCTTTCTTTTTCGTATTATATAAACATGGAGGATATTTAAGATTTAGTTAAATATTTAGCTAAATGTTAAATCTTTTTTAGAGATTTACGATTTACTTAAATATTTAGCTAAATGTTAAATCTTTTAAGAGATAATAAATCCAGATTTACTTGCGAACAGCTAAATCTTGATTCTAAAAATAAATATTTAATAAGAACATATATATGTATTGTTAAAATAAAGATTTAGCATTTAAATTTTGAAAACTTGCAAAATACTTTAAGATTTATAAATTATTTTTGAATGTACACATATAAAAAAATGTATTTATTTTCACAATATTTGTAAATCTGGGAAAAAAATACAAGATTAAAGTTAAATATGGAACAAATATGAACGCTATGAATTTTTTTATGACACCCCATAAAAAAAATTAAAAACACAAGACATGAGTGGAACACTGAATCTGAATGGAATGGCCCTTGAAGATTTGAGTTGCCTCTCTCTACTGTATATACAACAGTGATTCAATGGTAAATAAATTCTACTGGAGGGATACACTGCCAGCCCTGAATTATACCTGTCTCTAACCCCTAAGGGAAGTTGGGGGTGGAAATGATCAGAGTAGTCTGTTTTGAAGCAGGCATGCACTGAACATTTGAGACTGTTCCTCGTGAAATATGTTTGTGCAACATGCCGCTATCAAAATCAAATGGTCTTCCTACACATTTTATCTTGCCCTTTACAGCAAACGCACACTTAATGCAACATAAATGATCTGAAAAAACATGATATCTTAGTCTCCTTTCAAAAAATTAAAGACAAACACTTTGAGAGCAGGTCCTCAAGCATCACATACTGTAAGATTGATTTCTAATTGGGAGCATGCTCTGATAGAATCTAATGCACATTACACTTTTCTCTTTTGTATATCAGCAGAATACACATTTGGCTCCCATCCTGCATACATAAAATAAAAGCCATATCCCATCTGCTTGAGGGCTTAACAACCACACGAGAGCACTGCTCAGGATGCTGACATGCAGCATGTTTATTAGATATTGTAAAGACAATGCTGCCACTAGCTCAGTATGTCATGGTAAAAGTATGACAAGCATAGCAAAGGTATTGTGAAAGCATTTTAATGCACACACACAGTAAAATCAGGTAAATCAAGTATGGTAAACATGGCCAGCCATGGTAAATGCATAGTATAAGTACAATGAAAGCATGGTAACGTTCAACATTTACTATGGTAAATGTTTTATAACTAAAGCTTGTTTGCATTTTTTGTATTACAGGTAATAAAGCTACAGTATTTTCTGATTTTGTTTAATGTTGTTAAATACAGCAAATCTTTTGGTAACGCCTTGAAGCATCACTCTAAATTTGAACCTTAATACTAGTAACATACCTTTATTTAATTTAATACAATACATTTCATGGCATCTCAGGTAATTTTACAATTACATTTAAAATAAAAAGCAAAATAATGTTTCAGTCACATGTCCTGTTTAATGTATTTTGTGTTTTTGCAATTATATACAGATGCTTAGTTTTATAGCTTTTCTCCTAAAGCAATTTCAAATATTTATTGCGTGCAATATCATTTGTGATTTTCTGTTAGTTTCACGCTGCAGATGAATAAATTCATTATTTTAAATTGTTAGGTTATTATCATAACCCTGGTTCCTTGAAATAGAAATGTATTCATTACTGTCTGGGTAAAGACCCCGAAACCGGAATAAGATATATCAAAGCTGCTCGCAGAGTCTGTGACTTAGCCATGGCCTGCCCCCGAGGTCATAAAAATATTGCGCTCACAGACCTCCGAGTAATTTTTCCTTCAAGCCTGCTGCAATCATGGACGCAGCGACCTTGAAGGTTAAGGGTTACATTTCTATTTCAGGGAACTATTACCATTCCATATGGATGACAGTACCAAAGCAGTCGCAAGAGCAAGATTGCAGAACGACTGGAATGCTACAAGGCTAACCCCAGAAAAAGGTAGCTAGGGCTAAAAAAAATGAGGAAGAAACTCACCTCTATGCCTGTGTTGTAAGGGTCAACTGGGAAGCCACCCTTAGCACTTTTGTTCCAAAGCCAGGGTATTGTGAGTAGCCCAAACCGCTGCATTGCAAATGTCCTTGAGAGACGCACTCTGGAATAAAGCCCACGAAGTTGCCATGCCCCTGGTGGAATGAGCTTTTCTGGAGAGGGCAAGTTGTGACTGTGTCTGCTATCCACTTGGGCCGCCACTGCTTAGACAGGGCCTGACCATGGGACTTAGCCCCATAGCAGACAAAAAATTGTTCGGAATGCCTCCAACTTTTTGTCTTGTCAATGTAGTACGCCAGGGCCCCCACTTGGGCACTAGGAAGTACCTTAATAGAACCCTTCCTCCTACTGGAGGGTGTCTATGATGTAAATAGCCCATATTTGCAACAGAGCTGCTACCTCCTGAGACACCACCGCGACGTCCTGTGGGTCCGTGACTGATGTTACAGTCACACCCCGAAAGGAAGGGGGACCATGCTTGACCTGTAGTGAGTAGCTGGTCTGAACAGTAGTAAGCATCCAGATGTCTGTGGTGCACTGACGCCAATACTCTAGATGGCTCCCTGAAAAGGGGCCCTGGGCCTGTGTCAGCAAACACCTAGGGCTGCTGCACAGCTTGTGGCTTGGCCTGAGGCTTCTGTCTCTACGCCAGATGGCGAAACCTATTAAAGGGTTGGTTCTGAGCACCACCTCTGGCAGCTGGCACAGCCGCTGGTTTGGTGCACTGGTGGTGGTCGCTTGGGAAGCAAGCGAACCAGCTTCTTTGTGGATTCCCGTGAGCGGTGAGAGCGCTGCAGCATTTCGTCCACCGTGGGACCAAATGTATGCCCAGGTGTAATAGTGGCATCCAACAGCGGTGCTTTGTCCCCGTCAGGCACGCGTGCCTGGGAAAGCCAGAGCTGCCTACGTGCAGCTATTAGCGCAGCCAAGCTACCAGAATACAATTATAATTGTCTAGCCGAATGCACTGGCTGAAAAGGCACGTTTGAGGATCACCTCTGAGACCTGCCACTGCTTGTTAGGGTAGGCAGCGTCCTTGGACAGGAGCGCTAAATTAGGTGCCTGTACCAAAGTGGCAACTGAAGCCTCCCCCGGAGGAAAATGGGCCAGACCCAGTTTCTCCACATCATGCACCTTGTATAGGGGCGTCCATCGACCACTTAACAGCAGGAGCTGTAGCCGGGTGACCCCTGGATGACTGGAGAGATGGTAGGCTCATCCGCAGGGGACGTGCCGTTGGACTCCACTTCCTCAGACGGGAACGCCAGCTCTTGTTCTCCCACCTCATTAGAGGCGACGGTAGAGAGTATGCTCCTGTGGCTAATCTGCACCCGTAGCCCCTTGGGGACAAGACATCTACTGGGGGACAGACGGGGTAGGTGGCGCTGAACGTTCGCACAGTAATTATGCTAGAACCGTTCCTTGGTGGGAAACAGCTGCCCAGAGCTTTTCCATCTGCTCTGAGTCCGCCAATCGTTTTGAATGGCGACTCTTCTTCCTCGGGGAAAGGAGAAGGAGAAGCAGAGGAAGACCGAGAAGAAAGTTCCTTGCGTGGGTTACTTTCCCGGGTGCGTCGTCCGGTCTCCCTTGTCACAGAGCCATGTGGTGAGGACACAGCCACCTCTCTAACAGAGGATGATGGGGAAGAGCGCTGTGCAGGAGTAAGGGACACACAGCGCACTGTAGAGCTTCGGGAGAGACGCTTCTCTAGCGTGTGCTTACAGAAATGTGCACATAACTCGCAGAAACTGCGGTTCACCAGTGCCTCCTTGGCGTGCTCTGGCCCCAGGCAGGAAGAGCATCTGCCATTTTTGTCCTCAACAGGCAGTCTCGAGAATAAACGAGAATAAAATGTCCCGAAACAAAAAATGAGAAATAATAACTCCAGACAGCGCTAAGCAGCCTGGAGGGAGAGAACAAGTCAGCTGAATTACGTTGCTGGATCCCTAGGAAGGAGGGACTAAGCCGATAGCTTCATACGGGGCACAAGGCTGCAGTGGGACGTAACAAACAACAGGCAGTAGTGCACAAATTATGCATAATTAGTGAAAACTGTTACAGCGATTATTTTAATATCACATACATTTTGTGTAAAAACATAATAAATGCGAAATATATAGCAGATAGAGGTACAAGAACTTATCTGAACAAGGCTCATCCGTCAAGTCAGTCTTGAAAGGAAAAATGACGCAGAGCTCTGTGAGCACAGTGCTTTTATTACCTTGGGGGCGGGGCCATGACTACGTCACAGGCTCTGTGAGCAGCTTTGATATATCTTATTCAGATTTCGGGGGCTTTAGGAGGTAAATACCCATACAGTGATGGTTACATTTCGTACTTGAAAGTGAACTATATATTTTAAACCGTGTGTGTTAATGTGAAACTACAGTTGCCGCATTAGAAGAATGCTGCTATTCTAAATATTTAAGCTGCGTTCCCAAAATGTACAAAAAGTTGTTAACCCTAATACCAACTCAACCGGCAAATTAAAGATATGTGGTGTTAATGGGAAGCCAGCTTATGCACAGTCTAAATCATTTTTATTTAATTAATTCCAGTAATTCAATTATTATGTGGCCCCTGGGGTTAGCTGTTTACCTCAAACTGCTCAAGAGCAATGTACTGCAGGCATCACAATGTATTTTTGTTAACAAAGGAAAGCTCTTTGCACATTAACCTTAGGATCAGCCCAAGAACATTATTTTATTTACTCACCCAAAGCACTTTGGGTAATGATCACAGGTCCTAAAAAACATATACAAATATGTATTTATAGTTTTGAATAACAACTTCAAGTGGTTGTTTTAAGGAATGTTTTGTTAGCACTGTTTTTTAAAGCCCATTTTGATGATTAACTTTTTCATCTTCCGTTTTAGAGAAGTTTCTTCTCGCAATCCTTAATATTTTCAGTTCCTTTAGATGAGAGGTTTCTTCAGTTTACTGTCTTCTAATTTGCCAATGATTACAACTCTCGTCATAAAAACCGCTTCCATCTGGGGTCCTGTTTTGTCCTTGTTAGAACGTTGAAATTTTGTTAAAAAAAAATTGTAGCCAACCGGGTTTAATGTAGGCATTTTTAAAACACAGATGAGCAAGGTAATGGAATGGCTCATTTTACATTATTTTACAGTGATCTACAGATCTAAAAAAGAGTATAATCCTTAGAATCACACATTAGAACTCATCTTTCTTGCAATGGGATTTGTTATATACATATGAATAGGCGATCAGAATGTGACAGCACTGTTTCTGACACAAACAGAGTCATAAGTCCTTAGATGGATTTCTGACTCCCTCTTCTTATCGATATATGTTATCACTCGGGCCTTGTGTTTTACACAACTTTTAACCAGTAATTAAGTCCTACAGCCACAAGATGTCGCTATAGCCTCCACAGTTAGAAATCATTAAACAATCATGCCATTATGTTACTATAACCATTTGAATTGGTCATCCCATTACTACAACATACGTATTGGCAGATTAATAAACACAATGCTGTAGATGGTTACCCTTACACTCCTGTGAATACGTTTAACAGGATTTTAAAAGGACGTTTTTTCAATATTATTTCAGAGAACTCATAAGTGTAAATACATTATTTAGGTTTTAATTTACCAGTGCACTTTTACGCAAATCATTTTGTAAAAAAAATGATTACATTTTCTTGATATCTGGATCTCACCGGGCACAAATATATATTTAGTCAACAGAAGAGAAGATGATTTTTTTTTATTTTTTTAATGGATTTTCCTGTTTTTGGCACCGATCCCTGAACACTGTAGCTAATATAACCATTTTTTGGAATCTGGGAATTTAATAAGACTCTGTAACATGTTAGCTGTGTTTATTTATTTTTTCTTTGTTTTGTTTTTATTGTTTTTGTTTTGTTATTTGAATATAATGTAAAAAAAAAAGGTTGTTCATAAGAAGCCATAAGTGTAATTTATGTTTGCATGAAAGACATAAAAATCCATCCTTAGTTCTTTTGCATTATATTTTGCTATTAAACTTAAGCAGAGTTGATTAACTCTGTCTTCTTTCATGGATTGATGTTGCTCTGTGAAAATGTGTCCATATGAAGAAACACTTCTTTCAGCATCCACAGAATTGGTAACAACTAACAAAAATATTTTAGCCTTTCTTGCTAAATTGGGAAATAGTTCTGTATTTCTCCAAAATTCAGTCAAAGAAATTCCACTATCGTTTTCTTTTGCATATAGTTCATATCCCTCCATTTCTGATTTACAGTCAGCATCAAACCCTGGAATACAATCTAGTGGGAGAGATTCTTTATCCAAACTACAAACATGTTGTGGGTCTAAAATCCTCACTGCCTTCAGAAACTTGTGCAACTCATGCCAGTGCTCTGTATGTATTTATTAATTCTGCAGCTTTGTTATACGTTTTTAATGAATTCTAACGTTACGGCTTTCAAAATAAGCTATACCCATCAGTGTGCAGCACACCAGGTCGATATTCCTGTGTGCAGACCCACAAAGAAATGCTTTTTGAGTTTGCTGGTGCATCTATTTCTTCTAAAACAGCAAGTCTCAAGGTAAGCTTTTTCTTTAAACACATCAATTTCTAGAATGGCAATAATTGTCCCTCGTAATTCGGGGGTGTTTTCTAATTAGCCAGAATTTAATGGGTTGATTACTTAATTAATCTTTTGATCAGTTTAGCTGGAGTGGCTACACGGACATCTTGAGGTTTGAATTGCAGGTCATGCAGGGTTTATACAACCCAGCAAATATAAAGTAGCTACCTCAAACGGTTTTTGAGATATGCGGCTTTGACACTGTGCCATTGGCAGCTTTATAAAATAAGTCATAATTTTTTTTTTCTTGTAAAACACCCATGATTGAATATTACAGCCAATAGTATGAAGCCAGTACTTTGAAGTATTAAGTCATCATCATCCAGAATGAAAAAAAATCACCTGACCCTAATATGGCGACCATCTTGGGTAAAAGTTTTAGATTTTTCTAGAGGAGTTTCCTTAAAACTGGAAATATGAAGTTGCCATCTGAAGATATTAGTAGCAGCAACATATACCCTTGAGCAAGGTACTTTACCTAGATTGCTCCAATAAAAACCCAGCTGTATAACTGGGTAATTGTATGTAAAAATAATGTGATACCTTGTAACAATTGTAAGTCGCCCTGGATAAGGGCGTCTCCTAAGAAATAAATAACAATAACTCATACAATCTCTCCTTCCAGGGATGCTTAAATATATTACTATCTGTGATTATTTCTTGCCTATAAATCTATTTTTAATAACCACATTTTATAAGCAAAGGTACAGAAGATCAGTTGTTTTTTTTAAGGACAATCAAATTTGACCTTGTTTAACAACATAGTAATTGTACACTGGATTGTAACATTTGTTAGAAATTTTAGTTTTATTGGCATTCAGCTACTGTGCCTTAACCTGAATCTGAGGAATGTTAAACCTTCATTTTCTGTTGGGGTTAGCAATAGTCCAGTGCACCACAACACAGAAGGAGGATTAAAATACAAACAGCATTAGCCTGATAGCATCAGAATTTCTCTTTCAAGTGTTATCTCGGCAGAAATGCTTAATCTCGTTTACTTATAATTAGCAAGGTAAGCAATTACATAATTAGGTTGATCTTACAGTAGATTGTTGGTTTGGTCTTTTGTTGCCAATATGTCACACTTCAGTGATATGTACCACAAGCATAGTAACCACACAGAAAATGTCATGGCACTAAAATTATAAATACACAAAAATAGCACCAATAATAGAATAACTCAATCAATTTTTCCACTTCAGCAAAGTATCTTGTGTTCATCACCCGTTAAATTCAACTATAATTATACATTCTTAAGAGCATTCCATATTACTAGTTTTAAGGCAGGTAGCACTCAGGTAACTGCAAATTTTTCTGCTCGTCCAAGGATTTGACAAGATTTTAAAAGCTGCATTTTGTAAGCAGTAAATTCAATACCTGATGGAAAACGCCATCTTAACATCTAGTTTTTAACAGCGAAAGGAGGGAAATCACATTGTATACTGATGTAATAATAATAAACTGTGATTAAGTGGAAAGAGGATTGTTGATCTGATGTTATGATTACTCTGAATACAGTCTGAATAAGGCACTGCCAGCAGCGAAAAGGCCCCAATTATTTTAGAACTGCCGTGCATTATTATGTGGTGTATAGTAATCCCAAAATGATCAGGTTGCTCCTGTTTATCAATCAACCACAGTGTTGTTTATATTAATCAGTGTGTGAACCTCTGAGAATAATACAAATCATGTTAAATGATCTAAGAGACTTGAAGTAGAAGGAAATTGGACAACTGAATCAACCTATTGAGTGGCACTCAAGTGAAGTTAAACATCCATCATCAGCCCTGAACTGTTCAGTCTGGAAATAAGAAATGTTTGTGTTGGTTCCTTAGTGTACAGACAGTAGAGAAAGCAAGGGGCTAGCTAAAAATACTGACTTGGGCTGATACCACTGTTCGGCTTAAAAGATGAAAAACGAATGAAATCAGTGGTTACATACAAACTGCTCTTCACTTCAGGCTGTAAAAAAAAAAAATCAGTTTTCAGAAAGGATTGAGATTAGATTAGTCAGACGTTTAGCCTGAGCCTGGCTACACAAGGATTTGCAGTTTTATGCTGCTGATCTTCTTAAATCACTAGTTGCCAAAATCCTCCCATGTTCCTCAAGTCAATACCTCTCTTCACTGGTGGAGCAATGAGCCTTGGACTAAATGAGCCGCGGGGATTTCCAATACACTTACTCATCAGCACTGTCTTAACTGAGCCCAACATACGCTAAGCATAGCTTTGCTTAGTAATGTGATACAACACATTGCAAAAGCACCCCACTGCTTTGACATGAACAGCTGACATAAGTAGCATTTTAACCAAAGTAAAAAAGCACAACAGGATACCTTATACTGTAAACTGTGAGATCAGGTGTGGTTACAAATTCCCTCATTAAGCAAGGGCATAGGAGTTGTGTAAGCTGCGTGGCACCTTTTAACAATTTACAAACAGCTCCCTCATAGGCATAAACTAAAAAACATGCAGGTGATACAAGTGACTTCAGCCCAATAAAGGCTCCCAAGTGTATGTCAGTGCATAACCACATACTGACCTGGAAAAGGACATTTGGTTTGTTAAAATGTTTCTTATCTCTGACAAGAATAAGAGCAATTTACAATGCTATACCAGTCCTTATAGGCATTTGGTAGTCTTCTTCCATTCTACAGTAGTGCATCAGTCATAAGGGCTTTATAATTATTTATGCAGCATATCAACATTTAACCACAGAATTTGACAGGAATTCGATTCAAAGCCTATTTCTGCTACAGTACAATCTTATCTGCATTTCCTTTTATAGCAACTTTAATGACAACATTAGAAAATGGATTGGAGATTTCCTTTAACCTGAATTGTCAATATGAATTCCCTAACCTCTGGTAAAAGACCTTGAATGATATCTTTCACACTATGTTTAATCTCTGTTCCAAATCAATCCGCTGCAAAATACATAAATACAGTATTAATTTATGTAATTTATCTTTTTTGTCGGCTTCATGAAAGGAAATCTCTGTTCTAGTACATGCCCTCTGAATATATATATTTAATGGTGAGTAGTGTTTGCTGTCAGCCACAACAACAATAACAGCTCTCCAGTTTGAATGACACATAGAAATCAAACAACTGGATGTAGACTGACTACTTCAGCAGCTTTATTTCAGCATTGCATAACAACATAGGCACTGTGCGCTCTTCACTAGCAAAGCTACAAAGGTCCTGAACCAACAGCACGATCAGCATTAACACATGTAGGCTACTAGATATATTTTTTTTGCTTACGCTAATATATTTATTAAATACTGACACATACACAAATACACAAACCCGCACTCATATCCTAATTTAAAAAAACAAGTTATTCTTTTACATGTTTTACATTTAGGAGATAAATAAAAACAAACAGATCACAAAGCATGGTCACCTTCGTGAACGAGGTGCCTGAGCTGGTTTCTTTTTTTTAGTATTGTTTAGACTATTGGAAATACCCGCAACACGATGTCATCCACCGCTAGTAATTTAAAGCTTGAATACAGCACATGACCCACAGATTAACAATCTAAAAAAAAAAGGCATCAGAATTTCGACTGGGATAATAAAACCTGAAGGCTACCAGACTCTACGTTGAATTCTGAGCAAGCCTCATTACTCATGGAGTATTGAGGTAAACGTTTATATTCATTAGCAACTAAAACTAGTGCTGCAAAACATTTTAAATAAAAACAAACAGAACAACTTGAAATGCAGCCATTTTCTAATATAATAGAATCCCAAAAAGAGGGTTTTACCATCTGGTAAAGCCTGACTCGTTATGTTAACTGTCCTTGCCTTTGGCTCAGGACATTTAACTGCACAAGGGGGCTTAACAGATGGTAAAGCCCTCCTCTTCTGGTTCTAATGCCTCTCGTAATGGTCAACACCTGAACCAGTGTCCATTGCTCCTTTTCAGTAGATGCTGTATTGCCTTTGAAAACCACACAGCAAAACTGACATTGTTTACAAGTAACTAAGGACATAGAAGCAATTCAACGGGCTCTGACTTATTTGGCAGTGTAAGAGAGGCATTTAAAACAGTAATCCAGTAAATTGAGAGTACACAGGACTGTTAATCTTCTTGCTTCTATAGCTATGGAGAATTTGCTGTGAATGCAGCAGGCCTGCTACCTCTAAATTACACTCTTTGTGCTAAATAACTGTAGACAAAATGTATCCCTTTCGACAAAGACCCAATCTGCCAATGTAACTGTGTAGCAAATAGAAGCCTACTGTGTAGACAGTATCAGTAGTGTGTTTCAGTTGATTGGCATGACCATCTTGTAATATATTTAACATTGAAATATATTAAATATATATACACGTGTTATAAAATGACACTGGAGAACATGCTAAGTGTATAAAATGACTTGCATTCAAGTAATGACTGGGATTCAAATGGATTTCAAGGGAGTGTCATGTCAACTTGTTGTGTCAAACTAAACAAACTGTGGTATATACATGTTGTGGAATCCCTGAGCTTTAGAAAAGCGCATACCTATTTATGGAAACAGAAATTACTATTTTCTCCAGATGATTTTCTCTCAGTGAAGTGTAATAGCCACTGTAATTGGGACTCCAAGCACAATGTATGTTTATTTTAATTACTGCAGCATTATTTATATCTTGTGTATTACAGCTGTACAGTCCATGGGGGATAAAAAGTAGCTTTCATAATAAAAACCTGAGTTGCAGGTATGTATAACTTCTCCATTTTCTGACCAAAAATCTATTTTGAAGCAAGGACAAATACACAGGCAGTGGAATAAAACATGCAGCGGTATCAAACTGGCAAGAAACAACTTCGGCACAGATGTTGTATGAACACTTTCTAAGTGCCAGAAATTTCTTTTCTACGGCATTGTGGTTTTAGCCCCACCCACTTCAGAGCACATTATTCATTATACATACCAGCATTAGCTCCTCTGCTTCCCCCTACTTATTACTGCCTCTTAAAATGAAACGTTACCCAGTTATTTTATTAATCTCTAAAAAGGTACATTTGCACTTGGAATGGCTATACTGTTCCAATTATGTCCAACTTTAAGAAATACTGCCAATGAACCAAAGGAATTTTAGAGGCCAATTACTGGCTAAATGATTTTCATCAACTGTATGTCCCTTTTTTAATAAGATAAAAAATATTAATAAACAGCTTAGTTGCAGGAAGGGACATTATATTACTGGATAGCTAAGTGTCGTTAGATTGCTATGCAATCTGCCTCACAGTATTTACGCCTCAGTCTTTCGAGTAAATCATGACTTTTAGTGACAGACATTTTCCTTGTGTGAGGCGCAGCTGCCTCAGCTGATGGGGAAGTTACCAAGAATTGCTGTGACTGTACAGCAAGATGAACTTCTGGTATGTACTACCTGGTTTTCTTTGACATGTATTTCAATTCTTTAAAAGATGAATGGTTTCTTATGAAGGCTGTGCAAAACAGAGGTTGAAGTATGTTATCACTCCCGCTACTGGTTAAAGTATATTACCATGCCCAATCACATGCTCATGATTGTGCCAATCTACGCCTGGCTTCATTTAATGTTAGATCTCTGTCTAATAAAGCTCCTCAATCAATCATTTTATTATGGATTACAACACTGGTATTTTTTCTTGAATTAAAACTTGGCTTGGACCTGATGACACTGGGACAATTTTCATGGAAAAAGAAAAATAAGTTTCACATTTTTCACACTCCGTTTTGGTAGGACTTTTGGGTTGTGTGTGTTTCCATGTAGTTTGCTTTTAGCCAGAGAAATTCTCCTTCCAAATTAAAATAACCGAATATTAAAATATCTGTCTGAGTTCCAATTATTATTATTATTTTTTTATTTCTTAGCAGACGCCCTTATCCAGGGCGACTTACAATTGTTACAAGATATCACATTGTTTTTACATACAATTACCCATTTATACAGTTGGGTTTTTACTGGAGCAATCTAGGTAAAGTACCTTGCTCAAGGGTACAGCAGGAGTGTCCCCCACCTGGGATTGAACCCACGACCCTCTGGCCAAGAGTCCAGAGCCCTAACCACTACTCCACACTGCTGCCCAATTTGGTCTTGAGTGACTTCTGATATCGTACAGTTTTCTTAAACTGGGTTTCCATTAAGTTTTCAGTTTGTGTTGAAGCACCGCAAGTGCAGCCTGTCTCATTTGATCACCAGAAAAATGTAATAAAAAAACTACGGGAAACAAAATAAAAACGAGATAGCGTTACAGAACCATAGTGTTAGCAATTCAGATTCGACCATATAGGGACTGTTGGTATAGTTGTATTTGATATTTTATTTATAAACACCAACTATTTCAAACAGTTGAAATATTTAAATATATATGCTCGAATAAAACAATTTTGTTTTTAAATATTAATTGCACAAATATTTTTTGCAGAAAACAAATACTATTTGAAAATATTTAAATATATGCAAGTTATTTGAAAAAAAAAATATTGCGGGTGTCAGGGTACAACGTAAATCTGCTGTATATTGAGGGCCGCGATATAGCGAGAGACCCATAGATTTATACCCAGTATAAATCCTCTACGCAACCTGCTTTTTCTCATTTTTCGTATAAAAAGCAGCACACCTTTTTGATTCGTACAGTGGAGGGTAATTGCTTCTCATCAGCTTCAGTCTCCAATTCATTTCATGAGTCTTCGTCTCCTTTCTCAAATGCACAAATCCGCTGCATTGAAAGAATCCATTCCCAACATAGGAGGCTTGTTGCTAGGGAGCTGACGTCACTGCCTTGTGACTTTTGCTAGTGCATTGCTGCCACAAGTGAACACCTCGTTGGCTTAAATAAAAACCGCTTCAGCAAGTAGATATTTAATTTGCTTTGTGTTATTGTGCAATATGTGTGTATATGATAACAGTAAGATATTAATGCTTTGTTTTTAATTGTTTTGTATATTGTTGTTTGTGATGTGCAGTACGAAATAAAACGAACAGTAATTCTAAGTGCCTATGTGTATTGCTGCTAAGGCATACGCAGTTAGACAGTAAAAATGGGGAGCCAACTCCAGGACCGCGATATATCCGAATCCGCAGTATAACGAGGGGCAATATAATGAGGGGCAATATAATGAGGGGTGGGTGTATTCCCAAATAGTTAATGAATAATCAAAAACTAAAACCTAATTATTACCCTAAATGTATAATTATGTGTCTTGCAATTACCACATGGTGGTTGAGGAGGATTTCTAACAAGGAAAATGCAAAACATGTTCAATTCAATAACTTGAAAAAACAAGCCATTAAACCAGTGGTTAAATGTATTTCATTGTTTTCAAATATTTACCCACTGAAATAAAATATTCAAATATTTCAATTAATTGATCAAATTAAATCTAACTGAAAGAGGAGCAGTTTCCAAAAGATAATTGAGTGGTTAACATGGACAAGGATTAATCTGCCTAGAATGCAGGATAATAATTAGGCTGCTGTGTGTTACAGTTACATATTTATGAAGAGTTTAAAGTATTTCAATGGATTTCAACTACTTTACTCATATTTAAATATTTTCAAATAATAATTGCTTTCCACAAACCATATTTAAGTATTTTCAAATAGTTACTTTCTGCAATCTGTATTTAATTATTTTCAAATAGTTACTTTCTGCAATCTGTATTTAATTATTTTCAAATAGTTACTTTCTGCAATCTGTATTTAATTATTTTCAAATAGTTACTTTCTGCAATCTGTATTTAATTATTTTCAAATAATAGTTACTTTCTGCAATATGTATTTCATTATTTTCATTTAATTAAAGCACTAGTTTCTTTTCACAAACCATATTTATAACTATATTTATCCCAGGTCCAGTACATTTTTAAAATATAGGTAGTATATCTACAATAGGCTACCTTATTTGACAGCATTCCCAAATACATAAAGACATTCTTATAATAATAATAATAATAATAATAAATACGTTAAACCAAACTCCACAGGGACAGTGCAAGGCTTTCGCCAGTAGTTGTCTTTTGAACACATTCATGGAACTAACTTTGTTTTCTTTTTCAAGTTTTCATACTTTTAAAACAAATCTTGCTCGATGAATTAGGTTCAAACCTGATGCTGTCTGTAGCCCGCAACAATAACACAACTCTGCTAATGTAATACATATTTTGGTACAAACTTTTCCCTTGGTGCTTAGGTATCCACAATCGATGCTGCAAGGCTAGTGTACAATGTATTGCATCTTATGTCTAGGCTTAAAGCAATCAGCTGTCCGATGACCAATCGGCTTTGTTATTTGTTTATTTATTTATTGCAAAGGGTATTTTTTTCATTTGTAGCTTTGGTATTTTTTATAACCTTGCTTATAAAACAACTTAACTGTAATGTACTTTTATAATGAGTCAAATGGCAATAATTTGAATAAATGGTGTAACATAAAAAATAAAAATAACACAATGAATGCCTCTACACCCCTCATACTTTCCCATTTGGTCAAAGAATATTGGCAGGGCCACTTCCAGCACATCTCAGTCTAATAAAGGATTGCTTGGTATGGCCTTCAGTTACAGTAGAAAGTTACGCGAGGTTACGTCACAAACGGGATTTTCACTGCTGCATAATGTGACTTCCAGACATGTTTCCATGCAAAAAATACTGTTTTTGGTCAATTGTAAGGTTTTTTAAGCGTGAGAAGGCAATTTACCCACCCTTTAGAGTCGTACAATGCTTTAGACGTGCACTTCCTTATAGAGCGTGGTATGTGCGTGACAACTTTTTAAGCTGCGTGGAAACCCAACCACTGTTTCCTTGATTGAGGCTTCTCCTCCAGATGATTCTGGTATATCCAACATGATTTTCTTTGTTTGTCTGTGTTTCAATTATCTAAAAGATTAATGGTTTATTATCAAGGGTGCCCATGAAAACCAGGTGTTGTTAAGGTAGATCTTTCAAGACCTTTCTTTCAGCTATAACACTGAGCTCCACTCAAGAGCTATCTTCAAATACAGAACATCCTTCTTCCACCTAACCTTGTTTATTTGATAGAAAGGAGATGAAAGTATGGAAAAGAAGAGAAGCTCTAACCCCTTAAGGCTTCCTTTAGTCTTTTTCTTGGGAAATTTCTTAGGGCATTCATTTTGCCTTAACAGACAAGCTGCTGTAAGCATGCCAAGAGATTTAAAATGTCTCAGAAGCATCACTTTCAGTAGCATACAGATAGTGGAATATATGTGGGGAATATAAAAAAAATATTTTAGAAGACATTGAAAAGCACTAAGCTTTCACAAACAGCAAAGAACTAGGAACGCTTTACCAAGCTAACAGAAGACTATTGTTTTTTTTTTCCGTTTTTTTTGTCTATTTCCATATGAACAAAGACGAGGCTAACAAGGAAGCTTGTATCAGTGGTAAAGCATTGATGTTCTGAGTCACTCCTGGTAACAATGCTGGCAGAAACACTCACCTGCAGAAGTGACTGCACATGGGGCTTATTGTGCAGTGACCAAGATATTTTTACATAGTAACAAGCCCAATGAGCAGCTCTCATTTGGTCACATGACATACTTTCCAGAGACCACTATATAGAACTACATTCCTTCATGGGATATTGTGGCATTGTGCCCCGCCCCTGTGTGTATTTTTGTGTTTTATGTTGTATGTTGCATGTGTTAATGTTGGTGTATTGTAGTTGGTACACAGGATATAATGTGGGTAATAAGCACGAGTGTTTAAAATGTATAATTGTACTTAGGCACAGGGATTGCACTTCACGTGCATTTAAAGTATTTAATATGTGAGCATGGGGTTGCACATAATTAGTTCACGTGCTGGGATTCAAGTGAATAATTAATTAGTAATTGAATCCCGGCACAACAGTATATATAGATGCACGTTGCACTCACTCGGGGTTGTGTGTTCACTAGAGCTAGCCTGTCACAGATATGAAGGCAAAAGTTGAAGGGTCTGAGACAGCTACAGTGGCCCTTACTATCAAGGAGCCAGTTGCTGTAAGATGCGTTTTATATGGCAGTGGGATTCAGTATATGCAACATTGATCTGGGCACAACAGCTTATTATTTCCCATTTTCCCCTGAACATCTATATATATATATATATATATATATATATATATATATATATATATATATATATATATATATATATATATATATATATATATATATAGTGCTTTGCAGAAGTATTCACCCTCCTGCAAAGTTTTCACATTTTGTAAGTACCTGAGCGTACTCCACAACACTTTCAAATTAGACTTTACATGCAGAATCTACACAAACTACTCCACATTGATAGAGTTAAAACATGCATATAGAATATAAATAAGTAAGATTTACAGAGAAAAACAGATTAATCTCAGTTGCATAAGTATTCAACCCCTTTGCTACTGCAGCCCTAAATCAGCTCAGGTGCAAATGATTTGTTTGAAAGGTCACAAAATTTGTGAAATGGCTTCAGCCTGTGTCTACTCAAAGTGGTTTAACTTGTAGATAATTTCCCTCAGGTATATAAAGACTTTCAAGCTGAAACTCACATAGTGATCCAACAAAGCAACCATGAAGACCAAGGAGCTTTATCCCCAAGTCAGGGATAAAGTGGTAGAGAGGCACACAGCAGGATAAGGGTACAAGAAAATTTCAAAGGCGCTGTGGAAGGGTGGGGGTATTCACTGACACGGGAGACAGAAGATTTTATTTGGAAACACCGCACAGGTGCCCAGATTTATTTATTTTTCTTATTAATTGTTTTATCTAGTTTAGCCCGCAGAGGGCGCTGTTGTCCGTGGTCTGGATACTGCCGACAGTAAACCAGGACCACGGGGTTACCAACACAGGTATCCGACTCTGTGCACCTTCAAGTGCTCAAAAGTAATAATGAAAACAGAAGGCGAAAGAAAAGGGAAAATAAAACACAGTAATAAAACTACAAACAAAGTGCTGCTTATGCAGTGCCCCCACTGCCGCTAAGCCGGTCAGCACGGGTCTCCGGCCCTACACTCAGCGGTGCCTATACGCTGGGGTTGGCCAGGGCTCCCGTACCTCTACACACGCCCCTCGGTACGTATTTATTTATATTGCTCTGTGAAAATTAGTTCGTTTTTCTTATGAAAGGCTGCTACTCAGCCGGGCTCACCTGCTCCTTGTTTCACGCTGGCCTCCTCTGCCAGCGACACTGTATTTCCCCCAACACGGCCACCCGAGCGCACAACCAAGCCAGATCTTATGGGCCGAGCAGTCTCCCAAGGCCCGCCCCTCAGCCTCTCAGAGAGAGGGAAAGCACATACACCCTCTTCCCCACCTCTCCGTGTCATCGCCATGACCGACAGGCGGATCCCACGAGACTGCTGCCCTCTACCTGCAGTAATACGGATGTGCCAAATAGTCAGTCCAGATCTCCCCTGTTACAGGCGCTGATTATCCCTCTCAGCACAGTGAAGTCCATCATTAAGAAGTGGAAGATGCATCATACCACCCAGACACTACCCAGATCAGGTCGCCCTCCCGAACTGAGCAGCCGGGCAAGCAGTAAACTGGTTCAGGATGTCACTCTGAAGCCAACAATGACCTTGAGTGATCTGCAAAGTTCTGTGTCTGAGATGGGAGTCAGTGTTCACACCTCAATAATAAGCCGGTCCCTACACAAAGCTGGCCTGTATGGATGGGTGGCAAGAAAGAAGCCATTATTCAAAAAGCCTCATCTTAAAGCACGTATGGAGTTTGCAAAAAAGCATGTAGATGATACTGCAGACATGTGGAAAAAGGTTTTGTGGTAGGACGAGACAAAAATTGAACTTTTCGGTCTAAATTCCAAGTGTTACATCTGGCGCAAGCCCAACACTGCACATCACCCAGTCAACACTAGCCCAACTGTCAAGCATGGTGGTGGCAGCATCATGTTATGGGGATGCTTCTCTTCAGCAGGGACTGGGAAGCTTGTCAGGATAGAGGGGAGAATGGATGGTGCAAAGTACAGGCGAATCCTTGAGGAAAACCTGTTGAGTCAGCCAAGACTCTGAAATTGGGGAGGAAATTCACATTTCAGCAGGACAATGACCCGAAGCACAAAGCCAAAGCCACACTGGTGGTTGAACAAGAAGAATTAATGTTCTTGAGTGGCCCAGTCAAAGTCCTGACTTGAATCCAATCAGTGAGCCTTGAAGATTGCAGTCCATCGACGATCCCCAACAAACTTATCAGAACTGGAGCAATTTTCCTGTGAAGAATGAAACCAATCCAAAAAGACTCCTAGCAGTAATTGCTGCAAAAGGTGCTTCTACCAAGTACTGACTTAAGGGACTGAATACTTATGCAACCAGTAAATTTCTTTTTGTACATTTTCTTTGAAAGTTTTGCTGACATTTAACCTCCTCCTCATATAAGTGTTCACTTTAACCACTACAGCTTTGAATAAAAAAAAAGTTTGTTTGAAAAACTGTGCACACATTATTTGTAATTCAACAAAATGTGAAAACTTTGCAGGGGTGAATACTTCTGCAAACCACTGTGTGTGTGTATATATATATACAGTACTGTGCAAAAGTTTTAGGCAGGTGTGAAAAAATGCTGTAAAGTAAGAATGCTTTCAAAAATAGACATGTTAATAGATTATATTTATCAATTAACTAAATGCAAAGTGAGTGAACAGAAGAAAAATCTAAATCAAATCCATATTTGGTGTGACCACCCTTTGCCTTCAAAACAGCATCAAGCATCAATTCTTCTAGGTACACTTGCACACAGTTTTTGAAGGAACTCGGCAGGTAGGTTGGCCCAAACATCTTGGAGAACTAACCACAGTTCTTCTGTGGATTTAGGCAGCCTCAGTTGCTTCTCTCTCTTCATGTAATCCCAGACAGACTCGATGATGTTGAGATCAGGGCTCTGTGGGGCCATACCATCACTTCCAGGACTCCTTGTTCTTCTTTACGCTGAAGATAGTTCTTAATGACTTTCGCTGTATGTTTGGGGTCGTTGTCATGCTGCAGAATAAATTTAGCCAATCAGATGCCTCCCTGATGGTATTGCATGATGGATAAGTATCTGCCTGTAGTTCTCAGCATTGAGGAGACCATTAATTCTGACCAAATCCCCAACTCCATTTGCAGAAATGCAGCCCCAAACTTGCAAGGAACCTCCACCATGCTTCACTGTTGCCTGCAGACACTCATTCGTGTACGCTCTCCAGCCCTTCGGCGAACAAACTGCCTTCTGCTACAGCCAAATATTTCAAATTTTGACTCATCAGTCCAGAGCACCTGCTGCCATTTTTCTGCACCCCAGTTCCTGTGTTTTCGTGCATAGTTGAGTCGCTTGGCCTTGTTTCCACGTCGGAGGTATGGCTTTTGGCCGCAAGTCTTCCATGAAGGCCACTTCTGACCAGACTTCTCCAGACAGTAGATGGGTGTACCAGGGTCCCACTGTTTTCTGCCAGTTCTGAGCTGAAGGCACTGCTGGACATCTTCCGATTGAAGGGAAGTAAGCATGATGTGTCTTTCATCTGCTGCAGTAAGTTTCCTTGGCCGACCACTGCGTCTCACGGTCCTCAACGTTGCCCGCTTCTTTGTGCTTCTTCAAAAGAGCTTGGACAGCACATCTGGAAACCCTGTCTGCCTTGAAATTTCTGCCTGGGAGAGACCTTGCTGATGCAGTATAACTACCTTGTGTCTTGTTGCTGTGCTCAGTCTTGCCATGGTGTATGACTTTTGACAGTAAACTGTCTTCAGCAACCTCACCTTGTTAGCTGAGTTTGGCTGTTCCTCACCCAGTTTTATTCCTCCTTCACAGCTGTTTCTGTTTCAGTTGATGATTGTGTTTCAACCTACATATTGAATTGATGATCATCAGCACCTGTTTGGTATAATTGTTTAATCATACACCTGACTATATGCCTACAAAATCCCTGACTTTGTGCAAGTGTACCTAGAAGAATTGATGCTGTTTTGAAGGCAAAGGGTTGTCACACCAAATGTGGATTTCATTTAGGTTTTTCTTCTGTTCACTCACTTTGCATTTAGTTAATTGATAAATATAATCTATTAACATGTCTATTTTTGAAAGCATTCTTACTTTACAGCATTTTTTCACACTTGCCTAAAACTTTTGCACAGTACTGTATATAGCCTAAAAATGCAGGCAAAAAAGAGGAAAATCGAAGATAAACATCGAGAATTCCAAAAAGAATGGACGGAATCCTATGCCTTCATACCGAGCTCAGTGGGACTCCCGCAATGTCTAATTTGCAATGAGAAATTTGCCAACAATAAAAGATCCAACTTAGAAAGGCATTCTTTTAAAAAAACATGCCACATTGCTGAAAAGTACCCAGCTGGGGATGCTAGAAAGAAAGCAGTCAAAGAGCTACAGCGCAAAGCAGAGCAAACAAAGGGGGCGTTTACTAAATGGGTGAAATCACCAAGCAATACAACTGCTGCTAGTTTTGTGGCAGCTCAAGAGATCGTGAAATGAGGAAAGCCATTCACGGATGGGGAATATATAAAATAATGTTTTATCAAATCATCGGAGCATCTTTTCAGCGATTTTAAAAACAAAAATGAAATTGTTCAAAAAATTTGAGACATGCCATTATCAGCCAAGACTGTAAGAGACAGAACTGTAAATATGGCCACAGACGTAACCAACCAGCAGGTTAGTGACATTAATTCAGCACTGACGTTTTCTATTGCTTGCGATGAATCATGCAATGTGGATGACAATTGCTCAGGTTGCCCTTCTCGGCAGATACGTTAACTCACAAGGACCACAAGAAGAGTTGATCGAGTTATTGCCACTCAAAGGACAAATTCGGGGGAATGCATCTGCTGTTACTGAATGCTTAAAACAAAAATGAATCAACACCAACAACATAAATTTCTATCGCTACAGACGGGGCTCCGAGCATGAAGGGGGCACACAAGGGTTTCATTTCTCTGTTTCGAAAAAGTGTGAAGCACGATAGAATAACATTTCCTTCCATCATCCACCAAATGCGCAAATTTTTCCAGGGTCGATAACGAAACTGATGGATTTAGTTGTGCAGATCGTCAACAAAATAATGGCAAGAGGTCTTAATTGTCGGCAGTTTTGTGAGCGTCTTCAAGAAGTCAATAGCCAATATTCTGATCTTCTCATGCAGAACAAGGTACGATGGCTTTCCAGAGGGAAAGCAGCCTGTCTCGAGGAAGTTAAGTTCTGCGAGAGAAGGGCTTTGAATATGCCGAGCTTACAAATGATCAGTGGCTACAGAACTTCTATTTCATGGTGGATATTACTTCTCACTTAAACGTCCTGAAGCTACAGGGAAAGGGAAATCTTGCTCTCTTGCTATTAGAAGAAGTGCTTTCATTTGAACAAAAGCTGTCTTTATTTGTGAGGGATATTGAGACAGGCACCTTGGTGCATTTCCCAGTGCTGAAGCAGTATAAACAAACAAATGACTGTGATCTTGACCTGAAGTTCCTTGCCGAAACAATCCTCAAATGCAAGCTGCATTTGCCGGACGATTTCAAGAGTTCAGCGAGGAAAAGGCAACTTTGTCATTTTTGTTGAAACCCCTTGAAGCCGACACTTAGCACTTATTTTTTCAGCTTTTTCTGGAGTTGATCGAGCACAATTTGAACTTAAATCAGCTGTTTTGCAGGACAAGGATTTTTGGAATTCCAAATTCAAAGACATGTTTACTGAACTTGAGAATCTGGAAAGGTAGAAATCTACCCTGGCGCAACAACACAAGTTGTCCGAAATGGACAAGCTTAAAAAACAAGACCAAATTGTGTTTGAAGTTTGGAATTGCTTACCCGACACCTACATTCAGTTGAAGACATACGCATTTGGACTTCTGTCAATCTTCGGTGAGCAAGTGTTCTCTAACATGAATTTCATAAAAAGCAAACTGAGGAGCCAACTGAACGATGTGAGTCTTGAATCCGGCCTGAAAATGAAAACCACAGCTTATTTGCCAAACATTGAAAAACTCTTGAAAGAAGTCCAACAGCAGGAGTTGCATTAAAAGTAATGGTAAGTAGAAATGTATCTATTCTAGTTAACTTACCATAGGGTGACCATACGTCCCCGTTTTCTGGGGACAGTCCCCGGATGAGGTACTGTGTCCCCGGGCAAATAATGTCCCCGAACGGTCCCGGTTCACAGTTCGTCCCGAATAAACTTACTATTAATTTCTCGCATTGGTCTAATGTAATGTAAATGCGTTAGAGAGAAATATCCAAGTTTCTATCATTAAATTACATCCAATCGCTTTCTTGATTCATCACTGGCATTCGTAGTAACCAATTAGGTTTTGAGTTTAGTTGACGATCCAACCTCCGTTTAAAAAAAAAAAAAAGTTACCATGGGTTGATTGACAGAAATTCCTACCACTCAGTTTCTTTGTATAATCACGGACTTTCTACTGTCTGTAGCCTGTATCGGTCTAGTTTGTTGAGCTGACCCGCTCTTGTTTCAACTGCCGGTAAATCCAGGTTCAGTACACACTGGAGCGAGTGTGAAGCTTGGTTTAGATAGGCTAACTGCATCGCATGAAAAGAAAAAACAGCTGCATGAGGAGTATACGAGAATGGCGAGGGAGTAAGTACATATATTATAACATACAGTACAATATTTAAGTTTAATATCCTGTTTTCTCATAAACGCCAGTGTTATGAGCATTAATAAGTGTTTTTGCTTGGTGCGTATGTAAATGTGTTAAACAGTGTTGAAGAAAAAACCCATCAAAATACAAAGATTTTAAAAAATAAAAAATAAAAAAATACATTTTTTTCCTTCTCTAAATTGACATGACATGAAAACCCATAACAGCATACTGTACAATAGGATATCAGTAACATTCGATTTTATATTTTCAGGAATCTCCTGGTTACCCATATCCCAAAGTTCCCAGTATGTCCATGTGTAACCCTGGCTACT
Organism: Acipenser oxyrinchus oxyrinchus; assembly: GCA_030684275.1. NCBI lineage: Eukaryota > Metazoa > Chordata > Actinopteri > Acipenseriformes > Acipenseridae > Acipenser > Acipenser oxyrinchus. The sequence continues at coordinate 15,776,895 of CM060251.1, forward strand.
TAGCTTTGGCTTGAAGGCAGCAGGAGAAGTAGGCTCATGCATATTGCCTGTTTTGTTTAGTTTAGTTTTTTTGAAAATGTAAAGCTTTTTGCAATTATTACAGAGTGTGTGTTTGTTTCTGTAGGTTATATGCATATTTGTTTTCTATTTGTAATGAATATGTGCAACACTTAAAATATAAGCTGCTCGCGATACACTCTGCAACACACATTTCAGTCATGGCTACTTTGATGTGCTCCCATAACTGAATGTCCCCGGATTTGGTTTACAAAATATGGTCACCCAAACTTAGTATTAAACTTTTTGTTATGCTGAAAAGGGAAAAAAAACTGAATAAGGACTTATTATTGTGAGATGTTTTATTCATGTTTCTTTTATTATGTCTAATTGGTGAACTAATAGGCTATTTGTTGAGTTTAATGTTAATTTAGTTTTATATATATATATATATATATATATATATATATATATATATATATATATATATATATATATATATATATATATATATATAATGTTTACATATGTACTGTGTCTCTCAAAATGCTTTGGTCTTTGATGAAAATTTAAAAATGGCCTATTCATATGGAAATAATTTGATCTCTCATTTTTTTTTCATTTACTATTGGTTACAATTTATGAATTACGTGGCCCAGCTTCAGTGTGCCGCGGCTGCAGAGATGCATTTCACTTTTTGCTGTCATATTTTAATCAAAACTTTACATGACTTTGCATAGCCACTTAGATGTGCATTATCTTCAGTAAATACAACTATATTGTCATTTTTCCAAACAGTACATTAGAGGTAGCCTACCCTTTCCTGCAACGGAACTTTTGACAGCGACAACTCTGATTGATAATTGTATTTTGTGTCTCCATTAGGGCTGTGCGGTTATGCTCGGTTAAGCTTGGTTGTCGGTTTGGTTTTCGGTTTAACAAGACAACAAAGAGGTTATATTTTTCTTAACATTTTTAATGAAAATAATCAAATGCAACTGCAAGTTTTGATCACATATAAATATTTGTAATAAAATTAATTATAAAAAAACTTCTCTGCATAACTTAGAACAAATCAGTTGCAGACACAAACAAAATACAATAAACACATCCTTCAATGACTTAAAAGTGGAATAAAAGACTAATAATTTAAAATAAAAAATTCACTGTTTTGACACTTGACACTTTGACATATTTGTCACTGTTCAACCTGAACATTTAAACTCAGGTAAAAGTCAAAACAGGTTTAAAATAAATCTAAATGTATTGCAAATAAATAACTGGGAACTCATTTCCCTGCTAATCATTAAAAAAAAAAAAAAAAAAAACTTTAATAACAAGTGTGGCACTTCATGTCCTGCTAGAAAATGAATCAGCTGCTGCTTCTGGTAGACAGATCAGGGAGGGTAGTAAGTATTTTACACTTTACATGTAGTAATGTCAATGCCATGAAGTAATGTACCTTGTATAATTATTATAAATAATAAATGATTGCCCTACGTTCCTCTAACTCTTCTATTAATATAGCAATCTCCTGTGTCGTGAAGCATGGTTTACATATTCTTTCGGCGAGTGATCTACTACTTGGTGTTCTGACTTGTGCTGTTTTTTTTTGCTCTGTGCTACTCAGTGCCGCTCGACATGATCGCCACTTCTACATTCAAATTGGAGTCTTGCAGTGACACAAGAGCATTCTGTCTCTTAAAGGGATTGTTGCCTGGCCCTGATTGGATAGCAGATTCCCCAGCTTACTCAGCATTGATTGGCTGGGCGCTGTCACTGCTCCACTAAACGCGCTTGCACTGGGTTTTATTTTGATCAGAATCGCACTTTTGGAGAAGCCACGCCTACGGGCAGACGCTTTATCAGCTTGACCAAAAACACAAAGCTCTGCACTTGTGAGAAACCGTATCCTTATACACAAAGAAAAAGAGCGCTCCTGCAACTTATAGGATATTTGATGTTAATCGGTTGAAACAAATTGAATGCATGACTGAGTGAATTGGCGAAATGATATGGGTCCAATATGGGTCATCTGTTAAATTCCAGGCTGGTCAAAAGTGAAAGCCATTTCCTTAAACCTGTGTTTGGGGTTTGCAACCTAGCTAGTTACCTAGCATAGCTGCAATTGCTTGATTCAATTAGGACATCTTAAGGGATACTCAAAAGCATGCATACCCATGTCCTTCTGTCCAGAACAGCTCTTGGCAGTCTATTCGTCCTAATATAAGCAATTGCAGTGACCTGGCACTAAAGTAAACCGATTTTTCATCTGCACTCAGCATGCCAAACTACTTGCAGTACAAAATCAATGAAGTAACAAAAGGCCTTCTGCAAGTCTGTACTGACTAAGATTGTTGTACTCACTGACTTCCTCCTCATTGATTTGATTCTGTCTCAGCATGGACAGTCCATTCTGCACTGGATTTGGGTGCCTATGTGAAATTATTTTATTGTGTTCTCAGTTGCTTGTCTATATAGGAACCGTATACCAAACTACAACCACATATATAGACTCCAGTAGTCTACTATCAATCAAGTCACTGTTAAGAGCACCAAATATACGGTATAACAATTAGAAAATTGCACTGGTTACTAAAGAAGAATTCAACATCAAAAGGATCAAGTTTAAGCAAGTAACATATGAAAAGTACATAATGTTAATAAAACACCATTAGACAAAAGGTTTACCCTTAAAAGCATCCTTCCAACCAGTATACGCACCGTGTTGGACACCTGTGCTTTTACGAAGCAAGTCAGTTTTCATATGAGCAATTAAAGAGACAAATAAAAGTAAAAGTGAGCATGCTGTATTATAATAAAACAGGTGTCTGAAGTGTTGGTTAATATCCTTAAAAAGATTCATTCCTGTTGCTCATAAAGCAAACATTTCATACAAAGCAACTGGGCCTGAAGACTGATGCACACGTAACCCATTCAGCTCCTTATCAATCTGTGCAGCTCAAGTACTTTGCTGAAAATAGTTTCCAATATGTTTTAAGGTTGTCTGTCATGGAAACATGAAAAAGTCAGAACTGACTTTTTAAAACAGTCTTCAAGTAGCTCATGAGTTTAAGCTTTGAGAACAGTGGACATATTGGTAAAGTATAACACAGCACAGTATATGTTACAGCAGCCAGGACACAGCACAATGTATAATTACACTTTCCATCAATTCACCTCAATTGCAAGCTCGGCAGGGCACATTATCTGCCTTCAGTTCTCCAGCAGTTTTGATGAACGTGTGGGATCTAATTTAAATTGTCATGGGTATTTTTCAAATACAATACGTTATTGTCACATACTGTACAGTACACTGCACCAGTATAATAACCCACTCTGATGGTTTATTTTCATACCTCCCCGATGAGGCCTTTCAAAACCTTAAGTAGCTTCAAATTACATTCTTTTTTTTTTACTGTCCCCTTTTTATGGTTTTCAGTTATGTGAGTGGTTCTTAATGCAATTGCTGGGTTTTGTATACATATTTAGATAATTCTGTATTAAGGTGCTTGCACCCAAGTTCAGGAGCTGTTTTTCAGTTTTAGTTGCTTGCCATACTATATGTAACACAGGCTAGATCAGCCAAAGTGTCTTTAAAGAAGAAAGAGCCACTGAACAACTACTTATTAATGAAAACTGCTTTGAATCAAGTTTCCTTATGTTTTGCTTGCAGTATTCTGTTGGGATGGGGGGTTTATTACACTCTCTTCAGCTTAACCAGCATTATTTGCTGTTACAAACACATTTATGTTTTGTTTTGTTTTTTTTAAATTTACGAGTGAACAGTGCACACAAAAATGTTTTTGAGATATTAGTGTACAAATCATCTACTGTGCAATATTGACAGTTTATTGCATTAAGCCTAATTATTACACCCCTTTGATGAGGATTCTGGCCACTGTCCTTTGTTTGGGCTCTAGCAGAAAAGAGTTGTCGTCAAATATACTGTATATTTATATATAAAAAAAATATTCCTATCATATACCAAGGTCACTCTTACATGCACCAATGACCAATAAACATTGGGACACATGGGGCGAATTCTTTAGACGCTAAGCACAATTTTTTTCTGAAAGGAAAAATGGCCAATTACAGTTATAAAATGTGTTAGAAACAACTTAAAAGGAGTTTAAAATTGGAGGTTATTAACTCAGTTGCCTCTGTATAAAGGGGGGGGGGGGGTAATTACCAGAGTGGAGGAAGAGAGGAGCAAAAACTGTAAGTGGTCTTGTGAGGCTATAACAAACGTTCCATTATCAGTGGTGTCCAGTAAAAAACAAATCCTTTCTCAGCCACATTGCTTTAAATTCTGGCCATGTCCGGCACAAAGTACCTCTGGAAAGACTTGCTCACCAGCATTGAAAACAATTCTGATGTTTTTACATTGCTCTATCCTTCACTATGCATTAGGAAGTGTGTGGCAGGGCTAAGGCCCTGCACGTGAAAATAATGTGTCCTTGTGGTTTGTAAATGCAATGTGTTTCATTTGGGAGACAAAGTTTGTGCTAGATATGGCAGGGCTGGGAGGTTAGAATTCCCACCTGGTGTTGATTGACTAATTGATTATCAATTAACCCTGGCCACATGCCTTTAAAAACAGTCTGATTGTTGGAACTAGGATCAGTGAGTGATGACCAGTATCATTAGTAGTGGAAAGAATAGGGGAAAAAGCTTAGGGGATTTTAATCCCATCCATCTAGAGAGGAAGTGACAGGGAGATTGTTCCTGGCGTGGGACCTTCTTTCTAGGGGAGTAGCACTCGACCACTGTTTGGTCAACTTTTATTTCCTAGTTGTTTTTGAACTGTGTTTTGTTTTGTATGTTTGTGTATGTCCTCCCACACTAGGACTACCATTGTTGACAACCACCTACCACTGCAACAACTTGTTAATTGTTAATAAAACCTGGATACCTGAGCGGCGTTTCAACGTCAACCTTAAGACAGCAGTGGGGCGTTTCACTCAGAGAGTGTTCGAATACAGTAATAATAAAACTGTACACAGAAATCTAAATGTGAATTTTACAAACTTGCAACATTTTTTTTAATATGTTATACCAGTAATTAGTCTGGAACACCCCGCTTCTGAATACAACATCCCCATTGGCAATGACTCACATCTGTAAGGGGTCTGGTGAATTAAAGCTGATGTGGAAGGTTGCAGACCAGGACAGCTTGGCATAGCCAGCACAGGTGCTTAAATGGGGTGCAGTGTGTTTCAGTTATGGATTCTGTAAAGTATTGCCATGCAACTCTCAAACTATCACCTTCTGCTTTGGTCCCATCTATCCACTCCAGTGAGCCAGTAAAAAGAAAAAAAACAAAAATGGCAATTAAAAGCAACTGTAACTAAACAAAAACAAGATGTGGCTGATTACGCATCACAGCAGCTTAAAGGATTTCTGAAATCAAACCTTTCATCATGCCTTGTACCCTATCATGTAGGGAACTGGTTTAAAAGAAAATTGGCTTACAATAGCTTTAAAGAACAATGCTGAGGGAGGGAAAACCTTGGGAAGGGAATGATGGGTGGAGTTCAAAATATATGGGCAAACACGTTTCTTCTTCTCTTCATTGCCATTCACATCATTCCCAATGGTGCGATATTTAGGCAGTGTAAAAAAGGTATAAATGTTTAAAAACACCCTGCATGAGTAATAATACAAATGCGCTCTATTTTAATGATCAGCAGTGGATCCATCACTACCACTCTTTCTGCAATGTATGTATTGTATTTAGTGATGTTATGAGGGGGTCAGTAAATCTAAACGCCAGCCGAGTATTCAGCCATGGTCCTCCTAGCGGTTTCCCTGATTTTGTTCAAATCTAGTAAAAACAAAAGTATATTTTTGTAATATAGTGCTTAAATCTAAAATAAATATGTAAATATGGTAAACAGCAAACTAGCTTAGCAACACTAAAGTCTAAAGAAAAAAAACATTTTTTTTGCCAGGGAAAGTAGGTCTTGAAATGCTTCTTTTAAACACCCCAACAAGTACACGCTTTACCGTGAAGTGTTATAAATTACACAAAATGATTTTCTCTAATCTGCTAATACCTTAGCAACTATGCTGTATTTTTTTTTTCTTTGTAACTTTACTAGATTGCTGCATTTAAATGTCAGGTTCATGTATTAAGAAAGCAGTATCACTTATTTCCTAAAATGTAAATAATACCTTAAGTTTAAAAAATTAGTCTGCCTTGCCAGAGGGGCTCTCAGGCAGCCATTTCTGGGTTTCTTCATAACCAATAGAAGATCAGCTTCTTCCACAGCTAGCCAATCGGAAATGATAGGGGTGGGACATAAACACTTTTTAAAATGTTTGTGCTTCGGTGCTAGACTTCCGCAATTCAGTTTTCAGAAACTTGCATGGCTCTAGAAATATACCCAGAGTGCCTTTCAAGCAACAGAACGATCATAGAAAAATAAATAAATAAATAAATAAATAAATAAATAAATAAAAACAAACTACTTGTCCAACAGATAAAGTATAACGGTAAAACTTGTTGTCGCTCACACAAATCTTGTTGTCCCGGGAGTCGGGCAATACGAATTGCACACCCCTTCTTTTATATTCAAACATATTATAAATTGTTAGTCTCCCACATTGGCATCTCCCTGACTGCTTCTTCCTCACTGACACTTCTAATTTTTGACTGCAGAGACAATTATCTAAAATCATTCAGCTCAGGCCACACAACTCTTGTTATGCCCTGCAGGCATATTTTACATAATGTTAACATTTTGAAGAAAAAAAAAAATCCAGTTGGAGAAGAAATGGATGAGTAATAAAATGTGGTTAATAATGACATGCAATACTATCTGAGAAACGTCAACCGGCCCACCAAAGGTCTTATTTTAATGATTAAAAAACAAGAGATCCACAACTTTTTAAACTAATTGAATATATTATTGAGTCTAGTACAGGCATTTTGCTTCCAGGACTACAAGTACACTTTAATTCTGTCATAACAAATGTCAGAAGCAACACGGTACCTACGGACCATTCACACCATATCGCTTACTGAATAACGATTTTAACATATTTCTACACAGCATTTTAACACACTGTACTGTCCTGCTTTCAAGAAGAGGGAGGCAAAATGGTAAAAATCTATACATTCCCCATGTTCTTTTAAATCTGTCAGTAACATACACCCCCGGTCACCGCTATAAATTCAATTAGTATTGTGAAAAAAACGGATGACCATGATGTATGAACAAAATTGTATAATAATGGCAATGAACAGTTAAATGGAAATTGTGGTATTTAAGAACTAGATGTCATTAGGTAAGCAAATGAGGCCTTAGTACCATTGCAAAGTGTATTAAAATTATTGATTTACAGTAGGTGGAATAAAAACGCAAGTCTGATACAGACAGAAGTATAGAGAAAAAGATCCCGCAGATACTCCCAAAAACGAATGCTAAATAATGTATTACCAAGTTTTATATACTGTATATATGCACAAATGTAAGTGTGACCGCATCCACAATATCCCTGCCAAAAGACATTTCAAGTCATGTAACAGATATGTTTCAGCACAAGCAGACAATGATATTAATTTTACTTTTGTTTGTCCTTCCTTAGTTAAAATCATTTTCTGACATAGCACATAAACCCATTAAGAAATGATAAATCTTGCTCTACTTAACATGTATAAAAACAGGGTTTTTTCTGAGAGTTGAAAGCCTCAGAGAAATATGCAGCATATGGTATGAGACCTTCAAAGAATTAATGTATTATTTTTATTCAAATTAATTAAACTCGGCTTAAATGCCTGGGAACTAAATGGTACAGTGAATCATGCTCTAGCCTTTCACTTCAGGAGACCACAGTTTAAATTCGGCTCAGGTCAAGAGTGAAATAACTGGTGGTCTCAACCCTTTGTAGGCCATTGTTTATGAGCAGTGGGGGGAAGCATATATTGTCACTGCTGGTGCTATCCCACCTCTGTGGATATTCAGAATCTGAAGCATTTGTTTGGTCCGTCTGGAAAGTGGCATGATTTGATTATTTCAAGAAACATTTCTCTCATTGAGTCAGAATGAGATCAACCCCTCTGGGCTCAAATCGGCTTCAGACTTGCAGCTCTCGCATTCAATGTGAATGCTGTGGAGACCAGTGTGGTGCCCTATCTAACCCAGAGGTCTACCATTACAAATCTTCCAAGTGGAAAAGCAGCTGGCTAAAGAAAACCTGTACCAGGGCATTTAACAACTTGCAAAACTGGACAATTTGGAATGTGGAAGCAAACGTGAAACATTTATCTACTGGTCCTTTTTTAAGATTATTTGAGTTATCCAGATTTTCTACAATGCTCTAGGTCATTTCAGCCAATAGCCACTTATTTGTAGTGCAGCAAAAGCACAAATGTGACCCAAACCATGTAAATATAGCCTCACCTCAACCATGCAGTTTGATTCAACCACAGACACAATGACAATGACGTCAACAGATTTCAGGCCATGTTGCAGCAGTGCCAAGCTGGATCACATACTATTGGGATTTTTCATTATATAGACATGTTTTATGATAGTACCATCATCATCTTTATGTGGTGGCAACTGCACTATACTAGTTGAAAACAAAGAGCAGTAAAGCATAGTGAGAGAATGGTACACATGATAAAACGTGGTAAACTGCAAAAGGAATAATACAAATTGACCATAGTGAATTTATATAGGGGAGGTGCTGCATCTGCTAAAGCACACCTCGTATGCTAGGTCTGTCTCCTGTCAGGCCAGGTTAGATGGCAGACTGACACCATCCTGTAATTGATTGTAGCGCCTCATGCAGCTCAGCTTGTTGAACAGCTAAATATTAGGCTACATACAGCTGTGACACATAAAAATAAATACAATGTGATCATTTCAATTAGATTGATTTATGATACCATGTGACATCATGCACCCCCCCCCCACACACACACTCTGATGACACGAACAACACAGAATCATGAAAAAGTGACCATGACCCAAACTACGCTGAATAGACATGCCAAAATCCTAACATTATCCATTTATGTGTGCATCTATCAAAATGCAACACAATAGAAATAAATTCAGCTACAGGTACACACAAACAACATACAAAAGACACATTTTGAGTTTACATTCCAAAATATACCACAAGATGTTTTGTCTTTAAGTGCTTGAACTCCATACAGAAAATCAACAAGGCAGTTTATTATGTTATTATTAACATGTTCAGATAAATATGTTGCCCATAGATTGGAATACTGTATACACTCAGAATTTCTCAGTACACTCAAGGGGGTAAAAGATCTTTGACTTTTCTGTGTGAATTTTTTACATGTGTCTGAAATACCATAATAAAATGACTTATGTTTTAGAGGAGCACACTTGTTTTGAACCAATATCATGAAACCTGTTAATGAGCTTCAGGCTTTGCCACGCAATGTGATAACTTTCAATGGTATTCTTCATATCTGATCTGCAGCAGCTGTGGCTGACTGAGTGGGCGGAGGTGAACAATGCAGAGATTACACTAATTGGATGTTAATCATAGAGTATACTGAGACCCATCTTATTAGCAGTTCTCCAATAAGGGCCAGAAACACCTGTAATAATCTTGGGCCATATTGTCCACTGTGCTGTAATGATAATTAGCTAATTTAATTTTGAAAATAAATAGGGTTTAAATCACAATGTTTTTAATAAACCCGTTTTATTTCTTCCTCTTACATTTATTGTTCCTATTGTACGTCCCTTCAATTGGGATATATAACATATAACATATTTCAACAAAACTAGGTTCTTATTTCAGAGCTGTGCCGATAAAGCAATTTGTAAAATATTATTGACATCCAACTCCGCATCCGCCCACACATTGTGGATGCAGCTGATCAGATTCAACTGAAAGTTAACACGTGAAGTGGAAAGGCCTCTGAAAATGATTGTACCATGAGCAGGTTTGATGTTTCAACGAAGAACACAAATACATTCCTTAGACCCGTTGAAAATAAGCACTAAATAGCACTAAAAAGCCCTAGCTATATGTTTGTCGTTCTAGGTTATTGAAAAATACATAAAATCATTTTAGGTGACTGCACTGTAGCTGCTACTTGTTTCTAGAAAAAAACATAAATACAAGGATAGAAAAGTTATATTGAACATTTTACCAGTTAATTTGCAAAAAACAAAAATTCTCCTGTGGTTTGACTTAAGCATTCCCAAATGGAATTGATGCTTGCATTTGGTATGGAACATGTTCTTTGGCATGAGTGCTGTGCCACTGGCATTACAAATACAGCTAGACCACGTATTTATTTATTTGTTTGTTTGTTTATTTGATTATTTGCTTGCAGTGGTGGCCACATTTATTGCATCACCCCATTATCTTTACGATTACTGCTTTATGATCACCATATAGTTTGTTTTTCTATAGACCGTTTTTTGCTTGTTATTGTTGATTTGATGTTCGTGGTTATATTGAATTTATACTTGTATATAAATATGCTTTTCTCTTCATAACACAAAATTATTGAAAGTCAGGAAATATACAGTACATTGTTTATATGCCAAAAATGAAATGCATGATCGTATTTGTTTGTTTCCTTACAGTAGTGGCCACATTTACTGCAGTACCCCAATATAGGTAGGTTTACTGTATTAATAGTTATTTTTTTCTGAATACCTTTTAAAACATTTTTATGTATTATTTGTGGTTATATTGAATTCTATAACTTTAGTATGTAAATATGATTTTTCTCTTCATAATTAAAGTTATTGAATACTTTAAAAACTACTGCATTTGTATTCATATATTTCAATGTTAAAAGGTTTTACATAAGATTTGGCAACGTTCTTTGTGTTATTTTGCTTAGTCAGGACTAAAATAACTGACAATGCTGAAAATAAGGCAGTTTGGGGCATTTTGTCATACAGACCATGGCTCGGACAAAATCTTGTAGCTCCTCAACGGCAGAAGATATTTGAAATCCTAATAAAATTTCTCAAGTGTAAAATCCTAATATTTTTTTAGATCTAACTTAGAAAGGGGTCAAAATTGGCAGTTTTAAAAAATGTTATTTATTATTATAAATGTTTTCATAATTTTTTTGGGGGGAAGCGGCTTATATAAAAAAATGAAATACATTCCACAACAAAATACATTATATCATTGGAAACAGCTACTGTATACTGTGTTTTAATTTCAGATTTAAGGTTGCCAAACTATATGCCCGTATATGGTCATTCTTTTTAGGCAGGAAAAGGTTAAAGCCACAACTGTTGTGCACTTCAACTTCAATGCAGGTACCATGTGTGCAGTTTTGAAAGAAGCACATTTTAAAAACGATATCTGGCACCAAAATAAGTAATAAACATAAGCTCTCAGGTCTGTATTCCTTGTCTGTTACACTTGCATTTGAACTCAGCAATGTATTTGGGGTCAATACGCTTCACCTGTTGCACAGCATGTCAGTCATAAGAGGAAGCAGTTGGTTATTTAATACAGGAAATAAGGAGCGGAAGGGGTGGCACCGTGGATATCCTTCTCTGGATATTACTTAGGAAGTGCAAGTATAACAGACTAGCTGAAAGTAAGGCATGCAGCCCATGAGCTTTCTTTAACCTCATATTCCCTAGGAGGCCATAACAATGTATCTAGATATTAAGAGTTTATCATTTAAACACAAACTCAGCTTTGAGGAAACCCTATGAGAAATGAAGTCAAAACCATCTGGAGCAGAATATGAGATAGGAGATGAAGAACTTTCACAGTATTGCCTAAGAACCTAAGAACGTGACATTTTGATACATGGTGTGATCAGAATGTTACAGATATAGTTCTTCAGGTCACCCAGTTTTGCCTCACAGACCTGCAAAATGACTTGCTGATGCATGTAAAGTGCACAAAGTAATGATGTGGTTGGAGAAGGCTGGATACAACTCCAGACTACATCAAGCTGCTTGATTTCGCATTCCAACCTGAGCCTAGTTGCTATTGTGGTTACTGTATTGCAGCTGACAGCAAACACTATGCTAAATTTAAATAGATAGATTGAACGTATAGGATAGCGAGGAAGCAGACTTAGTCTGCATTGACAGACAACAGTCAGATGGCATGTACTAGAATGGAGATTTTGATTCATCAAGTAGAAAAAAGGTACAATACTATACATGAATACTGTATTTTACTGTAGATTGATTTGGAACAGTGGTTAAACAATAACATTCAAGGTCCTTTACCAGAGATTAAGGACCTCCTATTGACCAATCAGGTTAAAGGAAATCATAGGTCACTGGTTCAAGTCCAGCCTATTCCTTTGCCGACCGAGGACAGGAGCTCCCAGGGGGCGGCACACACTGGCTGCCGCCACCCGGGGAGGGAGGGTTAAGTCGGCCAGGGTGTCCTCGGCTCACTGCGCACCAGCGACCCCTGTGGTCTGGCCGGGCGCCTGCAGGCTTGCCTGTAAGCTGCCCAGGGCTGCGTTGTCCTCCAACGCTATAGCTCTGGGTGGCTGCATGGTGACTCTGCAGTGTGTAAAAAAGCAGGCGGTTAACGGCACACGTTTCTGAGGACAGCGTGTGTTCGTCTTCACCCCTCCCGAGTCAGTGGAGGGGTGGTAGTGGTGAGCTGAGCTAAACAAAATAATTGGACACTACTAAATTGGGGAGAAAACAACAAAAAACTAATTGGCAACTACTAAATTTAAAAAAAGGAAATCTCAGATCCATTTTCTAATACTTATTAGAGTCACTTTCACACAGATAAAGATGTTCAATGACAATTAAACTAAATGGTAAGTTGCCAGCACTTACTATATTTTACTTGTGAATTTTGGCAGTTGTATCAAACTACAAATGCAGTAATAATGTATCCGGTTATCAACTGTGATTTGATCGCAATCGTAACTTACAGAGAAATCGTGTGATTGTGTTTGTTAATGCCATAAATTGATATTTACAGCATAACTGAGTCGAGAGATAACACCTTGTGGCAAGGTCGAAAGCCCTGCTGGTGCACAGGTGTGGGTGTGTGTGGGGAATGTTGGGCTGGCAGGGAGGGGGTTAAATTCCTCTCTGCAGAAACATGTGGGAATGTGGCTGGAGAGGATTAATTAGGCTCCTGTCACAGGGTATATAAAGGGTGTCAGTGGTGGTGCATTGAAAGTGGTGGCTCGGCCTGAAACCACAGGGTATATAAAGTATATGTATTGTTTTGTTTAACTGTTTGTTTTGGCCACTGTGCCTGTTTATTTTGTTCCAGTGTTTTGTTTATTGTTTTATTATTTAGAATTAAATGTGCACATTAGTGTTTTAAACTGCAACATCAGTGTCTGAGTCTCCCTTCCTGGTAGAAACAGCCTGGCCAGAGACGCGGTCCTGTTCACATTGGGCCCATCCGATACCCAATCAGGGAACTGAATATCCAATCAAGGAACAGAATATCCAATCAAGGAACTGAATATCCAATCAAGCTCACATCAGAAAATTCAAGAAGCACTAATGATTCTGCTGTCTGTGCCCTCAAAGGAAACAAGGGCTATCTACACCTGCACAGACTTTCCATCAAGAGGAAAAATATAAAAGAAGTTAAGACACCTGAAATGGAATTATTCTCCCCACACTGAGACACATTGTACACATTGATTTGTAGTGGTTATCTGCTACTGAAAAAAAAACATACTAGATTCAATGAAATACAAATAAGGCCCCACTGTAACAGACATACCAAATTGCTTTTTGCCTCCAACCAGTACAGCATCTTATTAACACAGCTTATGTAATAAAATAAAGTATTGCTTCCAGTTCCTTCGCTGCACCCAATTACGTATTGAAATAATACCATCAGTTCAACTGCCTGGAAGTGATATGGAAAAGAGAAGATAGTCCTACCCTTTTTCTCAGGTTGTAGGTCAGCAGCAGGTTTCTGGAGAAGTGGTTGGAGAAGGCTGTATAGAACTCCAGGACTTTCTGTAAGGCATCCCGTTTAATGACATGCAGGTCGCAGTATGTGAGGGCTCTGACGTTGGCACAGGCCTGGGCCAGGGTGACTTCCTTCCAGAATACATCCCCAAACACGTCTCCCTTTCCTACAGAGAGAATAACACATTGTTATCATTATCGCTTTTTATTATCATTGCTTAACATTGTGGATTCTCGCTAGCATTCACTTCAATGAAGCTAAACAATTACATTCACGTTTTATAACTGGTAGTCTAATAGGAATAACCAAATAATGATCTGGCAAGTTAACTTGATAATAACATGACACCATAAGATAGCCACCTTGGTGTTATTCAGTTGTCACATGCAGGTTATCCATTCTTCCACTGAAAAAGGCTCTGGGAACTACCAAAGAGCATCTACAGACAAGTTGAACACATTTACAATGCTTCTGTGATTGAAGGGATCCTTCCTTGCAGTGCATAAGCCTTCAAGTTAACATATATAACATACTTTTAGACAGAATTTAACAATAACCAGCTCACAAATTCAACTTTTAAAGAGGAAAGAAATGAAGTCATCACTATATATTGGAAATAGGCATTATGATTTATGATATCTACTTTAAGGTATTTTTGATGATATGTTATTACAAGTCCTACACATGTAAAATATGATTTCTTATTAAAGTATGCCTCCGGCCCTTACAGGAGATATAGAAGCAATTTGCTCATGAGGTGGAAAGATTTTGCTAAATACTCCACATGGTCAAAAAAATGGTAAATATAATTTCAAACAATTTACAATTATATGGAAAGAATTTACGCAAAAAATAACATGCTGCTTTTAAATTAAATTCTGGTGCTTGGTACTTCATACTTTGTTTTGAAGTTTTCGTACGTAAATCTAATACAAAGTGCAAATGGGACAGATTGTTTTGCATTATATACACTTATAATAGAGATCACACAATCAAAACGGATTCTGCACAAGAATCTGCACATTCATTTTTATGAGGTTGTCAGAGCCAATCAATTATCATACTGTCATGTAATGTTCTTGGCAACACACCAACAAATTATCTTGTCCACAACAAAAGTAATAATGATTCCAATATTAGAATATGGTTGACATCTTCTTAAGCAGTGTGGTTATACATCCATCAAAGCTTTATATTGTAGTTAAGCGTCTCCCTTGGTGGAATAGTGGACAGACAGAAAGGACTTAATAATAAATGACCTTCTTCAGCTCCTCCTAAAACATTACTTGGAAATATCCATTTCTAATTTCTCCATGAGATTCTTGATTTTGCAATTGGTCTTAACACTTGGTGAAATAAAGTATGAAACTCATGTTTTTCATTTTTTATGTTGTATTGGCAATTCTTGTAAAACATGATACTTGCTATGTTATACGCCAATCACAAATGTATCCATAACTTTAAACACTGTATGATAACATATAAAAATTCCTTAAAGGAAACTATATACAATCTTGGCGTCTTTATTGATATTGATAAAGATTGTACAAAGTTTATGTAATACTTTAATTATTAATACATCTTCCCTATAGTTATTGTTTTTATTCATGTCTCAGACCACAGTTTTAGTTTCTGTATTTGGTAAACGACCACAAAGTTCAAACCGGTTGGAAATTCCAGCAATGACCAGCATCCTGGTCAGAGATGGTAGCTGTGCAGGTTTTCAACTGGTCATGCTGGTTAGCAAGGCTGTAAACCTGTGCTGGTGTTTTACTTCCCAGCTGGGTATACAGTAAGAAAACAGTAAATACCCAACTCTTCTTGGTTACCAGCAGTTAAATGTTGTTGTTTTTTTTGTTTTGTTAAATCAGGGGGCACACACCGTAAACTAATAATGTAAGTAATCAGTTTGCCATGACTACAAAATAATTAACAAAGTATACTGTATTTACCAAATAATTACTAAACAATGTGTACCCTATAACTGAAAACATCTGCCCAACAAATGAATGTCACACCTGCACTGTTAAGTATTTCTGACGGTCAATCTGAATTACTGGTATAACAGCTAGGTAATTTTTCTAATGCTTCAAATCAAGTACACTTGGTTTAACACAATCAACTGTGTAGTGTCCTTGAAAATGCAGAACAGCAGAACAAGCACAAACAAATCTGACTACTATTAAATTAGTAGCCAATTACTTTTTGATTCTTTGAGTGCATGATGATTTGTCGTAAATATTTCAACTTGCAGTTTATCTGCATTTTCCCCTTCTAGTACTCCTTTTATCAGTCATTAAAGAATTAATTATAAATATTTTACATAGTTTGCAAAATGCACAGAGGCTGCATAATAGATTGTACCCATTGGGTCAATTTATATTGTGAATTGAAGGTTAATTATACATTTTCAGAAGAACAACAAAGTAACTAATTGAATTTAAATACTCATAATATTAAAAATACATTCTCAATACATCTAAATTAAGAAATAGTTTTGAATCCAATGTGTTTTTGCTGGTAGAACGCAGCAGCAAAGAGCAAATCAATGCAGCTTGTGGAGAAGCCATGTGGATTACAAGAAGTACAGTATTCATTACTGGCCATTAGCGCTTAGTTGAACTTTTTATAGTGTTGCTAAAGATTTCAAAACAATTTGTACTGCTCCCCTTATCATTAGTGGAACTTTTTTTGTCAACTGTTGTTGCTGAGGTTTTAAAATAAATGTTCTTACCTCTGCTGTTGTCACTGCTACCCTGCCCATCTCAGTATCTATACTAAAATACCTGGCTGCAGCTGAATTATGTGCAGTATGGCATTTTGTGACTTTTGTGGCTTCAAGCTTAAGCCATAAGTATTTTTTAACCAAGTTTTTTGTGATGTATTTCCTGACTTTTGTAACTGGTGGTAATACTAGTATTTGTTATGTAAGCAATAACCCACGACAGGAGGACACACAAAATACAAAAGCAGGGGCACCAATACTTTTGTCATGAACAAATATTTGAAATTGCTTTTGTTTTTTATAAAGATTGTTTGCTAAACTACCAGAAATTGTGTAGGTTGGTCTTTGTGGCTAATGTTCACTTACTGCTTCTATTTAACATATGTTCTTGAATTATCTTATATTAAGTGTAGGGTGACAATACTTCTGTCTGCAACTGTATTTTGTTAGCTATACCACTTTACATTCTGTCAGTTTCTTTTGGTTTCTCATTGCATGACAATTTCTAAACATATTCTGCAGTATTCAAAATTATACAATAATGAGACTTATGTATGGAACATAAAGTATTAGTATTATGTAGTGCACATCTAAAAAAAAAAAAAAAAGAAAAAGGTCCTGTTATAAAATTGACTATTTTACTCAGTGGTCCACTGTATAATTAAGTTGTCTTCAGAGTAGCTTGTAATTTGAGATCCACCGCTTCAGCAACAAAGATGTATTAGTATCCCCCGGTGGAATCAAACAACTTTTACCCTCTGTGTAGGTTGGTTCTTTATTACTGTATTTGCAGGAGTTAAATGAAAGCTGGCACAAGTGGCAGCAGTTAATAAGGTTACTACTGGAGTTTCACCCTAGAAGTCTGAGTTAGGCCATGTTTCTTACAGGTTTTAAACAGCTGTCAAACAATCAGTGACATCTGACATTTGTAGTAACAGTTCAAGCTAATTCTGTGCAAAATCTCATGGAGAAAAGCAGTATGTAAACAGCACATTGGAAAACCCTTATAGATGCAGCAATGGGCCCTATCCACAAAACATTTACTCATTAAAAGAATGTTTCTCCAAAACATTATTTTATCCAGCAAAACAAAAATATAAAGAAAAAAAACATTCATAAAAAAAAAACATTAGTAGAATATTGGGAAAGATGTGGGCTAGGATTGGACAGCCAATCAATGGGTACATTCCACATGATCAAGCCAGGTGGATAAGCTATGGTTCCTTGGCTACCCTGTTAGATGGACATTATGTTGATGAAGCACATTGAACACAGTTAATCAAGTGGCTAGGCTCAGGTTGGATCCTTAGATCTCCTTCAGGCTCAGTTGCTAGACTTTGCTATCATTAATAATTATACCACATTCATTTTTAACGAAAATAAATATTGAACATTTTAGGAGAAAACATTGAGCGCTATTTACTATTTCCATTTGGAAAGCAACAAAAAGACAGCATTTGATTCTAAGACACGCACGGGTATAATGAAAAATGGACAATAGACCCTAAGGGACACATATAATTTTAAATTGCTCTTTGTCAGTTTTCAAAATTACTTGAAAAATCTTAGGTGCCCATGAACACTATTCATAAATTCAAAAGGCAAGTGCCATTTTAAAGCATCTATCCTATATGTACTTGTACAGTGTCACTGCATGTCACAATTACCAACTTACTCACACTTAACCATGCACATGAAATATACAGTATAAAAAGGAATTGGTAGAGGCTTTAATAAGCAAAGACCTAAACGCCCTTCAACAGAAGAAAGATGGCACCAGAAATAATATTGTTAATGCTAAAAAGAGGTAAAATATATATATTTTAAAATATAAACCTCAACAAGCAGTTAAAGGAGCACAGGGGTGCAATCACTACATTTGATGTAAAAGCCATTGTTTACTGACATACCATATAATGAATCAAAATACTCTGCTTAATGGTAAATCAATGTCTGAATCACGGTCTGAATCAAAGCCACCACCTTCAACTGACCTCATGTCAGGTTGACAAAGACACACACAATCTTCCTGGTATTCTTTATAAAGGAAAACATAATGGGCACCTGCCAGATCACAGATAAGGCAATTAGCTTTTGACTACACTACATAAGACTGATGTAGGCTCACTAATGTACAGCACATAATACTGATGTAGAAAATATCTATCTGGTGGATATACTGTTAACCCTTATCTATAGCAATCCAGTATTACAACAACGATTTTATACTAAGCCATCCATAATCAAAATGGCTGCACAAAGCTTTCTATAGAAACTGTTACTGGTGCCTCTCTAGAGATTTAAAACCAACCGGTCTAATAACTCAAGGGGTGTTTCATTTTTTTTTCCAAATGACTATTTTTATATAAAAAGTATGACACTAATCATCATATATGGATTATTATTATTCAAAAGTAACCCCAGTATCAACCAGTTTTGATACAAAACATGTTGAAGACGACAGCCATTATCTAAAGCTAAACTTAATGTGCTGTTATCTCTTGTCCTGCTCCTGTTTCATGGTACTGAACTCCAAAGGTAGGCTATCCTCTGGAGACTGGTAGTGCTCTGATTGATACATCTATTGTAATAATCCATTGTGTGACTGGGAAGTCTTAAACTAAATTAAAGGGTCCTGTGTTTGTGAAGCTATGGTGAGAAACTGACGCTATGCTCTAGAGAAAATAAAATGTGTTTATTAGGTGGACCGTGCCTGAGGACTTTAGGTAGCACAATCTGGCCTGTAATGCCCACTGTTGAAAATATTTGTGCTATTATGATTATTTTTTCTTTTTTACTAACACCAAGCCGCAGTTAAAGGGAGTTTCAGTACTTTTAACTTTATTGGTGCAATAACCAATATTTAGCATTTTGCCTTCGGCAACATAAGAAATGATATATTATTTTCTTTCCTTAAGGTTGTCTGAGTGTTCATTTAATAAGAAGAATGATAATATACAATATGGCACATTCATATCTGAGAGTCAGGGACAGTTACAGCAATAGGTTATTTTGTAAGGTACATTATTTACAATAGTATAAATAATCTAAGACGGACTCATTGAAGATGTTGCACCTAAAGTCTATGATGCTTCAAGTGTCTTTGCACATGAAATGAAAACAAATACATGAATACATTGAAAATTGTTCTATGGTAGCCTCAGTTATGGACATCCTTAATCAGGAAAACCACAAACAGCATAAATCACCCTATTTATATCATAGGAAATCTTACACCATGTTTTGCTTTCCAAAAATACAATTTAGTCAATGCTGAGTGCTTCAAGACCTTGATTCACTGTAGACTGTGAAACGGAATCAGGTCTTAATTGTTAGTGTGGCTCCTTCAAGATTTCCAAGAGGTGCCAAAGCAATTACATTCATGAATCAATAGTCACAGGTCATTCACCAGTATTTATTGATATTCCACAGTAGCACCAAATTCAATTCATGGTATAAAGCTTATTTTATTTGTTGTCATTCACATTCAAATCAGTCTCATACTTTAACCCGTTGCGGTCCAATGTCGGACCCTGTCCAATGTCGGACCCTGTCCGACATCATCAAAAAAATGCAAAAAACGGGTTTCTAGTCGTTTTTCTCTGGAAAAAACCGAGAAAACCATTCAATGGCCGAGTGGGAGCGACAGGAGCCGAGACAAGCCAAAAAAAAAAAGGCCGTATCTCATGAATAGTCATACTTGCCCCTGGCATCAGATAACGGCGGCCATAAGGAAACAAGCTGGCTGTTACTGCATCAGCGCTCAGAGAATATCACGGACATTTGCAGAGCTTTTTTCAGATGTTATACTAATAAAATAATGACTTGGATTGCATTATTGAGACGTTTGGTGATAAAACGAGTGATCAGGAGATGCTTGATCGGTATGTACGACTATTATTATTATTATTATTTATTTCTTAGCATATGTGAAAGCTATAGCGAATGAAAGGGTGGGGCGGGGCTGGAGATGCCTAGTGAGTGTTTTGTTGATATGCAGGGCCTTTTAAACCCGTTTGACCTT
The DNA here is from genome assembly GCA_030684275.1 of Acipenser oxyrinchus oxyrinchus. Lineage (NCBI taxonomy): Eukaryota > Metazoa > Chordata > Actinopteri > Acipenseriformes > Acipenseridae > Acipenser > Acipenser oxyrinchus. Next base: position 15,797,540 of record CM060251.1, read on the forward strand.
GGAAAAAAATACTTTTAAACAGCACATCTAAAATTAACTGCGCGTGTGAAAATAAATTGGACCTGACGCGCCTGACGCGCACTTAATAAATGGACTGCAAAGGGTTAAAACTAATTCGCTGTGGCAGTTTTGATTCTGACCAGGATTATTAGTAAACAGAATAATAATTTTTTTTAAAAACAAAAAAAAAGATATCATTAAAGCGAGCATTTTTGGAAAATGACATTGTTTTTGTACCACTCAAAAATGACTCTATTTTTAATAGTTACTAATGACATTTGCCATAGATTATGCAAAGGAATGTTAGGTATCGAATAAGGTAAAATGCGCACACTCTTTATTTATTGAAGATAAACCCACTCTGTAGCTTGTTCTGGATTTCACATGCTACACCATGGAAAGCGCATTATAAATGCCCATGCTGTATTTGTTATAGGGAGCTCCCTCGGGGGATCATTTGAATGTGTTATGCTTGGATTAACCAATACTACAGTGGTATTACATTGTGTAAACAATGAACCTGACTTGGAGAATATAACGGTTATGAGCAGTGCTTACGCAATAGGAACACGTTAAATGCCTAAAGGGAGTAGTAGGAATAATCTAATACAAATGAATTGTCATTGTTAATATGTTTGAATATAAAGGTTAATGGCAATTCAACAGTATTTGGTCACTGGTCCCATGTCTCAAATGAGGATGGAAGGGCCCATTTCCCTTCCCCCTCCAATCTAGGGGTGGAGGTTGGAGATAGGAGTGGTAGATTAGAACAGCAGCATCCTGCTGAGTTAATTGGCCATTTAAATTATTAAGAAGGAGGGTCTCAGACAACTAAATAATGCAGACCCTTTCAATGAAATCAAACTCTATATAAATCCTAAGGGAAGAGCTTGTGCACATTCCAGGAGCTGAGAAACAACAATTAGCTATCAAACCCAAAGCTCCAAGTATGAATAGGAAAGGGGTGGGGGAGGATGCTTATGTTAGCTATAGAAAAGACCAGGAATAGCTTCAAAGCAATGTGATCAGCCAGCAAGTGTTAGTTGTAGTTCAGAAAAGCAAAATCACACTGTCATTGTACATCAAAGCTAAATCAGCAATCAGTTTGTAATGTGATGCATAGACAGGTCAAAGCAACATGCACCTGTCACATACAGTATTTGTTTAATGTTTAAAAACGTGACTGTTAGTCTATTGCAAAATTGAAAGCATTCCAGCTTGCTGTTCTTTTCTTCCACATAGTTATGCTATGCCTTGCTTTCCTCATGCTGAACTGGCACACTTGTGAATTTTAGACATCCCTGGCTTGATCTAGGAAGAATTAGGTAATTCCTTCTGAGTACAAAATAAAGCCTTCCAGCTCACCATGTCACTTCACACGTTGCATGAGTGTGACAGAGACAAAATGATTCTTGGTGATACATCTCCCTCCCGACCTGTGAGGGTGCTGTGTAAAGGGAACAGAGTTCCCCGGACTGGATGGACAGACAATTAATTCCCAGGGTTAGGTGGAAGTTGGTCATCTAGAAAGGGGGCGGAGCTTCGGTACACTAAATCATCGACCCAGAAGGGAAACGATGTGGCAGCTGTGGATTGGAGGAGCTGTTGCACTCGTTAACCAAGGGGTCATGATTGATGGTACAAAAGGGGTTGGTATGGTTAAAGGTGAACCGAAAGGAGGACGTCAATTTATATTGTGAGTGTTTTGTTTGTTTGTTGTCGTGTCTAAGCAATATATTGTTTGTTATTATTAGACGGCTGAACACGATCCAGAGCTGTTGCCAAAGGCCAGCACTTAACCGGACATCACTGTACTTTGATTCACGAGAACTGTAATTACACCAAGAGAGTTACAACTTTAACACACACTGTGGACTTGTGTATGTGTTTTGTGTTACATGTGGGTGTTTAAAACGGGACTGTTTATTATTTTGGGACCAAACCCGTGGATTACAATAAAGCAATAGACGCCGCTGTATTGCTTATCATTATCATTGTTTATTCTTTACTGCTGTTTGTCATCAGGCAGTTGGATTTAAAAATAAACCACCATTGCACCTGGATTATCGTTGTCTGTCTGATGATCACCTGCGCACTGTTAACCACTTTGCCAAAATGAGAAATGACATTTAAATGACTGTGAATCCAAGAAATGGAACAGCCTCTGAACAGCTCTGAACTCTGCCTCTGATTGATTCTGGTAGTTTTGTTAATTCTTAACTTTGCCTTTAATCCTCCATCTTGGAAAATCACAACTTTCTAAATACTAATAATTACATCTCAAAAGTCAAGTCATCTCAGTGTGAATCCCCACTCCTATTGTATTCAGCTTGGTTCAGTTCTGATATTCTGAGTTTTTTTTCTGTTAAGATATATCTTTCTCTCTCTCTGTCTTGTCCTCACAGTCAAACAAATGAGCTCCAGATGCTCAGAATTTGGGCTAAGTCCTAAAATACAGCCCAATTCAGCATGTTTCAGAAATTACTCTTCAGCTTCTTGCACACTTCTTCTGTTTAATAGATACATGAAATAATCATCTACTTCTATGGATGTTCAAATGGTTGGAACAAATGAGAAATTCAAAAGGGGGTTGTTGAATGTGAAACATTATTCAGATGAACAAAAAATCCTCAGATGTGTCTAGAAAGTGTGGAGTAGTGGTTAGGGCTCTGTACTCTTGACCAGAGGGTTGTGGTTTTAATCCCAGGTGGAGGACACTGCTGCTGTACCTTTGAGCAAGGTACTTTACCTAGATTGCTCCAGTAAAAACCCAACTGTATAAAAGGGTAATTGTATGTAAAAATAATGTGATATCTTGTAATAATTGTAAGTCGCCCTGGATAAGGGTGTCTGCTAAGAAATAAATAATAATAATAATAATAATAATAGAAAAAACTTTATTGATAACCTATAATATGTTTAATTAAATACAGAACACTAAAATATCTCACTATTACACCTGCATTTGTACTGTAATTACACAAGATGTTGGGCTGCTGTCTTGATTAATCATGTAAAGATCACACTGAATGGATGCAATTGTGCATTAACACTGTGCATTATACAGTATGACTTGAGGCAGACAACAGCTGTTTAGAAAAGGTTGCTTAACACAAATTATCTTTTTTTTCCTTCCTGCTGAGACAAAAAATTCAAATGAATTTTTCTATGGGCTTGAATTGATAAAAAGCTGGGTAGTTAGACGGTTTAGATTTTTTTTTACTTTATGCATAATTATACAATGTTGGACACTGCTCCCCCATTGTTTTCTATGGAGGTCAGTGGTTTAGTTACTACTCAAAAACAGAACAGCAAATAAAGCACGACTGAAAAGATGAAATTAATTAACGACACCTGTTCTAAAACCACTGCTTACTGATGAAATGTTCCCAGGGATGCTCAAGCCCTGATGAGTTAACTCTTTCAGTGGATTATTTCAGACAAACAGAGGCAAATAAATAAATAAATGTAAAAAGATGTAGTATAATAATTACAATGCCATTGCTGTGTCGAGTTCCTGTGTGATGGAACCCCCCCTTGTTCAAATTATTGATTCAGCAGTTATTACCTAGTAATTACCTAGTTATTGCCATGTTACATGTCACAGCAATATCCATTAATTAAATTTCCTTGAAAATGTCACCTATATTAAGTTTCTTCAATAGTTGACATTATATTGCTCAAATTTCCAGGGGTTTTAACAAGGTTTGCCAGCAGATAACAGTACAAGCTCACATACAATATCCACCAGTTCCTAATGTGGTGCCCTACAAGTACTAGTATAAAAATTTATAGTAGTAGCATGAAGTGAAATATGAATGTTTTAAAAATGCTAATTTCTTTCAGTTTGCCATAAACAACAAACATACAGATGAGCCCTATGAACCTAATAAGCTTAGTCTATTTGATCACATGGGGCTAAGTGAGATCCCTGACAGAAACCTGAAGTACAAACCAGTGACATTCCTGATAGAACCTTGGAATACTAACCACTATTATCAACTTGCAGCTTGTTGCTCCACAATTAAATAGGCTACTCAAGGCAATACCCAAACTCAGAAAACTCGAGCAAAGACTCAACACATTATGAGTGCATTGTACCTCACCTCAGTGCAGTCACCCAGCTGTCTCTCCTCTCAAGTGAAAGACAGTAAGCTACTCAAACATGTTTTATTTTACATTTCAGATTTTTTATATCTATTTTCTAAAATACAAATCTTTGGGAAATGATAGCTGAACTCCCAGCTATTTCTGACAGGAGTTCATAATAATATAATGAATTAATACCAGAATACAAATTTACACTAATCACAGTAACTCCCTTTGGAATTCCCTTTGGCCAGTAATGGAACTTCTCAGTGCCGCGCCAGTAGGTGTTACTTTATGGTAATAAAGAAAGGGGTATTCTAATATTTCAGATGTCACTCAAAAAAGAACTGCACCATTAATTAAACGCGCATTGCATCAAAAATGATGCTTACAAGACTGTAGAATGATATTACAGAAACATACCAATTTTATTTACCTAATTGGGTTTACAGCACATGTAACTAGAGCATTCTTCTTGTAATCTCAGCTGTAATCATGTGATGAGTTACATGTGGTGTATTACCCACAGAGCTCCTGCTGCTAAAACCGGCTACGAGATTTAGCTGCCGAAAAAAGGACCAGCAGACTGTGGCTAATTAAAGTTACAGAATTATTCAGACCACCAAAACCTTAGATGGAGGAGTGCATGCTTTAAATTGTTTTACTTTGCTTAACTGCAACAATCACCTTGTTCTTGACATTTCTTCTTTTGTCAGTAAGGGCTGGAGATCCTGTCTGTTGTTATTATTATTATTTATTTTTTAGCAGACACCCTGACAGGATATCACATTATTTTTTCATACAATTACATTATTTTTTACACATCATTTTTTCATACAATTACCCATTTATACAGTTGGGTTTTTACTGGAGCAATCTTGGTAAAGTACCTTGCTCAAGGGTACAGCAGCAGTGTCGCCTATCTGGGATTGAACCCACGACCCTCCGGTCAAGAGTCCAGAGCCCTAACCACTACCACTAGATCAGCTAAGATTCACTTGTGTACCAGTTCTCTGTGCATGGAAACCACAATGTCACAAAATGTCACTAATAATCTTCAAAAAGAGCTCTATTAGAGTTCTTCACACATAGCTAATTTACATATCAAACCCCACCTTTCCTATTCATTTGCATGACGTCAGGTGAAAAGCCCGGTTTACTCGACGAAAATAAACTGAATGAACGGAAACCCAAAAAAACATTTTACGAGACATTTCGTGTAAATGTCTTGAGTTTAAAAAAAAAACACACACACACTCGCATGGAAACCCCATGAATGAAGCAATGTTAAAAAAGAAAAAAAAAAAAAATTATCTCCCAGCAACTAGGGTACTGACCAATGAGGAGCAGTTTCACTTGCGCGCCCTTCAGTAAACAATGGCACGTTGCCATGTTTAGCTTTCGCTATAAACTTTTACAAGTATATATATATATATATATATATATATATATATATATATATATATACTTGTAAAAGTTGAATGGCTTCCCGCAATATATCTCAGTCTTCTAAATGCGCACGTCTTCTATATGACACGCAATTGGATACAAATGTCACCTGACCCTCCCCCGACTTTCATTGCCCATTCCATGGTACCAGTACTGCCTTAGGGAATGAAACTTGAAACGCTAGACTGAGAAACCATAGAATAGAATGGGAAACTTGACATACGCATGTACGGCATGGTACTGTAAGTGGGTTTTCATTTGACGTACATCCGTACGTCGTGGTGTTGAAGTGGTTAAAGCTGGATCAAAATGATTGCATTATAACGCCCTTGTTGTTCTTGTTGGGCATGTTTTTTTTGAAGCAACATACATGCTAGCAAGTGTATGAACACTGTACACTACTATCAACACATATTGGGACAGTTTGGGATGAAGGGTGTCTCAAGAATACAAAGATGAAACACACTTAAGCAATGGGAATAAAATTAACAGGTTTGAACAACCCAAACTTACCCAAAATGGCTACAACTTCATCATCTTGTATTACTTCCAAGGACCCCGATACCACAAAGCAGAGGCTGTCTACACTTTCGCCTGCATGGTAGATCAGGTCCCCAGGAGCACAATGGATGGTCTGGAACTCCATGGCCAAAGCTCGTAAGCAGCCATCACTTGCCAGTCTGAAAGCTGGGTGCTCTTTAAAGACTTTGCGGTTCAGGTGCACACAGATATCCGCTCTCATGTCCTTTGGGCAGATCTGTAAAACCTAAAAGAAAACCAGAGAGGGGACTAAACAATGTGTAATGTGTATATAAAATAAAATCAACCAATAGAAGATCTGCGGCAGTCCAATCATAAGTGAGCGGAGGCAGGTCATAAATATGCAAGGGTAGTGGTATAAGAATAGCTGAGTAGATATTGCTAATATTATAGAGACAGTTATTGAGAATTATATTGAAAACTTCTAAAGTAATATTTAGAATGGCGTTTTACAAACTAAAGTAAAATGTCATTAGACAACGGAGACATCGTAGACGATTTGGTTACGAATCAATTTTCAAGAAGAATTTTCTCAGAAAAATTGGAGATTGTTAAAAAAAGGAAGGTATACATCACAAATACCCAACTGACACAGGAAGGGAAGGGATATACTCACCACTTCCAATATTCAAATTCTGAAAAGGTATCCGTGGCTTACGGGTAGCTGTCAATTAAAAATATTATACTGCTGGAACTGTCTTTAGTTCAGTACAGAAAAGGTAATATGGGACAGCACTGGCTACAGCAATCTAGGATGTCTAATGAAGCCAACACAAAAACCCAAAGTCACTTGCGAGTCACTGTAACACTCAAACTTTTGGACAAACCCGGATTAATGTTCTGGATGAGCAGAAGCGTAGGGATACAATACATCACAATGAGCAAGTAAGAAAAAATCATCGTGAGGTTCTTAAATGCTTGATTTATTTTGTTGTTTGCCTTGGCAAGCAAGAACTGGCTTTCAGAGGGCACGATGAAGGCATCAATTCCTCAAATAGAGGTAATTATGTGGAATGACTTTGTCTGATTTCTGACTATTACTATGCAGGACAGCCGCTATACAATCGTTACCTTTATTAAAAATATGCACAGATTAATCTACCAATTAATCAACTAATGCCCATAAATTAACCAATCAAAATTTTTAATCGAGTGACAGGCCTATAAACTGTATATATATATATATATATATATATATATATATATATATATATATATATATATATATATATATATATACTGTATATAATAAAATACACCGTTCAAAATTCTCCTGTATTTAATCATTTTGACATTTACAACCAAAATTGTAAGTCACAGCTGCAGCCTATACCTTCAGACAAACTTTACTTTAAAAAAAAAAACAATGGTCAGCAAAGTCCTTTAAAAAAGGGATAAAAGCAGTTATGCACATTAATTAAAAGAAGACAGATATTGATGATGCAATTAGGGCATGCTTGGCAAATCTCTCTGACTTTCTAAATTCTCAATCCCTTGCTTTCTATGACTTTAGTTGCAAAGAGAAATGTTAACTTATTATGTATAGATTTATATTTGTACTCCGTTTTTTCATTAATTAAGTTGTATATTATTATACAACATTGGCTTTATTAGCAACAGTCTATCTTCCAGGCTATCTTCACAGGGCCTGGTTTAAGGGTATTTACAGAGCAAAACACAAACATAAAATACCAACTTACAAAATCAAACATATATTATTATTTTTATTATTATTCATTTCTTAGCAGACGCCCTTATCCAGGGTGACTTACAATTGTTACAAGATATCACATTATTTTTACATACAATTACCCATTTATACACTTGGGTTTTTAATGGAGCAATCTAGGTAAAGTACCTTGCTCAAGGATACAACAGCAGTGTCCCCCACCTGGGATTGAACCCACGACCCTCCGGTCAAGTGCAGAGCCCTAATCACTGCTCCACACTGCTGCCCCTACTACTTCACACTGGGTACTCTAGGTACACAATCCCAAATGCTAGGGACTTTTTTTCTTAATTTCCTTCTGAATTGTTTATCCAGAACGAGCACAGATGAAATGCAACAGAGTATCCATTTAGGTAGCTCATTAACCCACAAGTCATTAGTGTGCAATTTTGAGAATGCGAAAAACGCACTATTTTTTATGATTGTCCTGCAATAGCATTTTTTTTTGTTTGTTTTTTGGACACTGATGGCCTTCATAATATTCATTGTTATGGTCCTGGTAATATATAAAGTCATTGCTCTTTAAATAAGTTATTAATAATTTTTTGCCTTCCATATTTAATAAGGCAACTAGAAAGAGTCTACATGAAACAAAATACAGAGAAAGCTTTTTCATTAAAACTAATTGGGACCGGGAGGTTAAAAACAAATGGCTTGGATAATTGAATTAAAATTAAAGCCTAATTAAGGTTTTACAGTGAAATAGAACAGTGTTATGTCCACCCTTTACACTATATTAATAGGCCAAAGTGCCTCTTCATGAGTTTGGTGGATTTCATGTACAACTAATTAGTGTGACACCAGGAAGGGAACTGAAGACCATGTCAAATTCACACTTCATTTCAAGCTTAATACAGAATTACCGGTATTAATACAGCATTACCGGTATTAATAAAGAAGTTCAATATTATTAATTGCATTAGCCATCCCATTATTCATATTTTTTGGCAAGAGATATTCTGTTAAGCAAATTTTGCAGAGGACTGACATTAATATCTGGGTAATGCCATTAGGTGACTAAGATCTACCATGCAAAAGAAAAGAAAAACCAGCATGCAAGGTAATAAATGTATAGCTTACAGTTTGCGATACCTTTTCAGTATCTATGCCTCTGGACATGGACCAGGTGGAGACAATGTAGTCCATGACTCGCTCGCTCAGACCTTTGGGGACCTGGTAGAGTTTCAGGAAGTCACGCACACTGTTCAGCATCTCGTGGTATCTGTTGGTGTTGGCATACATTTGCTGGAAGATTGTGGTCACGTTACCAAATATGGTTGCATACAGGAGAGCTGAAGAAAAAACAAAATGGAATGATTAATGTTTGGTCTGTGTAAGTGGTCATTTGGGTTTCCAATGGGGTCCAATAACAAGGACTGCTTACGGAGACTAATGTCTACTATGGCTGGGCTAAAAGAAAACAGAATATTATTACGTATTCCATTTACACCACAGTCCTGCAAATCATGTTACCATTTTATTATGACCATTGCTGGTATCTTCAAATGACTCAAGCTGACACTTTAACTCTTTCACTATTATTCCCCATTGTTAATGCTGTCAACATCTTATTACATTACGACAGAATGCAGCCTGTGAATCCAACAAAAACTGTGATGTTTAAAGGTGGTGCCATTTCACAGTCTACTCAATTGATCTAATCAGTAGCAATTCTAAATGCTGCAATTTCTTTAAATAGTAAAAATAGGTCCAAACCTGGCATTTTACTTACTTTTAAAGACAAAAATACTCAACACTGTTAGATTTAAACATCAGCAATATTTGGATTTTTTTTGTACATTAGCAAAAGCCCTAATATTTACCTACATAAAAGTAATATCAGCATTTCAGACACTGTTAATATTTACTGCAGTCCTTGCCAACCCAATCTGCTCCAAAGTACACACAGCTTTCTTCTCAGCGTTTGACAAGTTTAATTAAAAACACAGCTTCCTGATGTGTTTGTTTGGATTTTTTTAAATCTGGAAGCCACTTGTTTTAACACGAAATAAAATGAATGTTCACAACTCGGGATTATGCAGCCCCCAAGAAACTGAAGTAATAATTAGGGTCATTTTGTATTGCTAATCCCTATGTTTTCCCTGATAACTGCAGGCTTAGCACATTTCAGTAACATGTAGTATTTTTGTAATCATGCTGTTCTTAGTAGGATTCATCTATTTTTATTTTTATTTTGCATCAACTGTTTTAAAAAATACATGGAATATTATTTTGAGAATGCACCTCAAAACTGTAAAATAAATAACCAGATTACAAAATTAAGCCATGTAGCATAATAGTACACATAAAAAAAAGAAAAAGAAAAAAAAGTAAACTTTACAAGAATTTATGGTTATTGCCATTGTAGCAAGCAAGAATGAAAAGGTGAATGTTTTTCCCAGATAAGTGCCATCAACCAAAATAATTTTTTTCCCAAACATTTTACATAAAAAACTGTAAAGACCTAAAAAATTTGAACTATGTCAACCTCAGCAAATAATTGGATTAAATAAACTCTTTTTCTTTACACATTATGCATAACAAAACGGTTGAAGTAGGTTTGTGTGGTTCTTGTTTTTCTTGTAATCGGTAATATGGCAGTAGTGAATGAAATTTAAAAAATTCAATTAGGAACAGGATGAGAATGAAAAACACAAGAAAAAAAGGGTACATACATACAATATTTCTTAAAATGTCTGTTATAGCAAAGCACTCCTGTACTAAGAGGTGCTGAACATGAGTGAGAGGTTAAGAAAACCTAAATTCACTCCCCAGTAACTCGTAGTATTAAAATAATAATAGTTTTAAAATATTCAGAAATACAAGATTCTGTCAGGAGATAGCTGATTGGGTTAACGAGGTTGGTCCCTGCCTCCCTGGTTCTGCTTTCTTAATATCTCTGTCACGGTAGTTTGCGCTCTTTCTTGATATTGTCAACAGCCGATAAGCAGTTCGGTTTAAATATTGCTTCAGCTATTTTAAACAAACGGCCGGTAAGCATTGCATTTATGAAGCTTGCTGTGTTTAATTCAAATGCATTTAAAAGCTACAACAACATGCTGCCAATATCTGCAACCGTGCACTCCATCATATAAACACATTGCACAAAAAAGAGTAAAACACAAAGCTTTCTCAACTGGTGTATTGAAACGTCACTGCTGCACACAGCTGACTGACACACGCACACAGCCCGTCTCTCTTAAAGGGAAAAGCACCAAAAGGCTGATTGCATTAACGCTTTCTTTATGTTTTCATCACGGACGCTGCACTTGCTGCCAATGCCATTACTCTCGTAACCTAATTTTAATATTTATTTATTTATTTATTTAGCGAGGCGGTTAATTGATCAGGGCAGTTATGTGACGGTCGGATATGCAACATTCCACTGTAACAAGTTACTTCAATTACATAATTATTGGATAATTAAATATATACTTTGTTTTACTATTATTATTGGTTTAGATGCATGTTTCTAAATGCAGAAATTATGCTAGGAAATGATACCGTTGGGCACATCTTATTCTCCACCTAGTCTGAGGCATGTGTTACATATGATGCCGGCAAGGGCATCATATGTAACAGTTAACAGCACAATACAGATTTATGAATCAGACGAATAATGTGTTAATGAGAAAATTGGTCTCAAAGGACGATGGTTGTTTTTTTTAACGTAAATGCTGTCACTATTACTGGCACGATAAAGGAGATGGTTTTATGACTATAAAGGAGAAGTTGACTATAAAAGCCTGTATGTCTTGGACAAGCGACGGTTGTTTGTGCATAAAGCATTCGTGAATAGGGTTAAATGCATCTGATGCTTATAGGTCTTTCATCATTGTGACTTGCTTCCTTTTAAAAATTAAGTTAAGTTACATAAAATATAATGATAATTTAAAGACAGATCAGCAAAGAAAATACAAACAAAATCAATGTCGACTGTGACTACTGCTACAGAACCGCAAAATATGCATACTTAATTCAGTCATAATTTAATTTCAAAACAAAAGGCTAGTAGGTTACAGAATAATAAACACACTGCAAGACAATATGTAATTCTAAAAAAAGAATATATATTGCAATCTGTAGTGCTTTAACACTAGAACAGTCATGTTTATATGCATACCTAGAACAACCATGAGCGGCCAATTTGACCGGCATATTAAAAACAACATAATTATTATAATGAAAGAACAAACAATTGAATATAAGTCATAGTTTTATTCAAATAAACTGACATTTGAACAGAAATGTGTTTATATACAAATATATTACAAAAAGCTCAACATAAAAAAATGAAATAAACAAATATTTTAAAATACATTTGTGTATATACAGGTATATCATGTACATACAAAACTGTACAACTAAAAATTTAAATAAATGGGCTTATATTGCCTACATAACAAAGAGCATATATGCATATAAGCTATGCGTTTATACACAGACATACTATAAGCGAAATTACATGAATAAATAAACATTTGAACAGAATGAGCTTCATTTACAATCATTTACAAAGTCTAAGTGTTGGCACAAATCACACAGATCCTGCGCTTTTCAACATGGAACGAGGTAACCAGTGGAGTACCACAGGGATCAGTATTTGGTCCTCTGCTCTTCCTAATCTACATTAATGACTTAGATTCTGGTATAGTAAGCAAATAAACTTGTTAAATTTGCAGATGACACAAAAATAGGAGGAGTGTCAAACACCGTTGCAACAGCAAAGGTCATTCAAAATTATCTAGACAGCATTCAGAACTAGACAGACACATGGCCTCTACAGAAAAGCATAAGGTATTGCATGCAGGCAATAAAAATGTCCATTATAAATACCATATGGGAGACACTGAAATTGAATAAGGAATCTAAGAAAAAGATTTAGGAGTTTATGTTGACTCAGAAATGTCTTCATCTAGAAAATGTGGGGATGCTATAAAAAATACCAACAAAATGCTTGGATATATAGTAAAAAGTGCTGAATTTAAATCAAGGGAAGTAATGTTAAAACTTTACAATGCTTTAGTAAGACCTCATTTAGAATACTGTGTTCAGTTCTGGTCACCTCGCTACAAAAAGGATATTGCTGCTCTATAAAGAGTGCAAAGAAGAGCGACTAGAATTATTCCTTGTTTAAAAGGTATGTCATATGCAGACAGGCTAAAATAATTGAATCTATTCAGTCTTGAACAAAGAAGACTACGCGGCGATCTGATTCAAGCATTCAAAATTCTAAAAGGTACTGCCAGTGTTGACCCAGGGGACTTTTTCGACCTGAAAAAAGAAGCAAGGACCAGAGGTCACAAATGGAGATAAGATAAACAGGCATCTGGAACCCCAGTAATGTTGTTGAAGCTGACACCCTGGGATCCTTCAAAAAGCTGCTTGATGAGATTCTGGGATCAATAAGCTACTAACAGCCAAACGAGCACGATGGGCCGAATGGCCTCCTCTCATTTGTAACCTTTCTAATGTTCTTATGTTCTTATATGCAATGCACTTACCGCAGACACGCATTTGGCACAGCTATCAACAGTAACCCAGGCTTCTTCCAAATGTTCCACGGGCATATACTAGTGCAATGAAAGCTTCTAATTTCTCCAAGGGCATTGACCAGGAATCATCTTGTAGTTGTCGGTGGGCTTCTGCTTCAGTACAACGTTGTATGTGGTGAAGCCTATGCATGTCAATCAATAGGCGAAAAGCTCTCAAAGCGCTCTATCAGTGTTGCGTTTTGCATATGCCGTGGGCCCTGGGACTTCCCTCAAAATATTATGTTCACCCCCGCGAGCTTCAACACCAGAATTTATAGTGTGCCAAACAGTGCCATCATTACCAGCCTCTTGAATGCCAGGTGGTGCTAGCGCTACCGCTGGAGAAGAGGCTGCCTCAGGTGAAGGAACGGCTGGATCCGGTGCAGGGGCTGATGCAGGTGAAGTGGCTGGCATCCTTGCAGGTGCTTCTTCTCCCACGGGATCTCCTGCGCCCTGTTCACACACTCGGTCCTGGCACTTCGCTGGCATCCTCCTCACTGTCACTGCTACTAGAAGATTCATCTTCGCAAACCCAGTCTGCTTCAGAGTTAGATTCGTCATTGTCCATCTCTGCTGCATCAGAATCGTTGTTTGGTAGACTTTGCAGTAATTCCAAACTGTTTTGCTGTCATGCGTCTTCCGTGATCCATTTTTAATGTGTATTGGGGTAACAATGAATTTCTTAGAAATACGAGTCACTTATATAGTAACCAGAGTGCATCTAAAACATAGAGGAGACAGCCGGGCACTATGAGCTGTCAAGGCTGATTGATGGGCTATCAGGAGGCTCATTGAAACAACAGAAATGTCAGAAGACCGCTGACCTGATGAATGCAGACTGATATAATCAAACTTCATACATGGCAGCAAGTCCTGACTGTTAAATACAAATAATACCACAACATTTCATTGTTATAATATGTTTTATATGTAGGTCAATTTAACTGCTTCTGGTACGAATAGGTAAGATGTTATTTTATCCCTTTAATTTTTGCAGCTACGCGATCCTTTCCTTCTAAGGGTAATTAGTACATATATTTAGGAAAAGTCAGAAAAGCACAGCTCCGTATCTTAAACACACGCACCGCAATTTAAATTGAAATTCCAAAAACGGTCAAAATGACCGCCTTGGTCGTTCGAGTGTTAATTGTATGATTCCCTCTATAGTCTTTATCAATGAAGCTGCCATTGTGTTTGATCATCAAGTGATCCCAATATACACACATCATAATGCTCTTCCCTAATTGGCTGATGAGTAAAGAACAAAGTCGGATTGATGTAGTACCGTGTATGCCCAGGGGGGCACATACCAATCCTTTCCTGGGGCCCATGAAGGCTCTCGGCAGCCCTGGGAAGATGTGAATGTATCTTCTTTTGCAAAAACCAACAGCCAGCAACACAAGATAAAGCCCAGTTAAAACCAAACAACCAGTCTTATCTGTTTGTTCAGTGCAAAAGACCACCAAAACCCCATCACAGCTGAACAACCCTACCTCCCAGACTGTTTGCTATAATTTTAATTGCGCCTTTCATTCCTTTATCATATGAAGCCAGCTACTGAGATGAATGGCCTTTCTAGATCATTACTCATGCGGAAATTCTTACGTAACATTATTCACAATATTTTGTTTCACTGAAGGGAGAGAGGAGTGGCGAGTAGTGCAGTTGTTGGAATACTGCTTAAAAATAATTTTAAAAATTGCTAGAATTGTTCCATTTACAGCATCAGGCATTTAATGATGCTTAAATCCTTCCTTGGATGATTATTACTCATGGCATAGCATAATGACACCATTAAAATGCAGCCTAGGGGATTTTTTACCCTAGAAATGCAGTAAACTGAAGGAGACTGACAGATTCACCAGATTCACTAGAAGTACAATTGTGTTTGCATTGCCACTGCATGAATGTTTTAACATTGCTGGCCACTGAAGGGACCAATTTTCCTTTTAAATATACACCAAAGAGATTTATTTGATTCTTAATTTTAGAGGGTTGTGTTTTACTGATCTAAACAGTGGCTGTATATCTCTTTAAATTAGGAAAATTCAGGAGCTTCCATTCTAGCTAAACTGGCATTTGATGGTTTCTGTTTATTAGAAAACGATTCAGTACATCAGCCAGTCAAGTTCCAGCTCTAGCGGGCTTCTATCAGACAGTAGATGCACGCTGGAATGTCACAGTGTCAACTCTGAATCAAACTCAAAATCAATCCGCGCAAATGCTGGCTTTTTCATTTTGACTTGCCTTAATGAAAGCTCAGTTCATCTATTGGACAGTAAATACTAAACAAAGACACAAATGGTCTAAATGTTTTTTATTATCTACCAAAACCACCCAATCAATACTTTGCACCGACGACAGCAGCGTCTTTCAACAACAACAAACAGTGGAATAAAAAACATGTGTTGTTCTTGAACTGTTTTACCAAGTCTGATACAATTTGGATAACTTTGGCAGGGCAGAAGACCTGCTGCTGTAAATAGTGTGTGTGTGTGAATATAAGGTTGGCAGGGATGGGGTTAAATCTGTCCCTGCTAGCAATCCCTGGGGTGGCCATTCTTGTTTTATACATGTGGCCATTCCCCAATTAGCATCAATTATTTTGGGAATGGCCACACCTGTGATTGCTGGCAGGGGCAGATTGAAAAACATCCCTGCCAACCTTACATTCACACAGGCAGCATTTACAGAAGCAGGGCCTCTGCCCTGCCACAGTAACATTCATTACAATCAGAATAAAAACTCAGTCTTGGCCCTTCCTAATTGGACAGGATATATAGTAAAGTACAACATATTGTCAGGTTCACGCTGCCTGCTCTTCCAGAGAGAACATTAAAAGTTGATTATGTTACCTCGACTTATTAAAGCTGACAAGTACTGTACTGTGCATAGGTACCTGGTTTAAAAATATAAAAGCTCTAATAATGTCTCAATGCCTGCAGCTATAGGAGTTTGTAGATTGTATTTTAAGAACACAGCAGATTACTGGTATTTGAGGATGCTCTATTAAAATTATTTTATTTATTTTATTTTTAGTAATCTAATTATTGATAGTTTGCTGAATGATTGACAGTGTTTCACCGTCAGGGTTATATTGAATATGTTTGTAATACTTCGCATCACTTAATTGTCTTAGCATCTAATTTCTGTAATATTGTTTGTTCATAAATTCAGATGTAATTTGCCACGAATGCCCTGGGCCAAATTAACATCGTTATTCAAGTCTGTCAGCTAAATATTTACTTTTATGTGTCTAAATAATTTCTTCTAATATAACGAACATCTCTCTATATTGATAGTGAACCAGCAGGGCATTTATAAAGAATAAGAGGTGGTTTTTCTAGAGTACTTTTTATATAAAGCTGGCTTAATATCTCTCTGTTTATAACGCTTAAGGATTTTCGTTACATTGGGTAGACTATTAACAACAGCTAATAAAATAATTCTATAACTCATACTTGTTGTGCACTTCATGCTACCATACCAGATATTGGGGGGGTTCAAAAGGTCGTAAATGATGAGTGTTAATCAACAAATCAGTATGTAGCATTAATTTTGGCATTTTCAAGCGGTCGTTATTTCGTTATTAAATAATCGTGCTGATGTGATTTACGAAAAGCAGTGCTTCTTGCAACTATTTATTTTGTTTGTGTGGGAATTTAAAAGGAAATCTGTGCTAATTGTCATAATTTATCAGGAGTTCATTTGTGTTACACAAATTGAGTGGCAGGAGTTGCAGCAGCAGTAGTTAAGCAAATTTAATTTTAGAACAAGCCTATATTGACAGACTCCAGCTGCGGGAGGACCCAGCGTACATTTACCAGAGAGGTGTGGGCAGCTACTTGTCACTTGCGTGATGTCTCTGCGGAATTTCACATTGGTGATTTCAGAGTATGATAAAGGGTTAGCCATCGATTAAACACATGTTGCACTCAAATCACCGCAGCACCATGCATATGTGAACAGGAAGGGGTTCCATTCACTAAACATGCAGGTAAGTTGTGATGCATCTTATAACATCTGGAACATATGTGCAAATTTCCCTGGCTCCTGTCATGACTTACATTTTGAAACAATCTGCTGTGTTTAATCATTTCAGAGTCCCAATTATACAAATGAAAACCTAAGAGTGAATAATGAAATCTTGGTATAGAAAACGGCACACTAGATATTACAGGTGATTGCAGATTTGCAATGCGTCGTTGGCTTTTAACACCTGTATCTAACACAAAAACGAAGAACTGGTGTACAATAGGGCACACAGGTCCATTAGGAATGTGATCGAGCTGACCTTTGGAGAAGCAGCCAGGGCTGTTGGGCAACAGATCACTGACATGTATTTTGCCAAGTGCTGGGACAAATATCTGAATATTCGAACAAATATTTTTTCACATGTATTTGGATACAAAATTCAGATGTTCGTATTCGCTAGAAATGACAAAGATACCTTGCACATATTTACCGCCTCACCAGAAGCTGTGCGACAGTTTCAAAAATGGCAAATGAAAAAGAGCTTAATGTGATATGTGAGATGAATATAGTACGTGGCTAAGTATTTGAAATTTAATATATAAAAAGGATCAACACAGTAGCTCTTGAGCCTCTATTTAAAGTTTTAGACAACAAAAAGTAAACAAACCAGATTATGCACGTGCACGCATTGTGATCTCTATGGAAGGCCATCTGGGTCAAAAATGTGTTGTGCTGCTTTAGAGCGAGTCAGAATCTCATGGGACAAAAAAAAGGCAAGCACATCATTCTGAAATGCCTCACTTAAACAGTGCCCAACTTGCTGGAAATGTTGTGTAGTGATTTGTATATAGATTGTATATAATATATATTTTTTGTTGCTACTTTGTTATGTGGAATGTAATAAACGAGAAACAAAACGGTGAGTTTTTTTCCCCTTCTCTTTACAACGCCATTTTTTTTATTTGTAGTGTTTAAAGTTCAATTTCCGTTTTCATTTGCTTGTTCAGCTACAAAAAGGCACAAGTAAACCTCATGTTATTACTTTATGAAAACGTGTCTGTGGCCACCAAGTCATCGACCCAGAAGGGAAGCAATGTGGCAGCCACGGATTGGAGGAGTGGTTGTAATCGTTTACCAAGAGGGCGTGAGTGACGGTACTTAAGGGGACGTAGCGAGGTGATCTGTTCCTTTGTTATGGTTAACGCTAAACCGGAAGGAGAACCATATTATAAATCGTGAGTGTTTTGTTTGTTTTGTCATGTCTAAATATACTTGTTTGTTGTTATTAGACGGCTAACACAATCCAGAGCTGTCGCTACAGGCCAGCACAAACCCGGACAACACTGCACTTGTTTCACGATTAATTGTATTTGCACCACGAGCACTACAGCACTCACTTTGGACTTGTGACCGTGTTTGTATATTGTGTATGTATTAAAGACTGTGTTTATTATTTCGGGACTGAACCCCGTGGTTTTACTGCGCAATACGCATCATTGTGTATTGCCAGTTAACATTATTATTTACTGTTGTCAAGTGACTTTGGATACAAAATAAACCATCATTTCACCAGTAACATTGTTGTTGTCATTCTCTTGAGCACTGCATCACCTCTGCACCTGCGCACTGCAAACCACTTTGCCACTATTTATTTCGGGAATGAACAAAACAACGTTTAACTTGAACTGCTATTTGGCATCCTTTGTTTTGTAGTTAATTCACTGGAGTAAGGCCTTAACAACGTATTCGTTACTCCTGGGATATTTTTCTACTTTAACATGTAACATCTTGCTGTAAAATAAAAGGCACACACACAAGGACCACGCCCCCTGCCCTTGCTGCTATGCTGTCTCTGCCTACGTTCTGAGCAATATAATAGCTTTTATTACTTTTTGAAAACGAACGAATATTTAAATTATGAATATCGGAACATGAAAATCCATTGTTCGTTCCATAATAATTTTGTCTAAACATATTTGTAAGTATACATGTTGTCAGATTCCCCCCGCCCCCACATACACACACACTTACTGTAAGTACAATAATATACACTTCCATCTTCACACGTTTGTATACATATAAAATATTCTTATAATACTGTAAGTGTTCAGTGGCTACTTCAATCATGCTGAGTTTATTTATCACGGAGGCGAGCAAAGAGTGCCAGAGAAAATGCATTCAACATGATTAGAGGAATTCACCGAACAATTATAAAAAGTAGATGTCAGCATAAGAAAATAAATTACAACCAAGCCTACATAGATGGCTTACCCCCCGGACCATCAACATTTTTTTTTAAGAATTTTCGATTTAAAATACTATTTTTCCCCTCTACCTGCATGTCGGCCAGTGCGACGCAGAGGGACAGACACAGCCTTGGAACAGGGAGGTCTGTTGCCCCTGTACACTTACAGCAGGTGTAACAGCAAATTATTTTTCTTGATCTCGTTAACATGCATTTTGATTAACGAGTTCCCGTTATGTAGTCGTTGACAAAGGAAGTGATGTATGTGACCTGCTACAATTACACTTTTTACCAAGAAATGCGTTCATTAACAACCTCATTGACTTAATTTGAAAGCATTATTGGATTAATTTTAACAAATTCCATTTGAAAGTGACTTGCTACTAAAACTGTCGTTACTATACGTGAGTTCCATTTAATAACACAGATGTTTGAAAATCCTCCCCATTATGTGTTTAAAATGAAAATGTTTGTTATATGGGATTATTTGATTAGCTCCAATAACGTTAATATCCTATTATGTGTAGTCTCTATCATTATCTGTGTGGTCCAGTGGTTAAAGAAAAGGGCTTGTAACCAGGAGGTCCCCGGTTCAAATCCCACCTCAGCCACCGACTCATTGTGTGACCCTGAGCAAGTCACTTAACCTCCTTGTGCTCTGTCTTTCGGGTGAGACGTAGTTGTAAGTGACTCTGCAGCTGATACATAGTTCACACACCCTAGTCTCTGTAAGTCGCCTTGGATAAAGGCGCCTGCTAAATAAACAAATAATAATAATAATGGTTAATTCACAGAAAGTAACATTTTTGCTTCGCTATATGTGCATTATACAGAGGGAGTTATTTTATTTTGTATTTTAGTCAGATGTGTGTTGTTATGTGTTCCGCAGCACCCCCCACCCCCACCCCTGTTTATAACGCTCTTCAGTTCTAACTCTCATATTGTGTGTCCTCCAAGACCCGCATTATAGCGAGGGAGCACTGTATTTGGTTTTGGTAGCAAGGACAGAAAATATAAAATAGTCCACAGTACCGCAGTGTACTTGACACTCTGAGAATGTCAGATTTCCTAACAAGACACTGTCAAGTCAATGTTATAACAGGCATCAAAAATGATTTCAAATAAGTAACAAACCTGAACTATGATGACAATAATAACAGCTCAGGGCTCAGGTTGCTATTTGCCTCATAGCTAGCATCAGCTTTTACATTGAGCTTTCTGACCTGATTTAAAACAAGCAGCAAACTTTGCAATCCATTTTGGTACCCTTGGTAAACTACAGTAAAGGCATAGTATAACCGTGGGAAAAGCATAGGAAAACTGCACAATTAGCATGGTAAAGTTTTATAAGGGCAGCTACACCCTTTACAAAATATCTGTAAATATAACAAACATACGTTCCTTACTGTATTCAAGCTTCACTGGTTTTCAGTAAAAAGTATGATTGATTTTGAAATCCTTCCCCACAGCTCAGGGTTGTCATGGGTTAGTGCTGCAAGTATCAATGACTTGGGGCCATATTCATAAAAATACTTGCCAAAAGTCGTCCATACTGCTATTCATAAAATGATATGAGCAAACAGGCGACTGTCGCAAAGCACTTTATGAATGGGTATACAGTCGTTCAAGAACGAAAATCTGCCTCTTTTTGATGACATCACCAGCATTATTAATGTTCCCTGGGTGGCGTCGGTAACTGTTGCAAAAAGAAAATGGAATCCAACCGACAGTAGCCTTGTGGTGCGCAAAAAAAAAGACTCCCTTTCGAACACTGATCGAGCCTCCAAACTGTTTATTGTGAAAACACGTCAAATAAATAAATAGAAAAGGGCCGCCACAGGTCACTGCAAAGAAACAAGAAGAAGAAAATAACTGTCTATTCTCAGTCTCTCACTTGCTCTCCGCTTCACAGCGCTGTTTCAAAATGATTATGCCATTGAATATGTTCTTGTGTGAGTATATATTTATATTAAACATTTTCCTTCATATTAAGCTACAGATTTTTTTTTTTAAATAGGCAGTGTTAATCACGGATATGTCAAACTGTATAACAGAGCAAGTGTAGTAATAAAAAATGGTCTGCCGAGGCTGTCGTTAGTTTAGACTTGACTGTAGAAAACATTCAATAACTCCTAGTTATCCACAGCATTTTGCTGTAATTCACTCTTATGAATAGCAGGTTGACACTCAGGACTGATGAAAACTTTATGCTAATGAGGTCATCGTTAACCTTTCTCTCAATTCGTTAAAAACATGCCTTCATAGACGAAAATCATTGGGGCTTAACGACGCATCTGAATTATCTCTTATGAATAGCAACTGCCGTTAAATAGGCGGCTATGGACGAAATCCGATCATGAACTCCTGTTTTCTCATTTCGACAAGCGTTAACCCTTTATGAATAGATCCCTTGTTGGTATTCTCCCTCTATGTTTTTGGATCAATAGTTGCCAGTTTCCTTATCCATTTGACACTAGCTTTAAAAAGTTCAGAAAACTTTCTGAAATTCTTTAAATTGCTTTGCAAGTAAGTGCATGACCACAAGAACCCACTTCCCTTGATCCCCTAGGTTGAATTAAAAACAATTCTCTGAAATAAAGGACTCTGTCCTATTCAAGTGTATTTTCCCTCCCTCTACACTAAAACAGATTTATTTGTTCTAGCTTACAAAATTTTAAGAATATTTTGTTTCAACATACAGTTGTAACAGCTTGGTTCTCGAAATCCACTTTAGAAATTTAAATTGTATTGTTTTCAACCAATTTCTGCCACTTTCTATTTTTAATTGCCCGTTATAATCATAAAGTGCACAGAATCTGTCATTATGTTACTATGGGAACCACTTCAGTTTAAGCTTTACATTAGCATAGACTATGTCTAGTTTTTATTACTGATCTGAAGGTGACTCATTTACTTTACAGACTAGAAATATACCTGGAATGCTAAGTTATTTACACCACATTTACCTAGATGTGCTTGTATTTTACATGAAAAACAATTGAAATAGCATTCTGAATTAAGACCCATAAATTAATTCAATCGATTATGAATGTTGTAACTCAGAAAAAATACAATCTAATGTTCATAAACATGTTTAGATGATTGCTTAGGAAGTAAGCAACAGCTAAAAAAAGTGTCCTCAGTAGCTAACTTTATTTCATTTTTCAAAACAGACATAGCCTAAAGCGTTCAGATCCTATTGTTAAGTCTTGTTATAAGTAGCAGTTAAGCTGTCCAACAACATAAATCATTGACATTTATACAATAAACATGTGAAACAGCACCTTCAAATGTAATGGTATAACTTTTCTCTTTAAATACAACAAAACACCTGTCAGTTTAAATTACTATGGAATATGAATTGGCCTAAATTGGCCTAAAACTCTACAGCTGGTTTAGAAAGCTAGGTTGATTTATAAGTGCTGCAAAATGTGTTATCATGAGCACCACTGAACTCTTGGTTCAGCTTAGAGAACAGAAGACAAATACTCTATGGGAAATGTCCCATGTTACAGTACCTAACTTGTCTTTTATATTTTTTGCCTCTATGTGCTTAGATTCAGCGATGCACTGATTAAAGACCAACATGAGACAGTGGGACAGATTTTCCTATTTCCCTTAATAAGCTGTCCTGAATTCATTTAAGTTAAATAACCAAGTTTTAGGGGCAAGCTGTACGCTAAAGGTCATTTAGGAGTAAAAGTATAAAATAAATATGCATAATTACGTGGCTTCAAATTCTTGACCTTATTAAATACAAGTGAGTCTTTTTCATTGCAGCAAAGTGTTCTATAGCATAAGCATAAGCATCATTCTAATGAAACTCCCTGCCCAAGGATATAAGGATGGATATTCTTATAAACATATACTTGAGGTCTGTCCAAGGTGAGAGCATTGCAGACATTAACTATAGGTACATTGTATTTATGAAAATAATAAGAATGAAATGGAGGAAGCCAAAACGAATAGCTCACTGATCCCAATAAGCAATCCAATACAAGCCCTGCAGCAAATATTTCTAATGAAATACAAAAAAATATCTTCCTGGCAATAGTCTATACAAAGAAATGAAACACAAAAGCAATAACCCATGAGTATATCCTTTGTCTGTTCTACCAGACGGATAGTATTTTAAAATCTGTAGGCTGCCATGCTGTTGGTGTAAGGTTTCCAATGGAAACTCTTCTTTGTTTATGCTGGAAGGCTGTTATTCAACATTCACAAATGCTTATTTTTCAGTTGTCTTCAAAGAAACCTGGATATTTTAATATATTTTATTAAAGACGCTAAAAGGTTAATATTAAATTAATATAATAACTAATGGATAAGTACCAGCTACTGTAGTAACAACAGAACATATATTACCCAAGATATCTTAGAAGGAGGAGCTAGATAGTGTCATTCACTTTGAATTTGTTTTAAATTACTGCTGCTTCATTCAACCACGGAGTAGTATACCACCTTTTATATCGGCTGTGAACAACATCATGTAAATCTGGTACAGAAATCGGTCGATACAATGCACCTCCAACAGAAAACCTCAGTACCAAAAACCACTTGAGTTTATCATTATATTTATATACAGTAGACTATCATCTGAACACCAGTAGAGATAATGTTTACAGTGTTTTTGGTACGGACTAGATCGGAGGTCAAAGGTTCGTAGAGTCATCTTCTGAGCTGTTTTTGGACCTTTTAAGTTTACAGGATTGAAAAATGTGTTCCAGCTGAGCTAGAAATGTTTAAGAAGGTTCATAATATTCTTC
The DNA here is from genome assembly GCA_030684275.1 of Acipenser oxyrinchus oxyrinchus. Taxonomy (NCBI): domain Eukaryota; kingdom Metazoa; phylum Chordata; class Actinopteri; order Acipenseriformes; family Acipenseridae; genus Acipenser; species Acipenser oxyrinchus. Next base: position 15,821,867 of record CM060251.1, read on the forward strand.
AGATTATGTGTCCGTTTTTTACCAAATAGATTTGATCTATATCTTACAGTTAGTTTTTGGCAGTGTGTCAAATATGTCCCTGTGGCATTTTGGTTTGCAGTGCGCAAGTGTAGAGGTGATGCGGTGCTCAGGTAATGACAAACAACTTTCACGGTGCAATGATGGTTTATTTATAATCCAAACTCACTTGACAACTGGAAACAATACTAACTGGCAATACACAGCTATGTGTACTGCTCAGTAAAACCCACGGAGTTCAGTCCCAAAATAATAATGATGGTAAATACACATACAGAACACAGACACGGTCACAATTTCAAAGTGAATGCTTTTTAAGTGTGAGTGGTGAAATACATTTGTTTCTGAACAGTAGTGCAGTGTTGTCCAGGTTAGTGCTGGCCTTTAGCGACAGCTCCTGGTACGTGTTAGCCGTCTAACAAGAACAAACATTTACAATTAGTACGACAAAACAATCAAACACTAAACACTCATGGTATATCACAGTTCTTCAGCGGTTCATCCGTAACCATAACAAAGGAACAGTCCGCTCGGCCACATCCCCTTTAGTACCTTCAGCCACGTCCCTTTGGTTAGCGAGTGCTATTGTTTTTCCTCCAATCTGCGATTGCCACATTGCTTCCCGTCTGGGGCGATGACTTGGTGTACTGTGGCTCCGCCCCCTTCCTGGATGGCCGACTTCCGACTGACCCTGGAATGAATTGTCAAACCATCCAGTCCGGGGCACACTGTTCCCTTTACACAGCGCCCTCACAGGTCGGGAGGGAGATTTATAACCAAGATTCATTCGTTCTCTGTCACAGTCCCTTTTTGACAAAAATGAATATGGTTTTTTGAACATTCTCAACCCATGGTGCAGAATTCTGATTACCTCAAAACCATGCAACTTATACATCTAGGGAAAGCATTTAGTCTTTTCTCTTATACCTCACCTCATGTTTTTCAATATTTTCAGGCAGAAGAAACATTTGAATAATTATTTATATCTGTGCAGTAACAGAAATTCTTACATATTTCAAATGTAACTTGTGGAAAAGCTTGCCTTCAACTCAAATTGCATCTATTTGGTAAAAAAAAATGACACATAGTCTGAGGAATATTATGAACCTTCTTACACATTTCTAGCTCAGGTGGAACACATTTTTCAGCCATTTAAACTCAAAAGGTCCAAAAACAGCTCAAAACATGTCTTCGTGTCCTCTTATACTATCACATCGATTGTGGAATGCTACGTTCCTTAGTCTCATGCCGAATACTGTATGTATTTCTATAGACAATACATTTATTTTGTTAATATGCAATATGGTTTCCTTAACTGGCCTTTAAAAGCTGCTTCAATAAGGATGGAAAACAGTTTTGGTAGTTCACATAAGACACACCGAGACAATGAAAACAAGTGAGTAACAGAAAACCAATGATTGGTTTCTGTGAAGGAGAGCCAAAGCATGGAGAACCTAGTGTCCCTGAATGTTTACTTTTCTTCTATAACATTCTGAATTTCAGAAATGTCATTCCTTTAAGTGTTAAATTTATTGTAATCTGGCCCCAGTACTGCCAAGACTCCAAGTTTTTTTTTTGTTAGTTTGTTATCTTTTCATAGAAAACCATTTCAATGAAAGCTATCAGTAAAGGACCATTGTTACAGACATGGACCGCTTTGCCCCTTCCATAGTGTATCAGCATTGGGACCAAATATCATTGTCCGCTCTGACTGTGCTCTGTAAAGGTTTTTTTGCAAGACTCAGATCTAACCAGATTATGATCTTCTAAAAGTCTAAAAGCTTTGTGGGTTTCTATTGTAGAAGGGTTTTAGATGCAAGGTCAGGATACAATAGCATGAAGCAAAGAGCTGTTATACTAAATGTGACATGTTGGAAAAGTGTCTTTCTCTCAATTTAAGGCAAACTCCTTTTATTCACTGGTGTTTTATACTAGAGCCTTTTTTAGATCCCCTCCCAAACAAACTGTATTTGCAGTACAGTGACTACAACAGAGCAGATACAATGAAAACCACAGCACTATTTAAAATAAACTGTGTGTAATAATGTTCTGCCACCAACTGCAAATGAATGGTTTCTGAAAGTGAAATGTCAATAACCTGGAAACAGATGAAAGACAACTTTTGCACAATTCTGCAATAAACAGTTTCTAATCCCCCTGCGGCAAATGCTTTTCTGAGTACTTGACGGAATACCAGCTAATGAGTCATTAGTGTCTTCAATGCAGAAATGTCTCTGCTTTAATGAACTTCTAGCATTCAGTACACTTTAGTGTACAATAAATAGAGATTATTATTATATATATATTTTTTGTATTATGATATTTATTATATGTCTCTAAATTAATATTGTTGTTCAGAAAAAAAAACAGCTCCCAACCTTTTTGCTATGGTTTACATTTAACTTTCATGAGGAAATTATAAAAAAAGAACGTTCCTCATGACTATTGTATTAGAATTAGGCTAAATATACTCATACAACAACCAGCCAAAACCAAATCTTCCAAATAAATACATCTGAGCATCCTACTCTTCATGGCTTCAGTCTATGCTTCTACTGGCTGCATTCTCATTTGATGCAGGATGACTTTCTGGAAACATTTAGGGCCTCATTTACGAAAGGGCACTAAATCTGGAGTGCACGTAAAGTAGTGAGCCTAATGTGAGCGATAAATCTAAATTTACTGCCCCGTTTTCTAACAGAGAATGCATTAATTGAAGTGCACAGTATTTGGCTAATTTACATATCATACAGTGCACACTACATGTATTGTGAGCGATAACTTAATGTGCACGATAATGTCAGAGACTTACCCGTGACCAACATGATATCAAAAGACCCAGCAGTCCAGGCGTATCTTTTGGTCAGTACCTTATTGTGAAGGTGGAGGTGGCTTACATTGACCGAAAATGAGCGATCAACAGACACAGCACCCAGCAGGGGACAGGCAGAGGCAACGCAAAGTGAAACTGCACTGCTTACCTTTTTTCCTTTCTCCTTTAATGCATACGGCCCGCCTATTAGTTTCTAAAATTGCATTCATGTACTGTATCATTTTGGAATTCTTCTTTAAAACAACCCGCCTCTTTAATATAACACGTGTATTCAACATGTGCAGTCTGCATTATATGAGTGACATTTCCATTAAGCCAATCACAGCTCATAGAGGTAGTAAAATACCCAATCAAATAGCATACAGGATCTGTTTCCTCACACACACAGCACACATAACTTTTATTACGATAGCGAAGCGAAGGCTTGTTTAAACTATTTATTTTACTTTGTGTAAAATTTAAAATCAGTAGCCGAAAAGTAGTTGGAGATGTCACGGAAGTGAAAGGTGGAGGTGGAACACAGAAGATTCCAAAATCGTTAGCTAGATGATTATTTGTTCAATTCATAATTTTGACGGCAAGGCAATATGTCTGATTTGCAGTGCAACGGTTGCAGTTATAAAAGATTATAAACATACAACGTCACTATGACACGCTGCACAAAGCAACGTATTTTGAGTTTACTGGAAATGAAAGAAGCTATGGAGTCTCAACTAAAGGTTTTTCTGAAAATGAATAGAAAAAATGAAAGTGCTGTGGTTTCCATGAACACAACCACAGGAAAGGACTTTTTTTTGTTCAGAAATACCTTAGAAGAAACTAACCAAAAGAGTGGAATGGCTAGCAGAGTGCTGGAAAAAATTAAAGAAAGAAATGCAGAAGTACCAATTTTCTTACACTGGATTCTGCATCAACAGGCATTATGTGGAAAAGTTGCAGAATTAGAACATGTAATGAGCATTGTTACCAAGTGTGCCAGAAAAGAAGTGCCAAGTGTCTGGACAGAAGTTATAAAAAGGTACATTCATAGTGGTGCTGTTTACTATTTCACATTTTCACAACTTGTCAGTATCTTTTTTCAGTGCTGTTAAAAAACATTATATTTTGGAATATATGTTAAATACTGAGACTTAGCATTATATAAACTGACATCCTTTTTTTATTTTTTACTGTAAGATTTAAAATACTCTTCTATCTCCTCCATTATATTACATTTATGATATTGAGCTTTTTTGGTCAGTGTTCTAGGAAAGCTGCTTCTTGTTATATATGCCTATTTCTGTACTGTAGAATACATTAAGTAATATGTTGATTAATTGATTGAAACCATGCCTGCATACTTATTGACTAGGAATCCTATAGTGGAGGCAATGTGTTTTGAGTAGTATATTTGAGTATACTGGCCTACATACAATTTATGCAGACATTTTCACATACATTACAGTGTATGTAACTTTTTTTTTTTAAGGTGCGGCCCACCAAGTGAACACATAAAATGATTACCATAAAAACCAGCAGAAATATTTGTACTGAAAGCAAAGATTTGTTTCATGCTATATCGTAATTTTAAATCCTTTTATCTATGTTAGTGAAAATCATTCCTATGTTAGATGATAATAATAATAATAATAATAATAATAATAATAATAATAATAATAATAATAATAATAATATTCTACTTACAACCAATCATCATCATGGCCACTGCAAAGATTTTCTCTCCATCGGTGGTTGGGGCAATGTTTCCAAATCCAATACTAGTGAGGCTGGTCATTGTGAAATACAACGAGGAGATGTATACCGAGTCTTTGTTTGGTCCACCTTCCCATTTTCCACTCCCCGATATGTTAAATCTATATGGCATCCCAATAGACTCTCCCAGCGTATAAAGCCAACTGTCAGTCCGTAGTGAATTGGTTTCCTCGTTGATGACCTCGTAGTCCCCAATGCTGTACCAGATACAGGCCAGCCAATGAGCAGCCAGTCCGAACACACACACCAGCAGCACCAAAACTGCAGCTCCATATTCAATATAGTGATCCAACTTGCGTGCCACTCGGCCCAATCGCAGGAGCCTGACAACCTTCAGGGAGCTGAAGAGGCTACTAATTCCCTGTGAGGGGCAGAAAGATACAGAACATTATATTTTCTAGCATTCACAGAAAAACCATGGACATACCTTAAGCATTCCCTTATTAACTATTCCAGTACTTCTAGTGTAGTTCTGCCATCTTAGTGAAAGTAACCCAAGCACTATATAATATGGGTGTCTTTATGAACTAAGACTTTAAACAGAAGGGATCATTCAAGGACACTTATACTGTCTTGAAATCTAACTAGTTTAGTTAATAAAGTGGTGGAAGTCAGCCACAGATACGCTAACCATATTGAGTCCACATTCTCTTCCACTACTGCAGAAGTTATGTTGTAGGCTGTACGGTTGAATTGAAGTACTCCATTATTTCCAAATTTACATGGGGCTACCCAAAATGAGAACAGGAACCAGGATAGGCACACCACAGTAATAGGGATATTGATCATCATAGCTGGAGGGAGGAACCACAACTTAATGTAAGGTTTAGCAATACAAGTGGAAAGCAGAAAGCAAAACAAAACAATACACACACACACACACACACGCACACATATACTGTCTTGTTTGAAAATCAGTAAACAAAAAAAAAAACAGCACTCACCAATGCATTTAACAACAAAACCTTGAAAGCAGTATTGTTTAGTGTATATAAGGGTTCACATGCCAACAGAACAACAGACTTAGTAGCTCAGCTTTGTCAGCTATATATTCAGAATTAAATGTCTTATCTGTATCATCCTCGTACTGTATGTGTGCACTGAATGATTTTCTACTTTCTGCTCAATTCACTATTTGCCATGTTTACTGACTATTCCATCACAAATTGCTTCTCAAAAGACTCAACAGATTGTGGGGAAGGGAAAGCATATTAAGAACATAAGAAGAACATAAGAAAGTTTACAAACGAGAGGAGGCCATTCGGCCCATTTTGCTCATTTGGTTGTTAGTAGCTTATTGATCCCAGAATCTCATCAAGCAGCTTCTCGAAGGATCCCAGGTTGTCAGCTTCAACAACATTACTGGGGAGTAAGTTCCAGATTCCCACAATCCTCTGTGTAAAAAAGTGCTTCCTATTTTCTGTTCTGAATGCCCCTTTATCTAATCTCCACTTGTGACACCTGGTCCTTGTTTCTTTTTTCAGGTCAAAAAAGTTCCTGGGTCGACATTGTCAATACCTTTTAGAATTTTGAATGCTTGAATCAGATCGCAACGTAGTCTTCTTTGTTCAATATATTCAATTCTTTTAGCCTGTCTGCATATGACATGCCCTTTAAACCCAGAATAATTCTGGTTGCTCTTCTTTGCACTCTTTCTAGAGCAGCAATATCCTTTTTGTAGCAAGGTGACCAGAACTGAACACAGTATTTGCTAATGAGGTCTTACTAATGCATTGTAAAGTTTAAACATTACTTCCCTTGACTTAAATTCAACACTTTTCACTATATATCCGAGCCTTTTTTATAGCTTCTCCACATTGTCTAGATGAAGACATTTCTGAGTCAACATAAACTCCCTAGGTCTTTTTCATAGATTCCTTCTTCAATTTCAGTATCTCCCATATGGTATTTATAATGCACATTTTTATTGCCTGCGTGCAGTACCTTACACTTTTCTCTATTAAATGTGCCATGTGTCTGCCCAGTTCTGAATGCTGTCTAGATCATTTTGAATGACCTTTGCTGCTGCAACGGTGTTTGCCACTCCTCCTATTTTTGTGTCATCTGCAAATTTAACAAGTTTTGCTTACACCACTGGTTACCTTGCTCCACTTTGAGGTTTCTCCTCTAATCAGTACTTTCTGTTTTCTACATGTTAACCACTCCCTAATCCATGTTCATGCATTTCCTTGAATCCCTACTGCGTTCAGTTTGAGAATTAATCTTTTATGCGGGACTTTGTCAAAGACTTTCTGGAAATCTAAATAAACCATGTCATATGCTTTGCAATTATCCTTTGACGATGTTGCATCCTCAAAAAAATCAAGCAGGTTAGTTAGACACGATCTCCCTTTCCTAAAATCATGTTGACTGTCTCCCAGTATACTGTTACCATATAGGTAATTTTCCATTTTGGATCTTATTATAGTTTCCATAAGTTTACATATAATAGAAGTCAGGCTTATTGGTCTGTAGTTACCTGGTTCAGTTTTGTTTCCCTTTTTGTGGATCGGTATTACATTTGCAATTCTCCAGTCTGTCGGTACAACCCCTTTGTCAAGAGACTGTTGCACGATCTTGGTTAGTGTTTGTAAATAACTTCTTTCATTTCTTTGAGTACTATTGGGAGGATCTCATCCGGCCCAGGGGATGTGTTTATTTTAAGTGCTCCTAGTCCCTTCAACACTTCTGCCTCTGTTATGCTAAAGTTATTTAAAACTGGATAGGAACAGGTCGACATGTGGGGCATGTTGCCCGTATCCTCCTTTGTAAAAAGTAATCATTTAATATATTTGCTATTTTTTTCTCTTCGTCTATGATTTTGCCATTTGTATCTCTTAGACATTTGACCTCCTCTGAATGTTCTCTTGCTGTTATAATATTGGAAAAACTTTTTGGAATTTGTTTTAGCCCCCTTAGCAATGTTCATTTCTATCTCTCTCTTGGCCTTTCTAACTTCCTTTTTGCAGTTCCAAGTACTCTTTCTGCTTCACATTTGTTTTTCACAGTGCACTGAAACCCATAGATGAAGGTATGTGCACTGAAGTCTATGCAACACTCAATGTTTCCCCACATGAATGCTTCTTCGGAGTCTGCTTTTTAGAAGCATGTTTGTTGGAATAGTTTGTAAGCATGACAAATGATGAGCTAAGCAAAAACAATAATAGGCAATCATACCTGATTAAACAGGTAGGATATTAAATATTAGGGAAATTTAAGTGTCCCTTTGGTAATTTCAGAATAATCCTGTGTTTTACTGTATGTTACATTGACAGACATTTATTTTCTGGCATACATTTTGTGGAAATAGACCATTCCATTGTTAAATTAATTAATGTATGTGTATTCAGTTGGTATTTACTGAATTAGTGATCTATATACAGTAGGGCTCAAAAGTTTGGAAACAACAAATGATTTACAACAAGATTAGGGGTGGGTATTGCTGTTTTTTCTCACTCAGACCAGAGCATGTGAGCGGAGAGGTGCGCTCATAAATGCCGCTCATCGCTCTCTTCCACTTCCTCTTTGAAACCGCTCGCTCCAAGGCTTTTATTTCACCAGTCTACTCTGCTCCGGTGCTTCTAATTCTGCAGCCAGCTCCACTCACGCTCCGCTCCACTGCTAGTGTAAATCGCTTCCAAAATGTGCGAACCGGTTCCTTTGAAATCGGGTACCCGTTCCTGCTTTGGTATCGATTTAACCGGATACAAATATCAGGGATCCGGTTCCAGTGAGTACTTTTATGTTTTTAGTAAAACTAATTAATAAAACATTAATTTCTGTCAAAAAATGACATGGGGTCGTATTTCAGTTTGGCATCCTAACATACACTGACCCGTCTGACATACCACGTGGTTAAAGATTTTTTTAATTGTATAAGCTATGTGAAATTTGCAAAATGGTCCCGCTCCACTCCACACTCCTAGCAAAATGGTCCCGCTCCACTCCACGCTCCTAGCAAAATGGTCCCGCTCCACTCCACGCTCCTAGCAAAATGGTCCCGCTCCACTCCACGCTCCTAGCAAAATGGTCCCGCTCCACTCCACGCTCCTAGCAAAATGGTCCCGCTCCACTCCACGCTCCTAGCAAAATGGTCCCGCTCCACTCCACGCTCCTAGCAAAATGGTCCCGCTCCACTCCACGCTCCTAGCAAAATGGTCCCGCTCCACTCCACGCTCCTAGCAAAATGGTCCCACTCCACTCCTCGCTCTGCTCACATGCTCTGACTCCTTACTTACTAAATACCCTGATATCTATGAAAAGATCATCATCTGTTGTTTAAAACTATGCTAAATAAACATGTCTCACAAGTAGAATGGTACCCAAAAATGTTCTTCTTTTTCTAGGAAAGCAGTACAATTGGGGATGGGAAGTTTGTTGCAAGATAACTTCACTACCTCAAAGGTACCCCAAATATGATCACTTAATACCATGCAGAATTACTGTTGTTTCCAAACTTTGTATCTATCTATCTATCTATCTATCTATCTCTCTATCTATCTCTCTCTCTCTCTCTATATATATATATATATATATATATATATATATATATATATATATATATATATATATATATATGTATATATATCTGGGCCAAATGTATTATCTTGCAACAGAAAATGCAAATCAAGATTCATGTCTGAGCTTTTGACAGCTAAGTTTTTAAAATGAAAACTGTGAGGCCTACTTGAGTGACAGCTCGATGGTTCCAGTTCTTCCAAGTCCGATAGGTAAACAGATGGAGGAGAAGCCATGCAAACAAAACAGAAATCAAAGGAAACAAAAATATAGTAACAATGATCCAATAAATGTCAAAAGCAAAATAAAACTGAAAACTAATAAGCAATCAGACATGAAAACACAGTTATATCACATCCATCAGCTACATTTTAATTAATTGTAATATGTATTTAGGCACGGGGATCGCACAATCACTTCACGTGCAAATACAATGTGTATTAGTATGTGAGCACGGGGAGTGCACAAATTAGTTCACGTGCTGGGATTCAAGTGAATAATTAATTAGTAATTTAATCCCGGCACAGCCGTATACATAGGTGCACGTTTCACTCACTCGGGGTTGTGCGTTCGGTGAGGAGAGAATGAGTCAGGAGGTAATTTAATAAAAATAATTTATAAACGAATAACAATTGCTACTCGTGTTGGGAGCTCCAGCACGGTACTTGTTTGGTTTCGTCTGTTTTGTCTGTCTATTTATTTTGGCCAATGCACCGTTTGTTTTGTATCAGTGTTTGGGTTTGTTAAAACCTTTTGTTTATTTTGCAATAAACCGACGCAATTCACAATTCACTCACCACTCTGTGTGTTTCTGTTCCGGGGCTGACCTCACCACTACAGCCATCCTTGTGACACCTCATTTCTAAGGTTATACTGTACTCTCTGTGTGTCGCCAATTGGTAATACCAAAGAAAACAGTTAAAGAGAGTCTTTTATCTGTCAGGTGTGATACAAAAAATAGAACAGTTGAAAATACCTTTCATAATCTTCCGGTCACAACTAATCATGTTAAATCGTTCCTGACAAGTGTGGCAAAGAGCCTGTCTCTTGGTGTAAAGTAGCATGTGCACTGTAGGCTAACATGCAGTTCATTGTGACTACTGCACCATGTATTTTAATGGACCCTAGCAAATGAACTGAAGGAATCAATAAAGAGAATGGGTGGCTGACCACAGTATGGTCTGCGGTTGAAAGTGGTCATGCAGTGTTTTGGTGAAGTCAGCTCATTCACTTGTGGTCAATACAGTAACCACTCCTTGATAAGCATGTTCCATATTTAGCCTTTATTTAGGTTCAGGCCTTAGACCCAGATAACAGGGAGGTTGATTCATCTGTGATCCCGGGGGGATTCCCTTGATCTATCATTGCAAGAAGGGGCATCACCTGACTCCCCCATAAGACTGGGAATGCCTCAGTTCAGATATGGATAAGTTCCCCTGTATTGCTCACCATAGCTCTGGAAAAAAACTGGATTTCTGACGGGAAGCTGTTTCCATGCAACTCGGTGACACCAACGCAACGTGGTATAAATAGATACCTGACGCAGATTGCCTGCTTTTGTGTGACTCACATTACATGCTTTATGGCACTTTCTGACTCTGTCAATCAAATCCTTCTCTCTACTGGTCACTTGTTGCACCAAACTCCACAAAGTCATTCTGAATGTCTTGGTCGTGCTCAGTGGTTAGCGATTACAGGTACAAGAATGTACAGACAGCCCCTTTATATGCCAGTGTACATGCACATGCATGCCTAGTGTAACCTCCCGCTTTCTGAATTCGAGTGGAATGGAATTCCAGAACTGGGTTGATAGCATGCTGCTATACAGTAATCCATTTCTGCAGTGTACTGAGTGACATTTGTCTATTTTTACGAGTAATAACATGATGGCAACACTGGCAAAAAAAAAAATCACAAAATAAAAACAATTGAAAGTGTTTGTCTCCAGGCCAGGAGTTAGCTATTCCAAGGTCACTGGAGCCACACTGAGCCAGTACTGGACAATAACTGCTCTGCTTGTGTACAGCTCGATTTAACAAGATGTGAATCCCTCTTCGGCTGGCACCCTGAAGGCAGAGCAGCAATTTAGAGCATTCGGCTCACTCCTTCCCTCTCTGGCAGAACTCCCTGCTGGCCTACACTGAAGCCATGAAAATGACAAATTAGAGAGAATGGCTTACAGTCAGGTACAACACTGGGACTTCCAGAGACTAAGGCAACTAGACTAGACATGAAGGAGGAACAGGGGCCAAAGAGAAATAAAAAAAAGTAACTATTCTAAACCCCAGCCATCCAGAGCTGTAAATTGGCTGTCCTTTGCATGACTGATTGATTTATTATTATTAATTTATTTAGCAGACGCCTTTATCCAAGGCGACTTACAGAGACTAGGGTGTGTGAACTATGCATCAGCTGCAGAGCCACTTACAATTACGCCTCACCCGAAAGACGGAGCACAAGGAGGTTAAGTGACTTGCTCAGGGTCACACAATGAGTCAGTGGCTGAAGTGGATTTGAACCGGGGACCTCTTGGTTACAAGCCCTTTTCTTTAACCACTGGACCACACAGCCTCCTGATTTATTTGTTGCAAATGGCATCTCTGACATGTATTCTGTGATTTACTGTATATAATAGCTGTAACTCCCTGTTTCTGTAATGGCAAGACAACTTACCAGAACAGGAAGTCTGGTTCAGGTACTAACCTCGTCCACGTTTTCAAAGGCGTTGATTACATCGTAGGGCAAGCAGGAAAGCAGGTCTATCACAAACCACGTCTTCAGGTAGTTCATGCGGATAAGCTTTGGGTCAGAAATAACCTCCCCTGCTGGTCCAACAAACGTGGTATGGAAATTGAGCACAATGTCCACCAGGAATATTACATCCACAATGCTGTCAACCACCAGCCATGTAACATTGTTCTGCTTGGTTTTAAAAGAAACGTTGTAAGGGACCATGATAGCAGTGTAGAAGGTTAAAATAAGGATGACCCAGTCCCAGGTGGTCTTAAAGGCGCAGTAATGAAGAATGATATGAGGGGGAGTCTTTGGTGTTTCTTGCTTGTACTGTGGAAGAATCTCAGAGCCAAGTTGCAACACCTGAGAAAGATTGTAAAGAAACACATCATATTAAGAACAAACATTTATATTTCTTCAGTAATATATGAATTGTCATGCTTGTTAAATTATCCACAGAGCAACATGGACAGCAGCAATGCTAGGGTACAGCAGTTCAATCTCTATGCCCATCAAATTCTGCAACGGTCCCATCACAACACATTCCGGTAACCTTTTCTGAACCTGTTAATTTAAGAGATATAAGACGACAAGTACTGTCCCAAACTGTCCTGGAGAACTTGGTGCCATAAGGTCGCACAAATCATGACTCAACCACAGGTCTCCAAATAGCCACCAATGACATATTTTTTTAATGGTTCATCATAGCCACCACCAGAAACTTAGCAATTAAATATTTGTATATTTCGTAGCCTGTCTAGCAATGTGATGCTATGCAGTATGACAGTATGAGGTTCTGACTGTTTTTCTTTTTGGCAGTTTTCTTTTTGGCACCAGAGCTATTGGTTCATTGTTGATATTAATGCACCAACAATGCACCAGAATGGATTGCTTACTGCACTAAATTGATTACACTAAAAGACTGGCCAAACCCAATATTCACAAAGTATATCCCTTGTGACTGAGGTTCAGTTCTATATGTTTTTTATATTATTTCATAACACCTTAAAATGTCAATGTTTTACCTCAGCCACTGATTAATTAAACTTAATGTGTCAATTAATAGTGGTGATGTTGCATCACTGAGCCAAACTGTTCTATAATTAAAATAGCAGGTTTGAGTTTTCTTTTTTAAAGCAAATAAATTAATTACTTCAGAGCTAAACAATGACACACTACAAGCAATAAGGGTATACACTGTCGGGCCACCTTATTGGGACCTGTACCAAACATTGGGTTGGGCCACCATTTCCCCTGGTCACAGCCTTGACACAACATGGCATACACTCCACAAGGTGCTGGGAGGTGTTTTGAGGGATGTTAATCCATTCACTCATTAATATGTCAACCGTCCCTATGCTACTTTGCTAACTGGTGACAACTTTTCCTTTGGTTTTGCTATTGCTGCCATTCCCTATTTCTGGTAGACTGTTTTGCAATTGTGCTGCTCCATAGCTTCATAGTGCTGCAGAGATCACATGACACATCACATGATAAACCAAATTTGCATCTCTAATTCAAGTCAATGCCCAATCCTAATATAGTGGCCAGCCATTGTATATTTAGTTTCTCTTAAAATGAAAACACCGCTATTTCGTTTTCATCTATTGAAAAGTACAATTCATTTTTAAAGCGAGATGCCAAAAACATTGGTTGAAGTCAAATGCAAAGGCAATTTACTTCCACATTCTTTAGAAATGCAACTGAGTAATAATATTAAAGTGCAGAAGGGACATGGCATGTAAGGCACTACAGTATATACATGCTTGCTGTATTGAATTGTATTGATAAGGTGACTTTTAGGTATTGGGATTTACTGCCATTAGGTATCACACTCATTCCAAAGAGAGCATTTATTGGGGAAGGTCTTATTATATTTGAAACTTACTGTTCTGTTTCCTATTATTTTACAACTGTCATGTATGTTTTACTGTATCCTCACTACGCTGTTTCTAAAACTGTGATTCAGTCAACAGTCCTTACAAAATATATTTAATAGATACATTAATAAAGGAATAGTTAAATACAATTCGCTTTAACTGTCAACAGTTTCACCTTGATGGGTCCTGTAGTTAACAGTTATATATGATTAATGTAATTACTTTCTTTTAAGTTTTACCTTAAATTTTGATGTAATGTTTTGAAGTTATGAATGAGCTCTTATACCTTGTCCTTAAGATTAATGCAGAGAGCACTTTCCTTTCTTTGCAATATGCTTGTTCTCTACCGACCACATACCTTCCATCTCTAGAATACCATTATGGAGACAATTGTTTTAGTGCGTGTGTAAATGTGGACTCGTTAGCCAATCGAAATCTGTGTCTCTTTAACACATATCTGACACAGTGATTTATTGCTTTACTACTTTCATTTGCATCCCTTTTCTGGAACACAGTCAGTGTTAACGAAGGGGAAGGCAATACATTGTATGTAAATAGACATGTGAGTACAAACCATTTGTTGTTTTCAAATGATTATTTTTAAATCTAAAAGTTATTATTTCAAACGTCAGAATGACTTCTATTTCTGTGTATAAAAATAACTGTATTACTATATTCTTTAGATTTGTCTTTTTAAAGAAAGCTGCATGCCATAGTCTATTCATTATATTGAACACATCGGAAGTGAATTAAAATTAAATTTGTTTAGTTGACACGGCATGCTATAGTTAAACAGAATTGGATAAGGCAATTGAGACCCCTATCCCACTTTTGTTTTGTAGAAATACTGTTAGACCAAGGGCCAGCTACAAGGGCAGAGCTAGGGGAAGTGGAGGTTTGCATATGAAAGTGAGCATGGGTATATTTGCTGTATAATGTATTAGTTTACTGGGAGAGTGACTCATGGAATTAGAGGTAGTAATCAGTGGCTACATTTACAATGAAAATAGAGATAGCACATTATCATTGTAGCCCTATTATTACTGAAAATAAATCCCTTGACCTTGTCCTTTTTTATTTTACAAAAAACTTCTAAGTGCCGCGCCATTGAGGGGCTATGCTAATATTTAATTATATACTGTATATATATATATATATATATATATATATATATATATATATATATATATATATATATATATAAAACAACAATTTAAATGTGCTGTACACCATAAATAGAGCAATATAGAAATGATATTCATTAGCTGTAAAACCTAGACAAGGTGTTATAATCTAGTTTCAAACTCCTCTGGAATGCAGTTCGATTTTAGGTTTTCTTTGTTTAACGATGATGAGAACACATTGAAGTGTTAAAGGGCCTGTTAAATTGGATCTGAGATTGAGTTAATTGGTTTTACTTCATATTAACAATAAATTCAAAACTACCTGCCCTGACAGCAATAAAACATTCAAGGGTTATCTGTAATCTGGCACTCCAGTAGAGAGATAAGCCCCTCGGCCCAGCTTGGCCGTAACCTTCCACCTGCTACCAATATACCTCTCTAAACAGAGTATTATTGCTTTAATATCAATCCAATACGGTTGTTTGTAACCAACTATGATCTATGCAGGAGGACACACATCCTTAATGTGCTTTCAAATGTTGTCTTCTGTAACAAATGCCTTCAGTCCCCTGGTAGTTAGTTCAACTTGATAAAAGCGAAAAGATTAAAGAAACCACAACCTAGGGTGATGGTTAATTGATGTATTATGTATAAGTGCCAGTGAGAAGGATTCAGAAGGGAATATGTGTGTCAATTCCTAGATCCTGTGAGTGACAAGACTCCCCCTCAGTGTTCTCTCCACTCAGACTGCCGATGTCATTCCCTAGTGAATACTCTTAACTACTACCACCTGCAACAGCAATCAAATCACCAGACTGGGGACATTTCAGGCAGTATTGGTATTGGTACAGTGACTGTACATTGATGGCCTAGGCACTGGACAAATTGATCAATTCATTATCCATATCCTGCTTTGTAGGAGCAGAAATAATTGGATTTAGGAGTTCAAATCACTTGCATAAATGTATCAATCAATGGGGTCTAATCAGTTTATCTAAACAGTAGCAGATCTTTATGTCACAGCCATTAAAAAAAGTTTTCTGTGTTATCAGAAAGAAATACACTAAATAAGCTAACTTGCATTGTTAGAAGGTTTAGAACGTGACCTTTTTGCTTGATTTCAGTCATGGCGATATTAGGGATGCTTAAATCAATTCAATAGATCCCATTGTGTGATAAAATTGGTGACTATTTAAACTCCTGCACCACAATGTTGATGATTAATTGTCTACACATTATTACACTGGATTACACTCAAACCCAACCAGTTTTGGACAGTTTAGACCTCTTGCAATTCAGCACTAACGATCACATTTTAAAGAGTTTTGGAATTCCGAGATCCAATGCTGTAATCATTTTGACACTAGACACATGAATTCATTCATACCTCGGCTAGTCTGGAGTGCTTGTGAACATTCTCTCCTTTGTGCACAGTTGGAGCGAGTTGCTGCAATACTCCTCGACTGCTCGTTAGAGCTCTCGTCAGACGAGCAAATTTACCCCAGCCTTAGAAAAGAGACAGTTGTGAAATGTCTTTGTTACCATGTAATAAATGACAAAACTAAAAAATATCACTAACGACCCTGTGTTTAATACCCAGAGTAATTAGTAGTAACAGTTCAAAGTATTGTTAATTTTAATCATCATACTCTACATAAAACTCAGGTATTCTTATTCCCTCGATCATTCCATTAATCAAAACTACTTTCATTTTTACACATATCTAAGGTCTGCTATGATAAATTTTAAGATTAAAGAACTATTTACCAAACTAATTATTTACCAAAAGAAAGACATCTGTCTATCTGAAATGCCCCACATTTGTGCAATTATTGTTTTTATGTGGAGAAAATCAAGGTGGACCAACCTTTGGATGAATCATCTTCAATTGGCTGCTTAAAAGCTGTGATGTCACTAAAGGTGCACAGAAATAATACCACTTTGTCCTGTTCGTTTCGAATTGGGGCAATTTTGACAAAGAACCATACAGGCATCCCTGAAACAAACAATAATTAAAAAATAAAAAATAATTTCATGGATAGAAATTGGCAAAAGAAAAAAATATTTATTTATCAGAACAGAAAATAGGCAAAGAGGCACTATTTTTACACAGAGAATTGTGAGGGTCTGGAACCAACTCCCCAGTAACATTGTTGAAGCTGACACCCTGGGATCCTTCAAGAAGCTGCTTGATGAGATTCTGGGATCAATAAGCTACTAACAACCAAACTGGACCGAATGGCCTCCTCTCGTTTGTAAACTTTCTTATGTTCTTATGTTCTTATTTCAAAACAGACATCACTGCCTGTGCTCAGGAAATATAAGTGTACTGCACTACAGACAGTTATAGGTACAATAAATTAGTTTCTATCCAATTTTTCCCCCTCTGGGAGCTTGCAGATAAAGTAAAAAATGTGATAGTGGCTTTGTGACATGTGTCCATTAGGATCTGGGCTGGAACAATCACTCAGGTTGTGTCCAACAACAACAAGGACTGGAAAGATTTTTTCATTTACACTTTACTATGCAAGCAGAAAGAAGGACATTAGATAATCTTTTGATCTATTAATAAGATATTTTTAAAATAGTATCAATACAAAGAGTGCCTGTCCAGAAAAGTACTGGCATATCCATAGTTTGTGAGTATAGTCCCTACTCCATGATCACTGTGCATATGTGCATGCTATTAAAAAAGGAA
The DNA here is from genome assembly GCA_030684275.1 of Acipenser oxyrinchus oxyrinchus. Classification (NCBI taxonomy): domain Eukaryota; kingdom Metazoa; phylum Chordata; class Actinopteri; order Acipenseriformes; family Acipenseridae; genus Acipenser; species Acipenser oxyrinchus. The sequence goes on from CM060251.1 coordinate 15,839,423, forward strand.
TTACTTTTGGGGTTGAAATGCAATAACAAAAAATCTGCTAAATTCTTTATTTCTGGAAAGCCCACACAGTGTTCAGGTAAAGTTACTGTATCTCAAAGCCAGCCAGTCATGTTTCTCAACACTTACTGTTTTTCTTATACATGAGTATTTCAAATGAGTTCATCTCATAGTTTTCAAATGTTTGCCGGACTTTTGCACTCGTTTCCTTGTCCGTGAGCTCACCATACATAAAGCTGCAAACAAAAACAAAGTGTTTATTATTAAAACAGAACACTGTATGTGATATAAAAAATATATAGATTGTTCTTAGTGAGGGAAAGAAGATGTGAAAGTTAGCGTGGCTGCTTTATGGACACACATACTGAATACTGTACCTTGTTCATGCACTTAAATTAAAAGTACTCTAGTGAATCAGAAAATATTACTTAGCGCTCAATAAAAAACAGACATCCAGTACACCTACTACACATGCTACAGTGCAAAAACTATTCAACAATAGAATAACTGTTTTAAACAGTAAAAGATCAACTTTCTCTCGAAGCAAATCTCTGGTGACACTCTCATTTGCATCAACTAACCTTACTAGGCTATTAAGTGGCTTTTCTTCATGAATCAATACATGTCCTTTATAAAGCACAGTGGTGTAATAGTAACCAAATTCCACTTTCTTGCAGAAAGCATTTAGTCACGTACCATCTGTTTTTCTATGACTGAATCTTATACAACTGCATTCACAGACTCAGATTAGCACTACCCTACCTAATCTGTACTCATGTGACAGGTCACTTAGTTCCGCTCCATCACAGAACATTCTATCCAGACATGCATACTTTATGTCCTAATGATCGACCGCACCTTGTAATTCAGCAGTGCAATATGACATGGTTTCTAGACCGTACAGTAACAAAGCATGAGGAACAGTATTAGTACCTGCAAGTGCTGCTCTTTTGCATAACCTCGGCCCGATGGTATCCTGAGAGTTTGCAGAATCCATCATTGCTGTACACAATGGGCCAGTCTACAATCTGGGCATTACCCAATACAAAATTGGTGTCTGTTGAAAAGGAAAAAAGGCCAGGAAGGGGGGGAAGATGTTTAATAATAATGATAATAATAATCGGTTCAACGTTTTAAATTTGATAGCGAAACTTCACTTTTAATTGTTAAAGCATGAAAGCCACAACATGAAAGGGCATTAGTAGAAGCAACAGCAGTCTTACACCCCTCACTTGTGGCTCACATCTTGTAGGTATATACAGTATATATACATATATGTAAACAGCATTGTGTACATATTTGTGTATGGATTAATATTATGTAGTTTTTTAAAAATAATTATGGAAACACCCATTCTCCAGGTCATGCTTATTGATCATTCACGATTATTCAGCATCACAACCTTTCTAACCAATCAGATTGCTCAGTTTCAATTGATTATATATAGAATAATAGAAGGGATGCAGTGAGTTAAAATGTAAAGTAATTCACTTTATGCCCCATTTTTTTTTTTATAATAGATGGATTCCACAACTTTGAAGGTTTATATCGAAAGCAGTTTCCTTTGTTGTTTTTGTGTTTTCTTGGTGTCCAAAGAATTGTTCTCTGGCTTCTAGTATGATCATTAAAGAATGGGCTGACATTTTCAATGCTTGGAATTTTTGTAATAAAAGCGACAGTCAGCAGTTTAAAAGACGTACAGAGAATTCCATGAAAAACAGTTGGGAAAGTCATAAATAAGCAATGTGTCGTAACATCGCTTAATTATCAGTCGCTGAAGTAACATTAGTTAATTATGACTTTTTTCGCATAGGCTGAGATACAATATATACTTATCCCTATACTATAACAGAAGATACAAATGCTTTTTGTGTGTTCTGTTTGAATGTCTCTTTTGCTTTTGCGTAGATCATTGTTTGCCATGCTTACTAACTATTCCAGCACAAAATGCTTCTGAAAAGACTCCTGGTTGTGGGGAGATGAGGTGGGAAAGCATATCGGAATCTTTTCAGAAACAATTTCCACTGGGATGGGAAATAATGGGACTTAGCAGAAATAACAAGAAGAATCATGCAGAACACACATCATAAGATGTTAAACAGGTTCATTAAATAGTAAATGGAACTGGTGATGATACATTTAACTGGAATGTGACTTTTAAAAGAGGCTCCTTGAATAGAGTCAGTATATTGTTTGCATGGGTGCTTCCATAACACACCACAAACTTACACAATGTAAATACTGTACATATTCTGTATAGCATATAAGGCTTAACTCAAAAGTGAATTACTTACTATAGAACAATCGATTACCAGGCAAAACAATGCCTGAAATTTAATGTCTGACTAACCATTGTTTGATATACCTGTCCCAAACCTGAAACCACAGTTAGATCACAGAGCAATGAGGCAGTAGAGCTTAGAAAGTAGTGAAAGCAACATACAACTAAAGCCGACAGCACAGGTATAATATACTTTGCAAAAAAATCCTTAAAGTGTGCTTAATGTTTTACATTGTTATCACATGATAGACTATGGAAATTGGAGACAGCAATATAGATATTTTATAGACATTAATAGCTAAATACAGTATCAAAAAGGATTTAAAACATTTACTAATACTGTAAAGACACGCACAAAACATTATGGTACAGTTGTAAGTTCTATGCCAACATTTGTTATTTTACAATGGTTAAATACCAATGATTTTGCTGGTGAATAGCCTTATACACTGTCAAGTCTATGAGGGAGGGAAAAATTAGCATCCCAAAAAGTATGAAGATTATCAGCCCTTCAGTTTGAACCAAAACAATATGTGAATGATGGAATGAATACATCAATTTAAACAATCATAAAAAGTATAACAAAATATTTGGCTGAAAATATTTAAATATATTTTCGTCAGGGACACTTGTAAATTAACAGAAATTGGTAAAGAACGATTCCAGAGTAACAGATAATGGGAGAAATAACTATCATAGGCACAGAACACCACCACAGAGCATGTTGTATACCTGTTTGTCTATGTGATAATGTCCAAACTGAAAAGTTAAAAAGAAAAATTGTTAAAATGTGTGAAATACAATACAATTGGAAACTACATTGTGCTTCTGAAAGGGGAATCCACCCACTAATCACATACGTAATCAAACTGTTCCCACACATAGCCCTATTGTCTACGCCTCCTTGTCATTTCTTTGTTTGGTGTTCCTTACCTGGCATTATGGATTTCGAATCACGATAGTTCCCGTATCTCCGCCGTTGCCAGTCCTATGTTTTCAGCTCCAGGACCTAGCAAGTGGACTTCTACTAGGCCTGCACCTTGTCAGAAATCATCCTTCAAAAACTATCAAGCTTGGACAATTCCACCCCTCCTGAAAGCTTTATTTATCAGGAACATCACTCCAGAATTCACAAAGGTAGGAATGTAAATTTAATCACAGCGTTACTTCTCCTCGAAATGCATGATATCAAGTTCAGGACTGCGACCCCTCATTCATGCAAAAAAGTAACTTACAGATTTGTTTCAGCTTAGCTCTTAGACACAGCCTGTGACGCATTTCCAACGCGCGGTTGGGTACGCATCAATGCCATGGGCGTAGCTGAATGCGAGAGCAATCACACACAACAGGATCACAGGAAAAATAAATTAAATGGTTTCGTCTGTATCAAACTTATCACGCCGGTCACTCTCCTTCCATTCTACCTCAGAGCACCGGACGTGGAACCACACAATTTGCAGTATGCTTTACACACGGATGTAGGAGCAGCCCTTAATTTCATTCCCCTTGAAGCTTGTGCTGAATCCAGGATAATCTATCTACTGTGTCAATACACTTTGTCGGGATGCATACTGAAAATCTTATTGTAGAATTCCACTTGTGCTTTACTCAATGCAATTAGTGTCTCATACACATACGTCATTATTCATCACGTTATAATATCACTCGTTAATCTCATTCAATTATGCTCGGTCATGTCAACTCTCAAAATTCTACCATAGAATCGATGGCTTTCGCTAATTAATGCAATCATGTCTCTCTACGATGTGCGTAACTAATCGCCGTGACATATCACCTCGCTACTCGCAATTATTGTTTCCGTTAACCACTACCTTGGATATAAATGTCGCTGTGGAACATTCAGAATCTGCTCCAACCATCATCTTCTAAACCCCCCATCACAAAGGAGTCATGGAGCCCTGTCAACAAACTGTGCTCCGGATGCTTCTCCCCATTCAAGGATGTCTTTCTAGAAACAACGTTCGTCTCTGCTGCTGTGGGTTCTCCGGAATGGCGAAATCACCACCGAAACCACTTCCTTGATCCAGCATTGGACCCTGCATCGAAGACCTTAAACTCAATCTCAGGTCATGTATTTCATACATTTTAAAGCATGTAAAATATCGTCCTAATTGTATTAATTGCCCTTTGTGTCCTGCTGCAGATCATATAGACCTCAAATTCAATCTCAGTTACATATTCTGTACATTTAAAGCATGCAAAATATCATACAAATTGTATTTGCCCTTTTCTGCTCCCTCTAGCTACCTAGCAAGGTCCTGCTGCAGTTCAAGGGAAGGAGGAACACATCGCTAGCACTAATTCTGTTTTCTGTCCCCATGTTTCCATACTGAGATATCTGGTCTCCAGACACCGATCTGCATCTCTGGACCTGCTGTTTCTAACTGCACAGAACCTGCAAGACTCCACAATCTCCAAAGCCGGCCTTTCTTCATCAAACTATTCATGCCATTCCTTCAGGATTGGAGCTGCAACCACAGCTGCTCAACAAACATTCCTGCGCATGTCATCAAAAGCTGGGTCGGTGGTCTTCAGAAATATCCCTCCCTACCATACGGCACTACTTTTCAGGATTACAATTTCACTTTTGTTTAATCAGAGTTCTTTTTCCTCCTCTAACCTCCACTGCTTCAAACGGCATCTAACGATCTGACCCCAGTTGTCCATCCCCCAAACTGCCCATTGCAAAAGAAATCCTGAAATCCCTCATCAACATTCTTCACTTCGGCTTCTTCACCCCATACAAAGATGCCCTCCCGAAAGCTATGTTCATCTCTGCATACTGCGGATTCCTCAGAATCACTTCCCGGACCCAAGCTTCCAATCCCTCTTCCGACCTCTGCATCAGAGATCTCCATCTTCATTCTCAGGTCATCTACTTGTCGATGTGCCTGGGCGCCAGCTCATCTGAGGCCCTCTTCCTCACCCCAGCAGGATCAGTTGTTTCCAGGAATTGGTTTTGCGACCTTCTATGCGCATCTTTCCTACACGCTCCTATTTCCTTCTGATAATTACTCCGGACATTCCTTCAGGATGGCACAGAGACTTCAGCTGCTTCAAGGAACATTTCACCACAGGAGAGCAAGACAAACTTTACATATTTACAAACTACTCCATGGCCATGGATTCCCTAAGATTTCTTCCTATCACCTTTCGGTGAGTTGGGGTTTTTTCCATACCTGAGTGCTTGGCAGTTTAATTCTACAAGGTGAAGGAGTTTGAGGTGGGCCAGTCCCAGGGGGAAGTGGAATCACTCCGCTTGTCCTGCCCACTGGCAAGATATGTTCTTATTTTTATTTACATTTTTTTTTCTTTTTAGGTAGTTTAGCCAGAAATAATGGGCCAGCTGTCAAGCGCCAGTGGACAGGCCTGGATCAAACAAATGTTTTCATTCTTAACGCGGATGTGTATTTTAGGGGACGGTGGCCCTGAGGCGGCTATCGAGCTCCAGTGATCAGACACCGAATGAATTAATCAATAAGTTACAAAGACTCCTCTTTATATATTTTACAAAATATCTTTATCATAATCGTGAGCTGTGCGATTATTTTGTATTACAAGGTAGGCTACCCGGCCTCTTCCTTTTGGGGGTAGGTGGCCCATAGGACCACACGTCTACCCGCTGACAAGATATGTTTTCATTTTTATTTGCAAGTTTTTTTTCTTTATTAGGCAGTTTGGCCAGCATAAGAGGTGGCCTTGTCCCTTTGGGGGAAGGTGGCCCAGAGTGCCACTTGCCCTGCCCGCTGGCATTAGTTATCATTCATCAATATACATTTACATCATAGTTCAGCCAGTGTAGAGGGGCGGCTATCGAGCTCCAATGGATAAGGCCATACGTAAAATTATATTACATTTCATTATGGACATGGTTATCTGTTAAATCCAATAAAGAATTGTTCATTTCAAATCTTGTGGATATCTCCTTTCTGAATATATGCGGCCTAAATTCAAAACAACTCAGAAAGTTGAAATGAACCATGGGCCCTGCTCAGTAAAAGATAAGAATGTCTGGAAACTGAGAATTAAATGTTTTTTGTGGCACAGCTATCTTTGTACGTACCAAAAAGGAAAACAAACAGAACTGTGACAAAGATCATTTCTGTTTTTCTTGTCTGTTTTAGCAGTTTGAGCACAGCATAAGTATCAGTTTGGTTATGTACTTCTTCAAAGCAGGTGTTACATGTATAGCAGTACCATAATTCAAACGTAATCTCAGCCAAAGCCTCTGGTGACACAGTTTTGTTTGCCGGCACAACATAAAGTTGTATTTCTTAACTTAATGAAGGATTTAAATTAATTAATGAAAGTCAATTTTGTTCCCTTTAAGAATAAATATTTGTTCCGAAATATAAGTCTTGGACTTATCGATACATTCTCTTATTTTTTTATTAAATTGAGTCCTATGTGCTTGTGACAGGCTGGCTCGCAGTGGTGAAGTGTGGTGACGTCACGGACCAGGAAGTAACTGAATCACAACAATGGATGGGCGGGTGAAACTGAACGCAACGGCGTTCAGCTGATTTTATTAATAAACAAAACAAAAACAAAAGATTTAAACAAAACAACAAAACAAAAGGGCACGAGGGCCAAACGAATCAGACAGACAAACAAGTAAGTGTCGTGCTGGCTAATCCAGCACATTTTAGCAATTGTTAATTTCTGTCTCCTCTCTATCTCCCCGTACCTCCTCTCTGCACCCAACCCTGCAGCATGGACAGCTGCAGGTTCTTATACTCTGGCCGAGGGGTTAACTAGTTGTTAATTATCTTATTACCCCTCGGCCAGAGTCTGCATCGTTAGTAAGGATGCATGACTGTCAGCTAGTTACATAATCAGTAGCTGATCAGTCATGCATCCTCACAGGGTTTTTAAATATAAATAATAAGAAATACGCTGCGCTGTCATCCGCCGCAAACAATAATACAAATAATAATAATAGGGCGGACACTCACCACAGTGCTGTATAGAGCAATTACATTGAGAAAGTTTCTCTGTCCCATTTTCTCTGAAGAAAGGAACATCAGAGAAACACATTTTCTTTTATTGCACAGCAGTCCATGACAGCAAACAATTTAAAAAACAAGCAGAAGAGATGACTTACCTTATCATTTAAAGTGCTTTGTTCACATTATAGTTCCTGTTCTTAATTTAAAAATAGCTACTGCACATTGCATGTGAATTATGCATTGCTACTGAAGATATCATGGGCACACTTAATTATTAATTATTGTATTAAATAATAATTTAAAAAAAAACATTTACAAAAGAAACTTTACATAAAGGAACTCTTTGATTTTACAAATATGCCTAGAAAATTCATAAAACGATAAGGCATTTACTGTACTGTTTATTTTGTTTGTTTGTTTGTTTACATTTGTTTCAAAATGAATTATTAAAGCCTGAGTATAACTAAACATAGGTGGACAACTGTGAAGACAACAGTTTCTTTCAATGCCACTTAATGTCAGTTTTTAAGTTTTGGATGTTGCCACTTGGCTGAGTGTTTTCTTTACAAAGATATATATATATATATATATATATATATATATATATATATATATATATATATATATATATATATATAACAATTGTAAGTCACCCTTATCCAGGGCGACTTACAATTGTTACAATATATATTTTTACATACAATTACCCATTGTGGAGCAACGGGTAAAGTACCTTGCTCAGGGGTACAGCAGCAGTGTCACCCACCTGGGATTGAACCAATAACCCTCTGGTCAGGAGTCCAGAGCCCTAACCACACACTCCACATGTGTACTTTAGTAAATACACATTCTTTATCGGGCATTTTAAATATGTATTGATGTCAGTGTGGTTTGAACAAACCAGTGACAACAATGATAAACTTTATCATTGTGAAAAGGAGGGCTGCAATTTCAATTACTATATTTAGCACCTCAGACCATTTGCCAGAACTGCTCTCCTTTTGTTTTATTAATCTTGTCCGATCTTGTCGCATTCCAGACAGTCAATAAATGTCACTGTTTGGGATGCAATCAAATAAATCGTTCTAATGTGAATCATTTGTTTTAGAAATGTTCTGAAACGTATATTAATTTTATGTATATTCTAAGCGTATAGTATATTAATTATTAACCTATAATAAACACAAGTGTTGATAACATCGTTTTCTAACTGTATTTTTGGTCAAACGGCTTTCGTAATTACTAGTTATTGTAAAACCCAGCTGCTATCAATAATGTAAAACCTTGCATTCTTTGCATTCAGGATATAGTTCTATACATACTGCAGACGGTGGCTAATTTGAATTACAGTATCTGGCTGCAAAATCAGATCCAGAGGAACTCAATCAGAACAGAATTGTGAGTGACAGTCTAGACTCTATTGGGATGAATACAGCATGTACATATTGTGCACTTCAAAATGCAGAATATTATATTTCAAAATAAGGTTTTACAATGTTTGTTTTTAATTAGGTGAAATTGTAAGCACTTAATATTTCAAAAGGACAGAAGGAACTCGATCATGGAAAAATCCATGTTGAAACACGCTATGCGATAGACAACATTTTAAGAAACCCATGCCAACAAATACATTTTATAACCAAATATTATCCATGAAGGGTAAACTACTTTTGTTAAATACTGTGGGGTTTTTTTTTAAGTGTCTTTATGAAGATTAATTACTGATTACTGTATGGAGATTAGTTTTAAAAACATCGCAGTGCGTTAATTCCCTGTAAATAATAGGTGTTAGGTTATTTTTCTTTGCGAAACACATACATGCCGTGGTATTGATTCATTTGAAGTTATTTCTTATTTGTTTTTGTTGTTTTTTTTTGTTATCTTCATTTATTTATTTATTTATTTATTTTGTATCTAAAGCAAAGTCGTTATTTTAAAAAGGCAAAAATACAACTTTTCTTCGGGATTTTCTCCTTCCAAAAAAAAAGAAAGTTTCCAAAAAGTATTTGGCATCCCGGTGTATGCGTGATCCACACGTTATAAATACTGTAACATCACGGTACATAGTATCATTAGACAGTTCTTACCATTAGACCTTCTAACAATATTTTCCAGGAAAGTGTTTTGAGGGGCCACGAGTCCTCTCCTTCCTCCAGCCATCCTGCCTCGTCATTCAGTCCGGTGTGTACGGACACGGTTCAGGGTTTTGGGGTGCTAATACAATCCACTGGACTATCTTCCACGTCTGTTGTCTTCATGGTATTCGCTCAAAATGAGCGAGTGTTACAATCTGGTTCTTCTCATGCCGCCCGTCTCTGTCTCCAGCCCTGCTCCATCTGTTGACCAAGGGTAGTATCAAACCAACAGGAAAAGGAGTAATAGTAATAGAAAAATCATTCTCAGAGTTACCATGCTGGGAAACTCTGGCACCCCTTGGATCTTTTTCATAAAGCAACATCGCCATCTGCTGGTCTTATACACACAACAACAAAAAAAGTAATTTAGTATTTTACAACAGTAGCATGTTCTCACCACGCAGCGTTAAGGTAATTCTTTAAACGTTAAAACAATGACGGTGAAAATGATTTGCAGATACACGGCTCAATATATGATTTCGACTAGTTTATGTCAGGCCATGCTTACTTAAAGTGTATTGGTTTAATATATTTATAATACATATTAGAGAAGTTGAAACAATTTTATATTTCAGTAACCATGATGACACCAACCTGAGAGATTCTGATGCACTGATGCACAAAATCACAAGCAATGAGATTATTATTATTATTATTATTATTATTATTATTATTATTATTATTATTATTATTATTATTATTATTATTTTATTTAGGTACATTATTTGGCTTTAGGATTTGTGTTAACATACTCTAGTACAGTGATTTAGTAACATTACAATAATGTTTGATGCTTAATCGACCAAATATGAGTTACTGTAAATAAACTAATTTTAATATTTAGTATTTGTGTTATAAAGGGATTAACACAAGTAAGAGAGGTGGAAAATGAGTAAGCTTTATGTTTAACATCTCATTATATGTATTCCGGCTTTGCATTTTATTGCAAAGAATAAAGTGAGTACAATAAAGTATAGAGCAGAAATTACAGGGGTGGTGGGGGGGGGGGAGAATTACTGTGGTTGAAAGATATGTGTGCCACTGCACTGGGGGCATCTGAGCAGCTGAGATATGTCTGTTTTATAACACGCCCTGGTATAAGCTTGTATTTCACGGAGGTGTAATAACTCATTTTAAACCCTGTCTCCTTTGAGACGTAAAACCGAGGTCCTATTGTAAGTGGCTCTGCAGCAGCAGTTGCTGATGATGCATAGCGCAACCCCAAGTCTCTGTAAGTCGCGTTGGGAAAAAAAGCGTCTTCTGAATGACTCATTAATAATAATAATAATAATAATAATAATAATAATAATAATAATAATAATAATAATAATAATAATAGAAAAGAAACACGGGCCACTAAACTCTACTGGTGTTCATATATATATATATATATATATATATATATATATATATATATATATATATATATATATATATATATGTGTGTGTGTGTGTTATGAACAAAAAACGAATAGCATGCACTGCTAAACACGAAACTACACTGCAATTCAATCAGCTTCGGCTGCCAGTACAACTCCAGCCCCTACAGTCGCAGCTCAGCTTCGCTGTGACGAGCAAGCAAATGACAGTTCCTTCCGCCGAAGAAAATAGTCCACAAATGCCAAGTAATTTGTTTGCGGACAAAAAAGTACACGTTATTTAAATTGACAAGACAGTTGTAATAATTAGCAAAATAAATATTTATTAATGATGATAATAGTAATAATAATAATGAGGCATGTCCCTGTTTTGAAGTTAATATAATTTAAATAAATATATAGGTGGATGAATACCTGACATTACATTAGCACAGTGACACTGCTGCGCAGAAAGGGGAGTTGTTTGGTAGAAAATAGCTCAGTAATCTAGTCGAATGCTGTTGGTTGTATAATTGTACTTTATTTAATAAATAAATAAATACAGTATTTAGCAATGCCGGGAATGATGGAAAAGGGATCAGAGTACCTTGGGAAAGGACGGTCTAACGGAACTAAAAGCCCATCAAACGCCTCAAATGGACATTTTTCAGAGGAGAGTGGCAGCGACGACGAGCACGGTGATAGCCTCGAACACTAATAATATTTCAAATCTTTCATATTGTCATTTCTGTTTTGAAATATGTTGGAGCTTATTTTTTTATTATTATTATTATTTTTGTAGACGTTGGAATGCGAGTGGGATCGGAATATCAAGCCAGTATTCCTGAATTTGAACCTGGTAATAATTGTAATATGTATACCTGACGTGTTTATACTGTGAATGTGATAGCCTCGGTATGGCTGGCAAGCTGTAATTTGTAAACTGCACAAAATCCTTGTAACTTTATGCATTTGTTATGCTTTTTCATTTAGTTTGTAATACTGACGTTGTTTGAAAATGTTTTCTGGATTGCAATTTGCAACTAAACCATGCAGATCGAGTAACTGGTAACGTTAGTACCGTAGTTCTTGTTGTTTATGATTTAAAATGTACCGGATATGGCCAAGTATATAGGCCTATCCTTTAATTATAAGAACCAGGATAATGTGTGTACTAGAAAATAAAAGTAGAGTTGTCACAGACATATTTAGACAATATTGTCCTTTTCAAATAGACACAAGTATTGCACGATTAACACAAATTAGCATAGTCCCGCCTCCTAAAAAGCTTTTACAATCACATAATGTTAAAATGAAAAACAAGTTTGCGTACTGTGTGCGGTGCACAACATATAACCTGTTTATTTTATTTTATTTTTTAAAAAAAAAGATCTGTTGGTGGATTCAATTCAAGATAAGCTCTGAATAATACAATTGACTATACGTGCATGTGATATCTTACGCTTACAGGGTTCAGCAGGCGTTTGACAGCTGACTTTAGTATTTAAAAAGGCGTTCCCTTAAATTGAGTGAAATACAGTAGGTATTATATATATATATATATATATATATATATATATATATATATATATATATATATATATATATATATATTAGTTCAGGTACAGGTTTACGTTTAGGGTGTATAAATGTACTAATGCCGATATTTATTCATGCTGTACAAATCTGAGCAATAAGTAATCAAACTAATTGACATATTGACTCAAAAATACTGAATGCATAAAACAATTGTACATAAACTACATTCTTTATTTTACATTTTTAGGTGCTACAAAATACACAGATAAAGACAGTGGGGGAATGTTGGTATGGTCTCCAGATCATATTATTCTTGATACAAAATGTAAGTATCATTAGCATTATTTCATTATGATCCTAGCTGAAAATACTGAAAGCTTTATACCCTCTTTATGTATCACTTAGTCATGTACTGAGCATTAAAAAAATAAAACAGTATGCACTAACCACTGTAGAGAGGGTGTTTTGTTTCAAGATATCCTAAAAAAGTAATGATGTTATAAAAAAAAAGTATTAAAAAAAGCTGCTATGAAAAAAATTATACAAAAAGGTCTAAGTCAAATAATGCACAATAGGGGCTAAAATACCCCTCTAATTTTTAATGTAACAGGCACTACTCTTAAAAAAATTATGTACTTGACTTGGCCATTTTAATCTTCATAGTATTCTCTGAAATCATCCCCATACTTTCCAGAACCTGGGTACTCCCTGTTTCTTATTTATCCTACAATAATATATTATGTGTGCTTCTCTGGTGTGTTTCTGTGTAGATTAATTGACATGATCTATTCCGTAAAAAATAAGTCCCAGTACGGCATACCGGTGAGTATCGGCAGAATTTCACCCCTGAGTGGTACTAACAGGAATGGAAATTAACTGGCAATCAGATTTAAGTTACCAATTGAAGAATCCCAAATCCTCTGTGTATTCTGCATGTAAACCCGTTTTGAACTGGAATCAGTTTGGGAAGTTTCATTGGATTCAAGTGCACAGCCTCAGAAGTGAGTGTATTTGACATGTAAACTCTGTACATTTGTTTTCTGAATCAAAACAATCAATTACAAAAAGATAGATTTTTTTGTGCATAAACCTAGTACATGTCTAGTTACTTTTTGTCCACAATGTGCACTGCCTAATTTTACTACTACTATGTACAGTTCCATTATTTATTTATTTTTGCAGTGGATGAATATATTGCGATTGCAAAAGAAAAGCATGGATACAATGTGGAACAGGTTTGTATTTTGGTCTTCATTTTTTTGTTCTAATATTTGTTTTCTTTTTTCTATAGAAAACTTATCGTAAAATTAACTAAATGTAATTAACTACACTTCTGTATTATCTGTCTTCTGTATTATTATTATTATTATTATTATTATTATTATTATTATTATTATTATTATTATTATTATTATTATTTATTTCTTAGCAGACCACTGATAGTTTGTGCTATTGTTAACCAACACAATTTAATTCTTGGTACTAAAGTTTACTTGGTAATATTATTTTTTTCAACTTGCAACTCTTATTGGCTTTAGTGCAGTTCATTGACCTGTCAAATTGTCAATACTCTGGAGATACTCTCAATGTATGAGTCTTGGTTTGAATTATTTGTTGTCTATTATTAGGCTCTTGGCATGTTATTTTGGCACAAGCACAACATTGAAAAGTCACTTGCTGATCTCCCAAACTTCACCCCTTTTCCTGATGAGTGGACAGTGGAGGATAAAGTTCTGTTTGAGCAAGCCTTCAGTTTTCATGGGAAAAGTTTCCACAGGATTCAACAAATGGTAACTTGCCTTCAAAAGCTACATACCTTATGGGTGCAGTTATTCAGTATTTAATGGTACAATTCAGTCATACAATATATTGGCACAGGTCTCCTTTTTTCTTTTCTTTTTTTTGTCATATACAGAGTTGAATTGCTGGAACCTGGTCTTAAGAATTAAACCACCCTTTCACTGCAAAGGTTTGTTTTTTCCAGTTATCACATTTCACTACATGACTGTATTGTGCCATTAAATAAAACTTGTTCTTGTAGCTTATGGTACCAAAAATATTGTAGATGAAAATGTCTTGGATTAAATATGACATACAAGTCTGTCTTTATTTCTTTCTTCCTTTCACTACTAACTGTAATGTAATTTACAGCTACCAGATAAAACCATTTCAAGTTTGGTAAAATATTACTACTCTTGGAAAAAAACAAGATCCAGGACAAGTTTGATGGACCGTCAGGCCAGAAAACTAGCAAACAGAAATAATCAAGAAGAAAGGTAATTGGAACATGGTTCTAATATTGTTATTTTGGTAATCTTGCAGATATTAAATGTAATGTGATAAATCTAGCCCTACCTTCCTAGAAGCCACATATATTTGCTGTAGAAAATAATCTGATGTATTTTGGTCTGATGTTCCAATCTGTACTTGTTATTTTTCATACTGGAGAAAATTATTATAATTTATAATGAAAATAAATTGTTTTGCAAAATGTGATGATCAAAGTTAATGAAGAGCAGTCCCATGTAGCTAGATACTTGGAGGGTTAAAGTTAATTTAGGTATTTAAAAAAAAAATCTTTTTGATAAAACATACATTTCTTTTTCTGTAGAAGCCATTTTTCAGTTATGTTTGGTTTGGCATTTTAGTGACGAGGAGATGGAAGAGGGAAATCCAAATGAGGCAAATGATAGCGATTATGACCCAAGTAAAGAAACTAAAAAAGAGGTAATGTGTCTTGTTTACATTTCAAGTACCTTGTTGAGACTCAAAAACTAAATCCCAAGAAATATATGATTGTTTGTTGGTAGTTGGGCTTCCAGGTTTACTAATATTTGAAAATGTGAACTCTTACTGCGGTAAACTAAACTGTACTGTTTACACTTAGACACATTCACAAAGAAGCATACTCTAGAGACCAACTCCTAAATAAACTCCAGTAACAACAAAGCAAATTAATAATTTACTGAATTGGATTTAAGGGCTGATATCTGTGAGTTTCTTTTAAACCCTCAGTTAATGGCCAATAGTACGATGTTTACATGTTTAAACTTGACATCCCTTATTGATAGAACAATTACAGTTTTACAGGTTATCAACATTACGTGTTTTATATGAAGTGTGACAGGATAGCGTCACGACCAAGGCTTGTGAATGGCAGGAAGCAGACTCAGAGGCGGAAAGCTGCAGTTTGAAGCGCTATTGTGCTATTTTATTAACTAATACAAAACAACAGGAACAAACAAAAATGTTTAAGCAAACACAAATCAAAAGCCCAACACCTAAGCAGAGCTGTCACGTTGTTGTGCCCATTCCGTTCCCTAAACTAACCCAACAAACAAAGACTGTGGCTCCCTTTATATAGCATGTGGCTGGGGCTTGATTAATAATCAATTATTCAATCAGGACCCAGCCACATTCCACAAACGTATCTGGCAGGGATGGTATTCACCCCATCCCGGCCAACTTAAATAATTAATCTTTATCAAACAAAACAAAAACACCTTTCTTTACACATTCAGGGCTTCCGCCCTGCCACAGGGAGTTATGTGTGTTACTTGCATGTCTTAATCGTATTACTTTTGTATGTTTTTTTTTTAGAGTCATTCTGAACAGCCTGTCCAGAACAGTAAGATTGGGTTGGGTCGAAGGGAGCACCAGAATCTGATGCATCGCCACCATTCGCAGCGTTCCAAGTGCCGCCCTCCCAAAGGCATGTACCTAACTCAGGAGGATGTGGTAGCCGTTTCCTGTAGTCCCAGTGCAGCAAACACTGTTCTTAGACAACTGGACATGGAGCTAGTTTCATTAAAACGACAGGTACCTGTATCTGCATTTTATCATCTAGAAAGCTTAAGAAGTTTTCTTTCACTTTACTCTTATGTTGTGTAGCTTCTGCACTTAGTCAGGATTACTTTTTAATGAGATGAATCGTGTGCAGTCTCACTTGGGTCTATTTTAATGATTAAACCAATTAATTTTAGGGTTGCAGTATTAAAATCTGCCACAGTTTAGACAGGGGTCTCCAAATCTGGTCCTGGAGGGCCGGTGTCCTGGTTTTTGTTACACTACCCTAAATTAAAACAGGTTTAAAAGGCACTGCATATCAACAGGACACTCAGTACTGTATCTCCAGCCCCGCCCCACCCCTTGTTCGCTATATTTTTTACATACCTCGTAATAGTAGTACATACCGATAAATCATCTCCTGATCACTCGTTTTATCACCAAACTCCTCAATAATGCAATCCAAGTCGTTATTTTATTACTATAACATCTAAAAAAAGCTCTGCAAATGTCTGTGATGTTCTTTGAGCACTGGATGCGGAAGCAGCTATCTTGTTTGTTTATGTCCGTGTTATCTATGTGGTGTCGGGTCTATCAATATTCATGAGATACACCCCCCTTTTTTTTTCCGGCTTCTCTCAGCTCCTATCGGTCTCACTCGACCATTGAATGGTTTTCTCGGCTTTTTCCGGATTAAAAACGACTAGAGACCTGTTTTTTGCGTCTTTTTGATGATGTCGGACAGGGTCCGACATTGGACCGGAAAGGGAAAATTATGATGTCGGACCTGGTCCGACATAGGACCGCAAAGGATTAACACTCGGCTAACCATGAGATATCGGCCTCAACAATGCCCCCTATGGGCAATATTTTGTTGCATCATTGTGTTCCCCTGGTTTGTTCTATGCCAGTGCCAAACTTCAGCATGTGTGTACATGTTTCCAAAGTGACTTTACACCAGCCCTGTATAAAGATAAAACGGGTTGTTGAAGTGGAAGAGTCTTTTTTTTTTGTACTGATAAAGTACATCATGAACCTACTTATTAACATCATTCAATTCAACACATTTAAGGGAAAGTACGTAAAGTGGGACTTGTTTTAAAACTTGTTTGATTTGTATAACCGTTGAGAAATCATGCCACACATTAGACATGACTTTTATTATCCCTATATGATTTTAGACCTATTAGAATTATATAGATATAGAGGTTTTAATGAGGAGTTTTTCCTTTTTTTCTTAAAGGTCCAAAATGCTAAGCAAGTAAATGGTATTCTGAAACAGAAGATGGACACAGGTATAGATGACTACAGACTGCCTGAGGTAAATTCTAATACTATAGAAAGCAAATGTTGAATGCCTTCATACAGTAGTAGAAAAATATATAAATAAAAAGTGGAAGCATGTTAGCTTGATTCGCTATTGCTTGAAAAAAGTGTGAGAACCACATTGTTTAAGTAGGAGTCAGGATTTATACTGTTACCTTCCAAGCAGATTTCAGGGTTATGTTTTTTGTTTAAGGGTTTATAAAGGGTATAACTTTATCACTATTTTTCTTGTAGTGTAACCAGAAAATAAATGCCAGATGGACTACAGATGAACAGCTTCTTGCAGTACAAGGTAGCTATAGACATTTCAGCAGCATTGTTTTTAACAGGGTAATGTAAGCTCACTGTGAATTGAGATATTGTAGAGAGGGCACTTGTGTTTTCTTTTTTCATTTGACCTAATCAGCAATCCATTGATCCATGTAATTGTATAGATTTTTCAGATAGCCATCGCAGTAAGTGGCAGTGGTTTTAAGGCATATTCTGTGAGGTAGGGCACTGGCTGATGACGAGTTACAGTTGATGTAGATAGGTAAACATAGAAGGCCTTTCATTATTTATTTATAAAATCTCATACCGTTTTTTCTTATTTCCAGTTACTTTGTTTATGTGTACTCAAAACAAAACTAAAATCTCCCTTTTAAAGATAACCACTTCTTTGTCCATAGGTGTCCGGAAGTATGGGAAAGACTTCCAAGCTATTGCCGAAGTTATCGGTAATAAGACCCTAGGTCAGGTAAAAAACTTCTTTGTAAACTACCGTCGTCGATTTAACTTGGAGGAGGTGCTGCAGGAGTGGGAGGCAGAACAGGGAACTCAGGCCCCCAACGGTGACACTGCTACCTCAGGGGAGGAGGGGAAGAACACTTTCAACACCCCGTCAGGGAAAAGTACCGACGAAGAGGAGGAGGAGGAGGAGGAGGAGGAGGTGGTGGAATTTTCTACTTGCGTTTCACTAACAGACAGTAAATAACATAGAGCAGAGATAAGATGGACGGTATAACTTAAAAAGAAGACCACAACCCTGGTGTTTGAAATGCCATCTCAAAGGACAGTTGAGTTGGGGGTAGTAGGTGGGATTTGTAAACATGTACAATTATTGTAGAAACATAACTAAAGTGAATCTGGCAGAAAGTGAGTTCCATTTGCTTTAAAGACATTATATTTTCTAACAATGAACTTTACAAGGTGGTAACTGGTGTTGACATTGATGATGTCTGTACAGTTGTAGCAGATGTCAGTTCTTACGTTAATATGCATTTGTACAATGTATGTGTGTGTGTGTGAGTGTGTGTGTGTGTGTATATATATATATATATATATATATATATATATATATAATTAGTGCTGGGACAAATCAGACAAATATTTTTTAACATGTATTCGGGTACAAAAATCAGATGTTTGTATTCGCTAGAAATTACAAAAATACCTTGCACTTATTTACCACCTCACCAGAAGTTGCGCGACAGTTTCAAAAATGGCAAATGAAAAAGAGCTCTGTGTGATAAGTGAGATTAATATATAAAAAAAAAACACAGGATCAACACAGCAGCTCTTGAGCCTCTACTTAAAAGTTTTAGACCGCAAAAAGTAAACAAACCTATACTGGTCTCTATGGAAGGCCATCTGGGTCAAAAACGCGTTGTGCTGCTTGGAGCGAGTCAGAATCTCAAGACAGAAAAAAGGCAAGCACGTAATTCTGAAATGCCTCGCTTAAATAGTGCCCAACTTGCTTGTTGCGACTTTGTTATGTGGAATGTAATAAACAACCAAAACGGTGAGTTTTTTCCCCTTCACTTTACAACACAATTTCCATGTTTGTTTTATTTGAAGTGTTTAAAGTTAAATTTCAGTTTTCGTTTGCTTGTTCAGCTACAAAAAGGCACAAGTAAACCTCATGTTATTATTTTATGAAAACGTGTCGATGGCCACTGTTTAGTGAACAAACGGAAATGGCAAGAAATGAAAAAGTAAAAAAATAAATAAAATGCAGCATCAACTTTATGTACTATTTATTTCGGGAATAAACAACACAATGTTTAACTTGAATTACTATTTGGCATCCTGTGTTTTGTAGTTAATTCACTGGGTTAAAGTAAGTCCTACACAACTTATTCTTTACTCCTGGGATATTTTTCTTCTTTAACGTGTTACATATTGTAAGGTCTTGCTGTAAAATAAAGGCACACACACAGGGACCACCCCCCTGTCCCTGCAGCTATGCTGTCTCTGCCTGTGTTCTGAGCAATATAATGGCTTTTCTTATTTTTTGAAAACGAACGAATATCCGAATGAATATTTTAATTTTCAGCGAATATCCAAACACGAAAATCCTGTGTTCGTCCCAGCACTTACACATAGGCATTTTTTTTTCTTCATATTTTGGTTTTGACTTTTCATTGTTATTTTTTATTTGTAAGCCTTTTTTTAATCCAGGAAGTCAAATTGAGAATGTTATGTCTCTACCTCCTAAATGTATATTTTTAAATACAAATCAAAATGTATTTTTTACCTACAGGCTTTGGTGATGCCATCTTCTGGTCGTTCTCCTCCAGCCCAAGTGTCTTCTACCTCGGCTCCTGTAACACCTACAGCTTCATTCAACCAGCCACCACCCCTTCTCCGCCCATCTATCCCAGCTGCCCCAGCTCTCCACCGGCAGCCTCCCCCATTGCAGCAGCAGGCTCGCTTCCTTCAACCAAGGCCTACCCTCAACCAGCCACCACCTCCGCTCATCAGGCCAGCCAATCAAATGCCACCCCGTCTGAACCCAAGGCCAGTCGTACCAGCTGTCAGCGGACAGCAGCCACCAACACTGATTGGAATCCAAGCAGAAACACAGTCCTCTCTGCACTAAATACATTGCAGTTACAATTTTTTTTTCTTTGTATTTTTTTGGTATTTTCTTTTTTAAGAGACTAGAACTTTTGCAGATGAAGTTGCATACAGTGTCTCTTCTGAGTTTGTTTTCTGAATAGCCAATTTTGGTAAAAAGATAAGTGAACTTTTTAGAAAAGGTTCAATAGATTTGTCATCATCTTTTCCTGTCACCAACGCACTTATTTGGAGTAAATGTTATCATTAGATAAATACAAATAAGTATAAGTAACTTTCTTTTATTCAAATGCTACACTAATCTGTTAAATTAGTGATATAAATTAGAACAGGCCTATTGTAGAAATATTTGTATTTATTGCAGTTACAAAATTAGCCAAAATTGGACAACCAAAAGTTATTTTATTTTATTTTACTCCATGTAATCTGCAACAACGAAGACACTACAAAGTTGATATGGTTTATCTAACAGCATTAGTGAGACATGCGTTTTGTATGGAATAATTTTATGCCATGGGCATAAGTGATGTACGCTGGATTTCTTTTGGTATTGCTTGGTTAATTACTGTATCAAATATGTTGTTTTCTCTACTACAGAACTAATCATTATCAGTCTTGTGTATATAAGCAGTTATTTATTTTTCTACTTGGTGCTATTGACTCCTGACAGATTTCGCATTTGTGCGAGGAATAATTAACACCATACAAGTGCACTTAAGTCCACAAAAGTATTTTAAAGAGAGTAACAGCTGAACATATTTCTCTGGTTGCTCTTATAAAACTGGAAAAGAAATACAAGTCATTGATTTGTCATTGTCATTGAAGTATTTAAGAAAGAACAAATGTGTCTATTTTTTTAAAAGGTAAAATGCTGTCATTTTACATTCCCTTTGTAAGTATATTGTATGTACCCAATGAGCATTAATCGTGTGTGTGTGTAGAATGATAGGGGCTTGTTTTTTGTATTGTTGTTTTACTTTGACTGTTTTAGTTTGTGTGTAGATTCAGTTTTGAATAGTTCAGGAATATGAGGTAGAGAGTTTATTGGCTCTGTCAAGCTATTTTCCTATCTTCAGCGAAGAATTTTAAAAGAACAATCTGGTGATCAATTACCCGTCTGAGTAAAAGTCATTTTTCACAATGTTTAAATCATTGGTTTAGAGTAGACGCTGCAGGATTTTATACATAAAGCAGCTGAATTCAGGGAACTTAATCAATTTAATGACCATGCGCAAATTAATAAAATGTTTTGTTTTTGTTTTGTTTTTTTAACAACAAAATAGAATTAAAATCATGAGGGTTATTAGCAACTACATCCAGTTTGGTTTTGTGCTCCAGTGACCTTTGTGCTTTAAACACTGCATGAATTTAAAAAAAAGACCCCTATGAATTGTGTTTGCTAGTATGAACAAAGAAAATAATTAAGATGAGAGTTTTGGCAGTGGCTTTGTAATCTGTACATTTCAAATGTTTCCTTGCTTTTGGACGTGATTTTGTCCTATAGTTTAGGAATTGTTTTAGGCAATCTGTTGTCTCGCTGTTGTCCTATTGTGCTAACGTTTAGCATGTTACAAGGTATGGATAAATAGTAATTATAACAACTTTAGCAAAAGTTTAAAAAAGATATAGTTTTACCAAATAACAAAGTAACTTCAACTGTGCTAAAGAAAACAGATGGGTTTTTTTAGCATGTTATGTAGTAGATATGCGGTATGTTAACTAATGTAGTATTCTTGTTTACATTCACTTTGTATCATTTTCAGTTTTAGTCATCAAATCCTTGTGACTTAAAGCTTTAAAGAACCATTGTGGCCTCAATGTAAAAAAATATATCTGGTACACCAGTGTAAAGTTGTCTTTATGCAGCACTGCCCCTAGTGGTTGCAAGAAATACTACACTGATATATTTATTGCAGCCAGAGGGCAGTGTGGCATAAAGGTTAATAGTCACTATCGTGAAACATTTCCAGCATGATTCTGAAAGCTCTGTTAAGGCCACATCGGTGCTTTGTGTCTTAAAAAGTGAAAGGATGAGTTGACTTGAAACAGAAAATGATCCAAAGTGAATATAACCCACAAGAAAAATAAATTAGTTAAGATATCTGAAATTTCACATCCATACAAAGGTGCTCTTTAAAAATAAATATTTGAAAACCATTATAATAGTTTTATTGTGTGGCACATTTTACAATTCCCTATAACAGCAACAGGTTTCAAATGAAG
Source organism: Acipenser oxyrinchus oxyrinchus (assembly GCA_030684275.1). Lineage (NCBI taxonomy): Eukaryota > Metazoa > Chordata > Actinopteri > Acipenseriformes > Acipenseridae > Acipenser > Acipenser oxyrinchus. The sequence continues at coordinate 15,861,876 of CM060251.1, forward strand.
CTCATGATAGTCTTACCAGCCCATCATGCATACCTCAGATGTGGTGTTTTTACAAGGGGGCTATAGCAATTGTATGGTATGTACAAAATGTTAGATTTTTAAACTGCACGGCTGATTCACATACCACAACTGGAATATATATATATATATATATATATATATATATATATATATATATACTTCATGAAAGTGAAAAATGCACAGATTTTGAAGGGAAAGCAGTTAAAAAACACAGCTTTGGCTTAAGCAGCACAAGAATAATGGTACTAATCTGCTGACTCTCCAAGTATGTGTGGTAACTTGCAGGAAATGCATTCTACAAACCCACTGTACAGCAGAAAGATGCTTAAGAAATGGGTAGGAAATCATGTGGGGTGGGGGTTGTGCTTATTTAGTAAGCCACAGGAAGTGTGATAACCATGTACTTGCTTTTAAATTAGCATTCCATCTTCTGTTTGCATGCTTTTTACTTTATTTTCTTTTAATGTCTGACCTATTGCATGTAACTTGTGATGGGAAGAGCTTTTATTTTTTCATGCACATCAAGGGCTATTTTTTACTTTATACACATGAAAAAGGGGATTGACCTACCCTTAACATCATGAACCTTTATATAGTACATGCTGACAAGAAGGGCTTTTAAGGCTCCATGTCCTCAGTGTCTTCAAAACTGCTCAAACTTCTGTTGGGATCCTAATAATTTTTTTTTTTTTTATCATGCTTGGATAAAAATAATTCCAAGTTTAGTTTTAATGCTTTCTATATTTTTTTGTCTTTTAAAGTTTTTTTTTTTCTTTTAAAGAACATTGTGCTTGGTTATTTTATTCATTTATCTATATAATTTGCTGTTTGTTGTGTTTCAAAGACCAAACGATTTCAAAGAAACATGCTTCAGGTGTATGATTTCAGTTTTAACTTATTTTTATCACTTTGCCATTAGTATAAATATGTGTGTCATATCTTAAATACTGTTTCTATCAATATTCTTATATCTGATAGTACAAATTGTAGGGCACTGAAATGTTTTTGCTAACTTAGTGATATTTAGTAACAAGACAGTATTTAGAAAATAACTTTAGCTGTTTTGTTTTAGGTGGCAACAGCAGGTTATTCTGTTGTACTAGTCCCTTGACGGTTTCCATCGTTCACATTTGATAAAACTAGCCTTTCATTTCACAATGGAACCTCTTTTGTCATTTTCCTTTCCAAAAGCGTGTTCCAATGATGGATGGTTATGAAACATTTGACTAGTGCAGTATGGCTGGAATATTTAGTCTGTGTTGTGCCCTAATGTAATCATTTGGTATTTTTAGTATAAACCCTGTGTAGAAAACTTACATGAGTTGAACATGAATTTAAGCTATGCTACATAATGGTTATGTACCTACCTTTCTGTTCTTAGGTAAAGAGACTGCTAACTCACTTGGATACATTAGACTTTCTACTACTGTGTAACTCAGTTTAAAGTGCTACTTTAAAGACCTGTCTGTACTGTATGTAGAAAATAGCGCACACATTTTAAAAACCTCAGCATATGTACTTACAATATCTGTTTGTACATAATGGAAGTTTTTTTTTCCATTTATTGTTATGTACTTTGCTAGGTGTAAAGCATTAAAAGTACCTAATATGTAATGGTATCTTTGTGCATGTATACACTGTCAGTTTATTGCTAATTGGTTGTTCAATCATGACATGCTTGTTGTAACAAAGCATTAAAGTTCAGAAGTAGTCTTGGTGCTGCTGCTTTTTATTTAATTCATTTTGTTTCCACAACTTACTGCATGTTTTTCTGTGTACTGAAGTATCAGTTTCATGATGGGCTTTTTCACAACCTCCCTATTATGTTTGTTATACTGTGGAAAATGAAGTGAAAAAATACATTTACCCAAAAAATAAAATGTTTCAGTAGGCAACCGGACGGCTTCCTTTAAATGATAAATAGGGGGAAAGAATATTTTAGAACATTTTCCATATAAAGACTTGGGAGAATGTACAACACAAGTATGCTGTAACTAGCTACGGGGACACAGGTGCTCATGTACAAATTCTGGTGAAGTGCATAAAGACTCCTTAATTTTCTCTGTTGGTTTGCCATGTAAAATATTTTGAGCTTGAATAGTAAAGTTGAAGCAGTCAAAACAGCGTTGTAAAAAAGCATCGAGCACACTGCACCACGCACACATCCAATGAGAATGTTCAGATTTTGGCGTCGAGCAGTAACGCATTCGATATGCTCAGCATATTGAGTTTAGTTTAGTTGCAGTGCCATATGTGCATTTTTTTAAAACGATGAGGCTGTGTGGTCCAGTGGTTAAAGAAAGGGGCTTCCACCTAGGAAATCTAATCCCAACTCAGACACTTGCTTTCCTCCTCGAGCTCAATCTTTTGGATCATATGTGAAAACTAAGGTCCTAGTGTAGCTAAAACAAAAATCAGAGGTACTTTGGAAACATGCTGTTTTACATACGTGTAGGCAAGTCTGTATACATATCTTAACGTACTGTGATTTAGGGAAGAAAAAGAAGGGGAAGCCAGAACAGAAAGTATTTTCTCACACAACTTAAACAAAAATATTGGGCGTGAGGAGCCATTTTGCTTTAATTACATGACCATACTGTAACGGCAGGTGCAGGCGGATCAGCTTTGTCGCAACTGTTAACTTACACCATGCAGCAGGGTGCTGGGACATGGTGCTGGATCAGGGTGTCTACATGGGGGTCACCAGGTGCTGTTCATGTGAACCCCAATGCAGCTGTACAGGACTCTGGGTGAGGAACGTGATATTCTATTACATTGTTGTTAGTTAAAGGTCAGTGGCCGCTGATTGGTCGAAGCCTCTCATACTTGTAACTTTGTGTCTGGGTCTGAGGGGGGATAAAATAGGTTGCATCAGGGGTGTGAGTGTGTGTGGATTCAGAGAGTGGAGAATCGTGTGCTATGAGCTGTGTTACTTGCTGTGAACCTAAAGAGAAATAAAGAGCCTGCCAGTTACTGACCTGTGCTCGTGTTGTCAAGACTGCTTTTTATTCTGATAGCAATTTCATCCAGTGCTACATGGTTGATGAGAAGTGGGATGGATCGAACACTGTGGAAAGTAAAGAAGGAGCTGGTGGCAGGTGTTACCTGAGCCGACACACCGCCACTGTCCGGGCAGAGATCGGCAGCAACAGAGGGCATCTCCCAAGACTGGCTGCGAGAGTGTGCAGCAGAGTCAGAGCAGGCTCTGCAGAGCGAGAGACCAGCGGTGAGCAGCAAAACCCACGTGGTGGGCAGAAAACAAGTGGGAGGTGAAAAGAACAGCTAGGCGGAATAAAGATCCCAGGATTCAATGACACCAGCAGCTGGGAAGCCTTTGCGGTGCAGCTGGAGACACTGGCCAAGCTGCATGACTGGAGCAAGGCAGAGAAGGCGAGCCGACTGAGTGGGGTGCTGAGGGTTGATGCACAACTAGTCCTGTTAAACCTTCCCCGACAGCCTGGGAGAATACACGGCTCTTAAGCAAGGCTGTCGCGTGTCGCTTCGGGAGCCTGGTCGATCCAGAGGGGCTCAATTTAAGGCTGCAACATCGTTTGCGGTGGCCGAAGGAGAGCCTGGACAGTTTTGCATTGGAGCTGAAGAGGGAGAGTCGGCAGGCATATGCAGAGTCTTCCCCCGCCGAACAAGAACAAGCAGGCTACAATTCATAGAGGCACTCGTGACTGGAGAGCAACACAAACACCTGTGACTACAACGCCCTCAGACCCTGCAGGCTGCACTGCGATTGGAGGAGGAGTGGGAGGAGGTGACGACGGAGAAGGAATCAACAAGGAGCCGCCCACAGTGCGACAAGCCCAGCTCAGTGAAGGGGAACCCGACAGTGGCGCGCCTACACCCTCCTGGCTCCCTGAAGTCATTCCCTTGTGCAGGCGCTTACCACCAGTGGCCGCCAGCACTCCAGGTCTTGGGTCCAGCTCTGCAGGAACTCTGACCAGCGTGGTCACCTATAGGCGAAATGCCCAGCAGCAGCCTTCCTGCCTCGAGTCCCCAGGCCGACTCTGGGTCTGCATAGATGGGGGACTGCAGACCCGGCTGCATCGCACCCCAGAAACAGCTGACAGCAGAGCAGCACACCGCATCCAGACACTGCAACCAGGATGGGCCCAGCAGTACAGCTGGAGGAGTGGAGGCCAGCTCCTCCCAGAAGTAGCTGAGCTGACAGTCGTGGGAAGGACGACTGGGGGACTTTTGCCAGATGCCCGTGTCGATCAAAGGGATCCCCTGCACTACGCTGGTGGACACTGGGTTGAGTGCAACACTGATGAGGCCCGATATCTATCAGTAAACCACTGGGAGTCAGCAGCACCGCTTGGAGCCCACCAACATGCAGCTTCACACAGTGACCGGGGGGCTGTTGTCGATGAGAGGGAAGCGGGCATTTAAAATCCAGTTCGGGGGCCTTACTGTGAGTCACGAGGTCTGAGTTGCAGCAGTCCAGGACCCTTGTATCCTGGGGTTGGACTTTCTCTGGCAGACTGGCAGCCTGCCGGACCTACAGAAAGGGGTTCTTCAGTTACAGGGAAGCCCGAGCCTTACACTGACTATCCCGGGGTGGTGCAGTCCAGGGGTATCCCGGGGTGTGAGCCCAGCGTTCAGCATGCTACCGGCCGCTGCTTACAGAAGGGCCTGGTCCCTGCGGTGGGCAAACCGGGGGAATCAGAAAAACCCCAGGGCGATCCCGCAGAGGCCAGTGAGCTTGACCACCAGCTTTTCCAGCTAACGGTCAGCCTGACCTCAGCTAGCGACTCATCAGCCTGTAAGTCCAGACTTGCCTGACACCAGACCCGATTTCTTAAAGGTGCTCGGCGATTACGCCCTCCCAGGAGGACTGTTTGCCCCAAATGGAGCCTTAATATTGTACTGGAGGCTCTCACTAAGGCCCCGTTTGAGCCCATACACTCCATAGAGTTGAAGTACCTGTCTATGAAGACAGCCTTCCTTGTTGCTATCACCTCCGCTAAGCAGGTCAGTGAGCTGTGCACAGCTCCTGCATGCATATTTGGGAGGATGGCAGCAGGGTGTCTCTGCGCACCAACCCTGCTTTCCTCCCCAAGGTGATCACAGCCTTCCACATTGATCAGTCTGTGGAACTGGAGTCCTTCCATCCACCCCCGTTTGCTTCAACGGCGGATGAGAGATTGAATTTCCTCTGCCCAGTGCGGGCATTGAGATGCTACGTGCATAGGACAAGATCTCTGCGTCAGTCTGACCAGCTCTTCGTCTGTCACGGGACATGGACCCTAGGACAGCCCCTCTCTAAGCAGCTCTGTCACATTGGATTGTGGACACAGTCTCGACTGCGTATGATGGTGCTGGCTTGCCCCCACTTGGCAGGGTAGCTGCACACTCCACTAGAGGGTTGGCTACATCTTGGGCCCTCTTCAGAGGGACCTCGGTGTCTGATATTTGTACTGTGGCTAGCTGAGCTACGCTGCATACTTTCTCCAGGTTCTGCCACCTTAATGTGGTAGATCCTGCTCTGCCTTCATTAGAAACACACAGGTCACATCAGTCGCCCTCACGGGTTTGATGGAAAAAGAGAAATGACTTCCTCAGGATGACAGTTTTAATCGCTCTGTGGGTGGGACAGAGTGCATCATTCCAGGAAGGGGCCTATCCGCAGCTCTGGTATAGAGAGCTCAGCGATACCTACCCAATGGGCAGGCATATCCCATATATAATGTTCGTTGGTGGTCGTCTTCTCTTTCAGGGAACCAGGGTTACTGTAAGTAACCTAACGTTTTTTTAAACATAGTGTTTCAGTGCTGTACAGACGTTCTATGTCGTTATCTGTTTCTCCAGTTTCTCTGAGATACGAATGTACCGGCTTTACATCTTTTTTTTTTAACGTATTCTCATTTTGTTGATCATTGACGAACATTTCTGTACTGTGGGTGCTGTCCAGTGATTGAAAACAAGACATTTTGTGTTTGAATTGAAAGTGATGGTCTCGGGGAGTCGAATGAGACAAAGTTCAAGTATATTTTCCTTTATCCACGTATTATATACTGGCAGCTATAGTTTGAAACCTAAGTTTGACCTCGGTACTAGAATGTCAGCTCTGGTTACGGCCCTTACACTGTGCCATACTAATACTTGCTTATACTTCCTCCCTTTTTACTCACCGCAATATGTCAAGCGAACACCCTTGTCACTGTGACAGTTAAAAAAAAGGCGCCCCGCGTCTTGGCTGAACAACCCGTGTGTTCTATATCATAAAAACATACTCCAGATCGGATTCTTGGAGGCTGTCCAGCGGTGTATTGAGCGTGAAGCGGAAAAAAAGGTATGTGCCTCTATAGACCTAAAAGCCGCCCTTTAAAAGTTTTTCCTAGAGTATGTATCTTTCTATGAAAACCGAAAGTAAAACAGATTACCAACGTATTGCACTGTCGATTTTAGTTGCAGTTACAATTCTTTATTTATAACATCTTATTCATTCAAATATAATATCTAATGAAAAACGAAGAACAGGTTACGTTTTCGAACAGTTGCAACTGATTTTTAAAACATGGAATATGTGTATTTTCTAAAAGCGTTTGGACCTTAGTGACAGAAAGCCATTTGATGTTCTTGCACAGCTCTGGGATTCCCCTTGTAGCATAGCAGCGGTACAGAATAGTACGGTACATATTAAATAAAATATGTTAAAGTTACATTATGCTGTTGAAGTTCGTGTTAACAATTATTACTGTTGGTGTTAATGCGATTGATTTAAACTGGTGCTTGGGGGGGAAAAAAGACTATGTGTCAGATTTTAGCAATAGGACATAAATAAATAATTAGTAGGCTATGATCTACTTAATGTAGGATAGTCTCTGACACACATTAATCCTGACTACTGCCAGCGTTAACTCAATCCAGACAAAATGATGAGTTGGCGTTGGGTTTAGCTGTAGATTTTAGTCGATATCTTGAGCAAGGATTGCCAAATGTGTTAGCCTACGCTTCTGGATTAGTGCGATGGTGGATCAAAATGTGGGCGCTTATTGCACAGTGCCAGTAATGTAAAAGGAAGAATAAATTGAACAGGTGTGAAACAGATTGTATTAGTCATTACTAGCCGTTATTTATTTAAAATAATACTACTACTACGACTACAGATCCCATCTGTTTCCATAGATTGGACATTTCAATCCAGTATTCAAATATATATTACAATACAACAACATTGACAAATAGCCTAATGTTTTGCTGATCATGAATGTTCAATTAGTCCAAAATTGAGTTACATTTGAATAGCTAGTAAATCTTAAATAAAGCACATATGAGTGCTCAAAAAAGCAAACTGAACATTGATGATTCACAAAATTAAATTGGGATTGGATGCTGTTGTGCAAGTTAAAATGCATTTTATTACAATGCAGTATTTTCAGTGGTCTTAAGTGGACTAGGCAGATAAAATTGTCCAGAATGCATAGCTAATTTTGAGGTCATCCAAAATCTAACACTACTACACACCATAAGCAGATATTTTGCAATGTACTCTACCAAAATATATTGCAAAAAAGACTTGCATATTCAATTTAAACAAATTCCGAGGCAGTTGTGCAGAGGGTTTGAAACTAAGGGGTAGATGTACTAAAGTGTTGTCCCAAACAAGCGCAATGCTATTTGCGACTTTTTAAGGAAGGCAGCAGTTTCTGCTTGCGGTTCAAGCGTAGAGGAATACGCAATTATGGTCGTTCCTGCATAAATTCGCAAAAAGGGGGCGGGGACAGTGAAAAATGAGGGTTCTCAAATATTATAATGAGAAGTAGGAAAGCTGCAGGCAATTGCGACACTTACAATTGCATCAATTTGTTAAGAACTTCAAAGCACGTTTTAAACATGTTTGACTGTCCTCCTGTAAATATCCTAACTTGTCAATGCGGCACCATGATCTATTTTGTGTTAATTGTCTAGGCTGCCAAGTTAATCATAATAATAATAATAATAATAATAATAATAATAATAATAATAATAATTTTTAAAAAATATTAAAAACGCTAAAATCATTTAGTTTCAATTGTAAATAATCTTTTATTCGCATTATACACCAATGTGTGCAATGCATGATTTATTTTGTGTTACCATACCGGTATCCTACAGGATAAAGTAAAAAGAAAGTGCGCTGGGTGTTCATTTGGTTTTTTGATTTTACTACTGTGTACACTGTATAGCCGTACTGTACAGATTTATATTTTTTTCATAATGTAATGTGTAGCCTACCCAAAACACATTAGTGTTATTTCAGCGTAATGATTTATACATAAGGCTTCTGATTTTCGGTTTTAACCGATAAAACACCCTCGATACAAAAAATAAATAAATCGGTGGATAGCCAATAAACAAAGGAAAACACCGGAAAACTGTGGAAATGGTTCATCAATTAAGGTTGATTTGACCCTTTTCCCATTAAAAAATAAAACCGACTACAAAAATAATAATAAATACATTTCCCAATGCTTCTGGGCAATGTCCCGCCTTCCTGACGTTTCTATCATTGATTCGTTCTGAATACTTTAAACCCGCCCCAACTACTGAATGACAGCACATTCCTACAATTTTATTGGAGACTGCGCTTGCGAGATTTAAAACGAGATTGCAAGCAGGAATGGAGGCTTGTTAGCGGGATTTAAACTGTATTACAGTTAAGATACGGAGGATTTAAAACAGGATCGTGGCAAAATGTAGAAAAATGCCTACACACAAAAACCCCAGAAGAATGTGCCCGTGACCATAGGGATTTTGTTGTGGAAGACAACAAAGTTACAACTTAAGTGTGCAAGTACTGTCGAGTTACTACTATACATATTTTTACAGAAAAAAAAACAAAAAAAAAAACGCTCAAGCATTTTGGAAAGTAACCGAAAACACAAATTTCATACAGTATATAAAAACCGAAAGCCCCGAAAAAAAACAGATTTACATAAAACTCGAAAATATCTAAAACAAAAAAATCGAAAAATAGAAGCCCTATTTATACATTTAAAACACATTGAACACTATAAATGTATGTGTGTGCGATTTTATTGTGTTGTTTTAAATTCGACACCTCTAAAAGAATGTTGTTTTGATTCCTGGGCTTTGTATGTAGAGACTTCGTGCACCCTCTGCTGCAGCAAACCACAACTCAACTCCCGCTAAGAAAACGCAACAGATGTTTACTATATTGCCACTCTTTTCATTAACATATTTTGTCGTAGTACATACGACAAAAAATGTATACTTTGCTAAGTATCGCAACGAAAATGCAAACTGCGGTATGTTTGCGCTGCAACTGGCCCATATAGTACTCCCTACCCCTTATTTGAAAGCAAGTCCAAAGAAAAAGGCAACATTTAAGAGAGGAATACAGTCATTTTAATGGTATAAAACTACCAAGAAACTACTTAGTCGCAACAATAATTTAACTGCCCTTTCCTGCAAAAAAATAGTTTCTTGCTTTAACTATTTATATTAGTTTGCACTTGCTTTAAGATAGAGCCCTTGATGTGTGACATTTGCAAACGAAAGCATTGCATTTAAGAGAAAAATAACTGCCACCAGTGGCACGGTAAAGTGTATTCTGAATGATGCTTATTTAATCTTACATGCCATTTGTATCTTTGGATAAGCTTGCATTTGTTTACTGAAGAAAGAAGAACTCACATTTAAAAAAAGTGAAGGAAATTTGATGACGTACATAAGTTAAGCTTGAGAAACTAACAAGGGATCCTTTTTTGGCCTTTTGAACATGCTTAATTAGTTTCGTTATGAACCAGGAGGGGATTTCTAAAGGCCGTTCTTGCCTCTCTGCAGGATATGGTTTGCTGGCAGTAAAATGCAAGCTTTCATGTAATGTTTAATTCAGACGGGACGTTTCAGTGTTTAAACACAGTATATTTGATGATGTCAAACAAGTAATCAACCAAGACTGCAACGTTATAACACTTTTTTTTTTTTTTTTTTTACTAAACAGGTATGTAAGTAACTAGTACAAAACGAGAGTGATCAAGACCATGCCCACTTTTTTTTGTGTCAGATTTGGTTGAGTGGTTCTCTAGAAAAATATAAAAATGAAAACCGATCTCTTACAGACAATTGAAAGCAGTGGGTATGGTTTGATCTAACTTGCTTAAGATGTATTATAAATGAATGAGTGAATGTTTGAAATGTATGGAATGTATTTATTTATGAATGTCAGCATGCCAGGGCCGTGTTGAAAGGAAGACTTGCATCTTAATTATAGTACTGATTAAATAATGTATGTGAACAGACAGACTGGCACCTGCTTATATCCCCAGATTCTGAAACTCTCAAGAATTTGTGATGAAGAATATCCAAGAATAACAATGTTTTAGTTTACTGGATAAGCAGTTCTCTCAATTACATGTAAAACTCTAAAATACTCTACATTCCTTTAACTTTGTATGGACGGGTGCCTCCTCTACATCCCTATTGCTGGGTATATGATTCTTTAAACATGTTTTTCTCTACTAATGCATACCTTAATCAATTGTGTGTTTTTTAATTTTTATTTTCCACAGGGACGATGGCATTGAACGATTGCTCCAGTTCAAATATGGGTGGAATTTCACGACAGAACTCCAGTGCAGCTATTTCTACTGAATTTGACTTTTTGGTCCGAATGAATTTCCAGTTTGTGGAGAAGCTAGATGAACAGTACATATGTCCCAGTTGTCGCCAAGTCGTCCTCAATCCTCACCAGACAAGTTGTGGACACATATTTTGCTACCAGTGCATTACAGTTTTTTTGTAAGTTGCAGACGTGTTTAAGAATGTTTAAAGATCCCTTTACAGGCAGCTACATACTGTGCCAGTGTTGTTAGTGGTCCAGATTGCAGGTTCATAATCTCACTATACCCCTTAATAACCAAGTAAATCCTCACTGCTGCCCATAACCTCAATCACATACATTTTTTTGTCTTAAAGGGTTAATAACCTAACTTTTTTTTTATGTCATTAGTTTTTATTAATCGTTTTTTCTGTCAATCGTTTATCTTTTAAACACATAATTTTCATTTTGAATCTCGCTTTGTCATGCCACAATATAGATTCACTTCCTGTGCAACAGGTATTAGGATCCCAGCTGAAACCACTTGTGCCGCCAAAGGGAGTTAAATATTTCTGGTGGGGTCCTCATACTAGTTGCACATTGTAATGGCAGGTTAAAGGGACTTCGTCTGAGTTAAAGTGAAAATAAAGTCTGGAAACCTAAATGATCTACAGGGGAATGATAAGGGACTTGCAAGCTGTTATGCTGATGAGAAAGGGAACAGTGTTTTTAAACCTTGGGTATCCTTTAAATAACCGACTGACTCAAGTGTTGGACATTAATCTTGTACCACTTATTTTCTGAAATGAATAAAACAGTTTGTTTCAGAACTAAGAATAATATTCATTTCAGGGCTTACATTATTTTTTTGTCTTGTGAGTTTTGTAACTTTTTAATTTAAAGCACACACAGCTAATTAAATAATTCCAGTAAATCCTTAATATGTATTACCATCACTTCATATGCCTCATATGTTCCTGTACACTGTGAAAGAAGTGATGTAAGGATTATGGTAAATGTGTAATTTATTTTTTTAAGAGTGCTTGTGTACATATCCTACTTCAAGAGGTAAGATAAAGGAATGCAAACATGCTCTTTGTAGCTCATGGGGAAATCAGTGGTTGGTTATCAGGAAAGCCTACAATCTAATAAAATAAAGACCAGAAGAAATTGGAACATTTTCCTATGTTTTCAATGTCATTGCATTACTTGAAGTAGGGAGTAGAACTGTATCACTGAAATATGTGCAAGGTGATTTTAGTAATTGGAAAATAATACCATATAAAATTGAATGCACATTTACCATAATGTGTGCGTCTTTCATATAGGAAAATGTGAGACCTACAAAGTGACGTAGATATATTAGGTCAGGTTTAACAGATTTATGTTTTTTTCAACATTTTTCTAGGGAATGCACCTCTGCTCCAACATGTCCTGTTGATAATGTGCTGATAAAATCAAATGAGGTAAGAACTTTTTTTTTTCTTCCTCTATGGGGTGCTTGCAGTTGCTGACACAGTGGTCTAAATTACTGTCTGCTCTGGAATCATTGTTCAATTTTAATTTACTCACAAGGTAAAATAAGGTATCAAGTTATTTATTGGTAAACCACTACTATACATACATGAATATGAAATACTTATTTTCCACCCACTTTTGTAACAAGTAACAGTCTCCTCTTTAGTTGGTGTTGAAGTTAAAACTAATCTCTTCCTCACCCTACTGCCATGTGACACTCACTTGTGTTTGATGAGAATTCTTTTCAGATTCCCAAACAATATCCAATTAATCATTTACCTTTGTATTGCTATTTATGTAGCATATAACATAATTGCATTACTTTGGTGAGATACTTAAAATAAAATAGCTCATGGTACATAAACCACAGATGGAGAAAAGGGTGCCATTCATTTTGAATACCATTTTTCTCCAAGTGATAACCTAGACAGAAAATGTTAATTCATGCTTAAAGCTTGTTTTAAGGGCTTTCTACCAAAATAACAAATTGACTTAAGGGGCCAAGCAACAGACATAACAAGAAAAAAAGCAGCCAGGCAGGAGTTTATTTAATATTACTTTTATTTATTGGCTAATAAGTTTCAACCAAGAACAAAGATGTAAAATAATAAAAGAAAAAAGAAAAGGTACACATTTTGCTGGTATCATACAATCAATACTACCAGGAATGGAAATAGCAAGTTTGAGATAAAACAATAAGTTATCTTGGTACAAACTCAGCTAGCTATCTGAAATGGTACTGACATAAAAAAAAGTAAGTGGAATTTCTACAGTTTTTTTTGCCATTTTTTAAGGTTTCTTTCAATGCATCTTTTTAATGCTTTTAATATATATTCGTAAATACAGGGCTACCCCATTATAATGCAGTTGTCAGGGTCCATAATTGGAGACTGCATTATTTGTGTTTTGTCTTATAATGAATATTGGCATTTTTGTTCCCGAAATGATTTACAATGGCCAAATTAATATTGTAGTGTATCGTGGAAAATGAAGGAAGGAGACACACGCAATTTGCAGGTACTGGAATCCACGGTTTATTGGGATGATTATTCCCTGGACCACACCAAAAAAAACAAACTTGCACTCTCACAGCAGCTAGTCTCACTCGGTTCTGCCCGCGCTAATGTGGGCACCCCCTATATGCTTTCATGTCCCCGCCTCCCTGGACGTCACCCACCAATCCCGGCTGAGGCAAGCTTACCGCTTCCCTGCTAACACACTTGTATTGTTTCGTACTTGTTTTGTAACATTAATGGACAGTTTGTTTTTACTTTTAGAAAAAAGAAATACAGTCCAAGCACGGGAGCTTCAACTTAAATGTGTTTAAATACAGTAATGTAAAAACAACAATAAAATAAAATCACAGTGTTGTAGGTTTTCTTTTCTTTATTTTTTGAGTTTCTATTACAATTTATCCTAGCATAATTCATGATAACATCACCAGGATCACTTAAAGTACAGCATCTGGAACGTTCACCCAATGTTTGGGAGTCAAATTGCATTCTGGGGGAAATGGGTTCCACAACCTTACCGTGTTATAACAGATTCCACACTAACAGGTCGCGTTATAACGGGGTACCTCTGTATCTGAGATTTGTGTAACTAAAGGCTTCCTTCGGTGTCACAGACCCTACGAAAAAAGAACTCACAAGACAGCACTAAAACGTGGTAGCCCTTCAATGTTATTATAATTCTTGAGAAAATCTAAAATCTACCTCTGCAAAGGATTTTAAAAAGAATACAGTGCAGTGGGGCAAATGCTGTGCGGAATCCGTCTGCGGTGTAATTAAAATGTTGTTTTTACAGGCCTTTGGTATTTTTAAAGTGGCAACCTTGTGAAGAATATACAGTATTAATAGTTTGATATACAGTAGTCATCATACCAGTTTTTTACCCCAGGATTTTATTTCTTATATATGGAACTTGGAATATCCTTATTAATTACTTTTAGGACTATAATAAATCAACATTGAATATGTATTTTTAGTGCATTAAAATATAAAGCAAACATCATGTAAGCAAAATACCTTTACTCATCCTATGCTGTCTACACAATTCACTTTGCTGATGTCACTTTGTAGCATGATACAAAATCATGTAGGCTGACTTACCAGAATACCACAATTGGTGTGAAGTCAACAAACCATTGGTCCCCGATGATACTTAAGGATGCAGTAACTCTTATACATTAATTGAAGGACCCAAGTTAAAGTACAGTATAAAGGTTTGCATGTTCGGTTATCTAGTTCATGAAGGGTAACCAGTGTATGCATATTGAGTGAGACTTCTTGATGAAATTGTATTAGTGTTTTAGTAAGACTGAGAAACAAAAAGTAATTATGTATCTCACTGGCCATTTACCCAATTTTGTATTTACAATACTTTAAAACATCATAACTACTGTGTGAGGGACTAATATGTATGTTGTTTTAATCTTGTTTCATATTAATGTCTCGTAACAGTATGTATTTTTGTTTTCTGTAGGTTTTTCAGGACAATTGTTGTAAAAGAGAAGTGTTAAACTTAGAAATCTACTGCACAAATTCTCCTGACTGCAATTCAAAGGTGACTTTATGCCGTTTAAAGGTAAGATTTCAGATCCAGTTCCATCAGGTATACTGTCAGGTCCCTTTCAATTCGAAGACGACCACCAAACAATACTTTTGGGACATGCCTGCCACAGGTCATGTATTCACTGAGTATTTTATGTCAGAGCTGCCGATAGGTCCCTCCGGGGAGTGACGTCCTCGGTCCCGCCTTCCGAGGGAACAAACAGTCACTCCACAGAGCTCACTTCCTCTTTTGCTTCTCACTGCGGTAAGGTAAGGTTGCTGTGATTGAGTCTGTATGAAAGAACTCTCACTCGAGTTTTATGGAGTTCCCCTGCAGTATTTTATATTGCTGGAAAGAGGCTTGCCACTTCCCTGGAATCAGAAACTCTGCTTCTGTGAAGATTTTGGACAGTCTCGACTGTATATGCTAATGCCGGCCTACCCCCACCTGGGCGGGTGGCTGTGCACTCTACCAGAGGAGTGGCTACATCATGGGCCCTCTTTAGAGGAGCCTCATTATCTGACATATGTACTGCGGCTAGCTGGGCTACTCTGCATACTTTCACCAGGTTCTACCCAATTAATGTGGTAGATCCCTCTATGCCTTCTTTAATCACAAGGGACCTTGAGGTTGCACGCTCGCACCGCTAACTGTGGTCTTGAGACATCCCTGTTCTGCTGTCTCCGCTCACGCTCCCTCGCGACAGCTTTGGTATACTTTTGCCAAAAGTATTGTTGGTGGTCGTCTTCGAACTAAAAGGGAACCAGGTTTACATCCGTAGCCTAAATTTTCTATTTGCATCATACACACACAAAAAAAGTGAAACAAGCTGTAACTTTGCAGGTGTTTTTCATGGTTTGCTATCAAAACAAGGTCAAAGATTTCAGTATGAGCGCTTGACGTTAGCCCACACAAACTCATACAGTTTATATGACGAAAGTTTGTTCTAACCCCTGATCCACACCATATTCCTTACTGACTACAAACCTTTAAACATTGAAACAACTTTTTTTATATTTCTGGGCCATTTATCTAGCTGTACATGAGTAGTTATACACAGTATTAGATTAGTTAATTTTAACCAATGAGAATGCAGCTTTTGGTTTTGACAGGTGCCCCGCCCCTTTTTAGCCAATCAGGATTGACCGGAAGTCCCGCCTCCCTTCCGGGCCCAAAATTGTAGTTTTTAAGCAATTCCGGAAGTCCCACCCTCCCGTCCTGTCGTGTTTGTAGTTTTAATGCACTTACGGAAACCATGTTTCGTGTTTGTAGTTTTTATTGAAATTTAAGCAGTTCAAGTCCAGTGAATAACCTGAAATGGTACAAAGGTAAGCGGTAAACTGCCAGAGGTTAAAAAAAAAAGTTTAGGTTACCAAGAACTGAAAAATAGTGTACATTTCAGAGTTATACAAAAAGGCCTTTTTCAGGGAACAAGTAATGGGTTAACAACTTAAAGCTGTTCTGCAGCAATGGAAGTAAATTAAGCCTTGAAAGTTGATGCTAACAATTCCTACAGGTGTCCCAACTTTTGTTGATTACTTACAAACCCTCTGTCTGTATAAAAGCAGTGTTGGAACAGACTGTGTTACTACACCCTCTTAAGCATTATTTGGACAGTATTGTACTGCAGGAAGTAGTATATTGCTATCATAATGGCGAGAAAAAGGCAATTAACAAAGGAAGACAGACAGACCATTATAACCCTTAAAAGTGTAGGTCTTTCCTTTAGAGAAATTTCAAAGAAAGCCAAGGTGTCAGTGAGTACAGTTTCCTACACCATCAAAAGGCACTTGGAAACTGGAGGAAACTGACAGGAAGAGGTCTGGCAGACCCAAAGCCACAACAGAATCAGAAGACAAGTTTCTGAGAGTCAACAGCTTGCGTGATAGGCGGCTCACAGGACAACAGCTTCAAGCACAGCTTAACACTGGTCGAAGTAAGCAAGTCTCAGTTTCAACTGTGAAGAGAAGACTTCGAGATGCAGGTTTGACAGGTCGAGTGGCAGTAAGAAAGCCATTGCTAAGATGGCAAAATAAGAAAAAGAGGCTTGCCTGGGCCATAAAGCACCGCCAGTGGACTACTGAAGACTGGAAGAAGGTCTTATGGACTGATGAATCAAAATTTGAAATCTTCGGTTCATCACGCAGGGCTTTTGTACGCCGTCGAGTAGGCGAAAGGATGGTTCCTCGGTGTGTGACACCAACTGTCAAACATGGAGGAGGAAGCGTGATGGTCTGGGGCTCTTTTGCTGGATCCAGAGTCGGCAACTTGCACAGAGTGAGTGGCACCCTGAACCAAAACGGCTACCACAGCATTTTGCAGCGCCATGCAATACCCTCTGGTATACGCCTAGTTGGTCAGGGGTTCATCCTACAGCAAGATAATGACCCAAAACATACCTCCAGGCTATGTCAGAACTACCTTAGAAGAAAAGAACAAGACGGTAGGCTTCAAATCATGGAATGGCCAGCACAGTCTCCAGACTTAAACCCCATCGAGCTGGTTTGGGATGAACTGGACAGAAGGGTGAAAGCAAAGCAACCTACAAATGCAACACATTTGTGGGAACTTCTGCAACAGTGTTGGGAAGAACTTTCCGAACAATATTTGATTTCCATTGTAGAAAGAATGCCACAAGTGTGTTCGGCCGTTATATCTGCAAAAGGTGGCTACTTTGATGAGTCAAAAATTTAGATTAAATTTTGTTAAACAAAACGATTCCATGATTTCTTTTTTATCTCCAATTGTTTATTTGTTCTATGCTTTAATTTCAGAGTACATTTAGACATTAAACTGCGTAAATTTCAATAAAAACTGGAAAAATGGAGGTGTTCTAAAACTTTTGACCGGTAGTGTATTTTAAGAGTAAAATGGGTAAACAGGGGTATAGATTGTTTTGTTATACATGTTATTTCAGAAAATAAAATAAGCTTTTTACAAAAATAAAATAAGCTTGAAAACGGGTATACAGTTTTGTTTTGTTATATTCTTTATTTCAGAAAAATAAAATGAGCAGTAAAATGGGAAAAACGAAAAGGTACAAAGTGCTGAAAAAATAAACAAGCTTGAAAATGTGAAAAAAAACTAAAATGTATAGTGTTGAAAAATAAAATTAGTAAAAAGGGAAAACAAAAATGTATAAAGTGTTGAAAAAATAAAGCAAGCTTGAAAACAAAGACCATAAAATATTAAAAACAAATACATTAAACAGAGAACGGTGTCTGTTAAAAAACAAACAAACAAAAAAAACAACGTGTTTTAAAATGAACAAGGATCAGATGCTGTATGCACAGCGCTAAATAGACCTATACAGAAGTAAAGCGACACAGGCTGGTTTTAAACAGGGAAGCGTGTCTGTGAAAAAGACTACACACGTGTTAAACACTTTAAAACACTTCTTAACCCAACACATAAATAAATAAATACATAAATAAATACATACATACATAAATAAATATACATAAATAAAACGTGAGACCTTGTATACCAGGGGTGGGCAATTCCGGTCCTGGAGGGCCGGTGTCCGTCCTGGCTTTTGTTCCAACTTTGCCGTAAATTACTTAATTGGACCAATTATTACCAATTATTGGTCTAATTAAGTCATTTTGAGCACAGTTGGAACAAAAGCCAGGAGGGACACCGGCCCTCCATGACCGGACTGCCCACCCCTGCTGTATACATTGTTAAGTTAACATTTTAAAAACATTATTGCATTATTTATTTTACACAGCTGGATGTACAAGCACGTCTAAAACAGCATGGTCAGCTTCTGAAATGTCCGTACCAAGTGTCTTGAGTTTAAAGCATGAAAATGTCTATCGGCTGCCATTATTAAGGTATTTACTTAAAGAAAAAACATTTTAAAAATAAAAAACAACAAACCTTTTTAGTGTCAGTGCTTGTCTGTATCTGAACAAACAGAGAGAATTGCGAGTGTGGCTGGCAGTTCCCCCAGTGTGCTGAGGGCGTTGTGGAAGTGCCACTACCCCTTCCTGTCACGTGTTTGTAGTTTTTACACAAGTTTTACCTCAGTTAAGGGCCATGTGTGTAGTTTTAAAGCAACAGTTTTAAAGATTGTAGTTTCAAGTCAATTTTGATCTTAAGAAAACAAATTGTTACAGTAAAATGGTAAATAAAACTAAAGTATAGAGTTGTTCTATTTTTTAATTTATGCAAATAAAATAAGGCATATGTTGACCCAGTCGTGCAGAAAGAACAGTTTGGGTCTCTCTTGGCAATGCTGAAGCAAGCCTGTAAGCTTATTCAGAAGTAAACAAACACAAAAGTTTTCAAAAGTACAGACTGAATGATTATCAACTGAATAAAACAGTCTTTAGGCACATACTTAAACACTTTGCAATCAGGCATTTGTGCTGTCAGACTTTCCTTTCTTGTAGAGACTTTTTTGACCCAGCAAGCACTATAAACTTGCCTGCACACTCACACACACACACACACACACACACACACACACACACACACACACACACACACACACACACACACACAGCCAATACTTTTTTTAATTAATTTATAAATTGTTTGCCATTCCCCTCTTTGAAACTGTTCTCATTCTACCTAAAGGAATTACAGAAAACTATTGTACAACGTCTTAAAATAAAACAGTTATTTTAAAACTACACACATGGCCGTGAGAGGAAGGGGTAGTGACACTTCCACAGTGCCCTTAGCACACAAGGGGAACTGCCAGCCACACTCGCTTCTGTATCAGGGCAATATAGCTCTGGACATGCAGCCTCTACACGTGTTAACAATTCACATTTCTCCCTTTTAAATTGTTTTCATTTTTAAGTAACTGCATTGCAACCTTGTTTTTACCATTTACTGCAACATTTCAGAAGCGCTGTGTGTTGCCTTTACATGTGCTTGGGTCTCAAGCTGTGTAAAATATATAGGCTAATGCGATAAGGTTTTTAAAATGTTAACAATGTTTGCAGGTTCTCGCATTTTATTTGTTTATCTGTGTATTTATGGATTTATTTATGTGTTGGGTTTAGAAGTATTTACATTTCTTAAATAGGTTGTTCCTTATTTTAAACATTTTGTCTTTTTCAACAGACACGCTTCTCTGTTTAAGACCAGCCTGTGTCAGTTTACTTCTGTATAGGTCTGTTTAGCTCTGTACATACTGCATCTGATCCTTGTTAATTTTAAAATGCTTTGTCTTTTATTTTTTTTACAGACACCGTTCTCTGTTTAATGTACTTGTTTTTAATATTTTACGGTCTTCGTTTTCAAGCTTGCTTTATTTTTCAAGTCTTTATACATTTTAGTTTTTTTTTTACCATTTTCAACTTGCTTTATTTTTTCAACACTTTATACATTTTTGTTTTCCCTTTTTACTAATTTTATTTTTCAACACTATACATTTTAGTTTTTTTTCACATTTTCAAGCTTGTTTATTTTTTCAGCACTTTGTACCTTTTTGTTTTTCCCATTTTACTGCTCATTTTATTTTTCTGAAATAAAGAATATAACAAAACAAAACTGTATACCCGTTTTCAAGCTTATTTTATTTTTGTAAAAAGCTTATTTTATTTTCTGAAATAACATGTATAACAAAACAATGTATACCCCTGTTTACCCATTTTACTCTTAAAAATGCATTTAAATTAAAAAAATACCTTTTTACTGTGACAAACTACAAACACGGAACATGGTTTCCTTAAGTGCATTAAAAACTACAAACATGGAACATGGTTTCCATATTTGCATTAAAACTACAAACACATGACAGGACTGGAGGGTGGGACTTCCGGAATTGCTTAAAAACTACAAATTTGGACCTGTCAAAACCAAATGCTGCATTCTCATTGGTTAAATTAACATGGTTATGTGTAATACTGCATATAACTACTTACGTGCATCCACCCTACAACCACGCTGCTGTCTCAATCCCACTGATGAAGTTCCTAGCATATCTAGATGATAAAGACCAGTCTACGCATACCAGGGATTGAATACACATTACTAATTAACATCCATAAAACATTACCAGTTGCTATACTAGGTATTAGGTATAACTTTCTTATAAAGTGATGAGCACTGTACTTGACTAATTCAAGTCAGTTGGACTTGTTTAGACTTTTTTCCAGTTTCAATTAGGTGTATGTTTTATGCACTGCACATAGAAGACTATAGTAATAATATTTGTTGTTCAATTTCCTGTTTTTGTCTATATGTTTTAAGAAGCTGTGTTTTATTTCATCGGTGAAGTATGAAGATAATTTGTGTTCATGGACCCTGGTGGTCATCTGTCTTGTACTATATCATGCTGTAGCTTTAAAGTAATTGATTCAGGTGTTAACTCTGCAATATGTTTCCATGGCACTTACAGGACCATCTTGAACAGTGCCAGTATGAATCCCTGCAGTGCACACACGCAGGATGCACTGACAGGATGTTCAGAAAGGATTTGAAGGAGCACTTGAAGAATATTTGTAAATATAGAATGGAACCTTGTCCACACTGTCAAACAAATCTAATGTTAATTAATTTGAAGGTAAGGCTGCAGTTGTATGTGTAAAAGTTTAAAATCTCTATTACATCTATATTCCAGAATACCTTTGTCCACCGTAAGACGGGTGATAACGACTACGTTCAGGTTATTTCATTACAGAGTAATCTCAGTCATCCTCACTCATGTACATACGGTTTTACATGGGCCAGTAATTAGCTTTTTGGATAATACACATAATTAGAAATAGTTCAAAGATGTCGTCATTACTAATAATCCAAGCAAAACAACCTTTATGCTTTTTGAAGACACTGTGTAGAATAAAAAGAAAGCTTGGTCACACTTTACTTTAGTAGTCACTTTTTTGTTTAAATAACTGTAAACTAACTTAGTAACATTTCTTTGTTAATAGGTAAGTAATATATAGAAACCTAGGTCTATAAAATAAAACATGTGCAGTACTTTAGAACTTTTAAATTTAAAGCCCTTTCACTGAATTTATCTACACCAATGTTATACAGTCAGCACTCACATATCCGACCCTATAAAATTTTTGACCAGTGACGATTAAACGCGTGTGACGCATATCTGATTATTTCATTCTGTCCCGTTCCAACCCTTGTCCGTTTTTCAGGGAACACAAAAAAGATACAATATCAAAAATACATACCTGAAAGGACTGTGTTTTAAAATAAGTAGGCTTCCATTTAGATGTACTGTAGTTGGTTTTGTTGGTAGATTCTGAGAATATCACTTGCTAAAACTAAAGAGACAACACGTTAACTGTAATACAGTACATACTTTTAAATCAATATTGTAACGGTATGTAAAATTTCCCATTAACGACCTAACAGCAAAATGAAATGTAAATGTTATCAGTTTCAGAATTAAAACAGTATCCCAAGTCAGTATTCAAAATTGCAGAACATAGTGTTCGATAAGGCCTTAATGTCACAGTTCACTTGCAAATGAAAATGCACAAAAGCAACAAAAGATCACAAAAAAAATAATAATACATCGCAGTATCTAAAACTTTCATGATTAACTGTTACATTACCCTAGCTTGTCTCGTTCGCTTTGTTTTGGCTGCACTTTCGTCTGGTGAAACTGGAGGAAGCGCTGTGTAACTGCACAGTATAAGACAGACTGATTTCGCATTAGAGAGAATTTAAAAAAGAAAACGTGGCCCGAGACGGATATTCAGATAAATTGTAACATTGAAGAGATGGGCTTTGTTTCAGAAAACTGGTAATGGAGTCGGAAATCGTGTGTGATGGGTAAGTGCATTATTTTGTTACATATATATAGGGCTTCTGTTTTTCGGGTTTTATTAATTGTATTTTTCAGTGCTTATTTTTAGCTATTTTCGAGTTTCATGTAAATCGTTTTTTATCAGGGCTTTCGTTTTTTGATATACTGTATGAAATGAGTGTTTTTGGTTACTTTCCAATTTTTGTGACAAAATATGTATAGTAACTCTCCAGTACTTGCACACTTAAGTTGTACCTTCTTTCCTTTGCTGTCTTCCACAACGAAATCCCTATGGTCACGGGATACATTCTTCTGGGGTTTTTGTGTGTAGGCATTTATGTAAATTTAGCCACAATTCTGTTTTAAATCCTCTGTATCTTAACTGTAATACAGCTTTAAATCCCGCGAACAAGCCTCCATCCTGATTGTAATCTCGTTTTAAGTCTCGCAAGCGAAGTCTCCAATAGAAATGTAGGAATGTGCTGTCACTCAGTAGTTGGGGTGGGTTTAAAGTATTCAGAACGAATCAATGATAGATGCAAGTCAGGAAGGCGGGACATTGCCCAGCAGCATTGGGAAATGTATTTATTATTATTATTGTAGTAGGTTTTATTTTTTTTTAATGGGAAAAGGGTAAAGTCAACATGACTAGATTAACCATTTCCACAGTTTTTCTGGTGTTTATCGGCTATCCACCGATTTAATTTTTTTTTGTATCGGGGGTGTTTTATCGGTTAAAACCGAAAATCAGAAGCCCTACATATATATAATGGGGATTGATGCTATTCTTAATACATGTCCGGTAAAATGCGACTGACGTGTATCTGGGTAACGGATATCCAAGTGCTGACTGTATGTCACTATTATATTATAATGAGAATCATTGTTACCAAACATTTTTACATTAAATTTTAATGACCTACTTATATCATGCATTGTGTATTTGTAGGACCATGAAGAAACTCAGTGTCCAGAATATCCAGTACCCTGTCCCAATATATGCACCCAGATTATGAAAAGACATGAGGTAAGAGAGTGTACATTATTTATCATATTTCTTACATTTTTTACTTCAGTCCGACATTCCACATTTAGACTGCTCACTTAGGGACAGATTTGTAAAGGTGTTATACCAAGAGACTAGGTCTATAACACTTTCTCATTTTCCTTATACTCTATTTACTTCAATCTACCTCCACTGCTACTATCTCAAACGATTTTGGTTTCTAGATGACCTATATGCTTTGAGGTGCTGGATCTGTGATTTTACAAAGCTGCAATCACCACACTCAAGTTGTTCTTTTATTTGTGTTGTCCATAAACAGGCAAATCCTAAACAAATAGTTTGACATTTAAAATTGTGTTTTCAAATTCTGCCACTCTATGTTTTAATTCAATTATTATTTGAACTGTGGCAGGACATCTGGCAATTTTTTATTTGATTGAAAACACTGATGCCTCTTTTCTGAAGCTGTAAACAAAAAGAGCGCGTGCTGTTAATGAGGGTGGGGGCTAGTTTTGTTGCAGTCAGCCTATCAGGCACAAAACAAAAGAAGTCTCTCACAGTTATTGGGGAGCTGAGTCACTGAATAATTTGGCAATGCCATGGCAGACTTTGTTTGAGCTAAACATACTGTTTTTGTTTTTCCTCTGTAGCTCAAAGAACACTTCCATGAATGCCCAGAAGTTCCAGTAGAGTGCATGTACAGGAAGTATGGCTGCTCAGTCAGGGTTAGTACATATTAATGCCCTTTATGTATTTCACACGTAGGTCTGAAAGGTACAGTAGTAGCTACTCCTCTTTTTGAATTGATTGAATTGAATTGAATTCGATTTGACAAGATAACTTCGTATAATGCTCAGTGGCAAATGTACCTTTTCACTGAAGGGAGGTCCTATATAAAAGTTTACTACAGTATTTTTGCACAATATAGTTTCAGTTGTATGATGCTTTTGTCATGGTTATACAATGCATTTACAATAGTTTATCCTTGTTTTCCATCATTCCAATTATGCATTACTATATTTTGCTGGTCTTTACAATGCTTACCTATGCTTTACCATGTTTTCACTATGCTTTATTACACTTTGCTATGCTTTTACTATGGCGTACCCCCATTAGCTATCGACCCAGGTGTTTACTTAGCAAAAAGTATTTCCATAATTTTTAAGAAGAGATTTCTGACAATGAATTCTGATTCACAATATGAATCACAAAACAGAGGTCAATTTGTCAGTTAGTCTTTTTACATGTTAAACAAAACAGTCCTTCAGTATATCTGATAATACATGTTATTTAGACCTGTGTCTGTTCAGTCATGAAGATCAGTTCAGTCCTACTTTTTCAATGACTGGAAGTCTTCATCTTCCATTGCTGAAGGCAACACACTAAGAAAAGCGTTAACTAAACCGAGAGGTAAACACAATCTTGTAAACCTTCATTTTCTTCATGATCTGGGAATATTGGCTCACTATGCTTTTTGTTTTTCAAACGTCTACAGTATATAAGGTTTTCTTTGTATTTAAGTAGGATAAACGACTTAAAGTTCGGGCTCATGAGGACATGGCTTTGAAGGACCACCTGCTCCTTGTTTTAGAAAGTAACTCAAAATTGGAAAAACAGGTAAGCTGTACAATACTGCAAGGTTAGTCAAAACGTAATTTCCCTTGTCAGTTTATAATATTGTACAATCATGTGTCTCTAAACTGAGATGTGGACAGAAATACTGCAACATGGTAAAGAGCAGAAATTGAGAAATGGTAGCAGGGGTGATCATTTTTACTAACCATGGTCACTGCAAACCAAAATAATGACTCATTTTGACAATGCATAGAGAGTTAGTTGATACTGTGGGTTAAATAAAAAATACCAGTATGTTGGAGACATGAGATGGTCTCAACATATTTCTCAGTTTACAACATCAACATACAACGCTAACGAAACTACACAATTGGCTATGTTTCTATGCTCAGGAGAGGCACAGTAGTGGTACCTTATTGTGGAGGAATTTCCATAGCCACCTACACTAATAGAAATAGATTGTACAGAGATGTCTCAGTTGTCTTTAAGGTCCAAGATTCTACTTATGGTTTAATTTTTATGAGCATACCTATCACACACTTGCCTTTTGTTCCACTCAGATCGCTGATCTACAGGTGACGTTACATTTAAAACACCAGGAAGTCCAAGAATTAACAATAGTTGTTAACAAACTGGAGAATGAAATCAAACCTTTAATGCAGCAGGTCACTAAAACTGACAACATGCTCTGTAATGTTCAGGTAAGGCTCTTGTTTTGTTTAAAATGCAACAGTAGAGCTACTGCAGCACAGCAAATGTGTCTCACCCAGGGGAATGCATCATTTTAAATGGTCATGTAAACAGTGTATTGTAATTCAATTCAAACAATGTGGTCAACACTTCCAGGGGGATTCTTTAAAACCAGTTAATATAGTCTTTAAAAAGACGATAACCGGACAACAAACTTATATAATTCAAGTTTTCTTAAGCATGTTCGAGTTGATTGTTTCTCTGTTCTTAAAACATGGCACACTGTATCTAGTAATTCTGTAGTAATCATACGGACAATCTTACTGGTAGATAAGCAATTCACTCTGGTCATGCTTTATTTTAAGGGGCCATTTTTTCTGTTTATTAACAGTTAACAAACAGCTAATAAACATGTTAATGTATATTATTTATTTTCTGTTAACTGTTAGTAAATAATATATAATAGGCCAGCTAAAACTGCAAACACCAGAGCCCTATGGATGATCAGTCAAACACCAGAGCCCTATGGATGATCAATCAAACACCAGAGCCCTATGGATGATCAATCAAACATCAGAGCCCTATGGATGATCAATACCCAGTCGATCATATGCTTGAAATCGGTTCAAATTGTTACTGTAGTAATGTTTAGGAAATTAAATCAGTTTTTTAACCCTAACCCTAAGCTAAAAATGAACAATGTTTGTTAACAGTTAACAAACATTTAACTGTTAACAGTGGTGGTCCAGTGGTTAAAGAAAAGGGCTTGTAACCAGGAGGTCCCCGGTTCAAATCCCATCTCAGCCACTGACTCATTGTGTGACCCTGAGCAAGTCACTTAACCTCTTTGTGCTCCATCTTTTGGGTGAGACGTAATTGTAAGTTATTCTGCAGCTGATGCGTAGTTCACACACCCTAGTCTCTGTAAGTCGCCTTGGATAAAGGCGTCTGCTAAATAAACAAATAATAATAATAATAATAAACTAAAAAAAAGGCCCTTAAAATAAAGCATGACTTTAACTCTTTATGCAGACCTAATCCTTGATTTACAGTATATGTTAGTAATGAACATTTTATTGGGCTTCAATTTAAAGACTGGTGTACGTATAATCTTACTTAATACTGAAGGCATCAACATTACCAAAATGATTTGGATGCTAAAATAACATTGGAGGGTCCTCTGGTGAAAGCAGAGCGCAGGTGTGCATGCTGTGCAAAATATAAATCTGGAAAATGCAGACTTTCAAAGTAATGAAGTGATGATGTTCAAAGATGTTAGTGGTGAGAAAAGATAAGCAAGACTTTGATATAATCACAATGGGAGAAATTCACAGATCAAAGTGAAATAAGAGAAAAACACCTGTTTATGTTACAAATTAAGAAATAAACAACTTAGATTTATAAGATCAATTGATGGTTTTTTTTTCTACAATGAGAAAAAGTGGTGTAAATGACACAGAACATTAACTTTTATTCCAATTTTTTCTCAAAAAATATTGCTACCTCCATAAAATGTGTACAATGAATACAAATATCTTTTACACTATTATATTTTCCCTTTACGTCCAGTTTTAACTAATCTTGAACTACCTACTGTTAGCTAAGGTGAGATTGTCCAGGTTTAATGCTAATTAGGGTCTGCAAAACCAGATAATAAATTAAAACTAACCAAGCTTTTAAAATCATTCTCCCACCTCTAGTATCGCAACAAAATTCTCACACAATGTCAGCATGATTTTGCTGGAAATACAGTAGTCAGATTCTCCAGAATTTATTTTCAGTTTGACTCAAGTAGAGCTCTAGAAATTGTTTTCAATGTATTTCCTTTTTTTTAATGTGCTTATCATGTGCAACTGACAGAAATCACTTGAAGATCAGAAGGACAGAGTATCCAGTGTCCAGATACAGCTGCAGCATTTAACCACGGTATTTAATCAGGATCCAAGCCGGACAGAGCTGGGGCTGCTGAAACATACTGTGGGTAGCCTGAAGCAGCAAGTCTCAGTTGTTGAATCACTGAAAGATCATTTGGGTAAGTCTAAGTATTTCTTCTTCTTCCCTAAACCTACCTAGCAATCAGTGAAATAAATTTTTAAAAAAAACATTGCTAAAGCAAAGGTTGCCTGGTTTACAGTTATCTGAACTTTTTCAAATCAGAACGGAGAACAGTTATTCTTCCACGTTAAATGTCTGAAAGTGCAGTCTATTTTGTATTTAGTGCTTACTTCATTATATTTTATTTTAGGCGATTAAAACCCCTAGTTATTATTATTGTCTTGTATCGTAACTAGCAACTGATTTCAATAAAACACCACTGGTAAGTAGTCTTGTTTTTTAGATTATTTTAGAATTGTACATTTTCCTTACAGCAAACTGCAATAATGACAATTTGGAGTGAACAGCTTTGAAAATGTCCTTTCCATCGTCTTTGATCGAGTGTTTATTTCCTTTTCCCTTCCATTTTAAATCACGCTGTAACTCTTGACAGTCTTGTTATGTACAGCACTAAAATACTATAACTCTTCTGTTCCAGCTTCCTTGGAAGGCCAGTACAATCGCCATTCTGGACTATTAAACATTCATGTTGAGCAGCTCAGTTTAAACGAGGAAAGATTCCGTCAGTTGGAAGCCATGTCCTACAACGGGAAACTCATCTGGAAGATCCAAGATTATAATAAGAAGAAGAAGGAAGCTGTGGAAGGGCGCGCGCCTTCAATTTTCAGCCAGGTGTTTTACACAAGCCGCAGTGGGTACAGACTCTGTGCAAGGGCATACCTGAATGGAGATGGCACTGGTAAAGGGACTCACCTGTCTCTCTATGTTGTGGTGATGAGGGGTGAATTCGACTCGCTCCTGCCTTGGCCTTTCAAGCAGACAGTGACACTGATGATTCTAGATCAGAGCGGGGCCAAAACTGATATTGTGGATGTCTTCAAACCTGACCTGAACAGCAACAGCTTCAAGAGACCAGTCACTGAAATGAACGTGGCTTCTGGCTTCCCTTGTTTTGTCACCCATACTGCGCTGGAGGCTCCAAAAAACGGAATTTACGTAAAAGACGAAACTTTGTTTGTTAAAGTTAAGGTGGACTTAACTGGACTGGACGAGCTATAGTAGTAGCAAATAATTATTTGCAAACTTGACCAAAAAAACTAAAATATCAGCTATTTTTGCATTAAAAAAGTGTTTTTTGGCTCCATTTTAGAAATACATGTAGCAATTCAATTGCGTTGTCATGATTTCCACAACAAATCTGTTATTTTTTTTACTGATACTTTACTGATACCGTTTTTATGTGCGACATAAAATGTGTGAAATAGATTTCTGGACACAGGTTTTACGCAATACTGTATAATCCACAATACCTTTATTGACACAATCAACTTATAAGTTCTGAGTGCTAAATGAAACTCTTGCATCTAACATTAAATTAGAGATACAACCTACAGTAACTATTACTGGAGCAGTAATAACATACAAATTACAGAGCATGAATTTATGACGAGTGCTCTTGTCATTGGTACTTTGCCATGCCCTATACAAATACGTATCATTCATATGCAAAAGAGAGTTGAACTTCAAAGAACATTGGCCTAGATCCAAGTTTTCACAGACATGGACCAAGAATAGTAGTTCTGGTTCCATATTGATAAACATACAGTATCATGTTCTGTTTTGTTGTGCCTTCTAAGATAAGCATTTATGTTATTTAAGCCAATACCTGTCATAGAAGCATATTGCATATTCTTGTGTTTCTTCAGTATGGTTTAGAGTTAGTTGCTGTTTAGATACATTATTGAAATATTAAAAAATGTGTTTATTGTGTTTGATTTGGCTTAAGATAACTTATTTTAACACTGTGTCTAGAGAATGGTTTAAATAATAATGTTGCTTGGCATGTCATTATTCACACATAATATTTTTATTTAAAAAAAAATATATGTATTTCTTAATAACTTTTTTTGTTGTTATTTTGTGCAATTTCAAAAAGGAACCGGATAATGGTAAACATTCTACATGATATATGTTTAAAACACCCAAGGTAAGTGAACTACAGCCCTACTCTGGATTCAATGAGTATATCGTTGACTAGTATTAATCGTAAACTATCTCCACTTTTGCTTTTATGTAGTATTTTACAAGCGAAAAACATTCAAAATACAAAAAAACAACTGGGCCATACAAGAAAGACCAATACATTATGGGATATCTGTATCTTTATTGAGCAAATTGCTCTTCCTATTGTAAATAATATTATGGGTAGCATGCAGGAAGGTACCACTGTCCAGTTTCTCTTTCTTTGTTTGTTTGTTGTATATGTGATGACAAAATACCATGAGAATAAAAGCATAGATGCTTTTGACTCGATGGGCCTTTGGCTCAGTCGAAAGCTGGATGTCAGGCTAAAACGGATACTTTACAGCAGGTTAAAAGCCTCATAATATGGACCGCAGTTTGCCAGCAGTATAATGCCTTATAATCTGAGCACGTGGGACACTTCTATCTACCTTGACCTGTTAACTAGATATACTGTCCAGGCCAATATAAGGTGTACTTTAAAACAAGTTATTTATTCATACCTGAGCCAGTGTCAACCAAACATAATTAGTGACCACTGATCAGGTGACTTTAGTTTGATTCCATCAGTGGCAACATCAGTGTAATATTAAATGTGGTTTGGTTTTGTAACTTTTAGCATAACTGCTCTGTACTGTCATTAAAAGCTGTAGCTACTCATGTGTATATAATACAACTGCATGCCCTGCTAAAGCTCACAGGGAATTATATTAAACTTCCCACACAGAGAACAGGTTTGCAGGACGTGAGAGTGGGCTTCTACCAGGTGCTGGCTTCCCCAATGTGATGGGTGCTACTGATTGTACTCACATAGCACTGTCATCCCGATCCATGGAGCCTGCTCTGCAGGGTGACAGTGCAGACAAGGAAGAGAATTGAGGCTACGTTTCATCAATCAATATTTCTTGAGTAAGCAGAACAAAAAGAAAAATATGCCATTGCACAGCATGACTTATTGTATATGCATTAAAGGAGAAAGGCTTTTTTTCCATCACACAAGGAATACATGCATTAAAAGGTAAGCAGTGCCTTTGCCTTGCCCTGCTGCGTGTTATGTTGTATACTCAGTCCAAATCGTTTTTCCTTTTTGAAACGGAAGTTGGGAAACAAAACTCATTTTTCATTTTAGCTTTTTGAGCAGGGAAATAAAAAAAAACAAGAATCGAGTTGTTTTCCGATTTTACCCAGCACCTTTAATATACGTACAGAATACATATTCATACATTAGGCTCCCTTACCCCACCCAGTCAACTCTCTCTTTTTCATTTAAACACTGGTGATATTAAGACATCAATGCTTCTGCAATGTGTTGCTAAGATACTGTCCACTTTTTGGTGACATTCAGGTGGTTAAGGTGATCGCCCAAAAATGTGTGTTCTGGAAAGTTAGCTGCTTGTGAGCTCTTGATGCCGATCCACTTCTGAAGACGGCGCTCTGTGGCGTGGCCCTGCTCCTGCTCCCTGGTCATGTAGGGCCGGCTCAGCCAGTACTCGTTCGCAGCTTCGATCTCCAGCCTCTCAATCATATTACGTTTCATCTGCCAGGTTACCTGTCGCGGCCGGCGGTACTTTCCGATCCACTGCTTGCCAGGGATCCCCTTCCTGAACAAAGCCACCGTCAGGAACATCTTAGAGATCTGGCCTTCAAACCTTTGTGAGCAGAAAAACAAACACGTCTTGGTGGAAGAATAACATTTTAGTTGAGTCACATTAAAGGTATAAAAGCAAAGTTTTATTTGGATCTCTCTCTCAGGGGTGCACCGATAATCGGTAGCCTATCTGCATGGCACTGATATAAGGAAAAAAACCACAATCGGCGATCAGCAGTTTTTGTTATTTTAGCCGATAATGTAAACCAATATTCATGCTTGAATTTCTTCCAGCACAGAATTGAATGTTTGGTCAGGTGCGCTTACTATACTAAGAACACTGAGTCATTTTTCCAGTGCTGTGTAATGTGCGATCAACCTGCAGTAAATGTCTCAAAAGCGGTGCTTGGAATTTTTGTTATAAATATCTGAAGACAACAATAGGATAGCTGAGTTGTGTGCAGCAGAACAGACTTGATGCTACATTAAATCCAACGATGAACTGTGAGTAGAATATTATTCTGATGCTTTTTAAAAAAGTTCTCTTTGAATATTTAAGACTCGCCTGCCCCATGCTGCTCAACACCCCGCGTCCGAACCGCAGGACAAGTCCTCTTAGTTAGCACAGACTGCTGGGTCATTACATTATTATTATTATTATTACACAATGTACTTCAAAATGGCCTTTTGTAATTTGTGTTTACCTTGCTTAATCTGCATTGGTTTCCGGTGTATTCGGCAGCATTTTGAAGCAGAAATTGATTACATTTTTTTTTATACACTCTTTATAAGAATCACATCCGTCCCGGAGCTTGTTCCCTACAGTGTAATGGGTTGACCACTAGATGTCACAAGTTCCCGCATGTATGCACGCCCACGGAAAATCCACAGCTGCTTTTCCTTAACGAATTAAGGATAATTGTCAATCGGTTAACTGTCTGCTAGTTAAAGTTAATGGCACCTCGATAAAAAAGCTCTTAGCCGACAGCTTTGTGATGGGGGTATAGAGGAGTAAGGAAGCAGAAGAAAGAAAAATAATCCAAAACATGAGTAAGAGATCTAGTGTTTGTTCCACACGGAGTACTGTTAGTGCTCCAGCTGAGAGCTAGGTTTATTTTGTTTGTTTTATTAGTGGTTGTTTCGCCACAGCAGTGTAAGAAAAATAAAACCAACACTGGTCTTAAACTGTAAATCAAGACTCCAGCCTAATAACTTACACTGTCCTCGCCCACACTGTCACATTACAATTAGCAAAAGCGTGCCATCAGCAGTTTAAATACAGTATACAGATATCAATGGTGCTCAATCACTGAGGACAACACATCAAAACAAGTCCTCGTGTGTAAGCAGCTTGTTATATGATCACGATTATGTTTACTCAAGGCTGCAGAATCCTATTTTACTTCAGTATACTTGAGAAGCGATCGTCTCGTGAGGGTGCCTAGTTTAAATGCCGTGTGGTGTTACATGTAATGGCCTTTGAATTAAAATGACATTACAGTACAGTATTTTACTGTCAGGACTACCACTGCATTTAAGCATCTGCGGCTTACTTATTTTCTCTTGCGATGCAAATCTCAGTTTTTCATTAAGCGGAGATGCAAAGCTCTGTAATCCCCACCCCCCACTGTTGAAATGTCAACAGTTTTAAGTCAAGTAGCCTTCCTCAGTACAAACTAAATAAGCAACTAATCAATGTACTTGGTCTTACTAAAATTAAGCTGCTAAAATGTGAAAAACAGTAGGGCAGAAAATTAAGTTTGACATAACATATACCAACATGAGATTTTTTTTGCTCATACTGTACAGTGTACTTTACCAAATGTTGACATCTTGAACAATTATGTGAAATTCATTGTATTATTGGGGCTATCAAATTTAAGAAAAATGAAAATGAATCGCTTTTGCTACAAAATTGGCATTCATTTATTTCCCTACATAATACCTGGCAGTGCTGTACACCTAAGGCAGATTGTGTAACATTTACCAGGTTATGTTAATAGTGCAAGAGTATATGTTTTTTGTTGATATACCAAATATTTAAATCAGCATTCCAAGCAAAGCTTTCAAGGCCATTTTGTAGAAACATCACCATAATCCAGTATTGGAAGAACAGATATCTGGACTAGAGTAGACCTAGAAGAACGTATAAAACATGATTTATTGCAAAATAGAAAAACAATTCTAGATTTAATTTTAGATTTAACTTTATCAATATGGGTTTTAAAAGACAAAGCACTGTCCAGCCAAACACCTAAATATTTATAAACTGCTACTTGCTCTAATTCAATCTTACTAGAAGTGAACATTTTGCAAACACTATTAAGAGAACCTGTCATTTTTTCTATTAAAATGTATAAGTTTAGTTTTATCAATGTTCAGCAAAAGACGGAAGTCAGAGAAGGCCTGTTGAATTTGATCAAAGCCGAGTTACAAATCAGACGTTACTAATGGCAGCGTAGGACCAACGGAATAGAAAACAGTCACCTGCATAAAGATGAATATGAGAGTTGCCTATTACCCGAGCAATATTATTAATATACTTTTTTTTTTTTTTAAAAAAGAGTAGGGCCCAATATAGACCCTTCAGTAACTGTGGAATTGTGAAACAAATCTATCAGATTTTACACACTGAACCCTATTTTGAAAATAATTTTGAAACCATGCAAGGGAATTAATGTTAAAACCAATATCACACAACTTATTCAAGAGAACTGAGTGTTCTACAGTATCAAAAGCCTTAGATAAATCATTCTTTCCATGATCTTAGAAATACAAGGTAAAACCGATATAGGTCTATAACAGTTAGGGTCTGTCAAATCACCACCTTTAAACAGAGGCATGACAAGGGCTGACTTCCAGTCTACAGGAATTTCCACTGTTGTGAAGGAAAGATTAAATAAATGACTCAAAGGTGATACTATCAGAGGAGCAGCTAATTTTAAAAAGATGGATCAATACCATCAAATCCAGCAGACTTTTAGGGTCAATTTTGCCCAACTCAGCCAGTACTAGTTCAGAAACAGGCTGCAATGAAAAACTAAAAGGATGCAAACACCTCACCATTAAATCATGTTCAGCTGAAACAGTAAAAAAAAGTAGACCTATCAAACACATGTCCAGCTTCAATGAAAAGATCATTGAAAGCATCAACCATGCATTTTTTTTAGCAATTACAACTTTGTTTTTATAAGTAATTGATACAGGTAAATTGATTTATTCTCCAACATATTAACTGAGTTCCAAAATTTCTGAGGATTATTAATGAGGTTAGATAATTAACTGTTATAATAGTTTACTTTTGAGCTTCTAATGGCTTGTGTACATTTATTTCTAATGTGTCTAAATGAAAGCCAGTCATTAGAATCCCTAGCCTTCTGCCAAGCTAAATTATTTTGCTCTATTAGGGCTGATAAATCAGGACTGAACCGATGGCTGTTAGGGTTAAATCTGAGTTGTATTAAATGTAAATGAGGCTTAGAGATAGTGTGTTAATTATTATGCGATACCACATTACCCAGACTAGTTTTAAACACCTTGCCCCCCCTCCCCTAGAATTAATTCTGTGGACGCCCATGTATACCTGTACCTGTTGTATCTACCGAAAATCTGCCAGGGTTCACACAAATACAATACAACATTAATTAATCTTGCTTGGTTCAAGTAACGCGTCGCTCGGTACTGTATGGTAACCGTCAATCCAATTGAAGGATTACATTAGTCAACGGCAGCAATTTGCTTATATAAAGTAAAGCATATTACAATTTTAAGCCAACTCTTACCTTTACCACGCTGATAAAACGTGTTCAATGTTTAAAATATTGTAACGTTTCAGCCTGTTTCACCTTCCACGCAGCTTTTGACCTCAACTTCCTGTTTGCAAGAAACACTACGGATGGCGTAAACGTTCAAGCCGTCTCATGAAAACTCTTGCTGGTAAGCGAAAGGAAACTAGGTCAACGCTATTGCTAATGGCAGCACAGTAACTTGGTGTGTGTGTCAGAGAATGTCACTAATACTAAACTGACCACCCAAGAAAAACCGCAAATTGACATTAAACCCGTAGAACAGCGATAGTAATTGTACAACCCACAGAATAAAACCTATATGTAAGATCACTGTTTGGGTGATGTAAAAATACTGAAGTTTGTCATTATCAACATATGAATGTATGTACATTCCATTTATTGATGGGTTATTAATTCAAGTAAATTAACCAATGCTATTTTTTATTGATTTTTTTTTTTAAATAAAGGTAGGGCAACATTTTCTCGAGGAAGGGGGATAACCTCTCTTCCTCAAATAGTGTATCAGCATTCCAGTTGATGAAACTTGGGACCGATACTACAGTGGTAATGTTTACAATACATTTTAAAAACATGGCGTTATTTGTAAATATTTTGTAAAATGCTTGAAACTGAATTGCTGCATAATTTTAGAATCACACATTCCAGTATACAGCCAATCAAACTAAAAGGCATCTTATTTTGTGACTAACATTTTAATAGGAGGCTGTGTGGTCCAGAGGTTAAAGCAAAGCGCTTGTAACCAGGAGGTTGCTGGTTCAAATCCCACCTTAGCCACTGACTCATTGTGGGACCTTGAGCAAGTCACTTAATCTCCTTGTGCTCCGTCTTTCGGGTGAGACGTAGTTGTAAGTGGCTCTGCAGCTGATGCATAGTTCACACACCCTAGTCTCTGTAAGTCGCCTTGGATAAAGGCGTCTGCTAAATAAACAAATAATAATAGGATAAGTAAACAATAAAATACTTGAGTGATACGTGTGCTACAAACCTACATTTTTAAATAGGCATAGGTGATAGCTTTAATTTTCTATTTATCAACATGAAGTGAAATGTGGGCCATACTGTACTTAAAGGGAAATGTCAAGCTTATGGCTGTGGGAGGGAGAGCAGCAATATTTTACCACGTCTTTTCACGTGACGGTAGATCAATAAACCTATAACCACAGAATCTGAATCATTGTAATTATTATGTAGCAACACTCTACAGAGTTCCCAAAATGTCCTGCATGTATTCTAACTTGGTTCTTGCGGCACTCTGTCCTACTCCCAGCCCAGCATAGTAATAGTTGGGCACTACCTGCAGATCATCGTGTAAAGAGACTGCTTATAGTGTAAATCTAATAAAAAATAAGGGGTCAGTGAACATTAATGGTAAGCTAATGAGAAGGAAAATGAACTTTCAAACCTTGCATGAACATTCCTTAAAAAAATAAATAGCAGTGTCATTTCAGTAAGTGTATCAGTTTCTTCTCATATTGAGCAGATCCTGCGATGATGTTGATCATTAAAACTATTTTTGTATAGATGATTGTGCTCCAAAAAAAGGCATATTTGATGCAGTTAAAATTGTATTAAGGGGAATATATTTGGACTTGTTTGATAAGCTGTATTCAATGGGCCAGTCGCGGTCATCATCATAAAGACTTACAGCCCATCTATTAAATGGTTTTAATATGTGATTGAAGTTCAAGATGAACAACATACTTAATTATTTTTTTGTTCGGACATGTCCTTCAACATTTCTACAGATTCATTGGGGGTCATCAGTCATGATGCCTAATGTAATGGCGGGGCGCAAGTCAAGAAAGTTAAGGAACCCCTGGCTTAGTGTATGCTATAAGACATCAAACATGTTATTCTTATATGTTTGGACTTGTTTGATAAGCTGTATTCAATGGGCCAGTCGCGGTCATCATCATAAAGACTTACAGCCCATCTATTAAATGGTTTTAATATGTGATTGAAGTTCAAGATGAACAACATACTTAATTATTTTTTTGTTCGGACATGTCCTTCAACATTTCTAGATTCATTGGGGGTCATCAGTCATGATGCCTAATGTAATGGCGGGGCGCAAGTCAAGAAAGTTAAGGAACCCCTGGCTTAGTGTATGCTATAAGACATCAAACATGTTATTCTTATATGTTTAATAATAATAATAATAATAATAATAATAATAATAATAATAATAATAATATGGTGGTATCCTATAGTAATACACTGGTGTAGAAGTTAAAAAATACATAAACAGCAGAGAAAAAGTTGTTCTACTCAACATACTATTAAACAGTGGTATGCGATCCCAAAATTGATAGCAGTATTTAGATCCGTTGTTGTTTAGATCACTTAAATAGACCCCTTAAAATGAACATCAAGAAACAACAACTTGAATTGACACAACACAGTAACAATGACATTTTCAGCTTGAGACTCCTTTCAAGTAAGTTTTAATATAGTGCACCAGTGAGACTGAATCAAGAGGACTTGCATCAAACTCCCTTGAACGAACACTGGGTAAAGGGGGTACATTTTACCTTCTTTTTTTTCTGAGCATTATTATCAGCTAAGGCAACAAAATGAACGTCCATTCTGGAACAGAACCGTCACAGGAAGGAAGCTACATCACACACTACAATACAGTATTTACAGTCCTTCTCATAGTGTTATACTGCCACCGCGGGATGGCAAGATCCATGTCCATTCTGATTTAATCGTGATTCCAGAGATTATCACAGCTTTTCTTTTTTTTTTTTTTAAATTAAAATTATGTTCCTGTTCTTCACAACAAAGTGTGCGGATGGGGCCCATATGTCAATATTACAGTAATTACAACATGAAATATCATTGCACAGTTAACCTCTACAGTTAAGTACAAAATAACAAGTATAAAAGTACCAGCACTAGTGGTTTTTACGTACTTTTATAATCGCTAATTATGAAGAAAAAAAAAAATCTTAATCATATTTTTTTTTGTATAGTGAATGCCTAATAATTACAAAGCTGCACATTACAGGCATAATGTTGTGGAATAAATACAAGAAATCTGATAAAATATTCAGAACAAACAAGTTACATTGGGACAAGAAATCGTACAATCACTGAACAGGTGATTCAACAGCTATTGTAATAGTAGACTGATGTTCCATTGAAAAGGGGTTCAGAGGACTTTGATGCTAGTTGGTTTAACATCGTGGGAATGCTCCTGAACTATGTGGGTTGTGCTACTGTATTCAGTGTACCGGCTGTAAGAATTCATAACACTACTGTATGTAGCATGATAACACAGGCCAAATTAAAACACGAATCCTTTAAAATCAGACAGGGATGACACCAGAAAAACTGTGGCGTTTTGAATTTAGATCTCAATATTTTGACAACTCTTTATATATATATATATATATATAAAAAACTATTATGAGATTTAAAATAAAAATAAAAACTTCACAAAGAGGAGGTAAACAAAACAATAATCTAACAGATGCAGATAATATTAGGGAAGGACTCTCAATTACACAGTATTAGAACAATTTTGTACAGAAATCAAGATAACTATACAAGATGTTAAGCTATAGGATTCTTTTCGTATTATACAACTATGAACATAAACTATGAACAGAATGCTCTATACTTACCTGTACATATGAAAAACAAAATAAAAAATAAAAATAAGCTACTGCAGTTCAGCATACATAACTAAATTGTACAGATTAAAAACTAAGTTATAACTTTATTGCAATGAGGGTCATTTTCTAACTACAGTATTATTTTACATGGGGTCGTGGTGGATGGAGGAGGTTGGATATTTGTTTTTGTTTTTTTACTGGCCAAAACACATATTAGCCGCAATACCAGTACATTCGAATACAGTGGAAACTGTACATCATGTCTGAATCTATACCCTGATCCCATGAATGAATGCAGTTGTCCTGTTTTTACAGCTTCAGCTCATTAGCGATTTTGGATGCAATGTTTTTGAAGGCGATGGAGGTGCCAGATATCCTCTTGAAGCGGACCCCATTGAGGGAGAGGCGGGGCAGCTTGCAGACCTCCATCTCCCATTGGACCAGGTTGTCCTGCCGGGCGTCGCCGTGCACGCAGAACAGCAGGAAGCGCTCCCGCTGCTCGTAGTCGCAGTTGTTGGCGTCCAGCACTTTTCGGATCTCCCTCATCATGTCGTTGGGGTCCATGGAACTGGTGGTCTTCATGCTCCAGGTGAACCTCAAAGAGCGTGGCTTCGGATCCTTGCCATCCTCCTTGTCCCGCTCCTTCGGCTCCCCTGAGGTGCTCCTGTAGAGAATCAAACATTCAGTGTTAGGGAAGAAGAAAAGCATCACCTAACCTGTACACTTCAGAAGCCTCATCCTACCCTTTTTGGTTTCTACCTAATTGTTAACAAGTGGTAGGTAGTGCCCAAGAGGTGATAATGAACTGTGATAACTGGGATTTAGTTCAGAAATGCGAGGTATAGAAAACAGAGTTCATTGAGAAGTTCTGCAGTTAGATCAATATACACTTTTCTTACAGTATATGCTATGTGATCTATTAATATGGAGACAATTTAAGGGGTATAGGGAGGAAACTAAAAGTTAGAGACTTGTTAGGCACAAAGTAACTCACTTGTCACATTCTGTCACTAAGTATGTCACATGCCTTCAAGAAATGACAGGTAAATATAAGTTGCATCGGTCTCCAAACCTTCTTTGTTTAAAAATAACATTCAAGTGCACATTCAAAAGGTTGTACATGTCAGATTGAAGCCTTTTAAAGAGAATTACAACCTGAAAAAATAATTTTGAAAGATATGCATCAAAGTGATGTTTTCATAATGCAAATAAATACCCAAGCAGATTTACAAAATTCCTTAAAAAAAAAAAAAAAGATTTTAGACCATAGTTTTTTCAATTCTGGAATCTTTGATGATATGTCTTTATGTTGACTTGGAAATACTGACCCAATTTCCGTTGATGGCATAAGGGATGGCCTATTGTGTTACCCACTACACTGCAACAAAATAAATGCTAAATTAGCATTAATGAAGGGCTCCCAGTGGCGATCCGGTAAAGGCAGGATGTGCCCTATAGCCTGGAAGTTGTCGGTTCTGGGCTATTCCACTGCCGACCGTGGACGGGAGCTCCCAGGGGCGGCACAACCGGTCACGCCGCCTGGGGTGTTTAGGTCGGCCAAGGTGTCCTCAGATCACCGCACACCAGCAACCCCTGTACACTGGCAGGGCGCCTGCGGGCTTGCCTGTAAGCTGCCCAGAGCTGAGTTGTTCTCCGACGCTGTAGCTCTGGGCTGGCTGCATGGCGGGCCTGCAGAGTGAAAAGAAGCGGCGGCTGACTGCACATGCTTTGGAGGACAGCGTGTGTTCGTCGTCGCCGCTCCCAAGTCAGCGCAGGGGTGGTAGCGGTGGGCTGAGCCTAAATACAATTGGGCATTTCAAATTGGGAGAAAAACAGGGTAAAAATTAATTGGCGACTACTAAATTTAAAAAAAAAAAAATAGCATTAATGTTAATTAAATAAATATTTAAAAATAATAAGGCACGCTGCTGCTTCAAATCTCAGATTGTAGTTTTGAAATTGTGCTTTGATTTTTTGTGCCCTCCTGTTGTTGGCTTTCAGATGTCAGTATCTTCAAGCTGTGGCTGTAATATATGCCATACCACCTTTTATCACAAGTTTTCAATTTCATCAGTATCAGCATTAACTGTTTTATTATCATTGTTATTATTTGTCTAAATAATACAAAAATAGACAAATGTTTACAACAATGTGGCAGGGGACCTAAAAAGGATAAAAGTCAGTATGTGCAGAACATACCATAGAACATACCATGTATTAAAATACAGCACAGTGATTGTAATACTGTAAAGCCATAAATATTTGCGACCAAAACATTTGGTGAAACACAGCCATAAAACTTATTTTGCTCCAGAAATGTTGGCGACCTGTTGCAATATAAGAAGTATGTACTGTTAGTGGAATTTAATATCCATGCCAAAAATGTTTGAGGTTTTTTTTTTAAATAAAAGGCTTGCAAATATTTATGACTTGCAGTATGTAATTCAATATGTAGCTGAAGCAAAAAAACAAACAAATAAAAAAAACTGTCTGACACCTGTCTGGATGCTTTGATTACATCTGTGTGTGTGCCATCTATTGCACTCTCATATGAAAAGGTTCAGATAATGCTACCACTGTTTTGTATACAGAATACCCAGCTTTCTTGAATATCACCCAATCATATTGCCACTCCTTCATAGGTGCCGCGGGTTACTAAAAATGAACAACTTGCCGATAAACAAAAAAGGCACAGATAGGTATATTAGATTAAATCACTACCAATCATTACAACAACAACAACAAAAAAACACACACACACACACAACTCCTACATGTATTGCTCTTGTCTTTTATAAATGAATATGAAACTGATATTTCATTCTTATTTCCTTTAGATACATTTTTTGTACCCATTTAGAAATGCCTAATTTTAACACTGCAACCAACTTACCAACCCAGGACAACAGAAGATCAGACAACCTCCATTCCTGCTGCCAAACCAATCCACCTTTTTCACCTGCCGAACCCGAGCCATGACGTTACCAAGGATGTTACCAACCTAGAGAACCCTGAAAGCAATTGCCAAACCTGGGAAGTCTCAGCCTGGACTCTGGGTGCCTAACTAGCAGGGTTTGCTGAAACGTGATGGTGAATTTGCCCCTTCTGAAATTCCTCCCCAACATTGCAGGAGCACAAAGGCCAATCAGCACTTCCTGTAAGCCTCCAGCCAAGATTGGCACAAGCAGGATTCTGGGCCAAACTTGCACAATTCACCCTGCACTCCCGGCAGTAGTACTTTTAATAGGTGAGCCACTGGGGTGATGGAGGATTACAGGCTATCGAATATGTTTAATTCAAACTGTTCCATCAGAACAACATACACCACTCTGTTGTATGGAGTAAATTCATTCACTTCAGAAAATTCCCATTAAAATTGCATTATTCTACATAATAAATTAATGGGTTCCTTTAGGTTTTAGAACACATCTCAGGCAGTAATCAATTGCATATTAAAATAAGTAAAAAGAAGCTGGCCGCCTTGCCTCCCTGGCAGTTCAGAATTTGAAGTAAGGCATGAGAATGCTAAATTTCGACAGAAGTTAATGTTACTTTTCTTAAACATTGCATGGGTCATTCTACAATAAATGATTTCCCAAATAATTCCTCATTACACCTTACTTCCTTTCCAGTTACATTGTAGAAAGGCATATTTGTAATAAATAAACAAACAATTTTAGATTTTATTAAATCAAATTTAAAAAAAAAAAATAGCAGAATTTCTGTGATGGGTGGAACTAATTTCATGATGGTGGCGTTTTTTTTTTTTTTTTTTTTTTTAATAGAATGGCTCATAACTGGAATGGGACCTAGTAATGAAGTATTAATGGCTTCTCACCTTGACGTGTCAGTTCTGCCACTGGCTTCACCCTCGCTTTGACCCCTCAAAAAACAATCACAATCAAGGGTCAGTATCAGTGCAGTTACAATCTACAGATTAATGGGATTCAATAAAACCTAACAAGCTACAATATTAAACAGCAAACATACATTTTTCAGAATCACTAATGATATATATATATATATATTTTCTTTTAAACATCAACTATAACTCAAATTCATGGGTTAAATGCATTACTGAATTTGATTTCTAATCTGATTTACATTTATAACCAGAAAGGGGGAAGTTAATGTACAGGCTTCTATATTTGAAGTACTCACATTTAT
Source organism: Acipenser oxyrinchus oxyrinchus (assembly GCA_030684275.1). Classification (NCBI taxonomy): domain Eukaryota; kingdom Metazoa; phylum Chordata; class Actinopteri; order Acipenseriformes; family Acipenseridae; genus Acipenser; species Acipenser oxyrinchus. The sequence goes on from CM060251.1 coordinate 15,904,787, forward strand.
AAAAAAACAAAAAACCAAAAACAAACAAACACAAAAAGACATGAAACATTACATAAAATTAAAAAAGCAATGTGGCAAGTAGAACAAAGGCAATGGTATTTACACAACTAACATCATCATACCACAAGGTCTGTTAAGAGAGATTTTGTTTTTTGGAGAATTTTGCACAACCTTGATCCTAAACTTACTGTACAAATCTCAATCTAAATACAACACAGCAAGCTTTCTGAACAAAATAACATTGCTTCCAGCACAAGATTCAAGCATCACTTTCCTGCACCAGAAGGTGGGACTACATTGTCATTTTGCAAGGAATGCGGTTCACTGTAAACAAAATTACTGTCAAGCGTTGTCAAAAACACTTCTTACACTGAAAGGCACTTTTTGAAAATCATACTATACAAAAGGTATCTTCTACACCTCTACATAGATGGTTTACTGTATATTCCAGATGTATTCTTGTGCTTCTGATTAATTGAAGGCAAAAAGGGATGCAAGATGTGTGTGTTTCTATGCTAGTAGTGAAGTGTTCAACATACTGTTGGTCTGTGCTGTAAATGTTGTATTTTAAAGCATTTCAGGTCATGACATGTCAACTGATACTACAACTACAGCAAAATATTACAACTATGGAAGACTACAAAATATTGCTTTCTGAGGATGATTGCATGGTGGAAAATATAAATGCATGTGGCTTCCAATGTCAATTTTTGTTCCTTTTCACCAATTTTCCATTGATGCAATTGAGCACCTCATCATCCTGAACTGCAGGGATCACAGACAGACCGCTAACGCATGTATTAAAATTACATGTACTTATCAAAGTATCAATGTAAATGTATGTGGCTTCCAATGTCAATGCTGATGCATGTATTAAATTACATGTACGTACCTAAGAAGGTCTAACACACAGAAAAAAAAAAACCCTTAAGAGGCAGTGAAACCCTTTGTGGTAACTTTCATGGAGTCTTTGACTATTCCAACTACAATATCCAAAATAAAAATAGAAATAAAACATAACATAACCAACCAACTGCTTAGTTCTGCTTAGTATTTTAAGATGGTTAAGACACCATGGATATCAGCCTACAGATATATGCTAACAAACCCCACACTTCTCCTGAAAAGGTGTAAAATATATTCCCATTCCTACAGAAATTAACTGTTGGGAGCCATGGAATGCATTAAAAATAAAAAAAAAATAAAAACAGGTCAACAGTCATTAAACCTAATGAATCTTTAAGAAGTTAAAAGAACAACAACAGGGTAAATACAAATGGTTGCTTAAGCTATTTTACACAATTGTGATCCATTTCCATTAATGAAAACGACCTTTGCTGCTTGAAGTAGGTTAAACCCATTGAGAATATAACACCTGTTTTTATAACATGACTGTATTTGTGATTTATTCAAATGTAATCTTTTTAGGATCTAAAATTCAATATAACACCTGTTTTTATAACATGACTGTATTTGTGATTTATTCAAATGTAATCTTTTTAGGATCTAAAATTCCTCCAAAGGCACCTGTGCTGTTTGGTTCTTGACAGTATACAAATGACTTAAATCTCCTTTACATGTTGATAAAAACAAAGACAGAAAGACAAGTAATGATACAGAATGGTTATTAAGATACTACAGAGCATTCAGTGACCATCTACTAACCGTGCAGATCGGGGAGGGGGGCACACTGGATATAGTCAAACAAAACCAGGGGGTTTGGGAAAGTTTAGTGCATTCCATTCATTTTGGGAAAGTGGAAGCAAACAGACAATATTTGCTCCTACCTTCTGGAGAACCTGAGAGACCTAGTTCTACAACAAAAAAACATTAACAAAAATAAATAATTATCTATCTATCTATCTATCTATCTATCTATCTATCTATCTATCTATCTATCTATCTATCTATCTATCTATCTATCTATCTATCTATCTATCTATCTATCTATCTATCTATCTATCTATCTATCTATCTATCTATCTATCTATCTATCTATCTATCTATCTATCTATCTATCTATCTATCTATCTATGGAAACAATAATAGTAATAATAATAATAATAATAGGTTCCAGTTATTGTGTTGCAGTTTAAGTTGTTACAAAGTGGGGAGATGGTACTTTGTTCAAAAACTGAAATTGTCAATATAATGTGTACATATTATTTTTGAACTTTATAACGCTCAAGTAAAACTTACTGAAGAAAGTTTTACCTGTCAAAAAAATTGCTTATGTTTTACCTGGACACTAAAATTAAATCAGGCATTGTATATGTAGGGCCCTATGAAATCCGTGTTACAGAGAACACTGACAAAATCACAGAATTCAGAGAAAAAAAACAACTAATTAGGCACCCAAGGACATTACCACAAAATCAGCTTAAACAAACAAAATATATATATCCCCAGTTTTCTCCCCAATTTAGAATCGGCAACTGTGTTATTAATCCCGCTTCACCGCTGCAACCCCCCACTGATTCGGGAAACGGAAGCTGAAACACGTGTCCTCTGAAACGTGCTCCTGCCAATCCGTCATTTTTCGCACTGCGGATCCATAGTGAAGCCACCAGACCTATAATGCCGGAGGACAACACAGATCTGAATGGCTCCACTGCAGACCCGCAGGCGCCGTATCAGCCACAGCGGTCGCTGGTGTGCGGTGAACCGTGGATTAGCCTGCCGACCTAAGCCCTCTCTACCCAGGTGGCGCCGCCATTGTGCGCCACTCCCTGGGAACCCCGGTCATGGTCGGCAATGACATAGCCTGGATTCGAACCTGTGCTCTCCAGGCTATAGGCGCATCCTGCACTCCATGCAGAGCACATTTGCTGGATGCGCCACTTGGGTGCCCCATATGTATATATTTTAAAAATTACATTGAAATAGCACGTTTGTATGACAAGAAACACACGTCATGGAAACGCATGAAAAACTCTTTTTGCACCTCTCAGCCACCATACACGACCGTGATTTTAACTGTAAAAAAGCGCTGCCTCTCGTGCCACTTCACTTGCTAGCTACCGTTATCGCTTGGGGGGGAAAATGACTACCTATAAGTTATTCTGAGCAGATAGTACTGTAATGACTACTGGAGAATGTAGTGTCTAGTTGCTGCATTTTTTCTCTAAAGTTCTCAGGGAGATATTACCAAGTGCCTTTTTATTAAATTAGAATAAATCAAAATATTTAGGCATTCATTATCAATGAAAACATTAAATCTATTTTGAAATGTTAGTCCAGCTTTTGTTGAAAAGAAAAACTACTAAAAAAAGCCTACATTTTGATTTTTCTTTAATTTACAATGTTCCTAGTTTGTTTCTATTACATTGTGCCAATTTGTACCCTTTTTCTGAAAGCATTTTGATTAAAACTGTTTAGAAATGTGTTTTTTTTCTCATAGGCCCTGGGATGACAGTGCAGAGGGACTGAACACCTCCTCTCTTCTGAAGGGGACAGGTTCATTCAGGTCACACTGAAACATGTGGTGCTGTACTACTTCAAAGTAGATGCATGTGGAAAAACTAGTCTTCGAGACGGCAACATTTGCAACCAACCCTCCTCCACCAGAACTCATATTCATAAATAGAGGAAAAGCAAAACAACAATTTGTAGCATAAATAGCCTCTGTAAATTAAAAACACAGGCACCTGCAAAATCCCAGTACAAGGAAAATATGCCCTGCCATTCGTTATGATCTTTTAAATTACTTATTTATAGTACACCCCACCTTATTCCTGTTAACCGCATTTATTTTATTTTATTTTTTTAATGAAAATGGCCATATTTGATGTTCCTGTGTTCCTCAATCTGAATGTGCAAAGGACAGGAAAGTACTGGATTTGTTCATCAAATCAAAACAACTAACCTGCGTCCAAACTTGGAAGTGATCTTGCCGATGATGCCGGTGGAGGTGCCCCTCCGGGCCTGGGACAGTTCGGCTGTGTCGTGGGACAGAGGGCGAGGCGGGGGCCCGTTGTAGGTGGCATTGCGGCGGTCGCGGAGCTGGGCCCCGTGGAAAGTGCTTCGCTGGAGCTGCCGCTGGGAATCGGGTCCGTCCGGAGTGGTGCTGCTAATGCTGTGGGCAGATGGAGAAGCGGCAGGGGCCCGAGGAGTTGCAGTGCTGGAGCAGAAACAACAAACAGGATTAAATGAAACGCCACAGTTGGCAGTATCCGGTGGATGTTTTTATTTTTGTTGTAGAAACTGTCGGTTTTTAATATAACTCTTCACACTGCAAAAAAAAAACAAAAAAAACCTTAAACTATTTACACAAAACACTATTTAAATAATTCATCTTTGGGTTCTATTTAAATCTGTTGTTCATATCAACAGGGACAGAAATTATATTGAGAAGCGTATTTAAAAAGGTGGAGATGGCTGGAAGGTGTCAGACAAATCCATTTAGTTGGCCTGGCTTACAGTACAAACGTTTATTTGTCTTGGGTTCCATGCATTTTAATGTTGGCAACTGTAGGAAGCATTGATCAAAAATGCACTCCTCCCTAAAAAGTCATGCATTAATTTCCCTTACTATGGGAATGAGGTTCATCCGACCCCTTCTCCTCCTTGGATCCCAATTAGATTATTATGCTACAGGTATGAAATGTAAATCACAACATACTGCAATTAATTTAGATTACACTGGATGCAAAAAAAAGCTGTTCTGATTAGAATTTGATCACTCCCATGAAGTTAGTGGAAATGTAAAGCTATCAATTTGTTTGTTTTTGTTTTGTTATGATCGCTAGCAGCTGTTGCTCCGTCTGGCAGTGTGCACATGTCATGCCAAGACTGTGCAGAATAACTGGGGGCACACCTCTCCTGTGCAACTCAAACAGAGCAACACAAAACAAAATGAAAACTAAGGACTGTAAACAGGCAAATCCTTAAAAAAAAAAAAAAAAAAAAAAAAAGAGTAATTGTTTTCAATAATTATTTTAACTTCACCAAATTGGAGTTTTTATTGCAAGGTAAATCTATAACTAAGTCAAGTAGATACTAGTTTTATTTTTGAAGTTTTATTGCAAACAGTATTTCAGACTACAACTATGTGTTTTTACTTCCTGTCCAAACAGGTTCAACTTTTGCAATTTCTGAAGCAGCTTTTGGGCATTCATTTTTTTAATCGACTTTTTAAAATCGATTAAAATAGCCAAAATCAGATAATAGCCAAAATGCTTTTCTATTTTCTACTGTTACCTCCAAATTGCGGACTATTACGGCTGTTCATCACTCATGAAATGATCAGCAGGACCAGAATCCTTACCTTGGTCTGTAGGCCTCCGTGCCATCCTCGATGGGAGGCAGCGTGACTTTGATGGGGTGCCCGGAGGCAGACATGGACTTGACGTGGCGCGGCCGGGTAGAGGGCACGGCGGATGCTGCTGCACCAGTACTGCTTGCACAAGCGGACATTTCAGTTAGGCTTTTGGAAGCAATCAAAAGGAAAACAAACAAAACAAAAAACGAGCCAAAAAAGTAACAAAAAAACATAAAGAACACTGTTAGTGGACAAAGTGTCTTTTTATAAGAAAACATCTAACACTTTAGAGCACCTAATATTACCAGCTGGGTGCGGCTGTACAATTTTTACTTTGAGTTGGCTAATGCCACATGCAAGTAAAATTAAAATCTGATAGTTTTGGCCTTTGCACTGTATAGCCCTTAAACTGTAATGTGAAAGAGTTTGCTATTGATGATTAAAATATAGCTCAAGGCTGACTTTGGATGCCAAAAGTTTAATCTTATAGTGTTTCTCAGTGCAGGTGTGTTTTGGCTGTCATGCCATATTTGTTCAAATTCCCCTGCCAACTGGAAAGATGGCTTGGTGCAGCTGTGTGTTTAACCACAGCCATGAGCCACCAATTGTATTTTATTTCAAGTTCTTGTCTTATATCCTTTGTTCCCCTCTAACCCATCTGAGAACTGTCTTAAACCTCAAGTAATGTTTAAGCTTGATGGCATAAAACTGTGAGGCACCTTTGAGAAAGATGTTAAAATTCTTGACGGTAATACCTGCTGTCTTTCCCATTTGGTAAAGCAGAGTATCTGTCGGTGCTGGATCGCTCGCACACGTAAGTGTTTCTTCTGGTCATCCCTCCTCCAGGAAGCACATTGTTCTGTTTTTTATTGAGGGATTGAAATAAATTAGTCTTGCTCTGTGTAGACAACTCCTTCCTCTCAAAACACATTGACAATAAGATCTGTAGCGCTTCCCACGCATGTGAAAGCCACATTCAGGAACAACTAGATACACTTCCTTAAATCAGTGTTTAACACGTCTTGGGCTGCCCTTTGCAACTCATTTTGGAGGAACGTAGAGCTTGAGAAAGGTGCTGAAATAGAGGTCCATGTAAGCCTCCCTGCTCTATCTTGCCTTGTGTCATAACCCTGCCCTTATTGGGTGCGAGGGCAGGTTGGTTTCTTGCTTTTTCCAACCGCCTTTGAGCTCTGTGATACATCAAGCAAAAGTGCAAAATTCACATTTTATTTGTAGATTTTTTACATCTACATTACAATACTATAAAATATATTAAAACTGTAAAACTGTTAAATTATTTCACTCCCCTTTATTAAAAGACAGCTATCACTTACAGCAGTGGCGGTGGTACACTTCTTCCGGTCCGGACCGACCAGTGGACTTGCAGGCATATCCCCTTTGGAGCTTGCAGTCGTGGTGCCGAGCTTGCGGGAAGTGTCCCATTCTTCTTTCTGGTCACTCTCCACGCTGTTTGCTTGAGCTCGTTTAGTGTACGACACGGCCGGAGGAATGGTTGGGCCAGCTGTTTAAAAACATGTCATCAGAGCACTTTCTTTTCAATATTTAACAATGCAAAAAAAGATTTGTGTAAGCTTGGCAATTTATTTTAAAATGCAAGGGGGTGAAGCATAAATTACATTTAAAAAGAAGTCTTCAAGGAATTCATTCTATAAACTATCTGAATCTTGTTCTTTTCTGGTAACCCTCTACATTCAGTAGCATCCATGATGTGGATGTCTGTGGAAGTAAACTTGAACATTATACTGTATAAAACACACTGCACCAGCACATTCTGATTCATATGACATCCTATTCCAAGCCCTTACACTTGGTTAAAATGATTTGTTTGCTCAGCTTTTTACAACACTGTGTTAAAGGTACCTCTCTCGTGAAGCTCAAAACAATAAAAAGTATCAAGGCAGCACAGTGCTTAAAATATGCCCACAACACATTGTCCAGTTATCATATACCAGTTAGCAACCCCATCCACATGCACAGAACTACTGCTGTCAAAGCGCCTGCACACCACAGGGAGACATCAAACCACCACAACATGGATGCAGAGTTAGCTGGATCAGCAGGGCTTACTAGGGCACTGCACACTCAAGTGTTGAAATTGTGCTTGTTACTTTACTTGGTTGAATGTCATCCCCACCATGATCACTAAACCGCCGTTGCTTCTGATTGGCTGAAATGCTGCGCTGGACCTTTGAGTGCGCTGGGGACTGTGTGGAGCTGTTGTTGAGGTCACTGCTGGGCCGTGACCTATGACACAGGTTGCTGCTGGATACAGACTCACTTCCTTCAAACTAAAAGGGCAGAAGAAAAGAAACCAAATCCTTCATCTCCAACTTCTAATTTTTGTGGCTCAAGAAAAGGAGCAACTGGCATTTAACACCCTCATAGTACTCTGGAGGTACCAAATCGAGTCCAAGACCACAATTTAGAAGTACAAATCCTGTCGCCCCCCCATTGTTAAAATCCCGACAACTTTTTACACTTATAACTTTAGTCTTTTTCAAAGCTCTTATCAAAATGTCCGCTCTAGTGCACTGATAGTGTAAGGATTATTGCCCACATTGTCAAACAAGTAACACAGCAATAACGATCCAGGATGTGGTACAGAAAAGAAAAGCCAGAACACTTGTTATGCTTTTTATTTTTTATAAATTGCTATTCCTGCAGTGATTTAACAGATCTCAAACCCCAGTGCACTAGAGTGGGCATTTGAAAAGAGCTTGACAGACTTTAAAGTTTTAAGTCAGGATGTGAACATTGAAAAGAAAAATTACAGGTATGTTATTTAAACAGTTGTAACAACACTTGGGGACGTATAACACTATATTTTTCGGAACCCAGCTGGTTACTCTAAGACATTTCAATGAGTTGTGAGACAACTACTTCGGCACAGCACAGTTGGGCCGGGGAACTGGCTTAAATTGAATACAGTAACAAATCACTGGAAAATGAAAGTAAGCTAAACAAAAAAAAAAACAACACAGGTCAGGAAACTCTGCAATTCAGCTTAAACTTGAATCTACCTCAACTGCATGATGATTGCAGATTGTTAACACTGTGAAAGACTTCTAGTTGAGAGGTTTGTCAAACAATTTTACTGAGCTTCTTTCACTATTCCTACAGGTTCTGCCACCAAGTGTTTTATCGCTATGGATGTACTGCTATCCATCGCACTCTTGTGTGGAATGGTGCGCAGGTGTGGGCGTTTGCCTGTTAATAGATGCATTTAAAAGCTGCAAGTGCAGCGGTTTTGTGTGAGTGCGTGTGTGAGCAAACTCAGTATAGGACAGCAATCCAGCCTGTCTGCAACTCCCCTTAATGTACATTAAGAAAAAAAATCACTCCCTCAGTTGCATCTGCTGTGACTGAATCCTGAGTTTTATCAACCTCAATCTGAGCCTGCAGGGGTCTCCCTGTTTGAGATCAATATCTTTCTGTGTGTATAGATGTGTGCATTTCATATATTTCTATATTTTATTTATATTCTGTACTTAATTTCTGTATGAAGCACATTGGATAAGGTACATAATGTAATTAACTTGCCTCAGGAGGTTTTCTGCCTAGTAGAAGGTAAGTGGCCATTACTTCATCATACTTCTGACCAATTAAAGACTCTGTAATTTCATCTCTTGAGAACCCCATAGTCACCATTAAATCTGTATCCATTAAAATAAAAAGAAGGAAAGAATATTAAAATCAACACAATACAAACTCAAATCTCAGTGTACCAGAACACAATTCATTTTTAAGCTACATTACACGTCTGCTGGAACACTACCTTGATATTCAGCTAGCATACATTAGGGTCCAATAGAAAGTGCTCTCCTCACAAACAAACTATAGTTAAGATTCAAAGGCAACGTTGCTATACAAGGGATTTTTGTGAAATGTATCTGCTGGTTTGCAAACTGGGAACAGTGAAAACAATCTGAGAAGTCTCCAGGTACGAGGCATTTGGCTTTTACTGTAGAAAAAAGTAGTGCACTTAAATAAGACAGACAGCTGTAAAATTACATTACAGGGGTAATCTGAACTGTTCTTGGCACAGGGCGATTACTGAACACAATAGTTGCTTTCAAGCTTTAAGTATTATGTGCCCTTCATTTTAACACCTACAGATCTTCCTGGCTTAACTTGTGTATGTTATACCTCCTCTTACAATTTCTAGTAGTTTAATATCAATTCCCTAAAAGTCTAAGCTGCACTCAGGCATTTAATTAAATTATACAGCATGCACTGTATAGACATCCAGCTTGCAGAGTAAATGTGGAGCCCTGTTTAAGAAAACAATAGTTCATCAGTTCATCTTATTCATCAGTTTTTACTGTTTCATTCCCCTAGATGGTATTTTGTTAGTGATTCTGTAACAAGCAATACAATGTCTCAGTTCTAATGACAGTTTAGTTTACTACTAATTGCTGTACACTTTTAAAAATAGCAAGTAATAACAGCTTGGCAATTCTGTAAGAATGAATGACTGACTGAACAATTTAAAGTGCTGCCATATTGATGGTTACCACTACACATAACATTAACTGAGTCTGACCTATCCTCTTAGTGTCACCGAAGTCTGGCTCTGGTTCAGTATGCGGTTTTAACTCCTCCTCTTCGTGACCAACATTCATCCACCGGTCCTTCATGATTTGCTAAGAGAAAAGAAAACATGTTCATTTAGGTCACATTTCTAGTTCAGGGAACCAGGGTTATTATAAATTTCCTAACGTTCCCTTTCAAGTATGAAACATAACCATTACCGAATTCGTGAGTGTACCAAAGCTGTCGCAAGGGCAAGATTGCAGACGACTGGAATGTTACAAGGCTGAGCCGAAGGCTGCCCTGTGCATTACCATTCAGAACCCCAGTAACAAGTAGCTAGGGTGAACAAATTGCGGGAGAGATTCACTTCTACACCTGTGTTATTAGGGTCGACTGGGAAGCCGCCCTTAACACTAGTAAAGGTATGGGGAGTAGCCCACAGTGCTGCATTGAAAATGTCTTTGACAGATGCACCTTTTAATAAAGCCCATGAAGTTCCATGTCCCTAGTGAAATAGGCAGTGAGTTTTTCTGGAGGGGGCAAGTTGGCCAACTCATAGGCAGTCCTGACCCTGTCTGCTATCCACTTGGACAGCCGCTGCTTAGACAGGGCTTGACCATGGGACTTTGCCCCATTGCAGACAAATAATATTTTGGACTGCCTCCAACCTTCATCCTGTCAGCATAGCACACCAGGGCCCGCACTGGGCAGAGCATATGGAGCTGTCACTCTCCGTCAGACTGGAAAGGAGGTGGATGGAAAGCCTCCAATTCCACAGACTGGTTGACATGGAATGCTTGATTGTCTTCAGCAAAAAGGAAGGATTGGTACAGAGTGTGACCTTTGTCCTCGCCTCTGTTAAAATTAAGCAATCTTTCGCCATCGAGAATGCCTGCTTATCACTCACTCTGCGGAGGTGATAGCGAGCAAGAAAGCCACTTTAAATAAGAATTTCATCTCCGTTGGACACAGGGGCTCAAATGGAGGTTTCATGAGTGCATTAAGCACCACGTTTAGCCTCCAGCGAGGAACAATGTTCTTCATAAGCGGCCAAAGCCACTGAGCCCCTTAATGTAGAGGGTCCTGCAAAAATTGTAGCATTATTGCCATGGGAGAAGTTGTGGGGTCGATCCCACGAGGCAGACACCACGTATAAAAGACGTCCCACTTGTACCCATACTGGGAATGCGTGGACGCTGCATTTTGTAGAGTGTCAACAACCCTATTGAACAGACCTTGCAGCTCAAATGCAGTCGTTCCGGGGCCAGACCCACAGTTGCAGGCTCGATGGGTCGGGATGCCATAAGGTCCCCCGTGCCTGACTTAGCAGGTTGCGGCGCATCAGCAGTCTCCAGGGCTGGCTGCTCAGGATTGAAAACCAGTCGCCTGTGTCAATATATTGCTCCAGTAAAAAACGAAATGTATAAATGGGTAATTGTATGTAACAATTGTATGTTGCCCTGGATAAGGGTGTCTGCTAATAAATAAATAATAATAAGGGTCTCAGGAGCTGCTGCCATCAGGCCCAAGGCAGGAACAGCACCAGCTGTGCTTGTCCTCAATAGGCAGACTGGCCTTGCATGTCTGACAGGGATAGAACCTGGAGCAAGCAATGCAGTGTACAGTATATAGTTCCTGCCTCAATCAGCTTACAGTTATTGACAGGGCAGGTCAGGTAGCGGGCTGGAACCGGGTCGGTACCTGGAAGGTACTGGATTGGTTCGGTACCGGTTTTGTGTATTTAACACTGGGTCGGTACTGGTTCAGGATCGGTTTAGTTACTGGTTCAGAACCTGGTCAACACCAGGCCAGTTCGGTGGCTTTGGCAATGGGTCGGTACCAGTTCGGTGACTTTAGCACCGGGTTGGTACATGTACGGTACCGGGTTGGAACCGGGTCAGTACCAGTACAGTTCGTGACTTTAGCACCGGGTCGGTACAAGAAAATCAACAAAAAAACGTAATTAAACAATTATATAAATAATATAAAACATCTCGTATGGTGCTAAACAGCAAACACGAGAAATAAAATAAGCTCCAGCCAGAGCCATGCAGCCTGTTGCTGGATCCCTGGGTAGGAGCGACGAGAGCCACTGGCTTCATGCAGGGCACAAGACAGCAGTGGGACATAACTAGGCTGAAGTTCACACATATACGTGTAATTAGTTAAAAACCATTACAGCAATTAGTTAAAATATCACATAATTTGTGTAAAACATCAAACATTTGAAATATATACAGATAGAAGCAACAATGTACTTACCTGAACAAGGCTCTCCGATCAGGTCAGTCTTGAAAAGAAAAATGGCGCAGAGCGCCATGAAGCAGTCCTTTGTGCCCTTGGGGGGCGGGGCCACGACTGTGTCACAGGCTCAAAGAACAGCTTTGGTATACAACTTTCAGGATTCGGGTCTTTAAATACCCATCCGGTAATGGTTACATTTTGTACTTTAAAGGGAAAGCATACATACCTTTAACATGCAATAAAAAGATACAATAGAAATAAAAGTTGACCTCAGCATTGCGTCATGATCACTAAAGGAATTTTATACTTACTTCCAGACTGCCTCGTTTCACTGGGTTTAGTACTAGGAGTTTTTTTAGCAGGTTTTCACAGTCTGTGGACATGTAGAAAGGAATACGGTACTTCCCTCGTAACACCCTTTCCCTCAGTTCCTACAAAGAATAAGACATTTACTGTAATCAACAGATTTTCAAGTGACTTACAACAGTTCTCAAAAATCCAAACCAATTTTTTATTTTTTTTTATTGCCTGTGATGGTTATATTTTCCAAATGACCAAACAAGTTAATGGCAAATGTTTGTGAAGATGGAAGGGAGAAAGAAAAATAAAACAAAAACTGCAAATTAAATGCTGCTAAATCCACAATACTCTGCCAGGTCACATAGGAAGATAGATTAGCTGTCCTTAAAGAGTAAGTAGCGGGGTTCTGAAAAATATAGCGTTAGACATCCCCAGCTGTTTCAATAACATACCTGTAATTTTTCTTTTCATTGTTAACATCCTGACAACTTTTTACACTTATAACTTTAAACTCTGTTTCAAAGCTCTTTTCAAAAGATTAGTGCACTGGGGTTTGAGATTTGTCCACTAAAATTATTGCAGGAAGGGTGATTAAAAAAAAAAAAAAGTTTAAATTTCTAAGTCTGTGTGTGTATATATAATGTGAACATAATTAATAAAAACTAGATTTTAAAATTTCACTTGTCAGTTTTTCGCTAGCACAGTAGAAACCCGATCATCCGAACACCTTGGGGGGGATATAGAAATAGTTTGTATGAATGAACATTTGGATGAGTGCAAGTTTACAAATAAACAGCAATACATGTACATATACTGTACTCACAATGTTTATTTAAACATTAGCATTCTTCTCATAGCCCCAAACACTGTTTCCTTAGTGTTACACTGAAGCATTTTCTGACGGAATGGTTCTACCTCTGTTGTATTTCCCCTGCTAAGCAAAGTTGCCCGATGCCGTGTCTTAAAAATGTGTACAGCCATCCATCACTAGTTTTAAAATGTGTCCTCTGGATGTAGTCATCTATGGAACAGCAATGCTTTCTCTTGAAGTGCTGCTGCTGAAATCGGAGTGCCCTTTTCCATTTCTTGCATGAACCACATGTACAAGCTTTTTTCTCAAGTTTTTGTTTTGCAGTTTGTGTCAGTAACTGTTGACTTTAGCAAGTTGAACAGCACGTTCAGCCTTTTCCAACTGTTTAATAATTTTTCAGCTGGAGTAAGTACTGTCCTTTTTCGTTTGTCAGCCATTTGAATTTGTCAGGGACACGCTTGCAGGGAGGTTAATAAGGTGCTTCGGATCAATGGGGTTCGAAGTAACAGGCTTCTACTGTATATGGAAAATTACAAAGCTGTATGTAATTCAGTATGTTAATGTAACATTATTCAGGTTTCATTTGACTTTATGAAGCAAAATTAGTTAATTCTATAGGGGATGCTAAACTTTTGCACCATAGCTGTATTATACACCACCCTGCACAGGAATATTCACTTGCCAAAGCTGATTGACGCTGATCCTCTTTTGAGCATTTCAGATGGGGCTTTCTGCCAGTCTGAGACTCCTGAATCTTGCTGAATATGGTACTCGAGAAAAATCTGCGCAGTCAGCACAAGGCTCCGTTCTATACTGTAGAGCCCCAAGCTGCCTTACCACTAACGTAATGATTAAAGACTAAACGCTTCTTACTGCAGACTTAATGACCCCGGGATCATCTCCATATTGTGTGAATAGCACCTCTGGGAAGAACACCAATACAAGTAGGATTAGTCTTTACCCATCAAAGACACTACTTACACCAAGGGTTAAAGCTTTAAAAGGTTCAGCTTTACAGCTTTTGTCCTGTCAGCGGTGTTTAGCAACACTGTAAAACGAGCCTGTTTGTGCTACATAATGGGTTTATATTGGGAACATCACCATTTGACCAGATCGCACTATGCATAAGCATGTAATGAGAATGTAACGTCTGTACTGCCATGCTATTCTACATATATGACATGGTCTAGAAAGCTGCCTTTTTTGTAACATGAGTAGCAGAGGGCTTTCAGAGACTCACCTTTAGGTTTTGGCCATCGAAAGGCAATGATCCGCTAACTAGTGTATACAGAATGACTCCCAGACTCCACACGTCCACCTCTGGTCCATCGTATTTCTTTCCTTGGAATAGTTCAGGGGCAGCGTAGGGCGGGCTCCCACAAAATGTGTCCAATTTGTTACCGATAGTAAATTCATTACTAAAACCAAAGTCAGCAATTTTAATATTCATATCAGCATCCAGCAACAGGTTTTCTGCCTAAAAAAAGTAAAGGCATTGAAAAGTTATGAGACACAAAATACCATTTAATTCAAAGAAATTCCCACAGTAATTGTCGACCAAATGTTTTTTATTTTTTATTTTAAGGAAACAAACAGCTTCTGTTAGTCCACTGTTACTAGGGGACTTGCGTTCATGTAAAATAATAAAATGCAGCTTACTAAATCAATGTATATTTAAAACAACAACTAAACTTAAATGCAAAGTCGAAGAACTATGCGAACTGACTCAATTTGAACTTTTGCACCCTCTAAAACTTGTACAAACATAAACATCGCACAAATTTGTGTAAATGACCTTACATCTGATGAATTTATTTAGTAAATGGCATCCCAAGCATGTCATTCATAAATATTAAACCTACTGTAAATGTAAAAATACTAAAACAGTGCTCTCCTGAAGACAGATGGGAGAAATATACAGGTTGGGGGAATCAAAAATCGAACTGAAGTTTCTTCTGCTTGCTCACCTTTAGATCCCTATGTACAATGCGCTTCTGATGGCAATACTGCACCGCAGAGACAATCTTGGGGAAAAAATAAATAATATATATATATATATATATATATATATATATATATATATATATATATATATATATTACAAGGTTGCTAGAGCATTAATATACAGTTAGAAATACCTGCACCACAAAACTTAGTCACCGAAATAAATGAAAGTAATAGAAACTGCACCCAATAGTATATGTATACATTGTTCTCAATTATTGGGACACTCCTGCTGGTTTGGCATATCCCATAATAATGCTGAAAAAAAGACAGCAAACAGGAATAATTATAATAAAAAATGCAACCAGTTCCTCACTGCAAAACATTTACAAGGATTCTAGAGAACAGGGTTGATAAAGTATTTCATCATGTTAAACACAATGCATTTGTACAAAAAAAAAAAAAAAATAGTAATATCCACATTCAATCCATTCTTTTTTGGTCTGCAATAACAACTTTTGCCACCAGGAGTCAGCAGTTAGTGGACAGTATTCATTTCAGGGTTTTAGCTGTTTGTAATGTACTGAATTAACAGAATTTCACTTATTGATTACTAATAGGTGTCAGATTAAATAGTCAATGAATGAAAACAGAATGCCATGACCTGCAGAACTATTTTCACAGAATTAAACATTACACAGCCTGAAAATGATTTAAAAAAAGGCACAAGAACATGGCAAAAGAGTAGCGCCAGAATGTCACTATGTCAACATGACACAACGTTCTCCTTCTATCAAGGGATGATTCACATTGTTCGCTACACAATCACAAGTTATGTAACGTTCATTTAATGTGTTTATGAGCAACATTATTGTAAAAACACATGTCACAGCTACTGCTGATGGGCGTGCTTCACAATCCTGCAATTGTTATGCAGTCAGGTTCTCAATGACAGATGGAATCATATATCCGCTGTTAGCACTGAATTTCTGTACAATAAAAAAACTTGCTTGGGCTAGTTCTGAAACAAGTGTGGTCATGTGTTAGGTACAGCACCAGATCTGGTAGTGTTGAGAAAGAATCCCCAGAAATAAAAGTACAAGTATAATCACTTGTCTTTGGGACAGCTGCCACAAAACAAGATGTACTGGTAATCTGATGATCACAGGTTAACAGTTCAGAAGAATCTTCAGCAGTTCCCCATCCGTTGCTGTTAAGCACATTTAGTGTCATCACTGTCCAAGCTAGTGCACTGCTTCGATTGTACAGCATGTATTGGTGCTGGGAGCAGTGTTTTTTTGGGGTTTTTTTTTTGGTGGGAGTGCAGGTGGGTAGGACAAAACGGTACTTACCTGCCGAAACTTTGCCCTTGCCTCCTTCTCTTTCATCCTCCCATGTGCAACTAAGTAGTCAAATACCTCGCCTGCATTATAAAACAGATATGGATTTAACATTGAGGTTTAACAAACATTTTACTGGCGCTAACACTGTTTATATTGCTTATTTCAAACTCACCCAGCATGGTATTCCATTATTAAATAAAGTGTCTTCTCTGTTTCAATTACTTCAAATAATTTAACTGTGGGGAGAAAAAAAAAAAATTCAATTTTCACTTAACAGTTCACATCTTCAAAAACAAGTTATTACCCCCCTGGACTCATTTAATTCAACATTTCTTCTGTTACTGCTCATACAAGTCCGATGAGGTTCATGCCAAGTCACACACAGTATTAGCAGCTAAAATAGACACTTTCCTTTTGACCTCCATCTCAATCCAGCTCTGAACAGCACTAGGTTTCTCATAAGCAGAGACTGGCAAAAGTGTCACATTGTGCACAATTATTTAGTCACTTTTTAATGCAGAATACTTTTATAAAACATAAAAAATAATTTCACGTGTGACCAGAGCCAGACTTGAAGCTAGTGTTCCTTAAATAACAAATGGCTAGTTCACTGCAGTGCAAGAACTATACTAGCCCCTTCTGTGCCAAAAACTGCAAAACCTTATACTGTACATATATGTTTTGGCACAATACTGTAGCAGTTCTATAATTGAGTGAATGTGATGCAGTTATCGTGTTAAAAAGCAGCTGGCACATTTTTGTTAAAGCATCTTTCTCTTTGACATAAAAACAAAGGGGTGAGGGGCTGTACTCCTAGTAGCGTGAATCAGTGTAAATAAATCGTTCCTGCAATTCAACCACGTTTTGTTGAACAAATGAACAATGAAGGAAGAGGGTTATTATTTTTTTCACCCATCAGTCAACTGTCTCTCAGAAAGAGAGGAATATTGTTAAGGACAACAGTGATGATTATATATATTTTTTAAACTATCAAATTCAATGCACAACCTGCTATTTATCTCCTGGCACAATCTAAGCCTATGCAGTCAGGCCCTTATTATGTGTTAACAAGCTGTCAGGGCGCAAGAGGAAGACAAAGATGAATAGTTTCCTTCACAAGGGCTTCAATGAGCTCAAACCACTAGCACTGGGGAACCTGAAAGTAATATTACAAATCAGAGATGGGACAATGGAGGCATGCTGACAGCATTAGCGACGGAATATGGTTCAATCCTACCTATATTCGGGTGATTCAAGATCTTCATTATCCTTACTTCTCGGAAGAGCTGTTGAAAGAGGGAGAGAAAGAAAGTGAAAAATAACTAAAACTTTCAAGTCTGTGTGTTGGTATAGAAGAATATGCTAAGATTAAGGTTCCAGCTATCTGACCCTCCTATTCAAGTCTCAGACAGGGTATTGTGCTTAACTACTGCTTAAGGTCAAGGAACATACTGTTTCATGATATGCAGATCACAATACTTGTGATGGTCCTGGTGGGGTACTACTTTATGATGTTTAAGAAGATAAAATTATCATTAACCCTTAGCGATCCATTTATTCAGCGCGTCTCAGGCACGTCAGGTCCAATTTATTTTCACACATGCAATTTATTTTAGACGCGCTGTTTAAAAGTTTTTTTTTTTCACATGTAAAACATGTTTAAAAAGCACTGCATATCAACAGGACACTCAGTACTGCATCTCCAGCCCCACCCCAACCCTCGTTCGCTGTTTTTTTCACATACCTCGACAGTAGTGCATACAGATAAATCATCTTCTGATCACTCGTTTTATCACCAAACTCCTCAATAATGCGATCCAAGTCATTATTTTATTACTATAACATCTAAAAAAAGCTCTGCAAATGTCTGTGATTTTCTTTGAGCGCTGGATACGGAAGCAGCTATCTTGTTTGTTTATGTCTGTGTTATCTCTGTGGTGCTGGGGCTGTATCTGTATTCATGAGATACGCCCCTTTTTTTTCAGCTTCTCTCGGCTACTATCGATCTCACTTGGCCATTGAATGGTTTTCTCTGCTTTTTCCAGAGAAAAAACAACTGTTTTTTGTGTCTTTTTGATGATGCCGGACAGGGTCCGACATTGGACCGGAAAGGGAAAATTGCGATGTCGGACCAGGTATTTTGAGTAATGGCCCTACTCTTGTTGTAGGAAGTCTCCTTTTGTCCTTAACCAGTCCATTAGTGTTTTGATGATGCCTGTTACTGCAGGATGAAGTTGAAATTGTATTTTATAACCGTATTGTATGATATACAAGGACCCAGGGATCGGCTGTTTTGCCAGCTTGTTAGAAAATGAGAAACCCTCCCCCCTACTGGCAGAGACAAGGGAGGGAATAGGCACTGGATGGTAAGAAGTGTCAGGAAGAAGTAGAGGGCTTACCTCCTTCTCCGAAATGGCCACATGAGGGACGGTAGGGCCTGGTCCTTGACCACGTTGAAAACATGATTGTCTCCCAAATGAGGAATGTTGTGGCTGATGTTTAAAAGAACATCTGTATCGAAAGAGCCTCTCCTAAATGGTGCGCCTCTCATTGCTGTTGCACAGGACTGAATAGCCTGTCTCGCCTCCTTCATCTGGGGCACAGTGCCAAAGAGCAAGTCCCCCTGAAAGGGTAGCTCCAGTATCTTGGTCTGTGTATCTGGAGTTAGTGTCGATGTCTTCATCTGGATACACCTCCGAGCAGCCACCGCACTTGCCACAGTCCTGGCGTTGGTGTCAATAGCATCATAGCCAGCCTGAAGTTGTAAACTAGATACATTCTTGCCTTCCTTCGCTAACTGCATGGCCAGTTCAATATTCTCTGGGGTAGGTGTCTGCAGGGCAGCAGATAACTGACACCATATCCTGTGTTGGTATTTTGCAGCATACACTTGGTAATTGCCGACTCCCATACCACATGTTGAAGCCGTGTAGCCCCATCTCAGGAAGGTGTCCACCTTGTCTGCACGATCAGATGCTGCAGTCCTGGAAGATGTAGCCGCCCTAGGTGTAGCTAGGATGGTATCTAGCATAGGTGGTCTGAACAGATGGACTTTATGTCCAGCTGGTACTCAGTAGAATTGATCTTTTTGTAACCCTCGAGGAGGATGCAGCGTGGAGTCTATCAGATCGCTGAGGCACTGGTGACATAGCTCTTCCCTTCTGTGTAGGAGTATCTGACGTGTCGATACACATTTAGACAGAAATCCCTACTGCAAGACGGGGATAGTGGAGAACCACACAACATACAACAGAGGGCATGGAGAAGACTAAAGATTTTTTTTTTTTTAAAGAAAGAGAGGAAAAAACACAACAAATAACTTTTTCTCTTTTCCGTTCAAAACAAAAAAAACTCACAAACGCGAAATGCCAATACTGAGTCCGTACCCAAGCAATCGCAGAAGAAATTTGGACTGCAATGCTCAATTGGAGGGAGTTTTTATTGTTTATGGGGGAAGGACACCTACTTTGGTGCCAAAGAGGATTATACTGCAATGATCTCTGGGATAGAGATCTGTTTGTTCTCCTGACCCAAAGAAAATGGAGACCGGGAGTTTACTCTGTGTGGAGTTCATCAGACGAGGTAAGAAACTATTTTGCAGGGAAAACTTCAATGGGAAAGGTGGAGCATATATATTCTAGGGGTGGGAATTTTGAGTAATTTAGTGCTTGAGTACTCGAGTGTTAAATTGAGTACTCAAACCTAATGCCAGACAATATTATTCTACATATGCGCCACAAAAATTACCACGTTAACACTAGAACTTCTGCGGTTATACTCATATCTAAAACCGGCGCCGGCAGTCATTATGACGTTACATTTTAAACATCAATATTAAAATGAAAGACAACTATCCGATACAACTCAAAAGTACAAGCACATTATATCAAACATCTGCACAGCCGAAACACCATATTTAAATGAACAATTAAACATAAAAAGGTATATTTTCTAACTTGCCACATATAAGGCACTACTTCAAAAAATGAAAAAAAATATAATAAAATAAACATTTCAAAAGAAACTAGTGTGTAAACAGGTATATGTAAATACAAAACTGTAAAAACAAAAGTATTTTTTAATTCAAAACGAAAGTAACATGTTAGCTCTTGCGTGAGTCATTTGGTGCAGCACAGAATCCAGGTTGAGCTGCTGCAGCCTGCAGCTTTGCAGTTTTCTGATGGAAATGTTTCTGTTGAAGCACTGTGGCTAGCTTCATATATATATTAAAATATTTTTAGTTATATTCAAAATAAAAACATGTATTAAAGTCAGTCAAAATTACGGCTTTGTTGCTAGGTGGACAGGCTTATAACTTCCTTATTTTCGTGATCCTACCTTTCAAACGCCGTCAGGGTATTTATTTTGGAAGTCATAAGCAGACAACCACATAACTTATGACACGCAAAGCAATTTAAATTTGAAAACCTCAACCCATCAAAATTACTTCTGTGGCTAGTGTTATCGTGGTATACGTGAACAAAATACTTTAAACGAGCCCTGGTCTTGAGGCTCAAAGCAGGAGACGGAGACGGGATTCAGGCGCTAACAAAACTACTTTATGAATTAAACAGGGTATGTGTTTTGGTCAGGACCACACCACAAAAACAATAAATCCTTCCTCTTGTCTCTATGCTAAAAACTCGCTCACTTTCTTGCTCGTTCTATTCCGCACACACACACAGGCTCGGCTCTATCAGTCCCCTCACACACAGAGAAGAGAGCGGACCACTACTTGCACGGAGCACACGTTGCCGGCGCCTCCTCCAAAGCTTGTTGTACACGAGCCCTCCTTCACAAAGTAATCAAAAAAGCTTGCAATAAAGCACACAGAGAAATGAACGCCATGTTGGGAGTCATGTTGGATATTTTCTTACGCCACTGTGTTTGACGCGGGTTGAAAATATGCAGTGTGAAACGGTTACATCCAACCCTGGGGCGAATCTTAACCTGAGAAATGTAGAGCACAGCAAATGTGAATGCATGCAGGGCTGAACTCTGGGCTGAGTCACCTCGGGGCCACCCCGTGTCGACTCAACCCGGGTTTTGTTGGTGTAGTGTGAAACAGACGGGCTCATCCTATGCATACCCAGTAAAGGATAATAAATATATTTGCATTCTGTATAGTACTGAATCTTGACACAGAACACTATTCCTCCTAAATGACAGGGAAAACTAATAATTTGCACAAACCGAGTCACTATTATGAAGGGGCAATTGCACTGGTACCGTAGAACACAATTGGCCCGAGAAAAGGAATAGCTATTGTTGTTTTCTATGTTAACACCATCCTTGACTGTGACAAAACCCCCTTGGCCCTCTCATAACTTTTGAAGCTGCCAGGTGGAAACCCAATGAAGGCTTTTGATGACAGCAGCAGATGCTCACTGTATGAACCAACAAGCAAATGTGACTTAATGACATGTGTTCAAAGCACACTGTGAAAACATCTCCTGACATCTGAGTGTTGCTGTTACACTATGCCGCTGCACTAGCTGGCAATGATTATTTCTCAAGGGGCCAGAGCCTCTTTGTGTTGTTGGCTCTTCCTGAGGCACAAAGGGTGAATATTTTAGCAGACAAATACGATAAGCCACAGCTGATGCAATCTCAAGTGACAAGCTCACGATCCACTGCCTCTGTGATGTAGAATCAGACGATTATTCCAAGAAGCTCTTTGTTCCTAGATAGTTGTGCGTTCTTTTCTACAGTACAGTACGTACTGTAAATGATTACTCATACAGTACTCTTGCAAGCTGTAACCAAACAAGTAAAAAGAAAAAGCATACTGTACTGTAGCATCTGTGGGGAAATCTTACTGTTCAGGTGGCTTAATGGGAAATTGTGGTCCAAAAAAAGCTAGAAAAGGATACGAGTAGAAAAAATATTGTGAGCATTTCAAGGTTAAAAGGCATTACTAACAACTAGAAAAAGAAATAAATGAATTGTGCAAAAGAGGTCATGTCAGTCTATACTGCATAGGCTAGCCTTTTAGCTGCACCAGTTTAAACTGAATCTCTCTCACTCACTGCTACTTTTACTTCATGTTCCAGCTACAGAATCAAATAGGCTTTTAAATGAATGGATAGGTCACATGTTGCCACATCTCGCACAATAATTAAAAAGTCGCCTGGAATGGAGAAAGTTCAGTGAAACACTGATCGCCTGCCACATTTCTGCAGTGTAGCAATCACTTTCACACTAAAGTCTAATTAGAGGCTTAGATGTGTTTAGAACTTTGCCCGGCGCTCTGGAGTTCACAGATTAGGCAGCACATTTTGATGACTTTGTTATTGACTTCAAGCAAAAATCAAACTTCACCTTACAGTAGTTTGCCCTTAGAAAAAAAAAAAAAAAAAAAAGTAAAAAAAAACTGCTGGCCTGCAAGCAATGGAATGCAAAGAGCAGTTTAAAACCTTTCATGAATAGTTTGGCACACAAACACATTTCATTAAAAAAGTACTGCTAACAAATTATTTAATATCAAATCTTAGCTCTTGGGAGCATTATCACTGCCCCCCTTTTTCTGTTCTTGGATATCATACTTCAAATTGGAATATGCAGACACTATAGAAGTAAAGGTTTCTGCTACTTTAAAAAAAATAATAATTTGCTTTGTCATGGGAATTTGTATATCCTGATTTTAAGAATGCAAAGACAATCAAAGTACCACAATAAATGAAGGACCTGATAATGACAATTAGAGGTTTTTTTGGTTTTGTTAAAGAAGTCTTTAACATTAAAATAATTGAACTTTTACCAACAGTACTCCGTTAATACAGACATAAAAAAAAAAGTACAGCAATTTAAAACACATTCCAGCTATCTGTGTGATGTTGTGTTCACTGATACAGTAGTACAGTTTAAATAGTCTGGGATAAACAGCAGGGCAACTTGCATTTATTTTACTGTAAAATAAATATAATTAAAAAGAGACTTCGGAAGCACATTTACTACAAAACAGCAGGTTATCACAGCTAATTAATATCCAGTACAGTGTTAATTGCTTGGGACACAAGAATTTGTTCTTTTAATTAGACAATAAAAAAAAGCTTTTTAGAATTAATCCATCATACTGTACTTTCTAAGCATGTCGGACACAAGTAAAACATAGGGCTGCAGTACAGACTCGTTTTTAAGCCTGGCTGTCCTTGAGGAGCCTTCAGCCCCGTAGTCGGAAGAAATTTCACCTTTCTCTTTCTCTCTCTCTGGGATTGCAGAGCTTATCTAACTCAATTATTGATCAGCCGAGCAAGATAGCAGCGATAGTGCAACTGTAAAACACTACAACCCATGCAGAATGACAATGAACAACACTACCACAATTACAGCACTGTTAATATTATTAAACCCTAAATGCTGTAAATTGTACAGTGTGGAAAGTTTTACTATTACAGCAATTAACCCAGTATCAGATATTTCATACAATACCCTGACCTGAACCTATAAATGGTTGTGATAACCAAGTGTACAATAGTTTGTACATGGTAGCCCACAAAGACAGCTTGGACTAAAGCAATTGCTGTAAAGAATGCTCCTAGTCTTTGCGTTTGATAGCAGAGGAAACTTATCTGATGAAAGCCACAAAGTAGTCACTATTTTAGGTCACACGAAAATAACGTTGCCTATATCTCCAACGACTTATTATATAACAGTTGTTGTAGAAACTCCCCTTAGATGAATGCTTATATAACACAGGAGAGAATGCTAAAAAGTAACATCTTGTTTTCAAGTACTTCTTGTGGACACAAAGCATCATTTCAACACAATTAATGCCGGTGTACATTACACATTAAAATGAGTTTTTGGTAAGGTATTGTATGTCACTGGTCTGGATACTGGCTTTGGTACAAACACTGATCCTGAGAGACTGGAGCATCTTGGCTGATCAGAATTGAAAACACTACACAAAAGCAGCAACAAATAATCTGCCATTTTACCCCAGACTTCATTTAGAAAGTGTGGGGTAAAGCTGAAGCTTTATGCTACATGAGTATGGTACTACTACTGTACAGCATTATTGAATTTAATCAGCAAATTGCAATTCACAGAGGAACTCCAAAAACAGACTTATGCTTGTATAAAAAAAAAAAAGTGGTCACCATGGCTTATAGTATCTAACGTCTGGTAAAAAATGGTAATGCAAAGTTTCCATATATTTGAGAGAGTACTTCTCACAATGTAGCTGTCCATAGCTCAGTTATTCAGAGGTGAGAGCTCAGGAAAAGTAGGCCACTATGAGCTAAATTCACACCCTCAAGAACTGGTTCTAAAAGAATACCCATACTAAAATTCAGCTCATAATATAAATCTAAGTGTTACGGCACTATCCCCTTCACTGTGCACATTCATCCACCATGGAGTACAATAAAATATGTAGATATTTATCTATGCTACCAGGGAAAGAGATTTATACTGCCCTGATTATATTATTTACTGAATAAAAACAAACAAATATTTGTGTTGCTTTATGGGATTCCTAGATAAAATGCCTTTGAACAATTATCTGGGAAATGAGAGAACAGAAATGAGAGAAAGAAATGGTCATGCATCTGAATTTCAATTGTACCAGTGACCTATTTACTGTATCCCCATCAGCCAATGGGCAGTCGGCTGCCTGCTCCATTACTGGGGGGAGGTTTGACCGCACCTGCTTTCATCCTCAGCTGCTGCTGTTTATCAATTCAGTATTTAAAAAGCCAGTTGCAATGCTACTACAGCAAAGTGTGATAATAAGGTATACACGTATACAGTAATTATAAGAAGAGTGATTAATTGTAATAAAATTAGCACAGCATGTTCACTTTTGTAGTTCCCTGAAGGAATCTCAGTTTTCTGCCTCAGCGTTATTTATAGTATTATACCAAATATGCTGGATTACAGCAGCATTGTCACCGAACAGTACTTGTTTGGTTCTTTAGGTTAAAATATTTTAAGAAGTTTCTATGAATGTAAGCAAAACAGCCATAGAATGATAAATCAGAATGAGAGCTTACTTAAAACAAAACAAAAAACCTGTAGACAGACTTGTCGGGCGGTGGGGGTGGGGGGGTTGTAACCCTTAATTGAGGAAACAGACAAGCAGAATTAACTGATGATTAGTTTGAAACCATCCTCTCCAACCCATTACAAACTGTTTTTCTTTTTGGTAAATTATGCACCTGGAGACAAACTGTCTATCCTACTTAGCAATGAGGTCACCCATGTAAAGCATTATATGATCGATTAATTAGTGCTGTAACCTCCAAAAAATGGCTAATCCCTGTATTGATTCAGATGTGTGTCTTTAGCAAAGGCCTGACTGCCTGCTACATCTACCAACAAAGAAATAGACAGAAAATACAAAACGTCTACAGAACTACAGTCAGCACTCGCATCACGGGTGGCGATTTTTTTGATATTTCAAAATCGGATTTGATTTAAAATCACTTTTTTTTAAATTTAATTTTTTGTCATTTTTTGTAGTGCCATAAGTTGTAGCTCTACAGTACCTCCAAATTGTACATTTAAGGACGTTGGAAATGGTGGTTTGTGAATAGTTACATACCAAACTAAATTACTCAATCTTAAAATGAATACATAAATAAAGCAAATTATTTATCATTGTGGCATCCTCTAAATGTGAACTACAATATGTGAACTACAAGAATTTAGCGATGGAGTACGCCAGAGAAAAATACCCCTCACTCATCCCAGTCATTCTTTTCTTTTACTTTTCTTTCTTTGATTTCCTCTCTGTGTCAGTCCAAACACATGCAGTTGTTACTTAGGACTATACTTTTTATAGTGTGTTCAATTGTTAAACTTCCAGACTGCACCACTAAATAAACATGCTTTCAACACAGGTCTTAACACAGTGCTCAATTGTTTATTTGGGAGCCCATTGCACTGTCATCAGAATCGCTTTGGCAAATATGTTAATGATTGGGCAGGCGCTCTATAACAGGGCAAGACACAGAATATCATTTCAGTGCAGTATTTTTTTTTTTTTTATGTCTTCACTCCATTTATGCGTCACAGATGCATCACAGCACCGTTTATGCTTGCACTCGCATTTGCACTGTGATAAGAATACAGCCCTAACAGTTTTAGTTTATAGACAGTAAGAGTTTAAGATGTTTGTGTTAAAGATTTTTAAAACATACTTGTCATGTCTTTTCCTTGAGAACTAAATAAAACAGGTAGTAAATGAAACAATGATTTAAATCAAAGATTTTTTTTTTAAATCAAGTAATTTAAATCATGATTTAAAATCGGCCACCTTGACTCACATATCCGACCCTATAAAATTTTGACTTCAGTGACGGTTATAAGAGTGTGAGGCATATCTGATTATTTCATTTTGGCCCGTTCCAACCCTTGTCTGTTTTTCAGGGAACACAAAAAAAAACATAGCTGAGAGGACTGTTTTAAAATAAGTAGGCTTCCATTTAGATGTACTGTAGTTGGTTTTGTTAGTACAGTATTATATTTTCAACAGAAGTATGTTACATTCAGAACGATATGATTCTGAAAACATCACTTGCAAAAAGAGATGACTGTGGACACGTGGTATAATACAGTACACACTTAAATCCAGTACGTATTGTAGCAGTATGTAAAACTCCTCATTAACGACCCAACAGCAAAACTAACCCATGCACAGAACTGTGTAAAATGTAAAAGGAAATGCAATTTAGCAAAAGATTCAGAAAAAAAACACAATATCCAAAATTAAAACAATGTCCAAGTCAGTAAGTCAGTATTCAAAATTGAACTATAGTGCTGCTTGATAAGGCCCTAATGTCACAGTTCACTTGCAAATGAAAATGCACAAAAGCAATGTGAATGTTACTAGAAATGCGACAATAACCAAAGTGATACCAGAGGTTTGTCCCCATTGACTCCCAATATGTAATATAATATGTCCAGAACATTTCAACAAAGCAGAGAGGGTCATTTCACAGGAGTGATATTATGTGGGCTTGACTGTTTGCAATAGTAAAGGGATTAGGCCCCTTGTAAGTCATAATGCCAAAACCATGCCAATGTCATTGCTCACTTGAATTTGATTCTTAAAAGGAAGGTTTTCGGTACCGTCTCAAATAACAACCTTAATGTAATGGACAAATAATAACCTCAGTGCAAGGTCACGTGTGCTGTGTGATGCACTGCCATTATGGATTCTGTCCCCCATCGGTGAAATGGGATGAGGTAGAAAGCTCTATGACCACAAATGCAGAGTATCCCCCCACTTTTGCACAGTGATTAAGATAAACACTCACATTTGCATAATTGGTTTAAAGTAGTTTGTGGTGTATGCACACATGCTGTGGTTTATCTAGACAGGGTAGAATGTAGGTACTACCACAGAAAAAACCACAGGAAACACAATACAAATGCTAATAGGGGCCTCAGTTGAGGCCCAGATCACCTGGTGAATTAATTATGTATTAACATCACTGAGTGATATGAATGATGAATGAGTGAGCGGAGGTTTAGAATTTCTCATAGTTAATTAACCACGCACATATGGAATTCAACTGTGCCCCATATGGACAAGTTTGTATTACATCATTTTATTACTCTGGCTGGTTCTGTGCCAGTACCAAAATGCAGTACGTTTAAGACAGCTAGATTAAGCGACAGGATGGGTTCATATACTTCATGTGACTAGGACAGCCCCATAGCTCAGCCTGCTGTTCTGAGATACCTTTTCTTTACTGCGCTCTGATATTATGAGTGGAGTTAACCTCCATTTAGATATGCAGTGGTGAAATTTTTAATAAAACATGGTCTGGGCCCTCCCTATCTCATTTTAACACTGATAATACTGAAGGTACAGTAGTAATTATTACTACACGGAGATGAGGATTCCATATTCACACCCACAAAACTGACACACCAGGTACTGGGCACATTTTGGAAAAAGTAAATAAAACAAAATCAGGACAGCGAACCCTGATGGCCAGGCAACTCGTTAGCTGCAGGGCTGGCCGTTGTCCTCCAGAGGTTGGATACTCGCTGACATCCACCCTTGAGTTCCTGGGTGAAAAAGGAAGCTGGTTGTAGAATTCGAGGATGTCCACTGAACCTTAGGGTCTCTTGAGCCATGTGAACCAGTGCTCTATGCTCCTGTCTGTATTGAGCATAACAAACTGAATAGACTTAAATCTGAAGGTAACACTTCGTCTTTCACTGAACACACAGGGAAAGAAACACCAGTTTATTTATTTAAATTATTATTTTGATGTGTTTATTTTAAAATTGAGTGTGCCCAATTATGTACCCCCAATAATTTTTTCTCCTCACCGTGGCAATTCCCCACACATCTCAGGAAATCCGAAGGTTCAGTGGGGGTCCTTCGATCCCACGACCAAGCCAGCTTCCTCTTTTACACCCAGGAACTCGAGAGCGGATGTCAGTGAGCTACCAGGCTCTAAAAGACAAAGGCCAGCCTTGCAGGTTTCCGCTCTGAGCTCACTGGGCGCCTGGACAGCAGGGTTCACTGTAGCGCGATGAGGAGAAGCAGTCCCTGTCGGTTTTGCCTCCCTAATCCACAAGAGCACCAGAGCCAATGCGACGCTACCTTCGGAATCCCCAGCTAGAAGACCTGCTATCCCACACAGCAAGGACGTAAACTTGCTCGCTGTATGACTCGCCCTGCACACCATGCAGCTGTGCTTTACCAGGTGAGCCATTCAGGGACCCCCCCAGAAGACGAGGATTATCTGTAATATGGTTTCTTCGTAGAATGATGAACTCCACACAGAGTGAACTGGTCTCCATTTTGCTTGGGTCAGGAGTACAAACAAATCTCTACCCCAGAGATCATTGCAATATATTTTGGCACCAAAGTAGGTATCCTTCCCCTATAAAACCCTCTATGCTATCACGGTGAGACTGGCCTCGTCTCTTTTTACTTTGAGTATTGCTGAGATTAGTGGAAGTGGTGGGCATGCATACATTAGGTCCTTTGTCCATGAAATGGACAGACCATCTGTTGCCAAGGTTGCTTTCTGGTAAAACCGAGCAGAAAAGTGGCTTTTGAGTGCTCTCAATATCCAATCTATTACCTTTAGGCAGATCTGCCACTCGTGGGGGGTCATGTCTCTGCTGAGTGAATCTTGTTTTGGGATCCGGGTAGATAAGTTGCCTGGATTGTGATGTCCTGTGTTCTGCACCAATTCCAGATGTTCATGGATAGGAGGCAAAGCTTCCAGGACCTTATACCCCCCTGATGGTTGATGCATTTTACTGCTGTGGTGTTGTCTGTAAATATCTTTATCTTGATTCCTCTTAAAACTAGACTGAAGTGCTTCAGTGCTAAAAAGATTGCCAGAAGCTTCAGGTGATTTATGTGGAGGTCTTTGTATTGATGTCGAGGTGCCCTGAACCTCTGACAAGTGTGCTCCCCACCCTATTAGGGAGACATCTGTGTGAAGACGAAGTGTAGGAGGATTTGGACATAGTGGTAGCCCCATACTCACCCGGTGTGAAAGCCACCACCAACTGTTTTCTGTTGCAGCTTCCAGGGTGACTGATGTGAAGGGAATCTGGAAGTGAAAGTTTCCATGAAAAAAGGAGTGTGCCTCATATGTAATCTTGCATCCCTTACCAGGGAAACTGCTGCTGACATGTGTCCTAAAAACTGTTGGAACAGCAGTGCTGTTGGTCTGGCTCCTATTTTGGAAGTACTTTGCCAGTTGACAAATTGTGGTCACCCTCTCCTCCGTGAGATACACTCTTCCCGTTAGTGTATTGAATTGTGTTCCCAGAAAAACAAATGACTGAGCTGGAGCGAGTGATGATTTTTCTTGATTGATCAGCAAGCCGAGGTTCTGAAAAAGCAGAAGAGTCTTGTCCCTGTATTCTAAGGCTTTTTCTTTGGAGGGAGCTCTCAACAACCAGTAGTCTAGGTAAGTATAGATGTGGATGCCCACCCCTCTGAGATGTTGACCGAATAGCCTCCTTCATGTGAGACAGTGTGCCCTTGAGTCCGGTGCCGAAGAGTAAGTGCCCCTGGAAGGGTAACTCCATTATCTTGGCTTGTGTAGTTTGCGCTGATGTCTTCACTTAGAGACACCTCCGAGCAGCCACTGCACTTTATTATTATTATTATTATTATTTAGCAGACGCCTTTATCCACGGCGACTTACAGAGACTAGGGTGTGTGAACTATGCAGCAGCTGCAGAGTCACTTACAATTACATCTCACCCGAAAGACGGAGCACAAGGAGGTTAAGTGACTTGCTCAGGGTCACACAATGAGTCAGTGGCTGAGCCGGGATTTGAACCGGGGACCTCCTGGTTACAAGCCCTTTTCTTTAACCACTGGACCACACAGCACTTGCCACACCTCTGGCGCTGGTTTCTATCGCGTCACAGCCAGCTTGAAGTTGCATCTTGGACACAAGGTAAAAGTTCCTCTGCTAACTGCATGGTCAGTTCAATATTCTCTGGTGTGGGTGTCTGTAGAGCAGTAGACAACTGATTCCATAACTTATGTTGGTATTTTACAGCACACTTGGTAATTGCTGACTCACATACCGCATGTTGAAGCCGTGTATCGCCTCTTGTATCGCCTCAATGGGCTTCCAGACTGCCACGTGAAAGGGAAACCTTTCAAAAGGCTTTTTTGTCTTTGCATTAGTGATGCTCCGGAAATCATCCTCATCCTTTGTAGTTGTCTGGATATTTACATCGAGAGAGGATGAAATCCTCATCAAAACAGCATCAGCATTCATATATATATTGGCGCAGGAGCCTCTGCATACTCCTCAGCGTCATCATCAGGGGCAGCGTTAATGACATACTCTCTCTCTGCGGAGTAATGCTGACTGTACCTCTCCATTTGTATTGCAGTACCCACGCCTGCCGCATATGTTACAGGCTGTGGAGTCTGAGCCTGTTTAAAACTTTCAAATGCTCTCATACATTGGAAGAGCTGCTCCCTGGTCATAGGGGCCATTGTAGCTTGTGAAGTAGATGGCTGTGCAGCGGTGGTTGAGGTCTCTGCAGCGGCTGCAGCTGGCTTTGCAGGCGTGTCTTTATCCCTGCTGCCACGCCCATGTGCAGATTTACTGGATTGCTTCCTTGGGGGAAATATGGCGGAGCTTCGTTGTTCTTTTGGGCTGCCTGGTCTATTTGTAGCCTTTGAGGAACATGCAGCGCGGATTCTATCCGCTCGCTGAAGCAGGGGCGATGGAGGTCTTCCCCTCTGTGTCGTAGTCTCTGACATGTTGGTACACATCATAAAAGAAGCCACTACTGCACGATGGAGATAGTGGAGAACCACACAACTTACAAACAGTGGGCATGGGGACGACAGGGTGCACACACACACTGACACACTAATAAAGTATTAACACGAAAAAGAAAAAAAGAGGAGGGGGAAAAATAATAACTAGCTGTAAGCCAGCAAAAAGCAAGAACTTTCTTTTTTCCCTTTCCAAAACAAAAAAAACGCACTAACGCAAAACGCCAAAACTGAGTCCATACCCAAGCAATTGGAGGAGAAATTTTGACAACAATATCTATTTGGAGAAGGGTTTTATATGGGAAGGATACCTACTTTGGCACCTAAAAGGACTATATTGCAATGGTCTCTGGGGTAGAGATCTGTTTGTTCTCCTGACCCAAGCAAAATGGAGACCAGGAGTTCACTCTGTGAGGATTTCAGACGAGGTAAGAAACAGCAGTTTATTTTAGAGAATAAAGGGAAGCATGAGTTCTTCAAATGACTGAAGTTTAACAGCATTCACTCCACAGTAAGATGCCAACAACTGTAGATTGAAACCTTGACTGTCCTAGAGTGACTTCCCAGCCCAGCGTCAGAATATCTGTCTCTATCTGCAGTACCATATCTCCAGGTTATTCAGAAATCCTTAACTACCAGGTGATATGCTGAAGATGGCATTTCCACAGTTTTTTTTATACAGTTTTGGGATTATTAAGGCTGTGATTCAGTTTAACATCTAAGTGCTGCTTGTCAAAGGGATTTGTTTTCATTTATTTTTATTTTTTTTATTTCTTCCAATGGAAACCTTATTGAGCATGTTAGGCATGTGTTGGGACAGAAACGTCAAAACCAAGCAGAACTGAAACAGATGTTCAAAAGATTCCATGAGGCGCAGATGTGCAGCCGTATGTGAATCACAAACTGTATTCGATTCTGTGAAACCGGGGGGGGGAAGGGGGGAGGGCAGGTGTTGCTGTACAATTAAATTACTGTAGCAAAAACAGGGCAGGTCTACGACAGTCTAGTATTACTTTTCACAATCAGCAAACAGCACAGACACACACACATACTCAAAGATGAAATGAAGGGGTGGGGTTTAGAAAAAAAGGTGGGGTGTCACCTACCTGTTTAGAAAGCAAGGTCATGTGAAACTAAAACAGAGGGAGAAAGATGAAAAAACTAATTATTGGGAAAACTACAGCAAAACCACCCAGCGCAATGATAAAACATAACCAAAAGGTATTGGACAGGTATAAAAAAAAAAAAGTTTTAAATGAACCCCCCCCCCCCATGATTCCTGACTAGCAGGTAAAGCTAGCAGGCACAGGTAGGATCAGCAGCTGCCCCAGGCACCTCTCCCAGCAGGAGTCACTATTAAATGGCAGCGGTGTAAACAATCACTTCTGTAGCAAATTATGTAGTGTTGCCTTACATTTAGTAAGCTTTATTACTCACTCCTGCATAGTTATAATGAATGGGCTCCAATTAGTATTGGTTTAGGTGGCTAATTCTCTTTCTCTTGTTTCCAACAATTCAGGAAATGCATAGACTGAGCTTTGTAAACAAAAAAAATACATAAAATAAAATATATTTGAAATTCACTAAACTCTTTCTAGTAATATCGGAGGCATCCGTTTTCACCAGACAAATTATGGTAGAACTGCACTGGAGAGTCAGTACGGTACTTCATGACATCTGCTGTAACATGGTCAATCTAGGGCAATACGTTGTATGCAAAGATAAAACCATTAAGAAATACAGTACAGTGGCAATATCTCAGTGGTAGCAGGATGGCTGCTCAGTGTATCTTTAAATCCTTTACACACTCCAGAAGTGATTGCTATTTTTACTTTGTAGTCCTATTCAGTTACTAACAAGTAACCAGGATTGTAGATTACTTCATCCACCTTCCCTTCTGAATTTCTTCTACGCTACCCACATCTACATCTGCAGAGATGCAGCAAAGCGAGGGAGCGGATGGGCTCTCCACTAAAAATGCTGTAGGACTTCACATCAACAGACTTATTTCTGAAGCGAACACTGCAGAAAGCAGTACTGGAGTCCTCCGATATGACAAACTCTACACCTGTTTCAGTCTCAATTCAATTTACTTCGGATTTGGCTCAAACTGGTTATGAAATTGGGTACTTAAATGAAGCGGCTATGCTTTTAGGGCTATGTTTGACATTTCCCAACACAATAAATTGCTGGGATTATAGCGGCATGATAGCGCAGCTGTAGTTATGGTTTCAACTTAATTTCCATGTTAAACTTCGATTTTCAACCATTAATATACCACTCAACAATTGTGTGGTGTGGGGCAGTGATGTCCTCTGGAACAAACTAACAGTTTGTGACACTGTCTCTTTAAATCTTTAAAAAACAGTCAATAGCATTAGTATTTTAAAAGATAAAAAGGGGGAGGGGGTCAAAGTGTAAATTTCCCCTGTGTACAATAAGGTAAAACTGCAATACCTACCGGTATGGTACTGGGTCACTGAACAGCAGTCACTGGGGAATATTGACTTTCTGCAACTGACCACCTGCACAGCACTGCCAGATTATTTTTTGCAATGCCCCACCAAATGTTCGAAGTAACCAAGAAAAAGAAGCCAAATTGTGTTTTTTAAACCAGCTGAAAACCAGTACAGTAGTCTCTACACATAGGAACACCTCCTAAGAGAACACTTCGCCTAAAGGAACACCCTTGTGGTGAAACTGATTTTTCCCCATTGTAAATGCTCCGGCTAAAGGAACAGGAACTTCGCTTAAAAGAACACCTTGGTTGGCACTGGTAGTGATTCGTTCACAATGGATACAGTACTGTTTTGTAAAAAAGCGACTTGTCATCGCGAGAATGTCTTGAGGGACACTCATTGGTTTAATAAATCTTTCCAGAACCACCCTCATATCATTGAATTAATTTGTATTCTGATTTCCACAAGTGCACCTCATCGCTACAAAATGGCACGTAAACAAAAGGCAAAATGCGTTGCCGTTTTTCTTGCTACACAAAAGTCAGACACAAGTCGCAAAGTAATTTGGTGTTTCCCTTTCTGGTGAGGTGCTTCACCATTCTGTTAAACAATATGCATGTCTTGTATATTGCTGCTGTATTTTTTTAAAAATTTTTTTTACATGTCTAGGGGTGCTGTGTTAGTTTGACAGCTAGTTTACTAACATTAAGTAATGGCCATTATTTTTGCCTTTGGCATTGTGATAGACCGAAACACACCCGCAGCTAATTTCACAGTACATAGAGATTTAAGCTTTTGACTGTGTTGTTTTGCTTTAGTTTTATTAACATTAGTTTGTCTGTTACTTTATTATTATAGGTTAACATACACACTATTGTTTTGCTTTTACTTATTCAGTTCATTTCATATGTTGATGGACATGCGTCATGACAAGTAATACATATGTATTTATTTATTTACATATTGTGTCTGGTGGCTAACTCCATCTAAGTGAACACTTCGTCTATAAGAACATTTTGCTTGCCTCCTGGGGGGTGTTCTCTTATCCAGAGACTGCTGAACTTAAGACTTATTTATGCTTTTGTACAGTAAAATATATTGTTACAATATATAGTGTTACATACAAAATAAAAATAAAACACTGGAAGGTAATGGTATAAACACTTGTTTATTTTTACTGATCTGCTTGCTGGTTTAAAAAAAAAAAAACACATTGCTCAGAATTTACAATATAAGCATTGTGCTTCTGATGAGATCAAATGATTCGGGCTGGTTTATTTCACAATTAAACCAGCCCAAATCATTTATAAGAATCCCCATATTAACCTGTCCTGAAGTAGGATAATTCACCATTTTCTTGAGCAGGATTTGCTGAATGTTCACAAAGTGTGGGCGGTTATGTGATGTGTTATTTTACTGGATTACTGTGACTCCAGAAAAAAAAAATGGGGAGGATGCGATATACTACAAGCGATATGCTGCTAGATGCTTTCAAAACAAGACAACTGTGGCTGGCAAACCTACAATCCTGCAGCTTATTCCAGCCCACGGGCCTCCCAGC
Organism: Acipenser oxyrinchus oxyrinchus; assembly: GCA_030684275.1. NCBI lineage: Eukaryota > Metazoa > Chordata > Actinopteri > Acipenseriformes > Acipenseridae > Acipenser > Acipenser oxyrinchus. Next base: position 15,940,501 of record CM060251.1, read on the forward strand.
CTCTTGATGCAGACTTCGGTCCCCATTAATTTCCTATGGCGGTGGATTTTTCCATCCCCATTCGTTTCCAAATGATTCATTGTAGTTATTTTAATGCAAATGTACTGTACATCAATTGCTACTCTTATATTGAATGTGTCTGCTACTGACAAAACAAATACATATTTTAACAGTCAAATTGAAATATGTTGTATTCATGTTGCTTTCATATTTCTGCTGCTCTTTGTAAAGATTATTCACTACAACGTACCCTGTCGTGAGTTACTGCCTCCATAACAAATACTAGTATTACTGCTTTTACAAAAGCCAGGAAATTAATTACAAAAATGACAATTAAATTCAATGGTGCAGCTTGAAGCTACAAAATTCCATACCACCCATAACTCAGCAGCATCCAGGATAGACTAAAGTATTTTTTTTTTTTTTTTTTTTAAGATACTTTTTGAAAAAACAATAGCATTCCTAGGTGATGCGCAGAAGTGCATAACTTCCTGTACACGCAATTCCCATGGTTTGAGCCAGTTCAACTATTGCTCCTTTACCAAAAATCATCAAATCCAAAAACAGTAGCTGTACATTCAAATTGCAACTGTTACTGGACCACACCAGTGGAGGGGAGCATAATAAATTTACAGAGATGACAAAAAGGTTAAAACAAACTTTAAAACATGAATTCCCGTGCAAAGCTACATCCATAAATAACATCCCCTCCCTGCCAGTGAAGTCTTTGTAAGAAGACAGCAGTAAGAAATATCTTATTGCTTTCAACAGGCTCCGGTCCTGAATGGCTGTTTTCCTTTAGTACTGGTTTGAACAAAATGAAATACCGGTTAATTTTTTTTTTCTAGTCAAGTAGGCTATTGTATTGGTGTTCATAGGTCTTCATTTTCTTGAAACTCAAAAGGAAAATGGTGTGACAAGTTATCCGTCTGTATCAATAAATGTACTTACTTCCTGTCTGTAGAAACAACAATGCGGATTTATTTTTCTTTTCTCTGTTTTGCCCGAGTTAGAGTTTACAACTTGTTTGTTTTTTAAATAATTCAAAACAGCGACATTTCCCAACAATCTCAGTGGGTTAGTGGACTTACATTCAATGTAATAACTTAACGCGATTTGTGTCTGAAATAAACTCTGCAGCTAATCGAGATTATGGCTCCATCAAATAAGCCACTTGCGTTTTATCTCCGTTCTGTTCCACCTTTGAACTTTGTGGTGTTTTAAACTTAATAAAATTTTTTTTTTTAAATTGTCCAGATCTCTACACATCTGCTGTATATTTGAAAGTTAATACCAAAAACATTTGTGACAAACATCTCTTCAAAGCATTATACATTTACCATAACCTACATATTTCTTATTGCATCGCTATTCTTTTTTAAACAGAAGATATGCAGAAAAAAAGTCCTCTCCAAATAATCAATTACATATGACTAAGGCTACAATTTTGGCATGGTCATATTTAGTACATTTCATAGGCAAGGTTAAGAAAAAAAATCAAGAATTGACGGAAAGTTCACCAAATAGACCACTTTGTGCAGTCAAAAGGGATGCAACACGATGAGTCCCGTACAGCAAATAGTGAAGCTGCACATCTAGCTGTGTCTAACGTATCATAATAATCTGCAACAGAAGTACTGCATGAACCAGGCTAATAGTCTTCCAAGATTCTGAAACAAACAGCATGTTGTAAAGAGAGCCTCTGTAAGTTGGTAAACTTCTGTTGTCTGATGCATTTGTTGTTCTGTCTACAGAAAACAGCTCACTCACAATTCTTTTTGCATTTTAGCTGTCACCATTTACATGCTTGCTCGCTCAGCTATCTCATTTGCTGACCTATATAGCTACACATAAATGCTGTGTGAAACAACCAAACAATTTAGATACTAAGATTTATATTTTCAATGCATGATAATACATGTTTTAAAGATAATAAAAGGAACCGCCTAATCAAAACTGTTTTTATATCCATTTTCAAATTCATGATTTCCATGACCTCAGTGACAAAATCGTAGCCTTACGTAGGAACACTATTAAGCACTAAGGGGAACACTTATCATCGGTATGCACATTTCACAGTAAGACACACAACAAATGTAACATGTGCAACTTCTACATACTTCTTTTGGATAAACAATGAACATGAAACACTGAACGATTAAATTATGAATCGTTGATTGAGAATACAACGAAAGAAATTCATTATACAATAAACATTGCTGTTTTTTCAAGTCGACTGTATGACAAAAATTGCTTGTAGTTTATATTATTATAATTATTAATATTATTATTAATGTGGTACAATGATGTTCCAGAACAATAAAACACACTATAAAGTATTTCAATCTTGTGAAAACTGTGGGATTCGCATCATATGCTAGGTATGGAATGTTCCTTTTTGTTTTCAAAAACCTGTTTATTCCATAAGGATGAATTAACATTATTACTGCGGATAATGTACAGTAGCAATTAAACATTTACGTAGAGTGCAAACATCAAATGTTTATAGCATACTCTTTTTAGCAGGCAGCCAACATAAATCACCTACCTCCTCTGAGATTATTACTTGCTACGTCAAATTGCAGAAAGCGAATTGTATTCAGGAGACTGCTAGAGCACGGCTTTATAACCTCGTCACTGAGGGCACCTAAAAGTCCCGTCTGCCAATCCGTTTTGGTTGGAAAGTTGCAATAATCTTGTTCAAGCTTGCCGGCTGTAAATACGCAAATCAGTATAATAAAGTAAATCACCGTGGATTTCAGACATTTGCCCTGTACATGGCAAAATGTACTGAAACTGCAACATTGCAGTACAAAGAAATATCATATACATGCACCACATACAGACATCAGAACATGAAATAATTCCGAACAAGGCCATTCGGCCCATCTAATGCTCTGGTACCTTATTGATCTCAAAACTGTCAAGTTGGGTCTTAAAGGATCCGAGTGATTCTGCCTCAACAACCTGACTAGGTAACCCATTCCATCCACTCACTCCCCAAGTCTGTCTACTAAATTTCCAAATGTATCCTCTGATCCTGGTTTCCCTGCAGCACTGGTTTGGGTTAATTACGGCAGCTTCAATCGTGTCCCACTGATTCTTCTTTGTTCTAAGCTATCTTCATACCTCATTTCTTTTAATCCTGGGATTACTGGGTGGCTGCTTTGTGTCGTCTGCAAATTTGAATATATGGCCCCAGCTACTGCAGTGGTTTCCCCTCTTACAAGTCCTCTCTGCTTTCTATTTTATAACCAAGTAATAATATAAATTCCCCAAACAGCAGTGTATTCGCATTCTGTTGGTGCAACTTTACCAATTGGGGTCAACGGATCATGACATGGATTACCAGAGTACTACTCAACAACCTTAAACTGACAACCTACCTACAGCAGCTTGGAATTCTCTGCTGAAGCAACCAACAAAAGCCAACAGGCTTATAATCTGCAGCATAAATCCAAAATGTCATTCATTCGGAGTCTCTTTCTGTGGCTGCTGTTTCAAAGAGGGGAAGGGTTAGGTTCACAAGGCAAAGTAATATTGATATTGGAGCAGATAGGTTTCACAGCTCACCTATGGCGTAATGTCAAACCTAAAGGTTGAATGCTATAAGAACAATATTTTTCCCAGAGCCTTCCCCAACTGTCCACATATGATCATTTTACAAATACTGTGCTATATAATTAACTGTGGTAGTAACGCAGGTATTACTGTTACACTGGACATGGGTGCCACTGTCCAAAACTTTCCCCGACATTTGTGGCACACAGGCAATCAGACAAATAATAGTATGCAGTGTAAAAATATACCAGAAATCACAAAGGTACCTCGGAGTGTCGTGGGAATAGTCTCATAATCTCCAAGCTGAGGTCTAGACAAATGAAGGTTGAAATGAAACCCAGGTATGCTAAGAAAAGAATGACAGTGCACCCTGCATCAGGAGAAAAAAGGTCACATGACAACAGCACTACAGTATCTAATGCATAAACAATGCAGCTCACTGGGAATACTGTATTTAACTCCCAGTGTGTAGCAGTTTGAGCCATTGCAGGTTTTACTGTTGTCCTAGTTGTATGCAAAAACTGTGTGTCTAGGTCACACCAAAAGATAGAATAGTTCAAACCGCTACACAACAGAAGTCTTAAAAGTATAACCAATAAGTACTTCATGTTAGATAGAACAAGCTGACAGCTACATATGAAAGGTACACTAAAATGGTCACACAAAGTAGCGACCAGTCCACAGATTAAGCATTGCTGCCTCCAAAATACTAAAACAAATAACTATTCCAGTCTGCCTTCTATAGATTTAGCCACCCCAACTGCACGATTGCCCGTTACAGTAAACATATTCATTATCATGGCCTGTGTACAGTTTACTGCAAATGATACATCTATTTTACTACTTTGCAAAAACCACGATAAATTAAGCATCACTTTAGACTGTACAAAACTTGGAGATCTTGGTTTGCTCACCTTGTCCTTTACTTGAAGAGCAGTCATGCTTTTTTGATTTCTATACTGAATTAACTACCAGCTGTACACAGCTCTGATCTATCCAGCCCATCAAATAAAAGGTATAGAATACTTGAGCCCCTATCTATAAAATGCCAGATTTGGAACCCTGTGCATGTCAAGTTCACCTACAAAATTAAGTGCTACAGTGGTGAAATCTTTTAACCTTCGATACAGATCATCTGCACCAGCTCGACCAACCAAGCCTTTAATCAGATAAGAGCAGAGGCCCTCATATTGTAACAGCTTGGATTTGACTGGAGGGTACAGATATGAAGGACCAAAGCTGAGCTGACAAGAAGAGTAGCAGACGTCATATCCTGGATTCCTACCATGTCTCATTTCTCTAGGTGCTCCTGCTTAATGTGATTTAATCCAGCACTACAGCAGTGACCATCACATACTTCTGTAATTTTCTGCTTCTACACACAATGCCCTAAAGTCAGAGAATCACCTATAAATACTAGTCAGGCATCAATATACCAGCTTATACTGCAACAGATGCAGAGTTCACAAAACGTAACCCCAGTCTACAGCCCTGCACACTCAGCGCTTTGGCTCTTTGTCGCTGCTTGTAAAAACATAATACTGGTGCTATATAATCCTCTCTCTGCAAACAGAGAGAGCAAACATCCGAAACAAAGCGTGCCCAAAAACCTCCACACACTGCAGGCTTTGTGGCTTTAAATAATTCATAGATATTCAGCTACACACATATAGGCAGTTCCACAAATCAGGCAACCTCACAGTCTAAATTTCAAGATCATCCTAATAATACATGGGGTGTCTTTAAATACACTTAGTGTGTCTGATTATTTTTCCCCCTGATTTGCTCCCAATTTGCAATGCCCATTCGCTTTCTCCCTCACAGCAGCAATTCCCCACATGGCTCAGCGGGGGTCCTCCAATCACGACCAAGCCAGCTTCCTTTTTCACCCAGGAATGAGAGTGGATGTCAACAGGCTATCGACCTCTGGAGGACAAAAGCCAGCCCTGCAGGTGTCCTCCCTTGAGCTCGCTGGGTGCCTGGCCAGCAGGCTTTGCTGTAGTGCTATGATGAGAATCGGTCCCTGCCGGTTTTGCCCCCCAAACCTACAGGATCGTCAGAGCCAATGCGACACTCCCTTCTGAGTCCCCAGCGAAGACTTGGCCTACTTCGCTCAGCAAGGATGCAAACCTGCGCTGTATGACTCACCCTGCGCACCATGCGGCTGTGCTTCTACCAGGTGAGCCACTCAGGGAGCCTGGGGGGGTCATTTTTAAGGCAATTATCTAAATGTTTGAAAATATGGCTGATTTAGAAATAAGTTAATGGTTTTACACATACACAAATGTAACCATATGCTAAGACATGTATCCAAAGATATTTTGTAATTATCTTCCTATTATTATTTTAAACTGCACTGTGATTTACTGAAAGGTTAAAAATTATATTATTTTAAAAGCTATATTTTAACATTTCTCCAGAGCAATTTTAGACGTACGTCCAACCATACAAAAATAATTATAACATTGTGTTTACTGTGTCCCACAGTTATGATTTCAGAGAAGTACTTCACCCTGGCAGCGGCGAGCAGTCTGGTCAGTCCAGAGCTCTTTGTGAACCGTTAGTCCAGACGACTTCCACTTGTGCTCAAGCTTGCAGCAGGCAGACTTAAGCAATCAAAGTTCGAGGGTGTACCATGGGCAGTTTTGATCTTTCTTGATGGTTCTGGTTGTAAGCCGTGCAACAGTGTCGATGACATGAGTAAGGGTGGCGTTGTAGGGGGTCACTGCATCGTCAACGGAGGACAGCAGAGTACTAGTTAGGGAGGATGAAGAGACACATTCTGAGTTTCAGAGGAATTCTGAAAACTTGGCAATAAAAGCAGAGTTATTCTTAGGTGGACAGTAGATAACAGCAAGCTTGATGGTGAGATGCTCAAATGAAGAAAAGGCTGGCAAAGAAAGAACTGAGGAAGCAAGCACAGAATTGGCAATAACAGCAGTGCGCCCGCCTCGGCCAGTGAGGCGAGGTTTGTCAAAGAGGGAATAGCCCTTTGGGGTGGCTAGGTGCAGCGAATGCATGTCGTTTACAGAGTGCCAGGTTTCAGCTAGACGGAGAAGATCGAGATTGGTATCAGTTACAAGGTCGCTGAGAAGCAGAGATTTGTTAGTCAGAGAGCGACAATTGAAAAAATAGATTTTGAAATTTGTAGCAGGTAGCGTAGGGGGAGAAGGAGTTAGTAAGGGTATGTGCAGCAGGAACTTACCAGTGTTCATTCTGGGAGTGGAGAACGAGTGAGCCTGCTTTGTCCAGGGGATCCAGACGTTGGGTGTCAAAGTAGGAATGAGGCCTCTAGTAGCCATTGGGAGAGATTTGGAAGAGGTCCTTGCTCCACTGGTTCTCACTCTGACTGCCACAGCTCAGACTGCCCTTGGATGTGTGGCCCTTAGACAGCTGCCACTTAGAACGGCTGACAAGTCCTAACAATACAGCTGGGTGTGGACGACAAGGTATCCTGACATCAAAGAAACCTAACGTCATGTGCAACATAAAATATTACAAAAAAAAAAAAAAAAGCTGTGTTTTTGCAGACCTTCCTTCACAAAAAACTGTCCCAACCTGGAAAGCTGATGTTTGTTTACTCTGCTCTAGATCCTGTTCGCCAATGAAATACTACTGTACATGGCAGTATCATGGTCAAAAAGCACAATACACTACAAAGGTGGATCATTAGTAATTGTGAATTACTGTACTTTATATCTCATTTGATGTATTTTTGTGATCACTCATATAATGGTCCTAACTGGTAGAAAACTCCTCTCCAAATACCAGAATTAAACTTCTGTTATTTAATGTAATTTACTTTTTCTGGCCCTGGTGCCTCTCACATCATTTTATCAACATGGATTTCCTACTAATGGATTAATTTGGGATGCATTAATTATGCATGCCAATAGCGTAACAGTGTTCTTTAATACCAAGAGGCTAATTTATAATCCTGCCATACTAGAATCTGCATTGTCTTTTTTAGCTAACTTGATTGACTGTTGCTAGCAGGCATTCCAGTCCTGTTTTCCTACAACATCATCATGTTATCTAGAGTAACACCCGCTTAGAACTAGAATATTTACAACACATCTAAAATTACTAAAAACATGATGATATTGCAACAACACACAGTACATGCCCTACAGATACAATGTTACAGGTCTATTTAAAGAGCAGGGCAACTCAAGGTGTGAGCCGTGGAATATATATTGTCACACCTTTGGTATCTAGCAAAGCAAATAAATCAAAGAGCTTGAGGCTAAAACTCAATTTATTTATTGCAACACATGGGACTGAAAGTTACGGTAACAGCATTATACATCATTTCTTTCTTGACAAAAGAGTTTACTGCAGGTAAAATCAAACTTTATTGAACATTCAATAGCATAAAAATGAAAGAAATATCTAATGTTTAGACCTATCCCAAGCCCCTTTAATTACATTTATTGGTTGTTTATGCCTGGGTTGGTAACCTTTTAGGGTGCTTTTTTACTGTCTGAAGGAATCATGATAATGGCAACTTGGTGTAAATGCCTCTGAGAACCTAGGCCAACGTAATCAATGATGTGTCAATAGCGGCAATATTAATTAAATGTTAGTTCCTATCAGTTGCCTTTTTTAGTCCTCAAATTGTAAATACACGCATATTTCTAGTTGCTCTGCTTTATCTATTTCTACACATTAAGTATATAAACTATATATAAACCTAAAGTAAAATAGTACTACACAGGGAAGGGAAGGCTCTAGAATGAATCCCGAGGTGTATTAAAGAGCACACCAGCCATCCATTAGCAGGACATTTCAATTCCTCAAATTGAACATAATGAGGAGAAAGAATTCATAGTGCTTTCATTACCCTCTGCTCATATTCCCAGACTAAAAAAATCTAATAAAATAAAAAAACCCTGCAGACCATATTATATATTGAAATAGGCATTCCTTTTCAGCAAAATGACCCAACATTGTCAAGTCACACTGGCGCCACCACCAAGAAAACAGCCTTGAGGTTCATCCTGGTACTTCCAAAAAAAAATTATGAATTATTATTGTGACTAGTAGCTTGTACAAAGAAATATTAGGCAAAAGAAAATCATACCAGATCCTTTTCATGTACCCCACTACACCCAAAGAACAGCTCACCAGTTAGGCCCACTGATGTCCCATACTCCTGCACAATGTGTCTGTGTCTTCATATGGATCAGTCCTTCTCCCTTCTCGATATCCTTTTACAGTCACCTGAGTCATTGACCATGTATCAGAAATTCTTATTGGATCCAGTCTGATTCAGGTGTTTGCAATGCATTTAGCAGGACAGGTTTTGTAAACAGATTCACAATCAAACTAAACAAGACTGCATACATCTGTTTGTTTTGCATGATGGCTTTACGTCTTTAAAAAAAAAATAATTATCCTCCTTTGTGTTTTTGCAATTCACTATACGGGCTTAACAGGTTGGTTCTAAGCAAAGCAGCTAAATTATATTTAGTAAATTTAGCAGCAGTCTATATTATTGTATTCAGCAAATAAATAGACACAGTATATAGAGCAAAGGCTTTCAAGAAATATACTGGAAATTATTATCACACACAGACAGGTGCATATGAAAATTCCCCCAGGAATATTTTTCTGAAATAATTTATGAGTGCACCTTAGGCTGTTTGAGATGAATTAACTACAAAAGCAGAGTTTCAAAAATGATTATATGGGAAATTAATTTAAAAAAATGAATTTTTATTGTGAATTGTGCCTTGGATTGTGTTGTTAATTTTACTTTACTATAACATGTCCCATAAGTTATTGGTTTCTGACTTCTCATTAGGTGTATTGCAGCTTTGGAAGATTAATAGTGTGTTGCCTGACTTTTGTCAATAAAAGGTTAACCCTTAAACTGCCATGGATTTTATCATCTCCCAATACCAGAGCTCATACAGGAAGATAAAATTAGTACCCCTTTATTGGACAAAAAAGGGATATATCTTCTTAAAAGGAAAAACACTTCCTTTTCAACATCTTTGGCATATTTCCCCTAAACCATGCTAGCAATCAGTTAAGTATTTGCTTTCAAATAGAGTGTAACCCACAAAGATTCAAGGGATTTGTGAAGATGTGCAGTTTCATAGGCACAGGGGAATGCCCAAAACCTGAGGACGTCATGAAAGAAGTCAATCGGTTACATTTCAACAATCAATTATGAGGCTCAGCCTATGTGAAAGAAAAGCTTTGACATAGATTCCCAGATACATCCAATGCAGGTTTGATGCGTGGAAATCAGGCATAACATGAAAAGAAGTTCAACATCATCTGCTGTTGAACTCAAGACAAACAGCCAGAGTAAGCAAGCTGCTTGACATCTGGGTGCAAACTTAAATAATGTTATTAACCATGCACGTTACAAAAATGTAATTATTGAATCGATTATCCAGTATTTATATCGATGTACATAATGAGGAATGGAATCGATCGAAAAATCGATTTTCGATTTAATCGTAGCAGCCCTACTGCCGTGTACTGTAAGTTTGAACTTTTTTTTTCTTAATGTAAAAAAAAAAAAAAAAATGCTACAAATAATGCAAAACAATTTCATACTGCATATAAGTTGACTAGTTGAATTATTTTAGAAGCTTTAATATTGTACAGACAGACAGTAAAAGACCCATGAAACTCCCATTCCTGCATAACGTTGATGGGCTGAGCTGTTGTTATAAATCATCTTGTCAGGTAGAAACCACTGAAGCGAACAGCAAGAAAGTTGAGCTTAGTTTCTGCAGGTACAAATCAAGAATCTTTAACCACAAGGGTGCTTTTGCTTGTGTGGACTCTTCAACTCTAGCACCTTTTTGGCAGGAGGGGATGTGGAGGGTGTCTGACATTTTTTTGATCTTGCTCAATGATTTCAGAGCACTGTCATGTTAAGCCATTTTGTGTGCATGTGTTCAAAAAGGATAAATATCAAAAACAATTTTTGGATGAACAAAGTTGCATTAAAAAGTAACCTCTTAATACATTTTTTGCATTTTACAATTCCTTTTTTTCAAAAAGTAAAATATCTGTTACCGTGAGCACACCCCAGCAGCACCAACGATCCCAGAACATACTGTCAGCTTCGGGCCAACCTACCACTACAGGTAATTAACTGACAGTAAAGGACTTCCATGTCGCTTGATAAACGCTTAAATCTTTCCAGATGTCTATATTGAAACTGATGTTGAACTGTGCACTTTGAAGTGTGACGGTCCACATCAGGGGCAGGTGGCAAGTGTTTTCTAGGCCACTCCAGGGGAGGAGAGGAGCTTTGAAAATGTTCCTGCTTCTCTGTCACCCGCTACAGTAAACTGCTGATCAAGGAGTGCTGGTCACTACTGACTGAAGACAACTCTCAGCTACTAAACTCCAGCTCTTTCTCAACAGGGGCTGAGATTTACAACATTCAGCCAGGGCTTCGGAAGAAGTTTCTGAATCTGGATGATCCTAAACTGTACGCAACAGTCACTGTACTGAGATTAGAGCTGGTTGATTAGAAACAGGAGAAACCACAACTATTCCCGTGATACACAATAAACAGTGGCTGTAGGAATACTTGCAAAAAAAGTATTAACATGATTCCTGGGGTTTACTTATGCCTTTTTTGTAGCTGAACAAGCAAACTAAAACTATGACATTTTACTTAAATAAACCATTCAAATAAAATAAAAAATAAAAAATCACCATTTTGGTTCTCATTTATTACCTTCCACATAACAGAAAACCATATAAATTAAATTAAAAAAAAAGATCATTTACTACACAACATTTCCAGCAAGTTGGTCGACTGTTTAATAGTGTGAGGCATTTCTGAGTGATGTACCTGCATCTGTATCCCCAGATTCTGACTCGCTTCCCAAATCTGAAGCACCATCTGCGGCTTACGTAGGGATCACTATGCGTGCACATCCTAATCTGGTGTGTGTGTGTGTGTATGTATATTTTCAGTACTGTGCAAAAGTTTTAGGCAGGTGTGAAAAAATGCTGTAAAGTAAGAATGCTTTCAAAAATAGACATGTTAATAGATTATATTTATCAATTAACTAAATGCAAAGTGAATGAACAGAAGAAAAATCTAAATCAAATCCATATTTGGTGTGACCACCCTTTGCCTTCAAAACAGCATCAATTCTTCTAGGTACACTTGCACAAAGTCAGGGATTTTGTAGGCATATAGTCAGGTGTATGATTAAACAATTATACCAAACAGGTGCTAATGATCATCAATTCAATATGTAGGTTGAAACACAATCATTAACTGAAACAGAAACAGCTGTGTAGGAGGAATAAAACTGGGTGAGGAACAGTCAAACTCAGCTAACAAGGTGAGGTTGCTGAAGACAGTTTACTGTCAAAAGTCATACACCATGGCAAGACTGAGCACAGCAACAAGACACAAGGTAGTTATACTGCATCAGCAAGGTCTCTCCCAGGCAGAAATTTCAAGGCAGACAGGGGTTTCCAGATGTGCTGTCCAAGCTCTTTTGAAGAAGCACAAAGAAACGGGCAACGTTGAGGACCGTAGACGCAGTGGTCGGCCAAGGAAACTTACTGCAGCAGATGAAAGGCACATCATGCTTACTTCCCTTCGCAATCGGAAGATGTCCAGCAGTGCCATCAGCTCAGAACTGGCAGAAAACAGTGGGACCCTGGTACACCCATCTACTGTCCGGAGAAGTCTGGTCAGAAGTGGCCTTCATGGAAGACTTGCGGCCAAAAAGCCATACCTCCGACGTGGAAACAAGGCCAAGCGACTCAACTATGTACAAAAACACAGGAACTGGGGTGCAGAAAAATGGCAGCAGGTGCTCTGGACTGATGAGTCAAAATTTGAAATATTTGGCTGTAGCAGAAGGCAGTTTGTTCGCCGAAGGGCTGGAGTGCGGTACACGAATGAGTGTCTGCAGGCAACAGTGAAGCATGGTGGAGGTTCCTTGCAAGTTTGGGGCTGCATTTCTGCAAATGGAGTTGGGGATTTGGTCAGAATTAATGGTCTCCTCAATGCTGAGAAGTACAGGCAGATACTTATCCATCATGCAATACCATCAGGGAGGCATCTGATTGGCCCCAAATTTATTCTGCAGCATGACAATGACCCCAAACATACAGCGAAAGTCATTAAGAACTATCTTCAGCGTAAAGAAGAACAAGGAGTCCTGGAAGTGATGGTATGGCCCCACAGAGCCCTGATCTCAACATCAGCGAGTCTGTCTGGGATTACATGAAGAGAGAGAAGCAACTGAGGCTGCCTAAATCCACAGAAGAACTGTGGTTAGTTCTCCAAGATGTTTGGGCCAACCTACCTGCCGAGTTCCTTCAAAACTGTGTGCAAGTGTACCTAGAAGAATTGATGCTTGATGCTGTTTTGAAGGCAAAGGGTGGTCACACCAAATATGGATTTGATTTAGATTTTTCTTCTGTTCACTCACTTTGCATTTAGTTAATTGATAAATATAAACTATTAACATGTCTATTTTTGAAAGCATTCTTACTTTACAGCATTTTTTCACACCTGCCTAAAACTTTTGCACAGTACTGTATATATATATATATATATATATATATATATATATATATATATATATATATATATATATATATATATATATGTCCCAAACATCAAAACAGAACTCTGTATTTGCCATTTTAGACACTGTCACGCAAATTGTTGCGTGGTACTGTAAATCGATGCAAGGCAAAACCCTTTGTTTTACTTGGTTTTTAAATTATGTCATTTCTGGCAGACATGAACATGGATTTTTGTCTTCGAATACATGTTAAGAATGTTTGTTTGAATATTCTGACATTTGTCCCAGCACTATAACGTAGTATTTAGAATGATATACAAGGGCCCCACAAAACATAATATTCATTTTGTATCAGAGCTGCTATTAAGCATACAGTACAGTTACAAAGCTTAGGGTTTGAAAAGAAAAAAATCAATGTCGAGAAACTTGTAGAGTATCCTCACAGATAACTTAATTGTATATATTGGCATTAGGAAAAATAAATGGACATCTGCTGCAAATGTGTCTGTAATATATTATGATACACCTTCAGTTTCCATAGCACAATTCTAAAAATGTTGCTGGCTGGCTTCCTGTTCCTGAGTCTCTACATTAAAACTCAACAGCAGATTGCAGTGTAAAACTCAAAACCTATTCTCATTGGTCCTGCAGGTTCAGCCACCCAGATCCCTGTCTGAGAAAATATCTATACTTGGGAGGAGGCCATAGGTGTACGTTCCTAAATAATTTACCTGTTGTGATAAAAGGGTTAAAGTAGGTGTGAAGACAACAGCTTGGTATTAACAAAGACTTGACAAAAAAATTTAAAAAATCATGGTTTGCTGTACAAGAATTTGCAACACCAACTACATCAGCAGTGTATCACAAAGGGTTAATTTGATAATGGGACTTGCAGTTTACAAAAAGGTTATACCTCAAAAGAATGTAGTGGAAAGAAATCAAGAAACTTAAGTTAACAGGATGGTGGAAAACTGCAGCTTTATATCATACAACATATCCTCTGTAATCAACGTCTTCCTTTCACACTTTCAAAATGTCTCCTATATATAAAGCACTCTACTACAAACAGATGAACAGCAATACAATGACTGGCTTCCAGTGCACAAAAGACCTGTTTTACTAGAACAGCAGTGTCATGGAATAAGAGTACCGCAGATTTCACAGCTACTACAGCAAGGAAACACAAATGTCTGAAATTGCCTTCATCATAGAAATATATCAGACTGATTAATCACCACCAGTGAAGTGCCCTCAGTCAAATTAATAGTAACACCATGCAGCCTTGAAAAAAAAATCTATTAACAAGCATCAGACAGTATGCATATTGGATCCAGGCTACTTTAAGTTAACAGTTAAAACCAATTGTGTTTTTGGTGCAACAACTATTTGAATATTTACAGTAACAGTGCAGAGGGAGCCCAACAAAGCAACATATTCAGTAGGAGAGCACAAACAGCAGCAAATACATGTTCAGGGCAATTAAAGATTTTTTTTTTTTTTTTTTTTTTTTTTTTAAATGGGGAACAGCATGTTAGAATATCAATATCCAACTGGCTTTCAAGCAGTCGCAGTCCTGGAATAAGAATCAATGTAAGCTCCAACAGGGCAAAATGTCCACTTAGTACTATTTCTTGCAAATTAATACTGCTTATCAATGCACATTATGTGTCAGTGATAAAGATCAGTTATTTCAATTGGGAATGGGTTGTTTGCTTCCCTCTGATGCCGAATGACTCGGCACTGTAATAAGACTCAGACAGTATTCTGAATCATTCTCTAAACACTTCTTGACCTTCAGCAGTAAAACAATGTGCACACAGGCCAGTTAATACAAAAACGATCAATTCCCAATGAAGCATTTTATATAACAATAATCAGAAATTAAATTTAAAAAGTCAAGCAAAAAGACAAGCAGCACTGTCAAGACAACACTGAATTGCAGAATATGTACATTTGACTTCAGTGAAATAAAACACATAGATAAACAAATAAACAAAATATAATTAAAAAAAGAAAAAAAAAACAATGGATTGTGTATCAAGCTGAAATATAAGCTTGATGTATCGATGACCACTACAGGGATTGTCCAGGATCTTGGAAAATGCTGGATGCCTGCAAAATTTGCAGACAGCCAATCTCCAGTTTCCTTTATAATGAAGTAGTTACTGCACAAAGAAAAATATTGTATATAATGTCCTTTTTTAGTCAACTGCTCAATTTTCTGCAGTGAACGTTGCCCATCTTTGTCTTTCATATCTAATAAAAGAGATGGTTTTATACAATGCCCTTTTGCAAACAAAGTGCTGTACTGTGGTAGAGAAAAAGGAAGCTGTTTTGCAGAGAGAAATTAGTTAAGTGGGGGTGTAATGTGTTTGTCTTCAAAAGAGGAAAGTCAGAGAACAATGAGCCATTTTAAAGAAGCCAACAAAATAATTTCATAACCGTTTGTGACACTACACTAGGTTAAAAGAACGCTCTCCATTTACTTGCTTTACATTCAGGAAGTCTAACTGCTTCACTTACATTTTAACTCAGCAGTCTCTTCTGGGTCAAAGTGTTACTGGCTGTGGACACTGAAGGGACGGGGACAACTTCACTCTTGTGTAGTACCAGTTATAAAGTCTTAAATTGAATACATGTTTGTTACTTTCAAAACCGCACATTTAAAACGCATAGGAGAGAAAGTTTGTGCATGATGAGTTAGAGTTATGGAATAACTACATCCACTTTCACACTGGAATATCATGCAATATACCGCCCAAATAAATTGCACACTGCAGTTTCCCCAGTAAAACAGTAAACACATATATTTTGTCCAGTTTCTACAGCAAAAAAGTTTAATAAAATAAAAAAAAATCTCAATCAAAGCATTCTTTTTTAAATGCCTGCTCTTGGTTACGAGACAACGTTGTCCCCAAAGGAGTTTTGAACAGTGGTTAATATGTAACTACCCTGTTGATTTATACTGAATTCACAGAAACTCATTACCACAGGTTTCATTTGCAGTTGGACCATTTGGCAGCAACCTGCTGAGTGCAGCAGAAGCGAGAGAGATGTGACTCAATAAGAATCTGGCTTCAGGACTTGCTATGTACGGTAAAATCTTGCTTAAATGCCACCTCAGTATAAAAGACCACCTCACAGTTAAGGCCACGTTTTCAGTCGATGTATGTATTAGGGCCAAATGTATCAAACCTCTCCTAAAATTACATCTCTAATAAGACAAACATGCAGTCTTAAAGAAACAAAACATTAAAAAAATCTTCTGAAAACATGGGTGCAACATGGTGCAAGTCATGTTCACAACTGATATACTTTAGAAAAAAGAGCCATCTGTTAAACTGAAAACTACCAAACTGTAAATTCAAACAGTTTGTGTTAACACTAAAATAATCTAATGTGTTAAAATTATGGGTCTTAATCTTGACATTTTCTATTGATCGATTAATCATCTGACCTATGATCGATTCATCATACGTTTGCTAGTGATATGAAATTGTAATGAAAGGCATTTACAAGTAATAAAAAAAGTGTTAATATCATGCCATTTACTGCAAATGTTTCACAATGCCAGCAATGTTTAATAAAGATATATTTTTACTTACATGTAATTTGACGGTTTTAAAATATTTGAAGACTAAGATAATGCAATAAACCTGTAGTACTGCCGTAAAAGGAAAGCACTGAGCAAGTGTGGCAAGTTGCAGTCTTTTTTTTTCTTCATTCTGAGATATTGTGAAATATTGGGTTTACCTTGCTGCTGCCCTTTTGCCAAGGTCTTTAGAAAGTACCAAAGATATTGTTTATCCTTTTTTTAAGATACATTTTTTTTCCACACTGTTTTTTGATAACGCATTCATAAATTGATCAATTGTTTTTTAATCAAAGCCCACAGGTGTGACTAATCATTAAATCGATCAAACCACCTCATTAAAATACATTCTGTACCTTAATAAGGCCACATTTTCTGGGACCCTTGACTAGCCTTAGCAGCGCGGTTACAGTACAGCGTACTTCCAAATTACTGATTCGATCTTTCTAAACAGAGGCATGGTTACAGCTTTATATTCAAATAAAGACATCACAAAAGAAAACAATTAGAAACATACTGCCTCCTGAATACAGCATTCGAATAATATACAGGATCCGATCCCTTGTTTCTTGTCAAAAGGATTACAATAAAAGCCTTACCTTTTGTAGACTAGTGGGGTTCAGTTGTGTTTTGTCTATTATTTTCACAGCAACCTGAAAGGAAAGGAAGATTTATGAAAAATAATGCAAGTCCATTTTTTTGTTTAATTGTCCTTATTAAATCCAATGATCAGGCTAACATGTAGAACAAAAGTATTTTACAAAATTATAAAACAGTCAATTTACATTTTATTTTAGAACACTGATTTTATTGTAAAATATCAGCCTCATGTAATGTATTATGTATTGTGGGGTTTTTAATCATTTTTTAATTATTATTTCTAACAAGTTTGTTTTTGATATTTATAAAAATCGGTCAATAACTCAACCAAGTTTCAGTAATTTCACAACACATCTTTAGAGAAAATATCCAAACACTTTGCTGCACACTCCAGTCTAAATAAAAATTCCAACCACTGCTGTTTCAGAGTTGGCTAAAAGAGATTTAGTCATACGAAAGCACAATTCAAAAATTATGTTGAGCTTAATTTAATTGCAATGAAGACTGCAGAAGTGATGGATTACCATTTAGAAGTAAATTATAGGGAGCACTTCATCGATATCAGACAGAAAACATACAAAAATATTACTACTATTAGAATTATTACAACAGTTTAACAATACACAGCAACAGTTCAATATGTATTTGCACATGTATTTGATATGTAATAAACTATAAAAAAATAATTTATCATTCTGTAGGGTGGACAACAAGTGAATACTGTACAGTGGTCTTGGTCATCCTTAGAAGCCTAAAAAAAGTTTGGTAAAGGTAATAAAGAAAACTCAGGTATACTGGCAGTGTTGGGAGACATTGGAAAGTATCCATTATTATTATTATTATTTGTTTATTTAGCAGACGCCTTTATCCAAGGCGACTTACAGAGACTCGGGTGTGTGAACTATGCAGCAGCTGCAGAGTCACTTACAACTACGTCTCACCCGAAAGACGGAGCACAAGGAGGTTAAGTGACTTGCTCAGGGTCACACAATGAGTCAGTGGCTGAGGTGGGATTTGAACCGGGGACCTCCTCGTTACAAGCCCGTTTCTTTAACCACTGGACCACACAGGCAGTATCACTGGATTTTCATCTTTCACACCATTAACTGGCTATCCATTTTGCAGTTGAGTTTGTATAGGTGGCTTCCAGGTGCAGTTAAAGGTAATTAAGAAGCGAGCTAATCTTCTCTCTTTTTAAAAATTTATTGACAGCAATTTTAATTCGGTTCTTAAATCGAACAAGACAAAATTACACTCCCTTTCAGTACAGAATTACTTCTCAATCTAGTATCCTAGTTAATAAAAGTATTTGCCCTCTCAGAAACTGAACTCTGTTCAGATGAGATGAAACAGGTTTTGATTACGCTTAACATATGACTAGTGTCTAGCATGTGTATCAGCATACAGTTATTGGAAGCAGGCTGCAATTACTCACCGTTGTTACTGACAACCTACCTGACCTCCTGGAAATGACTGGATCAGCTCAACTACCGCAATTTCACCATAAGGATGAACAATAAGGCACACTTGAGGGTGGCACAATACTAAATGATCACATCCCTAAGAGTGTGCAGTCAACTATTGTATTTTACAGAATGTATTTGATGGTTTTAAGGTTAGACTTCAGTTAAAGATTTAGGGTATCTTTGATTAAATATATCAGGCTTAACATATTCATAATTACTCCACCAAATATGCCAGTTCTAAAATATATAATGGGTTTGACATTATATAAGCATAGATTTCTATGAAATACTTCATTAAAATATCCAGTATCCCCAGGGTTAACCTTTAGTAAACGGTTAGAAATAAAAAGCCACAGCCCCAGGTGGAATGTTTAAAAGACTTGATCAGGTGTTTGAAATTATAGCAACCCAGCTAGACAGTTAATTTCTCCAGGGATTGTATCCATGCATAAAAATGAGTACTATAATACTGCCAAAATCTTGTACTCGTGTTTGGAAGTGATGCGACTTCTGTTTGGCACACACTGTTATAGTAAACTATGTTATTGTACTCATACGATTAATTGTAATACTACACCTTCCAATGTCTGCAGACAAACTACCATAAAGTCAATTTAGTCAACTAGCAGACTACCGTATATTATACTGGGGGTTTTTTTGAGCGGGGTATTGCTGCAGAAGGAAGGCTCCCACAGCGTAGCTCTCGCAGGGTAGCTCACACAGGGTAGTGCTATACCCATACCCTGTTTATCTTCACGTGGTAGCGGTGTTGCGGGAGAATGAAGCACAACGTAAATCACAAGTTGTGCATGCGAGAGCTACGCTGTGCGAGTTACCCTGCGAGAGCTGCGCTGTGCGAGCTACCCTGCGAGAGCTACGCTGCGAGAGCTGTGCTGTGCGGGCTACCCTGTGAGAATATTTTCAATGAGACTGCAGGTGGAATTCATGTGGGAAAGAACACAGTGCATGGCTCATTTTTGTTATATTGACAAGTTAAGTGAAAACGTCAGCAGTAACTGGTAACTCCGATTTGTTCATAATAAAATGTTGTATTTTATTGACAGCTTTTTTTTTTTTTTTTTTTTTTTAAAGACGACACAAAACCTGAAATGTACTGATCGAAGATTTGTAAGAACCTAGGCCTCCTGAGGTTAAAGGCTACACATCATAATTGGCAAAAAATATATACAGTACACGTGATGCAGCAATTCACTGTGACCGAGAAAGGCAATGGTACAAATGGGTAAACTGATTACTTTACAGTCGATTTAAGATAAACCATTTCAGCTTCAGCTGGCAAAGTAAAAATACTTTGTACTTCCCCTCATGAGTAGCTATAGGAGGAGGCTGGCTAAGGAGATCATCAGACAGAATGAGTCAACACAAACACCTGCTGGCATTTGTTTTTCAACAGTACACATGCGATTCTGTGGGCAAAGGGCTATCGCTTTTTAGTATCTATTTCACTCCAAAATGCTCATGCACTGGACTAGGAAAAAGGCAATCCTCACAAATCTGTTGTAAAAACTCAAGTCCTACGGTATCACAAAATATATAGTGTGCAGCTTAAAGCTGGAAAGTAAATAAAAGCTTCCTTTCCTGCAGTTACATTCATAACTTCTTTTTTATCCCCGTTTGGTCAAACCCAGCCCTATCTGCATCATGCTGTGGGCCAAGACAAGGCAAATATTTGAGGATTTGTGTTGGTTTCATCTACTTAACAGCAAGCCATTTACTCTGGAAAGGTACAGTCACTGCTATCCCAGAATTCCACCTCGACTCCAGAACCCATTTTGAAGCAAGTGTAAAGTTTGTTGAATTTGTTCCTAAAGTAATACCAATTCCAATGCAATATACCAATAAGCACCATCTCAAAAACAACAATCGAAGTGTCAAAAGTTATTTGATAATTTTCCCCCTTCAAGAAAACAAAATGGGTTGATATTTTGTATTACTTATACCCTTTAACATTACTACACCCCCTGTGTTGTGCTAAAAAAGTTTTTTGCATTAGTTCAGGATTTGAAAATATTTCAAATACAACATGAAGCGCTAGCCAAAACTTTGACTTTCGTGTAACTTTTACCTGATTCAGTAACTCACCTCAACAAGTCACAAGTATTACTACTTTCAAATTGAAACCCCACAGGATCACCATGCTGAGTTTATATTTCACTCACCTCTCTTCCAGTGAGTATGTGTCGGGCCAGTTTGACTTTGGCAAAGTTCCCCTTGCCGATGGTTTTGAGCAGCCGGTAGTTCCCGATGTGCGGCTGCTCTTCAGTGGTGGAGGTGATGGAGTTCCGGCAGCGGGGAATGTTCTGTCGGCTGCTGGACTTCGAAGGCTGGACATGAGGTTCATGGTAGCCGTCGACCGACGTGTGCTTAAAAAAAAAAAAAAAATAAACAAATAAATACATACATACATACATACATACATACATACATACAAAATAAGGCTACAGCACACAGTTGAGCAAGGTAACCTCTTTAGTTTCAGGGCGGTTTCCCAAAAATAAGAATTTCACTTGCACTTATCAGGCAAAATTCAGTATTCTGTTCAATATCCAGCTGTTGGGAATTTATCTTGGCACTGTTAAAATAATAAAGCATCCTCAATGCAGGACAAAAGACATGTTTCTTGCCCTTTAATACAGTATCCCATCCATCCCTGAAAACATAGAAAACACCCTCTTCATGGACAACAGACACATTGTATCCAACCCCATTGCTACACCAAGCACCAGCTACTCTCAGTCCCTGCTGGTGAATTCAGTATATAGCATATGTTGAAACATGCTTTCTCAAATGCACACACTCAAATGAAGGACTCATTACAATTGGTCTAATGTCGTGGCTCTCAAACGTTTCCTCTTGTCTGTGGTTCTTGGCACATTCTCCTCCTTCTCCCCCACTATCCTCAGCAGTCGCCCTAATACAGATACCGTAAAACTTCCATTAATCGCCCACGAATGCACCAAAAATCTCTCTCTCTCTCTCTCTCTCTCTCTCTCTCTCTCTCTCTCTCTCTCTCTCTCTCTCTCTCTCTCTCTCTCTCTCTCTCTCTCTCTCTCTCTCTCTCTCTCTCTCTCTCTCTCTCTCCAGTTAAGCCTCGAAATAGCAATCGATTAATTGGGCACACACAAAAAAAAACATTCGAATAACTATCGATGATTGTACCGCCCACAGTGTCATGTCGTTTCGTTCCATTCCTCCACCCTCCCCTCCCCCCCGGATTATTTTAATATCATTGCTGTTATAAGTAAAACCTTGTGCAGAACAATTGAATGCAAGAGGTAATTATGCCTTGGTAGAGTCAGCAGAAAGAAAATAAAAAACACGACATTCGCAACAAGCCTAAAGCAAGTTTAAAATACAACAGCAGTGTTACTAAAATATTTATTCGAAACAGATTATAGTACTGTGGAATGTAATCTATATAAACTTGACACGAGTTTATGAAAAACGTCTTTTTTTTTTTTTCAGCAACAGCTGCAGCATCACGCATTGCATCTTGTTAATACTGTACCAAACTTCACTATATCTCTGAAACACACAATGCAGAAATCCCTGCCTAAAACAATAACAATAATAATAATATTTAAGATTTTTAAGGCACTTTCTGTTTTTCCCTTTTAAATAGATGAAGGGACACGACCCGCTAAATGGAAATGTGGCTTCTCTGATTGTCCCAAACAAAGCCAGGTACCAAATTAGCTATATTTTAGATTGCTGCCAACAGTAAAAAAAAAAAAAAGGTTTGTTCAGACCTTTTCTATAAGGTGTTATATCGATGATCTCAAAACACTTGTTTCTGGAACTATGGCAGGTACTGGAAACAAAGCGGAATTACTGAACCTGCTGAAAACAATACAGCAAAGCCATAAGACTGCACACAACTGTAAAAACAAACATTGCATGGTTTAGGATTATAAATCAACTGCAAATATTACATACTGGTTATCAAGCCTAAACACATTCTACTAAAGGGAAGCAAAATAAACTTAATATTGAATATATTTTTTTTACATGTACAAGGAAAATATGTCAATTGGGGAAGATAGCTGAAGCTTATTTCCAAGCAACCATTTCCATGTATAATTATCTAGAACCAAGCAACACCAATATCCTACCCATAAATAGAATATCCTAACCATGTAAAATCGCTGAATAAGCGCTTCTCTAGAAACATGTACAAATGTACAGTTAAGTGTGGCGTGTGGACAGATGGACAGAGCTACACCATGTCACCTCGGACTCCGACAGCAAGTAATGCCTTTAGGAAGCTTCATTAGAATTATGAGCGGTTGTCTTTCTATTATGACAACAAAATATGTATTGTTTATATATATTAACTATACAATTTTTATGGTACATTTTTAATGGGTATTTCCATTTCAACCGCAGCTCGCTGCTTCTTGAAACGACTGACATAATACACAACAGTTACCTCTTGTTTTGCCTTTAACAATAAATACTTTGTAAACCACTGTGCTTTAAATGTCTTTGTGTTCAACAGTACAAAAGCAATGTGAACTTTCATCGTGCCACTTCAGATATCTCGTTAGACTGGAGTTTCACAGCCTGGTGCTTGTAGTGTCCTGCAAAAAGGTAAAATGTACAGAACACTGGGGTCTGCTTGGCTCAGTGGAAACAGGGTAATACTCTTTAGCATTGACACAGGTAAAGATGTTAGGAAACAATTTCCATCTACCACAAACTTTAGTCTAAGTTGGCTCCTCACATGACTGATTCATTTGTGTTTTGTAATACTGTATAAGCAGATTCAGTTACAATGGGTAGGAAAGCAAATCTCACAAACTTTGATAGAGATGCTTGCACAGCTAAATAGGATTGGTCTGCTTTGTTAGAGGGACAGGAGCAAGCATGAATGAAAGCCTTCACAGAACTCCATTGCAGGCGTGGCCCACTTTTGTTTTTTCTACACAGATCACAAAACTTGTCTAATGCCTGTATTTAAAAAAAAGTTATAACTTAAGTAGACAAATGTTTAGAATTGTGTCTATCCTGAAAACTATTTTATTTTCTCATGAGTTTCTTATAAGTTTTACCTTAAAATCTGTTTTTAGGTCTGCATTTGCATTAACTGATTGACTGATTGTGAGTAAAGTGTTAAAAAACTACATCGTCTTTATTTATTGAAGTCTGTCTATGCAAGCGACTCGCTGCTGCTTCAGACAGTCAGCAGAGGAAAGCACTATCGGAGTCTGCTATCTGGTCAATTGCCTCAATAGCCAAGTGCAAGTGTTAATAGGCAGTCCAGAGTTCAACAAAATAAATTAAACATTAACCTAAAGAAGCCTGAATTGTAGATGCGTTCATTTTCCAATTTCCAATCAGACAGCTGAACAATATCAACAAATATAACAGTTTAACCATTCATAAGGTGATCTAAAGCATTTCAGAACATACCACAACATTCAAAAACAAACGTTGAGTTAATGGCAAGAACTGCCCTTAGGTCAAGGGCAACAACCTTGCCAATTTTACCCAAGGTCGCTATGAAGTATGTACCTCAGATGGTTTCTGAGATATGGGGTGTCAAAAGTTCTGTGGTGTGGTGTGTTAGATTACACAAACACTCCCTATATTATTATATATTTTTTTACATGAGACTATGTGAAGACTTTAAAACCTTACTGTGCACCATACAGCAACTAAGTAGACAAAATAAATACACAATCTCTTCCTCCAAGATTATTGATTTCAGAATGTTTCGATTATATGATTAGTACCAGAACTTCTCCTAAGACAATTAGAGTATGCAGTTGTGTACCTGCAACACATTAGTCATCATTAAACTTTAAAGAGCACCACTGTACAATGAGACTGCAGTGTGCAAGAAATGAACTTCAATCAATCAAACTTATTTTGTATAGCGCCTGTACAGTGCAAGATTCTAAGCCTATTATGATGTTAGAAAACTTCACACTTTATATGCTATCCCCCCAAAAAAAGTAGTTTATTTCAGTGGTTCTAAAACAAATGGTGCAAATTCTTCCTAAAAATACTACGCATCGTATATCATATAAAAAATAAAGAAAAAAGACACATGCACTTCTATATTTTTTCATTTATTTCTATAATAAAGTTAAAGTGTTTCTCACTAAAATACAACAACCCCTCTTTACTCTGTACTGGAGCTTAACTCCCAGGCCCGTCTAATAAATAAACTGGAGACAAAAATCAGGTGTTCTGCTACTGTAGATATGCTAAAGTACATTACTAATGTATTGAGTTAAATACATATGCAAACTACTTTCACTTTCCTGTTCCAATCACATGCTGCACAATTCCCTACTAACAAAAGTATAATGATTTACAATGCTGTTATATCATAACCGTAAAACTGTAATATTCCAGAATAGGTTATGAAGGCTTTACTTTGCCACACTGAATTAACTATAAAAAGAAAAGAACATCACACAGTAGTTAGTAATACAGTTTTTATTGTGTGAATTTCAGGCAGAAACAATTTTGAAATCCCTTCATAAAGTAATAGCATTACTGAGGTTTATGTATGCTTTTTTAGCTGTACACGCAAGTTTGGGTTTTCTCTTATTACTCTCATCATAAGAGAATATAGGAGAACAACAACTATACATGTTATGTATAACATTTACCTTGCAAGTTGAGGCAGTGTTTGGAAAGCGTGAAGCATTTTAGAGTGATGTAGCTGCATCTGTATGCCCAGATTCTGACTCGCTTGCCAAATCTAAAGCAGCACTTTGTTGTTGCTGGTATTTATGTTAATCCCACACACAATTTAACATTTTTTAAACTCACGCAAATTCTGGCAAGGTGGTAAATCGATGCAAGGCAAAACACATTGTGATACGTATTTCTGATATCTATCAACTATGGAATTTAAGGTGGACACAGGCATGGATTTTTGTCTTTGAATTCATGTGCAGCAATGCTCGTTCGAATATTCAGATAGTTTCTCCGTACTAAAGAAAACAATATTACTTTATACCACTTCCACATCACACTACTAAAGTCTTCTCTCGATCAATCAATGAGCACTGACAAAGCAAAATGGACAGGGATTTGTGACGCATGCCAAAATGAAATCTGATCAGAATGAAAGCTTGGCCAATCAACATGCAGTGATTACACTGATGTTAATGTTGGCCATAGCAGCTAACAGAAACAGAAGGGGGGGGCTGCTATGGCCGCAGTTGAGAAACGTTGGTCTAGCTGCAATCACACCATATGACCTACAGCAAAGGTACCAGAATGCAGCAATTTACCTGTAGCGTAGTATTAGAAATACTTGCAAGATTCTAAGCCTATTATGATGTTAAAAAAAGCTACTGAGGTGGAAATGTTGATTTTAAAACAATAATTACTCCTTCGAGAGGCAGGAATCTGCTATTCAAATACACTAAGCATATTTGAAGGATATTTCTGGTATGGATGTAAATTTTGTTTAGTAAAAAAAAATTGTTTAAGCTATTTGATTTCTATCGGTTAACCGTATTTACACTATCACACTAAATACCCTTTAAATAAATACACTCTCCACATATATTTAGTCTTTGTCAGGCATTGACATTTGTTTACCAAACATAAAGAGAGTCAGTTTAGAGCACAAATCCTCTAATTGCATCAGGATTGTATCACATTGACGATGTGTGTACCGGTATCGTACACAAGTTTCTAGTATCTCCTTCACAGTTAATCTCGATCCACTACAGCGGACACTGGTTTCACATAAAAACATGGGAGGATTCGTACGCAAAAAAACACTCATTATGATAATAGACGTCCCCCCAGCTCAACATGACATGACCAACATGACAGTAAAAATAGACATAATGAAGCATTCTTGCCTTTGACAAGTTAGTGATCAGCAGATGTGTCAGCCGCACGAAGAGCACAGCGTGTGGTTTTCACTAACTCTACTGTGGGTAAATATCAAGACTTTCTTCCTATGCATCGGGACGCGGGACATTTGTTAGGAAATCGGAACTGTTCTGACCACATAGAGACTGTTGGCATGAATGCGTTACCATCCCATAAACTTAGCGTAGCAATCAACAATTCAATTTTAAAGATTCTTATGTATTAATGCTATGAATCCATTTTAAAAGTAAGTTGTTGCTTGAAATGACCACAGATAAACTGCAACTTTAACAAACTGTGCCCACAACTACTGAACTAAAACATCTTAGTTTAAAAATAAATAAATAAATAAATAAATAAATAAATAAATACTACTAATAATTTAAACCACTGTACTCAAAGATGAACAAAAATGTCATCTGTTATCATAGAACAGCGGTTCTCAAACTTCGCTGCACTGTGACCCCCTAGTTCTAGCAATAAAAATGACTATGCATTTTTTTTTTTTTTTACAGCCAACAGTAATAAATAAATAAATAAATAATTACAAATGCTTCTAGGCTGCCACGGTTTACACGATTGTACCACAAGGACAGCTTCTTGATTCAGCTTTCGATTTTGTCAGTGAGAGAAAAGACAAATCTATCTTGTCCTTGGAGTGGAGTGATGTGTTAAGAATATTTTAGCAATCAAAAATACCTGCCAGGAAACCATGCAAAGTAAGCCATTTAGCACAAGCTTATCAGGTTTTTTTGTTTGTTTGTTTGTTTACTGCTGATTGGGTCATTGTTGTCGGCACTTCAATTTGCAGGGCCACTCTATTCCCCTTCATTACTGCAGTTTCCAACACTTTTCTTCAGAAAACTGTCAATTGTTTGACATTTATAAAGCAACTTTTTGAACTCCCTTCACAACAAAAATCACTGAGACTACAGAAGTGCATCCCGCTGACATGGCAAGTTGGTTGCTAGGTATCTAATTCAGAACTTTCAGACAAACGCAGGTAGGATGAGGGACTCATTGGGAGTACAATTGAGTAAAAAGTAGCAATAATAATAATAATAATACATTAATGTACCTGCTTCTTAAATTACAATGTTTTTATTTTTATTTCGCAGGTATTTGACACAACTTTGCTTTGATCGCTCCATCTTTACACTCCTCCCTTTTCTATTTTGACCGCAGCTGCTGTGCTTCGCGTACGAACACAGGAAATTGACACCTTGAGACTAGTTTGATAGATGAGTTTTCAGTCGACTAATCATGCCTAACCCGACGTCTTGTGTTGCCAAATAAAAAACTGCGTAGAGCACGTTTTGTTTGATATTTACTTTTAAAACACAAAATGCCGGAACCATTTTATCAATTTGTATTATACGTTAACTGTTATGTAAAAACGGTACATAACAAGTTTCTCGGTTGTGACCGAGATACATGAATGGCTTAACAGGTATCAATTTAATTCTTAAAAGAGAAAAGTCAGGGAAAAACACAGAAAATCTGAAGCCCTAGACATAATACAACGATGTTAAAACAAAAACTACTCCTGATGAGGGTTATAAGTAATAACATGACAGTTAATGATTTTAATTTACACATTTTGGTAAAACACAAAGAAAACATACTAACTCTACCCCGGGAGAGTAGTGATTTAATTGCTGCAGCGTACACTACATTCAGTAACTGTATTCTTACTATCCTATGGAACTGAATACTACCTTTCACACTTGAGCATAAATCGCTGCAAAAAAAAAAAAATCGAAACAGGTTCGATTTCGAGTCCTTCAACATTCGGAGGCAATGTGGATCAGATGCAAGCTGCTGCATTGTTATAGCTTCGAAGAAGAAGAGAACAAAGTAGAATGTGGGGTTCACATCTGTAAAATACCACTCATTTGCATATACTTGATACACGTAGCAGACAAAAAATAAATAAATAAAATGGCCTAGCAGTATTTAAAATAAAATAAAAGCAAAGGTAGCCCATTTGATCTAATGGAAAAAGGATGCATTTGCTTCAATTCAAACAAGAACGGAATAACTCACAAAGCCTGATGAGAGCAAATGGCGGTTACAGTACAATCTGTACCATGAAATGAGTGGAGGGAATTTCTGTTCAACCCACTGGCAATTCTGCTGATAGAAAACACTTTATGGTAGTAGGTGTTTTGCTTCAACTTTTCTCTTATTTGTACTGCATATTGAGATATGTATTGTGCTGCTTATAAAGAACAAGCACTGGTTGAAATCTGAAGAAGAGAAAAACGCTCATGTGTCAATACAAAAATCACTGCGAATCGGCTGGCGTAAAAAACGCCGCGAAAAATGCTGTAGTGCGTTTAGCCCTTTAAGGTTTGTGTGTTGCACACGTGCCATTAACAAAATGCCCTGAAAACTTAAAAGAAAATAATTATAATTAAGGGTTGAAATGCAGCAAAATGTCAATAATTAATTTTAAAAAATGGAAGTGAAAAGGTTATCGTATCAAGCTGAAAAAAGTTGTCTTTGTGAACTCCAATAAACTAATGCTGTCTTTCACCACTCAGATAGTAGTGTGCCTAAAGCTTTGAGTTAACACAAAACAGATTTATATCGTTTGTTGCATCTTCTTTAGCAGCCGTATCTATCCGAGACATATTCGGTTACACTGTTTACCTTCAGGAGTGAGGATGATTTATTTGTGCAGTAACTTACCTAGTTACATGAGGAGCTGATAATATCTCCTGACTTCAGCCAAAGCAGCATGCACAGTAATTTAGCCGTTACAATAATGAAAAACAGTAAATGTAGTGGGGGGTTTGTACTAAAGCAGGGTCAGCTTCTGCAGGGAAAATTTAGTTTATTTCTAAATAATGACTTAAAATAATAATTTTAAAAACAGTGACAGCAGAACACATATAAATACTTGGGACTGTAATTAGGAAGTGTACTCCTGATTGCAGTAGAAAAACTGCCATTCACTAAACTTTGCTTTCAGATTGTGGCAATGAAAAAGAAAGGTTTGGGAAATATATAAAATATATGATACTGTGTTTACTGTGGTGTATTTAATATTGTAAATAACAGAACAAACTCCCTGAAACTTTTTTTTTTTTTTTACTGAAACAATAAATGGTTAGGTGAACAAAAAAAAAACAAAAAAAAAAAACATAAGAGCTGGCTGTGTTACATGCTCTCAGACCAGGACTCCACTAACACTGCGCATGGAAGCTGCAGCACGCTATTTCCCACAGTACAGCTGTACACAATTAGAGGTGCTGTCACCAATTCCATACACAACACTTCACACTATCACAAATATAACATGCGGAGTTCATTGCAGTCATCAGCTGCATAGTTTACCTATTCAACAGAATGAGGCAACAAACAAGCGAGTACTAAAATAAGTTAATGCTTGAGGTTGCATTCACACTGGGTCTGTTTCATTCTGTGGCCAATAGTTAGCTTTATATATGAATTACACAACATCCTACACTTTGGCCTTGACTTAAGTTAAGTGGCCTTGGTGCCCTCTACAAATGTATTGAACTGAAGGCCATTTTTGCTTCCAGTTTAGAGCCCTGTAATATGAACCGTCTACATGTAGCACAGTGTGAGATGAGCTCCTGGCAATGCCGCTGGCTAAGTGCCGAGACTGCAGATGCTTTTTCATTGAACAAAAAAATAAATAAATAAATAATAATAATAATAATAATCATAATAATAATTTGTTTTCAGTTCTGTATGGAATTGTATGCAAATGCTGGTTTCAGTTCAGGAAAATAACCGTTGCATGTCCAAGTGAAACTGCTATGCAATATGAGTCTTTTTTCCATCCATGCCATATCAGTGAAGCATTCGGCTCCACTTCAGGTTTTCTTGCAGCTGCATATCACGTCCGATTAGTTTATTAGACACTCCTGGTTGGACGAAGTAACAAACAGCCATGCCTGCGTGAAGGTTTCACTTCCGCAAGGAACATTTCTGTTTAGCCATATTTCTGTTGATTGAGACACACCATGAGCCAGATTGCAGCAGGGATGAAGAAACATTTGATCTAATCAACATTCGGGCCAGGAATTCAAGCAAGAGAAACTGAACAGATGAAAGGGTGGTCATGTCAACTTTTCTGCCTCTGGGGAATAGTGTACGCCCATTGTGTACTTGCTTTTGTCACCCAGGTCAACCCTCCTTCTTCAAACATCAGTGTGAAATCACGTAGCCGACCCGGGTAGAGCAGGCCAGTGTGAAGGGGGCTTATGATAAGATCCTGGAAGCACTTCAGCACATTTTTATTAGTATACTTTTTTTCACCGTTTTATAATGCTGCAAGAAAGGATGCATGTTTCAAGCTAACAAAACAGTGCCAGGACAGAAGGCCTTCCAAGATCAGATAAGGATCTTTTGGAAGCCATCAAAAAAAGAGACCATCGTGTGCATCTCAGCAACTGATTGATCAAAATGGAAAATGCAAGGGAGAAAAAAAAGGAGCTAAAGGAACTCCATCATGAGGTTAGAGTTATTAAATCAAACACAAACTTCATCAATGCAGAGGGACCAGGTCTCTCTGTGGAAATACAGTGCCAGCTACAGTAAAACGGTGACCCCAATTCAGTACAAGAGTGTACTCTAACCATAAAAAAGTCTACTCTGTTAATTTCACTGTAATAATGCACAATACACAATGCAATTGTTCCCGACCCCCACCCCAACGGGGCCCCAAACTGTTAAGGCCCTGCTGTCACTATTGTTTTTCTAACTGTTCACTTCAGCCTGTGGCCTTTCTTAAAATAATGCTTATGAACAGCATTTCTCCTGCAGAACCTAATCTCCTGCATAACACATTTTCATGCAGGTTGACATTAAACAGTCCCTCCAGGATTCCGTGATCGCGGAATAAATCACGGAATTTGCTCTCTCAAGAGAATTTTCATTTTTTTGTAAAAAAAACGAAAACTCAAATATTTGCTCCCTACTATCACTGTACATTTCACTAGAGCGCATACACGCTATTTGTATAGTGAGAAGTGTGGCAGGGTTTCAGTGCAAGCTTTAATTCAGCCATGGAGAGATTCCTAAGACCATCAGTGAGTTCCGGAAACAAATCTAAATCAGCACCGAATATAACGGCAAAAGATAGGCCACAAATGCAAAATGCAAGTCTAGTATTTCCAGTAACTCACTGTCAGTTTCTCTTAAAACAGCAAAAGACTGTGACAACGACCATGGATAGACAAACAGTGGCTACTGAAGAACAAAATAAGGTAAGATTATTATTATTAATATTATTTACCAAAAGGATTTAAGAGTTTATTTTTATTTATTGCATTTATACAAAAGTATCGCAAAGCACTGTACAGTACATAGCAGAAAAAATAACAAACCACAGTACATTTGTGTCGCATGTCACACATACAACTGCCACAATCAGACCATTTAAATAACCGATTTAAATAACAGTATACACATAATACAAAAGCAGCAATTTTAAAAGTTACATTAAAATCCACTAAGATAAGAAAGCCATTTTATAAAAGTGCGTTTTTAGTCTTGACTTAAAACTGTAACGGTCCCAGCTTCCCTGACAAATGAAGGCAGAGCATTCCATAATTTAGGAGCTCTACAAGAAAAAGCCCTACCTCCCGTTTTGCTTTTATTGACCCTAGGAATAACCAGAAGCCCCACATCCTGTGATCTCACAGAGCGCGGTTTGGAAGATACGTGGTCAGTAACTCCTGAAAATAACTAGGTGCTAATCCACACATATGTGTGCGTTTCTGTTGGTGTCTGTGCTTGCGTATGTGTCTGTTGTCAAATGTGTGTGTTATCAACCAACTGCTAGGACCCAGGCAAAAATAAACAGGCCATCACGTTTATAAAAATACTCTAAACAAGTGCTATTTCCTGTGAGTGTGCATAGTCGCAGTTCAAAGCAAAGCGTTGTTCTGTTACTCCAATGTGAAAGGTCAGAGAAAAACAATTAGGACCTTGCTTGCACTCGCTATGTTGCAGGTCCTGAAAGATGCAATTCTAATTATATATGGAAATACACACGTTTTCTGTACATGGTGCAGTAACATGAATGCTCAAAAAGGAAGGGGGAGGCGAACTATATAAGATATTATCCGATTACTTGGGATGACTTAACATTTTTGTGAAAATCCTCTTTTTTGTTTTTAAATCGTTACTTTCCCGTTTGTTTTGTGGTATGTGATGTAAGCCCTTTCACATTGTGGCCTTGGTCAAAGAAAAAAAAGCGAGTTTATCAGCCACTCAGTGTCGCCTGTCACTGTTTCCAAGTGCTTGTCACAGTTTCCAAACTACTTCTATGTGCTGTCTTGATGTGGATACGTTTTAAAATTACAACATTTTGGTGAACAACAAATGTTACTAAAAATACTGTTACATTTGTATAAAAATGCTCCAAGTCTAGTACACATTTGTAAAACAGTGCATTTGTAAAATGTATCAATGCTAATTTGAATCCCAGTGCACCACTACAATCTTATTCTCCTAGGCAAATATTATTACTAATATGATTAAATAGTCATGTTTTGGCGATAACTGTATTTAATTTCTTATTTAAGAATTATTATGTTTAAAAAATGGCATCCAATAGTCACTGCTGCAAGAGTTAAAAAAAAAAAAAGTGAACTCTCTTTGCTTTATTGTATGCGTTTTTTTCTTCTTTGATTTCAATAAAATATGGCAAACATGTTTGTTCTGGGTTTTTTCTCAGATTTTAGTAAAGTGATTTAATAACAAAAAAATGAATTTAAATAACTTTGACTTATTTTTTCTTATTTATTTATATCACATCACAATTTGCCACAAATCATTATGGATGCATCATTATGTAAATACTGTATTCCGAAATTATTACAAAACTGATCAGATCAGCTGCATAACTCTGAAAAGTCCTCACGGTTGTCAAATAATTTTCCTGGATTGAAAGCACTTAAATGTACTTGTGTGAACTATAAAGGAATACTTTAGCATCAAAACCATTTCAGCTGATGCCTTTCAAATACTGTTCCACGAAAAAAGTTAAAGCAGGTAGGTAATTTATTTTAAAGTTTAAAGTTCCCTAACAATCTAATTAACATACACACATTTTAACGTCCATTTAACTGATGTCAGCTACTTTTGTACATGTCCAAACTAAAACTGAAATATCTGAAAGTGAAAGTTACTAATTTCTTACCGGTAGGCCTACTGTATTACTCTGTTGTTTTTTTTTATATTGTCATCTCAAAACATATTAATTTACACAAAGCCAAATTATATATATATGTGTTATTTAACGTGATAAAACACATAATCAGAACGATTAAACAAACATCCACTTAAAAAAATAAATGACTGCTATTATGTTTCAGTTTTGTACTCGTAAAAAGCCCTTACAGGAGCAGCCTGTCAGCCAGTCTATCATTAGGGTGGGCGAACAGAGCGTGATCAAGTTCATCCTCTCATTCTACCACTAATACAGTGGAATAGTTGTATGACTTTGTGTTATGTAGGTATTCACTTAAATTCAGGTCACAAGATTTCAGTTTACAAAAGCTCCCTTATTTTGAAAACTAAACGTTGACAGGTATGCAAAACCACTTTCGCAGTCAGCTATGCTCGCTGGAAGTAGGCTATTTTTGGGTTTAGTTTTTCAGTGTCCTCATGCACCAAATCAAAGGATTATAATCCTTGCACTGAATAATAAGCTAATGTTCAGTGTTTGCTCCAGGACTTACAGACTGAGGGTCAATGTGGCCCCCTCTCAATTTTAGGGGGCCATTTTCTTCAGTGAGGGGGTCAATATGTTTGATGATTCAGAACCAACCACCATTTCTTATTTTTGTTTGTTTTAAATATGCCAACAGAGTTTACTGACCTTTTGTTTCTGAAGAACAGAAAATAAAACTGTAAAGCTGTAGATACAACCAAGGTGTCTCTACAATACTCACTGTCACTTTTGGGGAAAATACTGGTTAATGTGTCACAGTGATGCTGGTGTATCACTGAGTAGAGGACATTCATTGTGTCAAATCACATTAGAACAGGGGTTTTCAATCTTTTTAAGCTGCATACCCCTTTCCAAAAAACAAAGAACACCGTGTACCCCCATCTGAGATAAAATCAAAAACAGAAAAAAGGTCTGTACAATAACGATACAACAAAACGCACAAGCCTTGGAGTGTGTGATGGATACAATTATAAAAGTTACAGTATTAAAACAGAAATGGATCAAAACAGTCCTTCAAACAGGTTTCTAGTTTTATTGTAAATATTAATTAATTAAAATCAACAAATCCTCCGTGCTAGCCTAAGTCACTCAGAAATGACATAGGACTATTCTGTGATAGCAAATGGTAATCATGTATTTTTATTGATAATTAAAATTACAGAAAAGAAGGCAAAGAAAAGCTCACTATCCACACATCTCTACAGCTGACCTCATTACGAAAAAATAATTCTTGGTGACTAAAACGTACAGTACTGATGCTAATTAAAAAATAATAATAAAACGCTTCCCTAGTATCAGTGTGATGGATGTCCCTGCTTATTACCACACAAATCACTGATGATGGCAGGGAGAGCTTCAGTCGCAAGACATTTTTGGCATTTTTAATCTCTAACGGTCTTTCGTCTTGATTGCCCTTTGCTAGTAACGTACTAGTATTGAGCCAACAATCCATATTTTTTCACTGGATTGAAAGCTAAAAACTCTTACTCTCACACCAGACGTAACAGCTTGTCAAAACTTGACCGCATGACAATACTTCGGTTTCTGATTGGCCATAAATTCTGTATTTTGAAATGAACCAATAGTACTTAAGTTACAATAAACTTTAATCGGGTCATTGAAAAAAATAAATATCGATTTGCAGGCACAAACGCAAGTAGGAAATAAAATGAGTTAAAGACTAGGCTTTTAGGTTTTTTAAAATATGTATTTTTTTTTTTTATCCCAAAGACAGACTGCAGTAACTGTCCAACTGTTTATATGACATTTAAACAACAGGGCTTATTTAAAACACATATATAATATGTAAATCAGTCTTGTGTGCACTGAACGCTCTCACAGCACATCAGTCTGGTGTTAGCGATTAAACGTTGATTAAGCTACATGACAAAAGTTTGCAATAAATCGGCAAGTGGTACTAAATAAAATGTGTTGTCTGCCATTTCAGAATTTCTCGCGTACCCCTAGTGGTAGGTGTACCGCAGTTTGAAAACCGCTAGAAGAAACCACATTACCAACAGATACAGTTTAATAGTAGTAGTATTTAAATGCCATTGTCCTGACTGGTAAATTCTTACTTTCCAGCTTCCCCTTTATTTTGACAATCTCTATATCAAAAATTGCATTTTTTTTCTTGATATTTTACATTCTTAGCCCCCAAGTAAATATTTTGGACAGTTTTCAAAACAATTGTTGCTTTATTTTTACAACACACGGTGTTGTTGATATGATAAACACGTATATCTGCTTCAGGTACTGTATTTAATTTTTGTCAAGGTTAAACGATGGCCTGTGTTACACAGAACACTAAAAATAAAATGTCAAATATACACAATATGTATTTTGTTGGTTTTGTGGATTTGCTATATTTTTTAACTCATTTTAATACTGCACATAATGACATGGTTTAGAAAATGCTACTTACCAAAACCGTGCTGCACGTGAACTGTATTACATAATGTCCTTTATTCCAATTCCAGTGGTGTTTTCTCAATGCAAGATGTATTGTAGGCATATATACAGTGCTGTATAAAATCACATACACTATAATTTTATCATGCCCGTTATAGGCCTACTGGCAAAATGGCCAAGAGACAGTTGGTGCATAACAGATACGGAATTATTTTGGCCCTGAATTTTAACATTTTTGGTCATAGAAAAGACAAATTTCACATATTTTATAACGTTACCGTAAGCTACTTTTTTTTTTTTTTTTTGTCAATGATGCGGTTTTCGTTTCACAAATCTACTGCACACAGTATTTTTAAGCACAACTATAATAGCCTACATTTCAAAAGTCACTGCCGAAGCTTATTCTTCCAGAAGTAATGGTCGGGTGTAACAGTGATACAAGGTTATATTTTCCCTGGGCCATGTTGTTAACAAGCCTGATGTTGTCCAGGCTTTACTGTGAAACTGACTGTAACCAGGGAGGGTGCGAGCGCATTCTAATGGAATGGAGAATGGCGGCACGGGAGTTTAATTATGAAAACACAAGTGTAAACAAACAAGTAAAAAATATTAGCCTGTCGTCAGACATGTCATGGTAATACAAAATGCATTAATATACTGTGTATTGGTATTGCGTCTGGTCTAGGAGGGGGGACACACGGGCTGCTAAGAGAATTTCAGCAGGACATTTTTTTATTTCAGGGGGGCATTGGCGCAATGGCGCAGCCTAGCGCAAACACTGAATGTTATGGAATGACGACCCCTAAATCACGTGAACGGGACCTAAATTAAGTTCTGTGTTATTTGGATTAAACATCAATATTAGTAACCGGACAACCAAAAGAAGCCGGGAGGTGGGAAAGTAATTAAAATACAAAAAAAAATGATGTAGCCTAAGATCGTTTTAACCCAAAATATAAAATTACCTTGACAAACTGTTTTCCTGGTACTCCGTACAAATGTTTTACCAGTATGCAGAAATATCAGTAAAATAGCCCTTTCACCCTTGCAGGAAATTAAATCACTATGAACACATTTTCAGAAACTCGCTCATATCACTCAAGCCCGCCGCACACAGCCCGACTCAAGCCGTCCCGATTCATCTCATCTGAGTATGCACAGGTTCTGCAATCAGTTGTGCTCAGTTTTGGTTTGACGTCACAGTTGAGTTTTTCCCGACTGGGTGTCGCACACTGCTAAGACTGAATTACTGACCACAACTATATACTGGTGATTACTATGTATGCAAATTTAATTAATACTGCCCTACACATTTTTGTATCAACTTAGCCCAACATAGATTTTTATTTGACGTTGGCGTTTTTTTTCTCAGCATGTGGCTCTAGAGGCTTGTGATTTGTGACCTATTGGAGATCGACGCACTGGTTACTTCTGTTTTAGCGCAGTAAGAAAATATAGGCTGCCAGTAGATTGATAATAAAAAGGTAAATTGATCATTTACCTTTGATTAGTAAACGCTTAAAAAAATCAATTCAAATGTGCACATATCTGGTATTTATGAATTCGGGACTAATGTAGTTTTACCTGTAGAACTACACACTCCGCCATCTTGTGCCAAGTTACATGACAAGCTACGTCACTTAAACCTGCTTCACCATTGGTTGACACCCTTATGACTAAGTGGTCTCAGGCAGTCTTGGTCGGCAACCGCCGCACACAGACAGACTGATCACATCTGAACGAAACTGCGTCTGAAAAAGATTCAACATGTTCAATCTTCAAATCTGAAGACATGCCGACTGAAATCTGCATAATCTTGGTTTTAAGGGCACGCACACTGCTACGATTCAATCAGACTCTGTACGGCCAGTTGAGATGAGATGAGTCGGGACGGCTTGTGTCGGGCTTAACACGCCTATATGTAGACATTATTCTTGAAAATGTTTCTTTGTTACGGCTTATCCCAGAAGGTTGAGATGCAATGTTGGGTTTATTCAATATAGAACACAGTAAAACATTGCAATCCAAACGTGGGAAGCAGCGTCTTCGGAAACAGGAACCATTTATTAAATACCAGCATCCAAGTCACTTCTGCCTGCAACAGATGTATTTTGCAGAATGCTTTAATCCAGCTCTACAGGTAGTGTTCTGCAGCGTCCAGTGCTGTGCTGGGAAATCACGGGGGGGTTTAATTTATTGACTTTCGGATTTGCAATGTTTTTTAATGTGTAATGTATGAATACTAGTTCACTTTGACCTAGTTAATCCAACATTTTTCATTTATCAAAATTAGGGCTGGGACAATGCATCGATCCATCGAATCGTTGGAATAACCATCAATGGATAAAATAACCATCGATGGTTAAAAAAAAAACACATCTATCAGTTCATTACTATAGTGGCAAAATAACATGCATTTGTATTCTGTGGTTACATGCCAACACAAGTGACTGTAAATGAAAATCATGCAACTTTTTCTCCTGTAAACTGAAATAGGGCAATGGTTTGTAAATTGCTTGCAAGACCCTCAGAACTAATGTGAATAATCAAGAATTACAAGCATGTACAGTAGCCAAGCAGTTACTAGTTTTGCATTTCAAAGAACATGAATATAACCATGCCAGGGATTTAAAGACAACTCCTATTGCATAGCAGTTTGGGCCATTTAAGGTTTTTACTATTATTTTATTACCACTTAGGATTTCAGTAACATTATCACAGATGCCCTTATACTGTGTATTCTGGTACATATCACTGACTTCCTGTGCTCACTGGAGCAAAACTGCCCTACAGTACATGAAGTGATTAGGTACTGGAAAGTAGCGGTTAATCCTAAAGTCTGCTTGCATATCTACAATAATGTAAAAAATAGAAATTAATAAATAAATAAAAACATCAGCAGCACGTGAGACCCAGTGAACAAATGTGTTGACTGTGCCAGTAATAGGCAAGAAAATATATTCTAAAGCCCTAGATAGGACCTGAAATTGACAAATTGTCTTGATTGCCGAAGCATAAATCCAGGTCAGGACTCAACAGTTTCATTATATATGTCACTCTGTGAATTTAGAGCAATCCCTAATGACATTGTGGTTGTCTCTTGGTCTCATTTGTCTATTTGAGTCTGCCCACCTGTGGCCAACATCAACACGAGTGCAGAGATAACATCTTGCGGAAAGCAGCATACATCAAATAAGCCACTTTCCTTTGCCACACATAGCCTCCGAATACCAGGTGTAAACAGTAGATTGGTAGTGCACTGCCATGCTCTGCCTCAGGGACAACTGGTCAGTAAAATCTGATGACATCATAACCCCAACTGAAAACACAAACT
Organism: Acipenser oxyrinchus oxyrinchus; assembly: GCA_030684275.1. Taxonomy (NCBI): domain Eukaryota; kingdom Metazoa; phylum Chordata; class Actinopteri; order Acipenseriformes; family Acipenseridae; genus Acipenser; species Acipenser oxyrinchus. Next base: position 15,980,087 of record CM060251.1, read on the forward strand.
TCTGGGACAACCGTCTTAAAACTGCATGTAACAATTAACAGACGAAGATGCACTAAAATACAGATTTCTAACTAATTACTCTTTATTACCAGTAACTGAAAAATAAGTATTCTCCTTTTCAGGCAAACAAACTTTAAAGGGCACAGATGAGATTTACTGTTTACTGTTCTCCACACCGGAATGCTAGGATGAACAATAGCACCTAAAAACTACATAAAGCAGGTGGTATACGGTCCCACTGGTTTCTCATAATAAAGAAATACTGTACAAAATGCTGTGCAGACCCGAGCAGAATATTAAAAGGGTGTAGGGTGGCATCCACCCTTTTTGATTAATTTCAAAGATTAAATATTTCAGAGACAGAACAGAAAATGGTACCACGCATACACACACACACACACACACACACACACACACACACACACGACAGAGAGGGAATCTTAATTACAATGTCAAAGATACAAAAATGCTTGATATCACACCACTTTATAAGGGGCTGGGAGTTGAAATTAGACTGGAAGCTCCAAAGCAAAAAAAAAAAAAAAAAGACACATTCTGAAGCATTTTCACAATTCATTCTGGTCCAGTGTGTGAAACACTGCAGGGAGCAACTCAGGAAGTTGTCTATCTGATAGGTTCCGGTCCCTGTGGCTTCATTCCAGCAGGGATCACAGGAGTCCAAGAATAACCATCTATCTACAGCCTACTAGGTTTAACTGCTACTGACTCCAGTTAGAAAAGTTAGAGCATGTCCATTCACGGATAATGAGGAACGTGGAATTAAATTCACACAGCTACCTCCCCCCATTCCCCTCCTTCCACCCCCTTCCTTCCTTCACCCCCTCAGCCCCCTCCTTCTCTCCCTCACCCCTCCTTCTCCCCTTCACCCCTCCGCCCTCCAGCACCTCCTTCACTCCCCTTCACCTCACCCCTCTCCTTCAACCCCTCCTTGAACCCCTCCTCCTCTCCTTTCACCCCTTCCAGTACTAGTTCTACATGAACGCCTGACTAAAAATCTGTCAAACTGAAGCATTTTAAGTTTTCTTTTAACTTTCATGAGAAGAGAGGGATTTCAGCAACACATACAATTCTGCAGTAAAACAAATAGCTATATGGTATAATGATATTGCAATACAGGTTTAAATACATAATTAAACAAAAAGCTTTAAAACGAGTTACAGTGTATAATGCACAGTCATCCTCAAGTCTGCACCAGCATCAAGCATTGTATCACTAGTTCTAGCTCTGTACACTCACACACAATCAACAATGTATCAGAATGGATTTATTCAGTTGGTTTTACATTCCTCCTAATACCATATGAATGAGTCATTGCTCTACTTAACGGGAGAACATTACTGTGCTGAGATTTGACATGCTATTTATTTCAGAGCATGGCTTTATAATAGTACATAAAAAAGCAAGCCTGACTATCCAGTTGCAGTTTTACTTTATTAAAAAAAAGTGATCAGAAAAAACAAAACAAAAAAACGACGTTTTAATCTCCCCAATGTGTGGGTTACGAGTAGAGGCCACATTCCGTAACAGTCGTTTTTCCCATTCGTTTTAGGCTTAGCACATCCGATTTCGATAGTTTCCAATTTGCATGTTTATCGCCGTTATCACCTCTTCGTTGTATTTTCGTGCCAATAAATATACGTAGGACACAAAAACACTGTGCTTCACTAAATTAGCAGCGTGCAACACATTCTTAGCTTTAGCATCGGTGAAACAACATTCAATTACCAGTTCACACACGGTTCCAGTACACAACATTAACAAACGTTGTGTACCGTACATAAATTATTGGGACCAGTAGTAACACCCAAACGCGACCCCTGTGCAATAATAATAATAACAACAACAAGACCATTTTTAATGCATACGAGTAGGCTACTTTTAGATCGTTTTTTCTTCTTCAATCAATTAGAAATAACATTTTAAAAGTAAAACAAATCCATATCAATATTTTCTTCGGTTTCACCGCCTCCCCAAATTATTCTGCAACAATCTTCACTGTAAATACAACGTCGACATCGGTAATTTTAACATGAACACAGCGCTTTACACCATAAGTTCAGATCAAATAACAGCGATGGTAAAATTAAGGAGAAAAAAAAAATATTGCAATACTTACATTTTCAGTATCGCGCTCATTCACAGTGGGCAATGGCGTTCTTGTCGACATTTTGTGTTTTTAGGCCGCTTCGCAAAGCAACAAGCTTGGGAACGAAAGGAGGGGGGGGGTCAAAGGTGGTGATTTTTCTACCTTCTACACCTCCAGCGACATTTCGAGCCCGACCAGTCGAACCCCGGTCTCTTCCACTACCACATACTGCGCTAAGGGCCCGCTGTGAGACAAGGGGTCTAAACGAGGTTCAAATGTGTGCCCCCCTAGGTATTGCAAGCGAGCACTACCGAAAGAAAGACTGAATGGGAGTTTCTATGAAACTGAGAATCTCGCATTGATCCACCGTGACAGACACAGAGAAAACCAGCAAGAGAGAGAGAGGGGGGGGGGGGAGTTTCAGATCACTGGAGGAGCAGCCTCCTGCCCTCCTCAGGAAGATAATCAACCACTTCCAGTTTCACTTCATGGATCGCTGCGGCCCGGCCACCTCCGCTAGGTTCTGACGAACAATCTTGGGGATAGTCTAACGACAACAGTATTTTTTTAGTTTTTTTGTGACAAACACTTTCACGTTGTAAGCAATTTGATTTATGAGCTAGAGTCGTAGTCACACACACACACACACACACACACATATATATATATATATATATATATATATATATATATATATATATAGTGGTTAGGACTCTGGACTTTTGACCAGAGGGTCGTGGGTTCAATCCCAGGTGGGGGACACTGCTGCTGTACCCTTGAGCAAGGTACTTTACCTAGATTGCTCCAGAAAAACCCAACTGTATAAATGGGTAATTGTATGTAAAAATAATGTGATATCTTGTAACAATTGTACGTCGCCCTGGATAAGGACGTCTGCTAAGAAATAAATAATAATATGAACATGATATGTTTGATTTATTTCACGTGTGTGAACTATCTTACTTTTGAAACAACAATTTAGTTTTATTTTATTATTTGTTTATTTAGCAGACGCCTTTATCCAAGGCGACTTACAGACACTAGGATGTGTGAACTATGCATCAGCTGCAGAGTCACTTACAATTACGTCTCACCCGAAAGACGGAGCACAAGGAGGTAAAGTGACTTGCTCAGGGTCACACAATGAGTCAGTGGCTGAGGTGGGATTTGAACCGGGAACCTCCTGGTTACAAGCCCTTTTCTTTAACCACTGGACCACACAGCCTCTTATTTAAGTAGTACAAGGCACCTTAACTAAATGTGTGAAGAGAGTAGCTCGTTTTTTAAATATTGTATTATACTATGCTTGTTGACAGCTAGCTGGTGATGACATCACTAGTTGATGTGTCTGTAATGGGGGTACTAGGCATCTATCAAAATTGTGCCATGTTAAGTTTCCTATACATGCTTCTGTTTTATAATGCTTTTTTTTTTTTCAAAGTATCTTCTCAAACCCCATAGATTTCAATACTGAAAATATATTTAAATGTATTCAAAGTCACTTACTATACATGAAAAACAATATGTTGACCATAAAGTGTATTTTATATCATCTACATTTTCAGAATATTTAATTTCTTACTGGTTTAGTTCCCTTTTGTGAGTGTTCTGTTTTAATCTCTATTGCTGTTTATGCTTAGATCATTATTTGATGTTAACAAACTGTTGCAGCAAACATTGCTTCCAAGAGACTCCCCAATCAAGGCTTATTATGAGAAGCAGTGCTGCACAGGATTCGTTGCTTAATGTTCTATCTACAGTGCGGGTCTCCTCACCTCCCCACAATCGACCTTGAGTTCACACAGTTTCTAAAAACGTAATTAAAATGGGAGAAACTGGCCTGTTAGTGGCAGTGTTTTATGGCAATCTTTGCCAGATTATGCAAAAACATTCTTAGACCATGTCCGACCCTGTCATTAAATCTTTAGCTCGTGCTGCTATGGCACTTTTGGAATTAAGAAACTCTCTTGTAATGAGATGAAGTTACAAGAAACACAAACAAAACTCCACCGTTGTATTCTTAATAAAAGGCGCCACCTACTGGTAAAAAGACTTAACTCTTCAAGAAAACACTGGCCTCTTACCTATCAAACCCTCTAATAAAACAGCGAGGTGGGATGTCCTTGGAATCTGGCAAGTTGAACACACTAGGTCTAGCAAGTCGTAGTATACAGGAATGAAATGCATGTACCGGTACACTAATGATCTGTGGTGCAACTGACCAATGCTGTTTATTTTATTATCTCCCCTCCAAGATGCATATTCTCAGGGGACATTGTATGTAGAGGCAGGTGTGAAAGCATATTTCACACTTCAGCATTTTCCATGTATCCGCTTGTCCAATTATGACACAACTTGCTAAAGAACTTCTGTAGCACAAGTCATTGAATGTATAATAATCTCAGGGTTTATGGAGTCTGGTGCTGGCTCTTTTTGCTAATTAAGCAGTGTCCCCACTTCCCCTCAAAATCACTTGGGCATCCCAAAGATATTAGAATCTAGATAATGATGGCCACTTTATGCAAGATTTCTAACTGGTTGGGCAAATTAAGGATATACCTTGGAAATGGCAAACACACATTGTATTAAACGACATGGTAGTTTGTTAAAAGTTAGATTCTCTGTAGCCGGTGGTTCCCTTCTCATGGGCTCCGGCCCCAGAATTTCCAGCATGCAGGCATCCCCGGGCGATGATGAACTGGCCAGTACAAGAAGCTTGATAACATGCAAACAAGCTGTGCATCAAAGTTGGTATGTGTATTCGTTATGCATTACATTTAAATATGTAAATGTAATTAATATATGTACTGTATAATATTCATTTGATGGTCAACAAGACACCTGTTGTGTGTGGGCAACTATGTGTTTAAAACCCTGTTTTGCTTAGTAAGATGACTTGCTCATTAGTATTTAAATACAGTGGAAAGGGGTTTTAGAAAATTTAAAATAGACATGGTGTTGCTTCAGAATTACTAAACCAGTAATTAATTCTTTAAATTTTGGCCAGTCTTGGCCCAGAATAACTGGGTGTGGCAACCTTTCCGCCACCCCTACTACCAGGTGATGTTTTAAGTACACTTTTAGTGTGGTGTATGCCCCCGTGTCTCCATGGATATAGGAGATGGCCACCTGATCTCGTGGCCGCCACGACACACCGTCCAAGAGAGGTGTTCTAATTAAGGTCTGCTCACACTCTGTGTCCACTAATGCGTGATTTTTCATGTTCCTTAAAACCACATAAATCATACATCGGCCATTTTCCCCTTGCTTACATATTTCAGGTGCCCAATTACACGTGGCCACGTCACACTCCATTGCAGCGGGGTGTCAAATTAAATGAGTCTGTGTGATTTTCTTGAATATTAAAAAGTTGTCTGGACATAAAGCCCACCCAGTGCACGAACAAAACCACTACAGGAATTTAAAACATATCTGTCCTCCTTGAACGTCTCCCCTGAGTTTAAGAGTGTGCTCTGAGCATATCTATAAATAAAAAGAGTACAGGGGCATGACCCGGCCAGATGTCCCGGTTGGTTACACCTAAAACATGTTGGGGGGGACATAGGGGGCATTGGTTATATATCTGTCCCATTGCTGGTATGGCAATGGGGCAGGGGCAGCACCTCTACCCCAGCTGGGGGACAACCTCAAGGGAGCCCATTGGGGTCGGCGGTCTCAGAGGTCTGGATGTTGGGGCTGATGCTGGTGGTGGTGGAGGAGAGAGAGGAGGTGCTCGGGTGCTCCGAAGGGCAGGGATCGACAGTAACCCTATCCAGACGGAGACCAGGAAGTCTTCAAAATCCTCGGCCAGCTTTACGGCGTCCTCCAGGGTGTCGGGGTTGTGGTGCCGTATCCAGGCTTGGGTATCGGCACCGATCACATTGCAGAATTGCTCCACTACCACCGCCTCCCCCATTTGCAGGTTGGTTTTCTTCTCGGGGGTCAGCCAGTGTACCATGTGGTCACACAACCGCTCTGGGACCATCCTGGGGCGTGTCTCCGGGGACCTGTGGTCTCTCGAAAAATATTGTGATCATTGTGATTTAAGATACCACTTGCAAAATGTTCATGACCACCACTATTTAGCCTGCAATATGCTGCATCTTAAAGTTTTATAGCTTATGAATTAATTTTATATATAATAGCTGCTGTTTCATTTGATTTGATCTGTAGGTCTCATGTGTATATATGTCAAAAAAGCAGATGCTTTCAGGTAGTCTGTTATACTTGCACATCCTAGGTCATCTTGCCTTTCTTTCTGGTCATTAACTAACAGACTGCTTCACCAGATGAAAACCAAGACCACTAATACATTTGTGGTTATATTCAGTTCCAAATATGAAAAGCACTCTCAAACAAATGTGTCTTCAATCTAGACTTAAAACACTCAATTGTACTGGAATTCCTGATATCAATTGGGATTGAATTCCATATGAGGGGAAAGCACCAAAAGATCAGGACTTGCAATTGGAGAGCTTTCTTGTACCAAGTATGGTACCACACAAAGTGGATGGAGGTGCACTATTATTCAATTATTTTATTACTATATAACCCTTTACCTTAGTAGGTAACACTCTTTTTTGTTAAAAATAAATAAACAAAACGTTTTTACTGAGATTTTACCTTTCCGAAGAAAGGTTACTAGGGGTGTGCAGATACTCTGATTTTCCAAGTAATTCCCTTGTTTTAAGTCTGCATGTTCTTGTCTTAACTTGTCTAAAAATTCAGGTGTTTCAGAGACTCCTATTCAACGCTTGCGGTTCATGAGCCAATCACTCAAAACATGCTTACAATTTCTTTAGAAAATACAGATTATATCTGGTGGTGTATGAATAACATGGAAAAAAAAATATTTCTGAGAAAAAAAGGACAGGTAGACAGCATGGTCGCTTCAGAAATGTAACACGGCGTTACTCATCACCACAACTGTGTTTCAATTAAGCAAAGTCGCCTCCAACTTACCATGATATAGCTATTGGTTTTCTGGCTTGCAAGAAATATCAGTACTGTGTATACTGTATGATTATTGATTTGTACTGAAATCTGGTGTGTTAAACTGTATTACAGTATTATGCAGTTTTGATAGACCTAGGCTGACTGAAAAATATGTCCGGGTTCGGTCTGTGGAAAAGGTGGTAACCCTACCTTTCAGAAATGCGTACAACGTAAAAGGTAATGCAATTTAACAAAAGATTAAAAATTGTGTCGTTGTCCATCCATCAAGTCCAAAGCACCTTTGACCAATGTTCCATAGTTCAATTTCTGTGTTATTGTGCATATTTTAGCCTTTTAGTCTTGTTCCCCTTTCTTAACAGAGGTATTCTTACTGCAACACATCCTTTAAGTCCTGATTTCAAGAGTGACCTTCGTACTGTTGATTTGATACCACACCTTGAAAATCGAGTGATGCGAGCTATTTCACACAATGTTTTTCCTTCTTTATGCAAGTCAAGGTTGTTAATAGTAGAAAACACTAGTGGAGGCTTTGAGTAAATTGTTGATGCTCATAATGCATCAGAGTAGAAAAATGCAACATGTCTAAGACTTTTGCACAGTAAGGTAGTGTATATATATATACACCTATAAATACCTCCAATGTTTTGATTTAAACACATGCTCCATTGAGAAAGATATGTAGAACATATCGAAACGTTGGGCAGCTGGCTCTTTTCTTTATGGCTAATTATTGTTTAATTTTTTCATACTTACTTTACAGTGATATAATTAATGCAAGTGTTTATATCGAATAATAATGGCTTCGGACAACAACTGGTCCCCACTCGGGGCTATTCAATAGTTTCACGAAAGCTAAAAATAATAATAATGTTTAATAGACGTGAAAGATTGGCTTAATGGGTTTATCATATACTGTATGTATTAAGATGGCCTTAAATACATAATAATAATAATAATAATAATAATAATAATAATAATAATAATTATTATTATTATTATTATTATTATTATTATTATTATTATTATTATTATTAATTTTCATAATGATATAGGGTTGTCAAAGAGATATTTTAACCATAGACACACACGTCTATTATTGAATGGTTCATAAATTGTTTAAAAGTCTGAACTATCTGAAAGAACAGATCAAGTCTTGGGTATTCTATATAACTTGTTTTTAAATCAACATACAAACCTCTCACACTTATGAATATTTTTACAAAAGAAATTTACATAAAATCTGTCATTTAAAAAAAAAAGAAAAACACAAACATGTTAAGAATTACTGGAAAATGTTAAATGAATGGTCAATATTGTGGTTGCAGTATTGTGCTGTCCTGCAGGGATTAACCAGAGTCCCACCCATAAAACAAACCACGTGTACTTATTTTCCTTTAATGCGTACTATTCTGTCTTTTATAACTTTCTTATGCATTGTTCAATAATGTGACAGTATATGTCAATTGTAGCATGCCACTTGTAATGTACTGTGAGATACCTGTCACCTCCCAATAAAGACAACACAGCTCAACACAATTAAGGCCACATTTTTAAATACAATTAAATTAACATAAACCTTAAAACTCAATGATATACAGAAATAAAATGATATATCGTTTTACCATATACCAGTGAGGCAGTAAAGAGGTCAAATATGACAGACGAACAGATGACACGGTGCCTCCATATTGTTCCAGTTTGGTATTTATTTCATCCCAAACTCACCCCATTATGTTACAACTGCAAAAGATGTGTACGGTACAGTATTTATGAGAAAAAAGAAAAAAAAAAAACACCTTTCTAATGTGTTTGTAGTGCTTAGTGTTGCATTACAAGTAGAAACTCTGAAACACGAGCTCCTTAATTATACCAAATTGCTATTTCTAGCTTCGCTTTTTTTAAAAATTTATTTCTTGCTGATTTGGTGCCGATTGTCCATTTTCTCTCTCCGTTGCTGACGTAGTGTTTTGTTGGAGAAGTTGAAGATGGCGTCGGAGAGCTCCTCCACGTCCCCGGTGGGGCTACCCTATTCTAATGTCGGGGATTACTACCCCAGAAAGTTTGGACCAAAACCCGACGTGGTTCCTTCTGGGGTGACAGAGAGAAAAAACATCCCGCTTGATAAGCCGGACATGGTGGCGTTGGATGTCATCAGCATTCAAGAGCCTGGTAAGAGGAGGGTTACAAACAGACCCTGTTGTTGTAGATCAAAACTGTAAGTTCTAAAGCAAAAAAACAATTCTGCCAATAAATATAACCTTCAGTGCTGAAATGTGGAAATATATGGTAAAATGTCATATTTTCTTTTGGTAAAGCAGTACCGTACACTCTTCACATGACACAAATGATCAGGCTTCTAAAATTCATAGCAGCAAAGAAGTACGGTACTTACCGTATGTTGTCTTTATACTCGTCTCGACTGTCATTCATATTCTATTCCAGCTGACATGTACTAGTAGGACTAGTTATAATGTTACCAGCAGTAAAATAACTGAAAATCCATTACCATGTACGTATTAATGAATCAGTATGACAAAAAGTGATTTCTTCTGAAATATGTCTGTCACCATTTCAGAAATATTGTAGGGGTATGTATAACTTAATAGGATCAGCTACGTGCAGCTAGTGTTAAATTAACTGTTATTAACCTAGGCTCTAAAATGCGAAGACCATTTCCCGGCACCTAGTCACTTCCTGTGCTGTAGGACTGATTGCAGTTAGTCCTTGACATAGAGTTCTATCTTAGATACTGGTAATAAACATTAATTGTTTTGAGAAATTTGCATTTGAAATATCTACAGTAAACGTATGAAAATAAGAACCAAAATGTTTTTAACAAAAGACCAGTGTTTTGATAATGCTAAATAGAGGTTAAAAAAAAAAAATGATAATCATAAATTTATGATTATACTTTTTTTTTTTTTTAATATACAGCTATGGCCAAAAGTTTTTCATCACCTAGAATTTTAGGATTTGGAGCTTTTATTTAACATCACGTAATCAAAGAGACTACAAAATGGTATCGCAAAAGTCTACTGGAAGCCATAATAGTAGTACAGTATTTCATGTTAGATTTTGAAATGTCACATTTTAAAATTTGTAAGTTTTTTCATTAAGTATATGGAAAACGACAAAGAGGTATGTAATTACATGTGTTTACATAACATTATTCAGTAGGTTTTATTTGACTACGAAGCAAAATTAGTTAATTCTATAGGGTGATGCAAAACCTTTGGTCATAGCTGTGTGTATGTATGTGTGTGTGTGTATATATATATATAAAGGAAAACTGCTGTGTACTAAAAGGTGCAAAATCAAAAAGAAAAAGGTAATGTAGGTACACAAAAATGTGAATAATTGGTTAAAAAAAATCAATTGTATCAGGATGTTTCAGACTACAAGTCAATTATGATTTACACATGAAAAAAGTGTGGGTCAAGCTAACACTTTTTATGGAATGTCTCAACTTCTTTGCAGATGTACCACTTCATAGAAAAAAGCAAGAGACAGACACCTATATTTTGGTAAGTGTGTGCTGAAGTTTCTGTATCCTCCTAATTCCCAAACAGTCAGAAAGCTTTCCATTTCAAGCATTATCATTTTGGGGAGTGGGGGGCACAGTTAAACCAAATGTGTTTGCAAGGACTATTTTAGCAAAAAGATGTGGGAATAAAAGGAAATGAGTACAGACTGAAATTTTCGTCCTGGCCTCCAGTGTTTATCTTCTGTGTGATGTGAGGGTGTTAAACTGTGAGGGCCTGTCAAGACAGAGTCCCATTTCCAGACCAGCATGGGCAAGGAATCGTGTTTGGACAAGTGACTGAACTCTTTAAATAACATATTGCTGCATAGTATTGGATTACAACATTATGGTTGCTCAGTGTTGTATTGAAAAAAGGTTTTGATTGTTTTTGTTTAAGTTTATGCAAACTGTGGCTAATGTAGTGATATGCCATACAATGTCAGGAAAGATGCAGAAAAAAAATTTCAGATGTAAATTTACCCATTGTATCACTAGGTGGCAGCATTGTGTAAGATGTCAACAGCTTTTCTGTACTTGCTTTCATTATACTACTGCAGTTTAAAGTATTACATTTTTTATATATACATATATAATTCATGTTTTTGATTTTGGTAAGTACTGTAGTTATATTGTTTTTTTTTTTAGGGAACTATTCATCCATTCCGGAAGTCGCAAAGATCTTTCTATGGCAAGTTTGTACAAGAATTCCGCTTAGTAACAGGTGACAGACGGGTAAGTACATTTAAAAGACAGGAACTTATTGAAATTCTAAAACCGTATTGTGTTATATCAAAAAGAAATTGTTATTTCTGCCTCTAAGTGTATTAAGTATGTTGTGGTGAACATGAAAAACAATTCTTGCAGCAGAAACTGTGAATGATGTAGAACCCTCATAATAGGATTTGAAATAGGTAAGAAATTAAAGATTAAGAAAATGTAATTAGTATAGATAATCCTTTAAGTCCTTTTTTAAAATGTGTGTTTTTGCAAACCAACACAAATAACAAGATTACATTGCACAACACGTGTCAAAATGCTATAGCCTTGCTAAAATACATGAGAGGAAATTATGAAAAAGTAAATATCTTGCTGCTGGCTACAAATACCATCTGTCTCTTTAACCACTCAATCATGTGATCTTCAGTAATGTCACCATTTTCAACACAAAGTAACCACACGTGATGATAACTAAATAAGAGTCATTTTTCCCTAGACCTCTTGTCCTGTATTCAGGTCTGCAGTGTTGAAAGAGTTAATTAGAAGAACGTTTCAACAAAGTGCACTTATCAATGTCTTTAGTAGTCTTAGTAGCTAAAAATATCCCTGATTAACCACTTAAAATTATCTGTAGGGCCAGTTAACCTTAGGCTATAGCCTAACTATTTGTATGGTGGTTAACGTTATGTGGCCATGGCAATGAATGATGCTTTTTGTATCAATTTGAACATTGGACAAGAATTAAACTTTCACCTTGTTATCAGTATATTCACTGGCTATTGGTTGTCTCAGTAGGCAGCACTGCAACCTCCAGGTCTCAAGTATCGGGTTCAATCCCTGCTTAGGAATAATCTGGATGTGCTCCATCTGTCAGCAACTACGTGTGATATTGTAGGTGCGATCATAATGATTTTACACTGTACCTCTCCAAAAAAGAGTGCACATTTGTATTTTATACATTAAGTGTTTATTCTGTTTTTTTGTTTTCCAACATTTAGCTTTTCATATAAAATCTAAATCACTATGTGACTCCTGACTTCATTTTCTGATCACTGTTCCCTAAACAGCTGTTGCCAAGGAACAGCTCTTAAGCCACAAGAATGTGAAAGGGCAAGCCTCACAGATTTATTCCATATCCTATTTACAGACCCGTTTAGAATGCAATGAAGTATTAGTCATTACTTTTTTCTTTTTTTAAAGCAGAGAACCATTGTGATTGTGTAGGCAGCTTGAAATTATGTGAATTAATATAATTCCTCACACAGTCAAACACTTATTTTTGAATTGCTGAACTACCTCTTTTTCATATTGTTGCTGAGCACAGTGAACGATCCTTGTTTAGTAAAAATGGCAAGTACAGAATTGATGCAAAAAATGAAGCTGCTGCTTAATTGGCATCAGCATCTTTACTGCACCCAGATAATCCACTGTGCATGTGCAAAGCTATGACATCATCCCAAAGATCACAACCCTCTTTGCTGAGGCATGGCCAGGAAAAGCACACCTTGATGCTTGCCTTGCAAGCTGGTATATTTTGATTTCCATGTATAGCAGCTTACAAAAATACAATCTCCCTAATTCTTTATGTGGGCAGCTGGCTGTACGTTATAAACTGGGCATTTGTGAAGACATTGACACCTGCAAAGTTAATAGGCCAACATCGAACTGCATGTCACAACTACTGTCATGATACTGCTTACCTCTGAGTTGTATATCACAGCAATTTAAAGGTCTGGATGTAGTAGGTCCAGACATGCTTTCATAAATGTAGTTTGTTATTTGTATTCACTTCCTATTATGTTTGTACATGTTTAACATGATATAATGTTTGTGTGTTTCATATGCATGACATTTTATATATCTATATATACACATAATTTTTTTTTACAGTCATGGAAAATTTTGCTGTTTGGCTTCTTAAACTTGATGTGCACTGGTTTACTATTGATGTGGTGCAGCTCTACCAACAGCATGGGTAAGTGAGAATGAAAAATGATTTGAGAGGAATTTGTCCTCAGCATGTGTGACGTGAACAACTACATGTTCCATGTTCAAGTTTGTGCAGCTATACTCACAAATTGTTTTTTTAAGTTAACTCTTTCAACACTGCAGACCTATATTAAGGTCCAGGAAAAATTACCACTCCAAAACTGGTCTTGAATACGCCACTATTTAATTTTTGCATGATCGTTTTCTATGTAGACGCTGAAACTATATAATTCATTATAGTGGGGGTCTTTTTGCAAAGTTACTTGTTGTGAAATAAGTTAAATTGGTAAAGAAAAGTGTAACATTTAAAATATGAACTTATTTAGTAAAGTACATTTTGTGTTGGTTTCTACTTGTTCAGACTAAGCAGGAAAAATAACATACCAGTATCCCCTCTCTGTGTATAGTACTGGCAAGAATATTTGACAGGACACGGTTATTTGTCCATGCCCTCAACCAATGGGTCAATAATAATGTCCATACATATTGGTGCTCTACCTGCAGGGTACTTAGATTTCAAATGTTTATTGTATATTTCCTGTTCTCTTGTTAATTGAGATATTCTTCTACATCTAATTTAGCCTAAGGCTTGCTAAACTGACCTCATTTGACCTCATTATTTTGATGTTTATCCAGTAATATGGTAGGTTATGTCAACAATGCAGTTTGTTAGAATCCCAAATGCTTTTAGCAAAGTCCATGGTATAGAAAAATATATTTGAAAATCATTGGCTGGAATGCTGGTTCAGTAATGTGTGTGGTTAAGATCAGTGTCTTGTATAGTTTAGACCCAAGCTATTTTCTACTGTAAACTTCAATTTGAAAAAATGTTTTCTGTTTTGTTTTTTTATTTGTCACATATTACCAAAATAATTCATTGGTACCCATCTGCCATTAAACAGTTATTATAGTATTGCAACTTGATGGATGCTTGAATTTGTCATGGGAGATTCAAATTAATTGCAGTTACTGTAGAATGATGAGATACCTGGTTCTCTGTGGCATGAGTGTATGTAAATTTGAGTGTTGAAAATGAAACCTGTACTTTTAGTTCCTTCTGTATTGTTTTTATATTAAATTACAGAGCAGAAACTGAAAACAAACAAGTTGTAATGGAGTGGTCTTACTTATGCTTCAGTAGCAGTGCTTTGAGTACGGGTTCAGCAGGTAGAACAAAGCATAGTATTCTCTTGCTCTTTCAAACAGTTCTAATACCAGAATGTAGCCTATTGTAGAGTTTGCTATCAAAGCATTTTTGAGATCCTAAAATTAGTTTGATTTATGAACTGATATTGTACCTCAGGTGCCATGTTGCCACTAAAACGTAAAACAGATGACTCTACAGGAACTTGTGCGTGATACTGACAGTACATTCAGATCAAATTTTGCATTGACGGATTATATTAGGTTACAATCCGTTAGAAATGTATGTACTTTAACTTGATCCCAGCATTTCTTTGGTCAACACTTCTACCAGAATCGATAAACATCTCGGTCATTGCTCTAAAGGTTTCTCGTCGGTCATACAAAATAGGGATTGGATTCCCATCCACAAACTTGAGCTTCCAGTAAGGCATTTGAATTGGACCTGTGCTTTAATAGATTGTTTAGGAGATTTGAGGTCATTTGATCATATAGAACAGGGGTTCCCAGAGTGTGGCCCGCAATAGCACTGTCTGCGGCCCTCGTCAAACGTTTCTAAGATTTTTCTATATTTTCTTGGAAAGAAGACTTGGGCCGTTACAAGTTAATTTTCTGCTCAATATCGGTGCAAGCAGCGCACACCCAGCGCGGCGCTACTGTAGCTTTAAGAACATGAAAACAAGACACACGTGCAGCCAGGGGAGCTGATCTCAACTGCAAGGGGGTGATTACTGTCCCAAATGATCGCCGAAAAAAGCCACTCAGCTGCTACGAGCGGTCTGGACTCGAACTGGAGATCTCCAGGCTATAGGGCGCATCCTGCACTCCACACGGAGTGCCTTTACTAGATGCGCCACTCGGGAGCCCCTGTTTATTTTTAATTTATAGACTGATGTCATACTGTACTCATAAATATTGACACACATTTTTAAAGGGAGATACAGCATTTTTAGTCACATTTGCTACTATTTTAGTCGCAAGTCTGGAGCCCTGAGAAGTGATACCACTATCACTACGCAAGTGGGTCATCCTCCATTCCATTCCATACAACCTAGTCAAAATATTTATGGATTGTGGTGTAGGTAGGTCAGTTTAGCCACTTATTTCTTTATTTTTTATTTCTTTCTTTTTGTATAGTGATACAAGTGTAATACCCCCATGATAAAATATCCTGTAAGAATAAATAAATTCTGTCTCTGATAACTGTCTGTTCACATTTATACTGTGTTAGAAATATTTGAAATATTGCCCAATGAGAATGCATCATCTCATTTCCAGTGGGCTGCTGTGTCTTCTCATTTGTACAGCTGGATGAACTGAAGCAAAAGGAGGCCAAATGACTGCCCCTCACACAAAGAGACGGCAGCTGAGCTGAGTTTTGAACCCTTTGCTTTGTCCTTTCCACCAAACAGCCTCTCTGGTATTAATTCCTGACCATGCGATATTTGATTCAGATCAGGTGTGCATCTTGTTTTGATGGCCAAAATGCTTAATTCTCAAAGACAAACCTGTACAGAGAAAGCAAACCTACAAATAATTACAGTAAGTGATGCTTTAGAATAGAGAACAAATAATAACAAAGTAAGGTTATACCGGTAGTAATGTAGAACTGGAGAGTAAAGGCAGTAAAGCAAATTATTTTAAAACTTCCTCCAAAATCTTTCGATGTAAAGTTGCAAACCTTAATCGTGATGTTGTACACATACATATGTGCATTTATCAATCTGCCCTCAGCAAACACAGGACTGCAAGACTAAGCTGAACGCAAATTACATGCAGGAGTTGCTGTACATTCAGCATCTTTAAAACTCGAAATAAAGTTTACTGATAAACATGGTAACCAAGCTTGTGATAGATATCAGTTAGTCTTTCTATAGATCCACTATCTATATCATGGTAAATAATAAATGGGTCATTCCTCTGTATTTGTTTGTCCGTAAAGGCTGGCTGAAACGCCATACCATTTTAAATAAAAAAGCATGTCTCAAATTGTAAGTAAGCAGTTTGCAGTAAGCAGTTTGCAGTAAGCAAGATTTGCTTTATTTAACTACTGGATTCTGCCGAGTCAACACCCAGGAGGCGTAAAGTTGTCGTTAAGGCAGAAGTGTGTGGGCGGTGTGGCGTGGGGGGGGGGGTTTGACTCAGGCAGGGGTGAAATTACAGGTATTATTAAAATTAGGTAGATAGATTCCGTTTACAATTAGGCATGCTTAAAATTCAGAGGTAGAGCACAGCACACAGTCACGCTAAAGAACCAAGAAGTGCAGGTAACTATTTATTGACTGGTGAAATACAATGCAAATTGCTGCAGTCTGTCCACTTTTTTTAAACAAACATTCAACTTTAAAGCAACGGTGTGCAGTGCAAAAGCACATAATGAAAAACCACATTTGTAGGTGAAAAATGCTAGAATAAAAGTTGCTACATTTATAAAAATATATAAACGTGAAGTTTTCGGTCCACTAAAATAAATGGCTTTACATAACCTCTGTAAGTCAGAAATTGGAGTTTCCAGTGTGAAAACACAATACAAAATAGTACATTAAATTAGCATCCAAAGTAGCACAATAGCATTGAAATGTTTAATACAAAAGAATTACTGAGTTACAAGCTCTTGCATTGTCTAAAAAAAAAAATAATAATAAATCAAACCGGGGCATTGACTTGGCAGAATCCTGTAAGTAACCAAATAATACATGGTGGTTTAATGTAGAAATAGTCTATGTCAAAAGGCTTGTAGTAAGGACCCAATTTCAACATATTTGAAAATAATGGCAGTTTATCTACTTCGATTCAAGAATATTTTAAAGGCCTCTTTGTCCTGAGTCAGTGTTTCAGGGTTGCTGTATGGCTCTAAGAATAGCAGACTCTTTATCTGACTCTTGTGAGTTTTCAGGTTTTTCCTCGCATCTGTATATGATTATGTATATATCTCTGTGACAATCAGTATGGGTTCTCTACCGTACAATATGTACAGACTTCAAGAACAACCAGTGCTGCTGTTGTCTCCACAGATAATTTCCGGGAGAAAGCCTAGCAGCTGATACATTGATTTTGTTTCCACTTCAAAATGTAATTTTTGTTTGCCCACACAAGCAGCCAACAATCTGCAAGTCCTCCAGCTAAACAAATTTGAAAATATAGGGGGTGATATAAGGATACACGCAAAGTGATTTGTGGGTGCAAAGCCCCCATAATGCTGCCGTAAATCATGTTTAGCAGTCGTAAAGTCTGATTTTACGGGACGCTAAAAATGCAGCGTATGTAAAGAATGGTGTTCACCTGGCGTTCTCCACCTGTTATCAAATTTGCACTTTGCCATCATTAATCCATTTAAATTATATTGAAATACATTCAAATGAAGAAAAGAGCATGGCATTGGGCGGCATCTGGATACTAAGCGGGCGCAAACATTATAATGTGATGTAAGGATTTTGCTTTGTACTTAGGCAATTGCTGACCCTCCAAAAACTTTACACCTCTTCTTACAAGGTGCAAACAATTGTAGAAGCGAGTAACTAAGAGCTGTATAAAAGCACACATCTGCAGAGACCTGTCATTGGCTTCAGGATGGCTGCTGTGGTACACTTCCTGATGTGGTGACACTTGGCTCTTGTTGGAGAGGCAGGAACACGTTCAGAGGAGAAGGACAAGACAAAGAAGACCCTGCATATTCAATCCAAGTGTCACCTTGTTTGGAATGCCTGAGGATGCGGTGCTAAAGTGTTATCGGCTCACTCTGCAGGTCATCCTAGACTTAATAGCTGAATTGAGGGATGAGCTAGACCCCAGCATCAATCTAGGGACTGCAAGCCCTGCACTTGTGAAAGTGCTGTGTTCTCTGCACTACTTAGCCTCTGATTCCTTTCAGACCACAGTTGGAATGTCTGGAGGGATAGCCCAATCCACCTTTTCCAGAGTGCTTGGCAAATTTCTGGATGTCATGCTAAAAAGGGCAGGCCAATACTTATCATTTCCAAAGGATACTAGCATAACTGATGTTGGCTGAGGCTTTTTCCAAACAATTCTGTTTCATGCTGAGTTGACTGTAAGGACTCTCAGCTTCTTCTCAGAAAGCTTTCCTTTTCCTTGCACCAAGAGGACTTTGCTGCCCTTCCTCTGAATTTTTTTTTTTTGGTTTGTATTTTTGTGCTCCACAAATGTCAGCAGTGACAACTGCTCTCTGTACTCCTCTCTACTCTGCAGGTGCGGCCACAAAATATTCCAATGCGCTCAATGAGACCCTCATTATCATAATTGTGGATCATTATTTGTGCGTGTTGAATAATTTGCATCTTCAGCTTACGTAGGGCACATTGCAAAATAATTTCCTGGCAGCAATGCAATTTGAATTTTGCATCCACAATTATTTGCACTGCACCTATACTTGCATCACTCCCTGAATTTCTTCCCTTGGAACACAATGCATTTTTAAATTGTTTGGTCTGGCTACATTTGATACCATGTAAATGTCTTTAGAAACCCGAATTTGTGGTGTAAATTATATAAGCAAGAAAATATGTTTTCTTTATTTAATCTTTTTCAAAAATAAGCCTGAATTACAGTGCTTGTTTTTGTGTGGTCTTTTCCATTTGAAACATTGTCTTGCTCAGTATGTTAAACCGACTTGCTGCAGTATGTGAATTGAAGAAATCATTTCATCTCCAGTATTGAACATATTTGAAAAATAAAACTCTGTGGTAGCTGGGGATTTAACCAGCTTGGAAGGTCGACCTTGGCTCCGGGCTGAATTGTAAATATGAGTCTAGTGTGTTAGCTTCCTTTGGGATCTGTCCTTTCTATCCATTAATTGCTGTTTGGCTACTTAAAGTCTAGGGTTTACTGTACCATCTGTAGCTTTAAATTACTTATGTGCACCTATTAATTATTGCCCAATCAGTAGGCAGGTTCTCATTTTTTCTACCGATACATACCGTTAGTTTTGTTTATTCCGTTCAGGAAGACAATGCCAGTGAAAAGCACGAACAATCGAGCAGTGTACTGAACTAATAATGCATATTTTGTTTAATTGCTTAGGCTGTTTTTTGGTGTTATGTTTAACCCTCAGAGTACTACGTCACAGCGAGTGCTCTACGCCACAGGACTACAGCTGTCACATGCAAATAACAGCGCTTGGGATAGCATAGCAAATTACTTAATTTTACACCCAAAAATGTATATATTATATGAAACCTATATATCACAAGAAACGTAAGACATTGAAGTTTTTTGTTCTTTCTGTTATTGATATATTTTTGGACTGAATATAGAAATATGCATAGGCAAAGACACCTTTGTTATACAAACTGTATTTTTATCATCAAAACATCAGTTCTTTTCAAAACCAACCATGCACATAAACACTTTCAAAATACAACATATAAATCCCCAGGAATGTTATTTTTAAAATGTAAAAAACCACAGATGTTTACAAACCACGAATCAAAAGATATATTCAATTTTGCAAGCAACGCATCTATCTGTACAAACAGATCGGAACCGCACAGCACAGTAAACGTACTTGCCCTCGAAAGCCTTTTCTTTTATATAAAGATTGTTCAACATGTATACCAACACAAATAAGTGTTAATTAAATATAAAAGCATATGCAAAAATACTACTTATTATTATTATTATTATTATTTTTAGTATTAATACACGTGACTTACTTTGAGTTGTGGAGACATCTGAATTGGCCCAGGGAAGCTTA
The DNA here is from genome assembly GCA_030684275.1 of Acipenser oxyrinchus oxyrinchus. NCBI lineage: Eukaryota > Metazoa > Chordata > Actinopteri > Acipenseriformes > Acipenseridae > Acipenser > Acipenser oxyrinchus. The sequence goes on from CM060251.1 coordinate 16,000,232, forward strand.
TTCTCTGTAAAGTCCTTTGCAATCAGTCTTTTTTCAGTGGTTTGTAAATTTATGCTTATTAATATATTTGTACTGTCAGCAAGCACCCACAGCTTTATTCCAAATCGGTGATGTTTTTTGTTTGGAAGATACTGCATAAGTGATGTTCGGTTTTTCAATCCAACCAGGCTTTCATCGATTGCAATGAATTCATTTAAAATGTAGTACTTCAGAAGAAGAGACTCCACTTTAGTAAGTACTGGTCGCACTTTGAATAAACTGTCGTAACCAGGTTCGTCTTTTTCTTTTGGGTTTTTGTTGTTGTTCAAGTGCAGGCTTGCAAGACAAAAAAGAAACTTGTCGCGGGACATTATTCGCGCGAATCCTGGTGTTGCTTGTAGTGCATCTTTCGTGTTCCAGTATTCTTTCATGTCAGGCTTCCACACGAACCCCATATTCAGCCACAATCCTAAAACAGCACGAAATCTATTTTGTGTCATACTGCCAGACACCGAAAACCATGAAAATAGCCTCTCATATGTTTTAAAACCTTCAAAACATTCTCCGTCCGAATCGCTTAAAAACTCACTCTCTAAATCCGCCATTTCTCAACTCTCAGCTAGCCTAGGAGACAGGGTTTTCTTTTTAACCAATAAAAAAAAGGTGTTCACTTTACAACCATTTTAATTGGCTAATATTAACACCAAAGCCCTCTGCTATTGCTCGGCACAGTTTGTTGCTAGGTAAAATTGACCAATAAAAATAACAGAGAGCAAATGGGAGGGCAGATCTATGTCCGATAATCGGCCCTTTAGTCCTCACGCAGCACACCTCCGTGGGCCGATCATCGGCCCTGTAGTACTCTGAGGGTTAACCTTCTATGGGACCCAGCTCAATGTATTCTACCAACCTACCTAAACACATCTTTCATTTTTATAGATTTATTTATAGGGGACAGCTTGGAAACAGATCTGTTTAAGTTCTGTAGTGTCATAAGGTCATCACAAGGTCAACAGGGTTACAGCTAGTGAAATAATTTCTTACTTGTCGTCACTTCCATTCACTTGTGGGTTTCACGTGTGCTGTTTTGGAAGAAGCTTGTTACTTATTGCTAAGAGGTGAATTGTTTGTTCCAAGATTTTTGTACGCCTTGACTTTTGTATTGCATTCAAAACCAACCTTGATTTTGTTTGAGACGTATTTCTGCTGTAATTTTGATTCTTACATTCTTAAAGTTGTACTCCCCCAAGACATTTCATTTTCTGTCCCTCATTATTTTGAGAAGCAGCAATTCAAGTAACAATAATCTGATTTAAAGACACAAATTAGTGAAGCTTTTCTAATGTTCTTAGCACTACTATATGTATTTTTTTGTTTATCCCCGGCAGACAATGCATTCCCTGTGAATTTTGGCTGATCAAATGAACCCCTTCGTGTAACTTGTGGCTCTGACTGAGAGTTGAAACATTTAAATAAATTAATAAAGCAGGCTAATTTCTACTCCTTAAAACAGTTCAATTGGAATATGAATCGTCATTTGCTGTACATACAGTTTAGCTGTTGAATAACGCTGCGAAAAACATGAAAAATCGCAGTTGAAATATGCAACCTCCACAGCTTAAGTGACAGAACATGGTGCCATGTTATGACCGCCTAATCTGTCTGCATGTCTGGAGAGGGCCTAATGTGGGAAGATTTGTCAGGCAGCTCTTTTTATCAACCTGAGCCTTAAGCCACTAATGTCATCTTGGGCTCGAGCTGTATCGATGTAGCGTTTCCTTTTAAAGTCTTAAATTTCCATGCAAGGGCCTGCGAGGTAGATTCTTGTTTTCAGTCAATAAAGCTTTTAGTTTACATATTGAAGATTTCTGTTTTTAATATGCAGCATTTGAAGACACCCGAGCCGGATCGGTCGATATGTGTTTCATAAAGCAATGACAGCAGAATGCTGTAGTTTGCAAATCTCTTCCCTGAAATATGAAAACTGGCTAGAATTTCTTGATCTGAAATCGAACGTTTCTGCTCTGTTCTAATGGGTGCACAGCAGGCATGGGACAGGGAATGAAATGGATACCCTGTAGATAATTAGGAAGAGGACAGGCCCCTTTAACTTTGCTTATTCCCTGGTAACCAGCCTGCAGCTACATGTAATGCTAGAAATGGATCTGCTCCCCTGGGCCGGAAATAAAATGGCACAAATAAATCGAGTCGAGTGGCTCAATGTTTGTCTTGTGTTCTGCAGACACCATTAAAAAAGCTGGTTTCATTTATCTTGATTGCACTTGTTTCTTTTATCTTGATTGGTCTGTTCTGTAAACATACACAACTGCCCTTAATCTTCTTACAATATATTACAAGGCAATACATTTTCTTTCTCTCTTTCTCTTGTTTGGCAAGTACTTTTACTTTTTTTTCATATCCTTTAGAAATGCACTGGACTGCTTCTAGATTTAGTTGTAAATCTTGCCCCCTTTACTAATTATGATGCAAGACTTCGTTACAAAATTGTTTTAAATAAGCGCTTTGTGCACTTTTATGTACTTTTAATTGAAAACAAAACTATAATATATATAATATAGCAGTTCCAAGTGCTGCTGCTCCCCCTATTCCCAAGTTAATCACTCTCTGTAACATCTTCATAAATAATGCCGCACTTGCCAGTGCAATGGAATGCATCTCGTCCAGAAGCAGAGTAGGATAGCTAAATAGGTAGAACATAAGTGGGTTAATAAACTGTCAACTTTTTATCTGTTACTGCATTAGGAAAAACCAAGTATTTAAGTATTCCTCAGGATTGGCAGTATATACAGTGCTGTGAAAAAGTATTTGTCCCCTGTCTGATTGTCTGTATTTTTTGCATATTTTTGACACTGACTGTTATCAGATCTTCAACCATAACCTAACATTACATAAAAGGGACCCTGAGTGAACAAAACACAAAAATTTGATACATATTTCATTTATTTATTTAAGAAAGTTATGCAACACCCAATGCCCCTGTGTGAAAAAGTAATCGCCCCCTTAGACTCAATAACTGGTTACGCCACCTTTAGCAGCAATAACTGCAACCAAACGCTTCCTGTAGTTATTGATTCGTCTCTCACAGTGCCGTGGAGAAATTTTGTCCCACTCCTCCATGCAGAACTGCTTTAACTCAGTGACATTTGTGGGTTTTCGAGCAAGAACTGCTCATTTCAGGTCCTGCCACAACATCAACCAGGTGCTTTTTGGCAAACATGAGATGAGCATTCATGTTCTTCTTAGTGAGCAATGGTTTCCGCCTTGCTACTCTGCCATGTATCCCATTTTTGTCCAGTGTCTTTCTGATGGTGGAGTCATGAACACACTGACCTTAGTCGAGGCGAGAGAGGCCTGCAGATCTCTGGATGTTGTTCTAGGGTTCTTTGTGACTTCCTGGGCGATTTTACGCCTTGCTCTTGGAGAGATTTTGGCAGGACGGCCACTCCTGAAAGATTCACTACTGTCCCAAACTTTCTCCATTTGGACAATATGGCTCTGACTGTGGTTCGGTGGAGCCCCAGAGCCTTAGAAATGGCTTTGTAACCCTTTCCAGACTGATAGACATCAACAACTTTTTTTCCGGAGGTCGTCAGGAATTTCTTTTGTTCGTGGCATGATGTGCCTCTAGAACCTGTGTGCTGACAACTTCACTCTAATGGGAAGGGCCAAAGTTAGTCAGATTTATATTGGGCAGGGCTGGCCCAAATCAGGCCTGGTTGTTAACCAAAGTACTCAAACAACTGACCCTAATTATCCCTTTAATTGGGTTGAGTTAACTAGGGGGGGCAATAACACTTTCACACCTGAAGATTGCATGTTTGATTACCTTGTACACCAAACAAATGAAAGAAGCACCAAACTTTGGTGTCATTTTTTCTCTCAGACTCCCTCTATATATTACTACAACCCACAAAAAAATCTAACCAAATACAATGTGGAAAATGTGCAAAAATGCAGAAAATCAGACGGGGGAAATACTTTTTCACGGCACTGTAAAACAAAGGATATTCTGATTTTTCAATATGATCCTTACATTTAGTATAGGCCTACATGGTGGTAGATTTAAGATTATGGAAAACTGCTGAATTGCTTTTTAACATGATTTTAATTAGATCATTTTAAATGTATTGATCTCAGTAGCTTGCGAAAAAGACAAGGAAAAAAGTTCTAAAAACTAAAAGCTGTCTCCCTCAATCGAAACATTATAAACAAATAACTCTCGTTTCCAGATGTGCCATTGTACTGTATCAATACCTCTACATTTAATACTGAACAAGTTTGCCATGCAGTTCTTTAAATGACTTGGTAAGCTCAACCAGTGACAGCCGTGTCCGTCTTTAGAGTAGGTCGCTTGAGTTGATTTTAAATATGTCAGTGATGTGTGAAAACAAATTACACTGCAATGCAAATCTTGCTAATCTCTTGTAAATCATATCCAGTTTATACAAAGCAGACCTATATGTCAGATAGTCATCATCTACACTTCGTACAAACGTAACACAAAAGAAGGTAAGTGTTGGGTTCTCCTTTGTAAAATTTACATTTTAGATTAGACATCACAGAATTTAGTATCTCCCATTATCAAAGTGAATGTCGGTATTCACCAGCAATTTAAAGACAACCGAAGTCTTTTTTCACATGAAATATGGTGGTTGTTCTTTTGTCCAAGGCCCAGAGTAATTATTATTATTAAGAAAAAATATCGCAGCTGGTAATCAAACGGTGCTATGTTTGGATTTTGGAAGTAAATACTGCGAAACCAGATATATACAAATATTTTTGTTGTAAATATTGTGGTGTGTAGAATATAGCGGTCTTTTAAGAACACTTGAAAGTGTCTTGTAAATCTGCATTTTGTGGCCGGTCATTTTTTTGATGTGATATAGTTAATTAACTAATGATGGGTATTCAAATGATGTACAAGAAACATCTGGGCTTCATTTTAAATACATAGCAGGTCTAGTACAAGCTTTACCAATATCTCTTCAAGGAAAGTGACCCATTCCTGGTGTCTATTTTATTTCAGCTTAACTTCATTCTGGTGCACAGTAAATGTATATTTTAATATCTTTTTTTTCTTCTATATTGCATAATCTGTCTCAATCCCTCTAAATCTTAATCTGGGATATTTTCCAATCTCTTTGGACAAAGTGTACTTTGTTTAGAAAGCATTATGCAGTAAACTTTAAGTGCTGATTGTCCAGGGATTCAAAATTTGATTAGAATTCAAATACAGCACATGCTGTGTATTTTTCGTATGAAACACTGCTGGAAGCTTGATTTAGTTTGTTTGTTTGTTTCAAACAATTTTACTGGCAGACCAAAATGGAAGAGTCTATTCTGGACTAAAGTTGTTAGCTGACTCGCTTACTTACCAGTAGGGCAGCAGTTTGGAGTAGTGGTTAGGGCTCTGGACTCTTGACCGGAGGGTTGTGGGTTCAATCCCAGCTGGGAGACACTGCTGCTGTACCCTTGAGCAAGGTACTTTACCTAGATTGCTCCAGTAAAAACCCAACTGTATAAATGGGTAATTGTATGTAAAAATAATGTGATATCTTGTAACAATTGTAAGTGGCCCTGGATAAGGGCGTCGGCTAAGAAATAAAATAAAATAAATAAAATAAAATACCAGTACTTTCTTGGATTATGTATTCAAAGGATTAACTAATTTGTTTGTTGATTTGCTTGTCCTGACAGCACTTGCATATGCCAAAGCAGATCTAGAGGCAGCTCGCGTTTAGCAATTTTTATCTGTTAAAATACCACTGCCCAATTAATGAGCACATTTGACAACACTGTGCGTTCCATCTTTGCAATTTACTGCAAGATAGCAATCACATTCTCACCTGCATATTAATTTATTATTATTATTATTATTATTATTATTATTATTATTATTATTATTATTATTATTATTATTATTATTTATTTCTTAGCAGACGCCCTTATCCAGGGCAACTTACAATTGTTACAAGATATCACGTTATTTTTACATACAATTACATTATTTTTACACATTATTTTTAATAATGTATAGGCGGTAAACTAAATCATATGTATTGAATTCCCTGTTTATGTTGTTTAAGAATAGAAAGCCTGCTTGTTCTTTGGCCACTGTTCTTTGTTTCAAACTCCCTAAAATAACAACCAGTGTCTAGAAATCCTTGTCCAAGAAATTTCTTGTCCAAGTACGTCTGATTTCAGGAAGTTGCTAGATTGTATTTAGATCGTTTCTTGTGAGCTTGCACAAGATTCAAGGTTTTAGTAAAAAAACTGACCAAGCTTAGAAAATAAACATGGCCTGTGTCACATTTCTCTGTGACACCACCGGTTTCCTCTTGAGCTGCTTGTGTTTGTGTGTGGCAGAGACCTGCACCGGATAACTGTTTCGATTTATAATAGTATTGCGTGGCATCATGTTGCCCAACCAAGCTATTTTTTTCTGACCGGTCCACACGATGGGCCAAACTTCAAGATAAATAATGATGAGCACAAATGACAGTGTCCTGTACAATATTATGATTGCTTGTTACTTGTGGGGTTCACATTTGTTGTGTATCTACATAGTTTACATATGTTTAAGTACCCTAAACCACACACGTCTTGCTAGAAAATAAGATTTTCCAGCTGATGGGTACATGAAATTCAGCAGACCATGAATTCTCTGGGGCTCAACTAATAGCAACCTGAGCGATCTCTGTCAGGTGATACATACAGTATCAGAGTAGGTGTGTAAAGGTGGGTTTAGTTTAAGGGTATACAGTATACACTGTGTAGCACAGTAAATGAAACACAAGGGTATGGAATAAACTATAAAATGCATATTGGTGGTATTAAATGAATAATGAGCTGTATCATTTCAGTACTAACCGTCCTTTACCTTTCTTTTACAGCCTTAACAGCTTACACATACTTAATAATCTTTGATCTGTTCAGGTAAGTTTGAATTTAACAAATGGATTCTTATTTTTCTTCATCCTCTTCTCTCGTCCTGGAAAATGTTTACAATATGCTGTGGTAACTAAACAATTCTGACTGCAGTTTATATGTTGATGTCAATTTTACTAATTAACCCTGGACACTTCCTCTCTGTTTGCTATACGTTCCTGTTCCAAATCCAGTGAGCTACCCCAGTACAGTATTTCTAAGAAGCCATTGGTCTGCAGTGTTTCAATACACTTTCTTTACTAACCACCATGGAGCATGTCTTTTGTGATCTTGTGTTTTGTATACTGTACAGTAGGTTGCTGAATTACAGGTTCATTAACGTTTTCATGTCCTTGTTTCCACACCAGATTGATAACGTGCCTAATAAGTTCATGGGTGACTATGAAGAAATCCACCCCTGTTTACTCTTTTGGGTATGTTGTGTTGTTTTTTATTTATTTATTTTTTAATACACATTTTCCTGGCTATTGTTTAACATTATAAGGTTAAAGAAACCTAGCACTTCTGATGCTTAAATTGCAGATTCGAGAGGTTCGAAGTCCTAGCAGTGTTTGCTTCAACTGTGCTGGCCCAGCTTGGAGCCCTGTTCATCCTAAAAGAAAGGTAGTAATGCAGGTTGCTTTACTGATTGAACAGCAGCAGTCCACCTAGCAGTTGTATCCACATACAATTTTGAACAATGCATATAATTTATATTTCAGAGATGTAAAGACACAGCTGGAATTTGTGTGATTGAGCAAGTTTACTTGTAGGACAATTCACAGCGAGGGGTAATGTGATTAACGTCAGATTGATTTGGATCGATTACCAGTACAAATGGACAAGACAAGAAAAGAAGTATAAACATTTGTCATAGTTTCAAATACCCTTTAAAATACTGCAAACAAGTCATCGTATTAAGTCTGAGGATTACAGCCAGTGTCTGCTCTAATTGCACAAGTACTGTTAAAGCTGCCAAATTGGCCACGTACTTGAGCTCCAATTTAAATAGAACTTTGGCCTTAAGCTCAGAATAGCTCACTGAGCTATTTAAGAATTATTTAAATGAAATCTAATTTTGAATGTCTTTGTTTTCTTTAAAAAAATAAAATAAATAAATAAAGGTAAAGTAATTAGGCAACTTGGTTGCAGCTTGGGGAAGGTAAATTGTTCTGAGAAATTCAATCCTGGTTTTATGTTAATTGTTTTATTCCTTTCAGAACATGTGCCCTTGCACATGTTATGTATATAGGCCCCATTATGTAATTGAAACAAAAAATAGCAACAAGAAACTTCATGTGGGTAATAGAATCAAATAAATTATATATTTTTTTCTTAGTGTGGAACGTTTTATGGAGCAGCCGGAGATACATACGTAAGTATAAGATCTAATTTACAGGTTTCTTTTCTGTTGGAGCAGTGGTTTTCAACCCCGGTCCTGAGGACCCACTGTGTCTGCTGGTTTTCATTCCAACTGAGCTCTCAGTTACTTAACTAGACCTCTAATTGAACTGATAATTTGCTTTTTAATTAGACCTTTGTAATTGTTTTCAGCTCCTTAACACTTGCAGATTTCAAATTAGTTTCAACATTTTATAAGTAACTCTGCAAATGTTTTAAGAGCTGAAAAATTTAAAAAGGTCTAATGAAGCAAATGATCATTTCAATTAAGGGTCTAGTTAAGTAATTGAGAGCTTGGTTGGAATGAAAACCAGCAGGCACAGTGGGTCCCCAGAACCAGGGTTGAAAACCACTGTGTTAAAGTATACCACAGCAGATAAACCTGACATTTGACATCGACATTCTCCCTTAGTGGATTCTGTTTTGGTTTTATTTCAGTATTGATGGAAAGCAAGAACAAAATATATTGTTATACCACAACAAATTAGTGTGACATTTTTGACAGTGCTTTTTTTGTACAGCATACAGTACTGTGCAAAAGTTTTAGGCAGGTGTGAAAAAATGCTGTAAAGTAAGAATGCTTTCAAAAATAGACATGTTAATAGATTATATTTATCAATTAACTAAATGCAAAGTGAGTGAACAGAAGAAAAATCTAAATCAAATCCATATTTGGTGTGACCACCCTTTGCCTTCAAAACAGCATCAAGCATCAATTCTTCTAGGTACACTTGCACACAGTTTTTGAAGGAACTCGGCAGGTAGGTTGGCCCAAACATCTTGGAGAACTAACCACAGTTCTTCTGTGGATTTAGGCAGCCTCAGTTGCTTCTCTCTCTTCATGTAATCCCAGACAGACTCGATGATGTTGAGATCAGGGCTCTGTGGGGGCCATACCATCACTTCCAGGACTCCTTGTTCTTCTTTACGCTGAAGATAGTTCTTAATGACTTTCGCTGTATGTTTGGGGTCGTTGTCATGCTGCAGAATAAATTTGGGGCCAATCAGATGCCTCCCTGATGGTATTGCATGATGGATAAGTATCTGCCTGTACTTCTCAGCATTGAGGAGACCATTAATTCTGACCAAATCCCCAACTCCATTTGCAGAAATGCAGCCCCAAACTTGCAAGGAACCTCCACCATGCTTCACTGTTGCCTGCAGACACTCATTCGCACGCTTTCCAGCCCTTCGGGCTAACAAACTGCCTTCTGCTACAGCCAAATATTTCAAATTTTGACTCATCAGTCCAGAGCACCTGCTGCCATTTTTCTGCACCCCAGTTCCTGTGTTTTCGTGCATAGTTGAGTCGCTTGGCCTTGTTTCCACGTCGGAGGTATGGCTTTTTGGCCGCAAGTTTTCCATGAAGGCCACTTCTGACCAGACTTCTCCGGACAGAAGATGGGTGTACCAGGGTCCCACTGTTTTCTGCCAGTTCTGAGCTGATGGCACTGCTGGACATCTTCCGATTGCGAAGGGAAATAAGCATGATGTGTCTTTCATCTGCTGCATTAAGTTTCCTTGGCCGACCACTGCGTCTACGGTCCTCAACGTTGCCCGTTTCTTTGTGCTTCTTCAAAAGAGCTTGGACAGCACATCTGGAAACCCCTGTCTGCCTTGAAATTTCTGCCTGGGAGAGACCTTGCTGATGCAGTATAACTACCTTGTGTCTTGTTGCTGTGCTCAGTCTTGCCATGGTGTATGACTTTGACAGTAAACTGTCTTCAGCAACCTCACCTTGTTAGCTGAGTTTGGCTGTTCCTCACCCAGTTTTATTCCTCCTACACAGCTGTTTCTGTTTCAGTTAATGATTGTGTTTCAACCTACATATTGAATTGATGATCATTAGCACCTGTTTGGTATAATTGTTTAATCATACACCTGACTATATGCCTACAAAATCCCTGACTTTGTGCAAGTGTACCTAGAAGAATTGATGCTGTTTTGAAGGCAAAGGGTTGTCACACCAAATATGGATTTGATTTAGATTTTTCTTCTGTTCACTCACTTTGCATTTAGTTAATTGATAAATATAATCTATTAACATGTCTATTTTTGAAAGCATTCTTACTTTACAGCATTTTTTCACACCTGCCTAAAACTTTTGCACAGTACTGTATTTTCAGGTTGTGTTTCATTATTGATTGAGTTCCAGTAACATTTTAGTATGGTAAAAGGTTAGCATGCAGTTTTATTGTAAAGCTGATGTAGTGTATAATACATTTTTTATATTTAACTGTTCAGTGTAAATGCAGTAAAGCTACAGTAAAACATCGTCAACCAGATTGATGTTGTAGAAAGTAAGTCATCACAGCATTGAGTGCGAAATCTGCCACTGTTCATCAGGGACTAATCTGTTTCTTGTTCTTCCTGACCTGTGGCTTTATAATTTTCTCGATCTCTTTTTAAACAGGATTTCAGCAAATAAATTCTGTTTTGCTTGGGGTGTTGTATTGAAAATAGTTATCATGAATTTTAGAACAGCAAATGATTATATTTACAACTGGCTTTAGCTGCAAGGGAAAAAATCATTTTAAATTTTAAATTAGATAAAATACCACAAATTACTTTTTTGAGAAACTTAACACTGGAAACCTGTACATCAATGTAATCTGAACGGTATTAGGAAAACAATGTTGAATACAGAAAATGTTGGAATGCTCATTCACCATATAACAGAAAAAAGTGAATATTTTAATTCAGATAAACAATTAATGGATTTTGTATATATACAGATTTATTTTCAGCACAACATGAAAATAATTTTAAAAAGAAACAGGAGATGGATGGTTCATGGTCTACTTTTATGAAAACAAAAATGTTTACTGCAAGCATTGTATTGTTGTATATGTTACACTCATAGTCAGGGTTCGGTCACTGACCAACAAAAATAGCCATTTCGCGATTTGAGCACTGACAAATTATCAAAGAACGAAATTAAAGGTTATTTCGGTCTTTGAACAAGCAAAGAACGAAACACAAAAGAGGAGACAGCTTCTTCTGTCTTTTGAGTAAAGCGATATAATCAAATTGCAAAATGTGCTTTGAGCAAATGGACAGTTCCTGAACAGATATTAAAGATGCTGCTCAATCTGCGAATAGCAATTAATTGCAGGGTGTTAAAAATGGGCTAGGGAAATACAAACGTTTTAATACAATATTTTTTTTTATTGAATGAACATAAAATCAGTAAATTATATTTATAATATTATTTATGTGTTTATTATTTATGCAGGAAGTTAACCCATTGAGTCTGTGGCCTCATTTGCAAGGGGGTTATGATTAAGCAATTTAGGAGTGACCTCAAACATTAAACTCCAAGCTAGTTTGAAATAACGTTCTTAATGTTCTCGCCTTGTTATTTAGAAAATACAGTTTTAGAGGAAAAAATGTACACAATTAAAGTGGATTGTTTTATTAATATTGTAAGACTACTGTATACAGGAGGCTGTGTGGTCCAGTGGTTAAAGAAAAGGGCTTGTAACCAGGAGGTCCCCAGTTCAAATCCCGGCTCAGCCACTCATTGTGTGACCCTGAGCAAGTCACTTAACCTCCTTGTGCTCCGTCTTTTGGGTGAGACGTAGTTGTAAGTGACTCTGCAGCTGCTGCACAGTTCACACACCCTAGTCTCTGTAAGTTGCCTTGGATAAAGGCGTCTGCTAAATAAACAAATAATAAAATAATAATATACAGTATTTAAACTGCAAAATCAAATGTCAATCCACATCTATCTAATCACTGTTTTTTAAGCGAAAGAAAAAAGAAAGAATAGTATGCTTATTAAACGGTTATAATATTCTCATAAATCATAGGAAGGGATGAACTACCACTTTTTAGAAAACTCAATTAGCCCCACACAGTGTTGCATAAAGACAGAGACTGCTTTTTGACAACAAAAAAAGCCTTCTTAAAAGAAGCTGTCTCCTGTGTTTTGTTCTTTGCTTGTTTGATAGTTTGCATTTCGCAATTTAATCAAAATAATTTGCTCAAAGACCGAAATAACCTTTCATTCAGTTCTTTGGTAATTTGTCAATGCTCAAATCACGAAATGGTTATTTTTGTCAGACCGAATCCAGACTATGAATGTACCATATACATTAAATGTAGTCAATTTATCCTTTAGTGGTTGCTATTTTTGAATAAATTGAAACTAACTTTTTACATTGCATATTTCCAGCAATCCTGAAAAGAAAAATAACAATACCCCCCCTTATTTTATTTCAAGTTCTGTATTTTTTTGTAATGCATTTTCTACAAAATCTTTCACAAATTAATATTGTTGTTTTTGTTTTGTGTTTTTATCTGTAGGGGTCGTCTCCTAGTTGGGACTTTTGTGGCGTTATGTTTTAACTTGCTAACCATGTTGTCTGTGAAGAACAAGCCATTTGTCTATGTATCAGAAGGTAGGTGGCCCTTTTTAATACCGGCTCAAATAGGAAAGAGAAATAAGTAATTAACCTATAATTTGTGCCACAATATTCTAGCCCTTGGTGGATTTAAAAGGCATTTATAGTACATTTTTTCACACTTCAGTGACGTATTTGTTTTTATACTTGAGGGAAATGAACATGATGGTTGTTTTGTTGAGGTTTACCTTTTCAAAGCTCTCATCGTTTCTATACTATAAATTAAAGCACAACATGAAAATTATATTTCAAAAAATAAAAATAAAAAAAGATTTTAATACCCAAACCAATTTACTATCTACCTGTACATTTTCCCTTCTTGGAATGAAATGGTGCAAATGTTGTATATGTAGAAAGAAAACTGTTTAGAACCGCAACAGCTTGCTGTGTTCACATGCAAGCATTATACGTTGTGTAATGAAAGTTTATTCTAAACTAAAAAGCTACTGCTGTTACTGCCTTTGTCCTCCATCAACCAACTCCTCAGCAAAAAACAGTGGTTGACCAAACTTGAAGCTTTTTCCAGTAGCTGCTATTTTGGTTTGATTCAATTTAATGAGCTGACATCTAAACAGCCAATCCTGTAGGACCACAAGTCAACTAAAATCAAGCAAAGAAAATTCCTTTCTTACAAACCAGGACCTGCTAGTGTTGGCATGTTCCCCATTTCCCAAGTACGTTACCACCTGGACAGGATGACACAATACTGTAATGACACATGCAGCAAATTGACATACATTATCAGCTTTGTCTAGGAGGCGATAACGTAATTGAGGGCTAAAGTCTAAACCCTTGAGAGTGAAGTCAGTCATCTAGAATTAGGAAAAATTGTTAGAACCACATGAGTAAAGCAGGGATCAAGTCAGCTGTTGTGTTTTTAAAGGCATAATGTGTGGCTGTTTTACTTTTAGAAATGAGATTATATTCTTGTTGGTGAAGAGCATTTGATATATGTTTCTTGATTTATGTTAAAAGGTGCTCCACACACTCTGAGAATTGTCTAGGTTTTTATTTCAGCTTTGCCCTTACTCCTGCAAAACTTCCAGTTTCTATGTGCTGTGTTGTTGCCCTCCTCTAACTTTGTTTACAGAATGTTTCCTTTAATGGCAGCAGAGTATTCCCTGTGTTAAGACTGTCTTCTAATACCATGGGGTTCTAACCCTGCTGTTCTCTGTAGAAGTGCTGGCAAATTCCTTGTAGATTCATGCCATGTGTTGCCATCATGTGCCTCTTACCTTGCCTATGTATTTCCGGTTCTTATATTGTTTTACTCTTCTGTCTGTGCGACTTTAATGCAGCTGTTTTCAGACTGCAGGGTGGCTAATCCTCCTCTTGATTTTCAGCTAAATTAAAGCTGTGGTAGCTTGTGCCAGCTTCTCAAATGTCTGCACATTTTAGAAATGCTTTGTGCTGACGCTGATGCTGCTCACACTGGGCTGTAACATATGCATGTGCATATATTCTGGGTTATTACATTGGGCTCCTATGAAATGTATTTTGTAAACAAATTTGTCATGGTATATAGAAGCAAGCTGTAATTTCCTAGAAATGTTGAAAATAAAAAATAAAAAGTTATTGACAGCATGGGAAACAGTGCTGTTTGTATTTTTGGTGGGAGTTTACCACAAAGGACTTTATATGAAAAAATTAGCCTTAAAGCCTCAACTTTTTTAGTCACAGAAATACATTACAGTGTATGAACAGTCATCATGTTCAGTGCAACCTGAGTAGTTTTAACGTATGATAAGTAAATAATAATAATAATAATAATAATAATAATAATAATAATAATAATAATAACTAGAGCTGCGAGCAACTTTACGGCTTCCAAGCAGTTATCGTGAAATTTAAGCACATTGGTTATTATAAATGAAGAGTTACCTCAACTGTGCTAACTGTCAATTTTGGCACACATATTGGGATTATTGGTTAGTAGGCAATTTAAATTTTATTTGGATGCACACAAAATTCTAAATAGTATGCTGTCATATAGACTTTGAAAATAATGCATATAAGAGGCTAATATTGTTCTAAAATCTAGATCGCTCTTTGTTTGAGTTTGTGAGCGTGTGGTGCCCTATTCTTAATTTTGCAATATAAAATAAAGTCTACAGCATTTATTGGCTTTTGTATATTTTAATGCCATTATCATTTAATGTGCATTCTTTTTAAAGCAATAGAAAGTGATAATAGTGTAACGATTGACTATCAGGGGTGCTTGGCAAATACACAATTCACCATATGTAATTGTCAGCAAACCGCTACTAGGACATAACGTGCACGATTCATGAGTAACACCACTCGAATCCTCTGCCGAGGAATTGAACAGGACAGAGAGAAGAAGCTGGAACAGAACCCAGAGAGACAGTAGAAATGGAGCATTTATTGTGCTCTGCAGGTAATATACCTTTTGGAGAGTTGGCTCAAATACAGAACAAATTATTTCATAATAATTCGCATCCAAAGTTATATGACAGCACTCAATAGTTAACCATCTGGCCCAACAAACATTATATCTGGCTGAATCAAAAACATCATATTGCACACTTTATAAACTGATTATAGTTTGCACATAAATAGTAATTATTGCACATCAACAGTAGCCCAGTTATATTGCACACCTTAAAAACCCTTTGCGGTCCATTTATTCAGTGCGTCTCAGGCGCCTCAGGTCCAATTTATTTTCACACACGCAGTTTATTTTAGACGTGCTGTTTAAAAGTATTTTTTTTTCACAGTAAAACAGGTTTAAAAGGCACTGCATATCAACAGGACACTCAGTACTGCATCTCCAGCACCACCCCACCCCTTGTTCGCTATATTTTTCAAAAAACTCTTAATAATAGTACATACCAATAAATCATCTCTTGATCACTCGTTTTATCACCAAACTTCTCAATAATGCGATCCAAGTCATTATTTTATTACTATAACATCTAAAAAAAGCTCTGCAAATGTCTGATATTCTTTGAGCGCTGGATGCGGAAGTAGCTATCTTGTTTGTTTATGTCCGTGTCATCTATGTGGTGTCGGGGCTATCAGTATTCATGAGATATGCCCTTTCTTTTTTTTTCGGCTTCTCTCAGCTCCTATCGGTCTCACTCGGCCATTGAATGGTTTTCTCAGCTTTTTCCGGAGAAAAAACGACTAGAGACCTGTTTTTATGCTCTTTTGATGATGTCAGACAGGGTCCGACTTAGGACCACAAATGGTTAATCATGTATATTACACATAAGCTAGTTATATTGCACACCTTGGTTAATCATGTATATTGTGATCAGTGAAAAAAAACAAAACTCCATACGTTTTTTAAATACACTGACTGCTTCCTTGCCACCTATTGAGGATTTGCTATTGTGGTTTTCATCAGTTTAGGCTTAATTATAACTATGAATGTAGTTATGAAATAAAAAAAAAAATAAGACGCAATATCATGTGACCAAAGGCAGCCATATTGACCACGACACAACATCCCATAGTCCTCTACATCCGTGTCAAATTTTGTGCATTTTGGTGCAGCCAATAAAAAGTTATACACAGTTTTATAGCCAGTTGCGTATGTTGATGTCATGCAGTGTGGACGCCATGATTTTCACAGTAGCAACTTCCCTTGAACAAGCGTAACAGATGACCATACTGAGATGTTTTATTCCAATTTTTGTTACAATCGGATAAGCGGTTGCAGAGAAGAAGATGTTTGAATTTTGATTTTATATTTTTATGGTAATTTTATGTCATTAATCAATGCGGTTGCCAAACCACACAACCAGTCAGCTTCATATTAACAACAGTTAATCATGGACTATCCCTCAACATGTATAGCAATTTTCAGAACTCTGCAGTAAACGGTTTCCGATACATAGGCGTTTTAACAAATTCAGCAAAATCCAATATGGCTGCCGAAACATGTGACTTGCGCAAATTTGCTGAATAACACCGGCTATCCCTCGTAGGCATCTACCAGTGTACCGAATTTTGTGAGTTTTTGAGCATGTTTTGGCAGAAAAAAAAAAATAATAATAATAAAAATAATAATGATAATAATAATCCTAACAAAAACAATAGGCTTCCCCAGCCTACGGCTTGAAAGCCTAATAATAATAATAATAATAATAATAATAATAATAATAATAATAAACTGTAAAAGAAGGAAAGGCCACTTGTTCTGTTTGGACATGCAAAAATAATTAACTTGTAATTTCTAACAAAACAGGTATTTAGAAGGTCAAGTATGTGATTTTGTGAAATAAAATGTTCAAAAGATAATATGTAAGCAATAGCTCACACCTCAGGTGCATTCAGCCACCAGAGAAGTGGATTATATCAGTGGAACCCATGGCAAGTCTTTATTATGTCTTTATTATAATAATAATAATAATGATAATAATAATAAAAAAACACTATTTTAAACTTGAAATTAAGTTTTATTGACTGTACCCATCCACCAAGACAAAATGGTCCCTATACTTTGGCTGATGAGGGCTACTAATAGGCTTGAAGGACTTATTACTGCTGTAGCTACATTCTATAGCTACATTTAGATATATATATTCTAATTATTAAGGCATTTAACAATTGGTATTCATTACAATATATAAATCCTTTGTGATGTTATCCTCAGAAATAACATCAGATTTACATGCTGTAACAAACAGTAGGCTATTAATTCCCGTTTGAGTCAAGTTCCGGCCTGAGGTTGATATATAAGTAAGGCTTCTGTTTTTATTAATTTCATTTTTTCGGTGCTTATTTTTTAGCTATTTTCGAGTTTTATATAAATTGTTTGTTTTCAGAGCTTTCACTTTTTATACACTTCATGAAATTATTGTTTTAGGTTACTTTCCTAAGTGCTTGGGCGTTTTTTTTCTGTCACAATAGTAGTAACTCGACAGTACTTGCACACTTAGTTGTACCTTCTTTCCTTTGCTGTCTTTCACAAAAAAATCCTTATGGTCACGGGCACATTCTTCAGGGGTTTTTGTGTGTAGGCATTTTTTTACATTTCGCCACAATTTGCAATTCTGTTTTAAATTCTCCCTATCTAACTGTAATATAGCTTTAAATCCTGCTAACAAGCCTTCTACTGTAATTGTAATCTTTTTTAAATCTCGCAAGTGGAGTCTCCAATAAAAATGTAGAATTTGCTGCCACTCAGTAGTTGGGGTGGGTTTAAAGTACTCATAACGAATCAATGATAGATACGCGTTAGGAAGGAGGGACATTGCCCAGCTGCATGGAAAGGCATTTTTTAATGGGAAAGGGGTGAAGTCAACATGAATTGAGTAACCATTTCCAGTGTTTTTTCCGGTGTTCTTGGCTATACACCGATTTTTCCTTTTTTTTTTTTTGTATCGGGGGTGTTTTATTAGTTTTTATCGGTTAAAACTGAAAATCAGAAGCCCTATATATAAGCAAGCTTGCAAATGAGACTGCTCAGTTTGTTTAAACAATAATAATTTACTTGCATAACAAAACAACAATAATAGCATTTAAGTACAGTAGTCAGTTGCGTATCTGACTTTCATCCGGTATTCATTATGGAAGATATTTATATTTGTTATTAACACTTTTTATAGATCTGTTCTCTTTAAAATTAAGTAAGAATATGTAATAAAAATAAATGTATTTAAATACATGTTCATTTTTATTTCAAGGGACACTGATTTAGTCTCAAATTGGAATTCTATGTCATTCAATGTTTGGAATCACAGAACACTCAATTGTTTGTGATTCTATTTTCATGATCTAAATAGTGGCGGATCTAACTACCACTGCCCTTTAACACTATATTAATCCAGCTGGATTTCCCCCCACAGTTCTTACCATTACTAAATGCAGGTATATGCATTTTAGGGTGGGGGTATTAAGATCATTAAAATAAACCTAATTTGGACATTAATAACCTTAAAAAACAAAATAAGAAAGCACATTCTCTAATGCTAAAGAGAAAAAGGTTTCCTTTCAGTTTAAATGTTGGCTGTTTGATTAATACATAGTTATGGTGAACTGACACAGATGGCAGTGCCAATACTAAAAGCATATCATTTTGGTCACCTGGTAGTGTAACTAATACTGTAGGTAGATTCTGCTCTGTGGTCAAAAAGCACAACAGCTACAATTACACCTGTGACAATAGCAACCCTTATAATTGCATATGTCATTTAGTGATAACATAAGAATTGTTCTTTTTAAGGTGGATATTTAACAAGTGCCTTGTGTTCCTCTACAGCTGCCAGCACCAGTTGGCTCCAAGAACATGTAGCTGATCTGAGCCGAAGGTAAGCTTTGGCTTCAATATTTTATAGGCATATTGATTTTCCATTGTTTAGTATTCCTGTACCCATTGTGGAATTCCTTAAGAGCCTAAATGTAGTTGCACCAAACAGCAGCATTACCTTCCCATCCCCACTCAATGCGTTTGCATCAGAAAGTATTACTTGGTAAGGAAATGAAGAGATTGGTATTGAGGACAATAACTCATCTGGTGTGTCGCCAAGTACAAAACAGATAAATCTATTTTAAAGGAGTGCTTATCAAGGATTTAAAATCATTCATTTATTTTCTGAAGCTTTTGAAACAATGGTTTGCACTGTAGTTTTAGTACATCTTAAAACAAAGTAAGTTAATTCCATAGATGGGTCCGATATTAGGACATGTTTTCCCCATTACTTTACCCTTTGAAAACTTCACAATGATGTTCAGTAAAATCTAATTAATGGGTGGCTGTACATTATTTCAGTTTAGGCTTCTGTGGACATTTTCCTAAAATCTGTTTTCCACTATGTTACACTGTGAGCCAAATAATTATACTTCTGCTTCTAGGAGGTTATGACATTGAAACTGATTTTTCCATCATGGTCAGCTTGCCTACTTCATACATTTACAGTTGAGTGGGATGTTTGCCTACATGTTACCCATAGTGGGAAATATAGGCCATTGTATCTTAGGAAACAAAACGAGGTGTAAAAAAGAAAACAGACAAATATTTTTTGTTATAAATGGTAACATTTCAAAATATATACAAATAGAGCTAAAGTTTTCAACACTTGCATAATACATTTTGAATACAAATTTAAAAAAAAAAAAACATGCTGAACAGAATTAAAAATATAAAATGTCTTGCTCAAAATCTTAATGTTTAAATCATCCAAATCAATGTACAGTATGAGGATAGCATTTGACAAATGCTGATAATGTGCTGGGAGAAAGTGTGCCTAGTGTGAGGCTGTCCAGAGTAAATGCTTTATTTGTTAGGAAAAGGAATAATGTTACAAGAATGATGGTTGATCCAAAGAGAAAATAGGTATCCAGGCAGTAGAAGAAATGGCTGAAGCAGACTTAAACTAGCTACCTCCAACAATAAGTCTCATATCACATTCATCCACTGCATGCTACTTTACCATTTGATCAGGTTTCAAGATTTAGGAAAATACCATTGAAAATGTTACAATTGTGCAACAGATGTTTAAAGACAGAATGGAGAGTCCTCATGGTGGCAACCTACTTAAATGCCTTAATGAGCTTTCACTTTAAATCCTTTTGAAATCTCTAATATTTGAAGTAAACAGGGTTCCTAAAATGTAAAACTAAGAACAGGAAAGTTGAGAGAAATGTTAAAGCTTAAACATTTTTCTGTGTATCATTATATTATAGAACTTTCAGTTATGAGAATTCATTTCTGTATTAGACAGACCTGTAGTCTGGACATTAAATCCTGTGTTTGTTTCTGTTCTGGTAATCCTGCATTTTTAGTCTCAAACCTCACAGATTAAAACACAGTGAGTTCTTAATACCTTTACTGCCTAATGTACTGAAAAACAGACTATGATGTACTTGCAGACAAGGCTTGACCTCAAGTAGAAGCATTATGGCACAGGCTTTCCAATGTAGAGCTGGCTGGAATTATAGATTACAGAATAGGATTTTTAATCCTTTAAAAAAAAATAAACACAATATAGATGCTGAAGAAGAATTATCATTTCTATCCCCTGTTACCTGAATAGTATTAAAACAATAATAAAAATGGATCTCCCTGTACGGTTTTTATGTTGTTGATTAGTCTGTGCTGACATTTGAGAGATTTTGAAATATTTATCAAAAATAATGTGGTTGTTTTTGCTATGAAAGAAAAGCAATTTAAATGAAAGAACAGAGTTTTAAGACAACAGTGTAAATAGATACCCACTTGAATTATCAAGCAGCAAGTAAGTAGCTTCAATTGTAGTCATTGAACTGGCTTTGTGTCTGAGCCTTATTTTGTTGTTGATTTATTTTTTTAGCACTCATTTTTCTATCACATTTGAAATGCCCAATTTGTTATATTACTGCTGCAACTAGCCTACTGATGAGAACTGAACATCAGTGGCCAACATAAATTGCCTAGCTACTGAACCATGGAGGTGATGTCTCTGCCTGGATCAGTAGGGGTCAAGTACCAGATTGTTAATCATCCACAGACTTTCCCCCAAGCCATTGGAGCATGGAGGCCAATGCAGCTTTCCCTGTGTGCCCACAGCTCGGATTGCTAACCCAGAATGATAAAGATTTGATCCAGCGAGCTCCTGATCATATTTATCATGTACTTGCACTGGTAAAATAAATAAATGAGTGGCATTGTGATTAAAACAAATCCATGGTAACCTATTGTATTTATTAACTATTCAGGAAAATATCACAACAGGATGAGCTTTTTGTTTTTAATAGTCAATAAATTGTATTAAATTTCTACTGTGTAATCAAAATAACAGAAAGCTTAATTTCATAACCTGTTGACAAAAGCTCAATAATCTTTCGTGGTGATACAATCCTGTATCCTTATCAGGGCATTTGTTCTCAATCAGTGCATGCATACCTGTTAGACCACTGAACTGCACAGAAGGAAAGCCTTGCCAAGACTAGAGCATATACTATATCTCTGTAGAAATTAAAATGTACATTAGTACTGTAAAGCTTTTGAAGTCTCTTTATAAGTCAAATTTAACTACTCCTGCTCTGCAAAAACGATAATGATTTAATAGACAGACCGTTATACTGAGAAAGCAAAGCAATGCAACCAAGTTCTACTTATGATGTTTTGTTTTAACACCTTTTTAATCTGTTTTACAGTTTGTGTGGAATAATCCCTGGCCTGAGCAGTATTCTGTTGCCGCGCATGAATCCCTTTGTGTTGATAGACCTGGCAGGGGCAGTGGCTCTCTGTATCACATACATGCTCATTGAAATTAAGTATGTTGATTCAAATGTATGGAGCTGTGTTATTTTCTTGGAACGAGAACCTAGCCACACTATTTTTTTCTGTCTGAAAATAACTTAAGCAGACTCTGGCCATAAAAAGCTAAATTCTAAGGTTCTGGATTCTATGTTCTATAGACTTTTTTTGTCTACACTTTTCATAATACCTTTTTACACAGCTTTGTGCTGTTTGTTTATGTACGTATCAAACAAGAGTTTCTTAAGCCAGTAATCCTTAGCACTGTACTGGCACAAGAGCTTTTCACATGTTTTCTACTCTAGTGAGTTTATAGATTTCATTAAAAGTCCCACGGTTTTTTTAAACCTACAGTATTTTTTAATACAAATCCAATTGCAATGGAAACTGTTATAAAGCTGATTTTTATTATTATCCACAATCACATTGTGATATTCCGTATATAAACAGTGTTTCCCTATGCTTTATTAAATTAACCACAGCTCTAAATTAATTTCATCATCATGTAATACATTTTTTTAAAAATTTGTTTTCAAAATTATAATCCATGTTTTTTTTTATGTAGGATTGTTGCTTCCAAAGAAGTTTTCTTGGTTTCATATTTTAATAAATACATTTAATTGAAAATATGTCTTGCGTGTACTCTTATGTGTACTCTTATTTGGAATTATAAGTCGATGCATGCCTGATCTTAGACATACTAATGAACTCCTTGTTGTTTTGCTTACAGTAACTATTGTGCAGTGGACACTGCTTCAGCTATTACCATTGCAGTAATGACTTTCGGCACCATGTACCCTATGAGTGTCTATAGTGGAAAAGTGCTGCTTCAGGTAAGAATACGTTATCACACAAATGTGTCCTGCATATTTACTTCTAGATATTGAGGACCGCAGGGATGGAAATAGGACTGCATAGCAGTTTCATCCATACCAGGTTTTACTATGATTGATTAGCCACACTGTATACAAGCTCAGATCTGTCTTATTAAACTCCTAGTGATACTGGGAATGGGTCAGGCTGCTATGCAATGGGAGTCTCATTTCCATCTCTTCAAATTTGGTGCACATCTGTGTTCGATGATTCTCGGTCACTTTATTAGTCAAATAAAAATTAGCAGTTTTGTGGCCAGTGTCTCACAGTATTTCTAAAATTATTAACTTACTACATTAACTATATACATACTTCTGCTTTTTTTCACATCCATCCATTTTAATTAATGTTTTGGTCATTCCATTGGGTCATGGTGCAATGTGTGTGTGTGTGTGTGTGTATATATATATATATATATATATATATATATATATATATAAATATAAATAATAATAATGTAGCCATCACATGTACACTATGAGGCTAAAATATGAAATGTGTGAAATAATTCCTACACACCATCTGATTTGTGATACTTGCCTCCATAACATGTCTAAAAATTACAATATAAATGACCTGTTTTTCTTTCAGACAACACCGGCTCATGTTATTGGTCAGCTGGATAAACTACTGAGAGAGGTATGTGAAATTATTGAAAAAAAATTAGTAAATACATTTGTTACGTTTGTAGACATTAAAGATCCCATAATCATGACCTCCTAAAACGATCCCCAGGCTTATCTGGCTCATTTCTGCTTCTAAACTTTGAAAACAAGCAGTAAAAGATGATTTGATCACAATAGGTATGTCCTGTGCAAAGAAAGTAACTTCAAAAAATAAATAATTAGATAGAGAATCCACCTTCATTTGTGACTTTGGATAGATGTGTATACAGAAACTCCCTGAAAGGATGGTTACTGTACTGTTAATAGAGAATTGCAAAGCCCTTTTTATTACAGTTTTGTTAAAGGTATAGCAAAAAAGTTCGATATTGTTGTTTTTTTTTAATTTATTTATTTTTTATGTAAATGTAGGTTTCCACTCTTGATGGTGTTTTGGAGGTTCGGAATGAGCATTTCTGGAATATTGGGTTTGGTTCTCTGGTATGTATATTTATTCCTGATTCTAATTTACTGTTCTTGCATCGATTGTAAAACTATGTGGAAAGGCTGAATAAACTTTACAGCTAAGACCAGTTAGTTTTACAGATGTTTAAAATAGGATTACCATATATGAAATCGAACAAGCCACTTTTATTTAGGCAGGGTGCATTGGGCATGCAAGCATCTTTGTCCACCAAAACCATTTCTGATATTAAAAAAAAAAAAAAAAAAAGACTAATGAAAAAGTAGAATGTAATCAACATTGCGTGAAAATGTAACGCCTCCTGGATGATTGGTTGGACTAATTATTTCCTGATTGCGCTGAAATAAAGCTCTTGGCTTCTTAAGAAGCACACACAATCTGCATTGTGCTGGATGTATTTGTAATGTCTGAAAAGCAGTATGTATGATTAATCATTTATTGAAGCTTCAGCTACAGTGAATTTAGAAAGGGCTTCACAGTAGTGTTCTGTTCTCTGAACACTGGTATCCAGTAGACCTGTTATCACTGGCCCACAGAGGGTTGCTGTCAAGATATTGTAACAGAGAACAAAATGCCATTCTTGAGGTTTGTTTGTACATCTGCCAGGAGCGTTTCAAAGTATGCTCAGGGGAAGTTTCAGAAGTCTTTTGTTTCAGACCTGTAGGCAGCGTAGTTTTTACTACTAAGTGATCATCTTCAAGGGAAACAAGTCCCCATGCTTTAAAGGCACTTTGAGAATAAGAGTAACGTCTTGCGTTTCCATACATGGTTTGCTATTTAGCTCTTAATAGTATAGACTTGAAGTCAGTGATACCTTTGCTTGCCTTTAAACTTAATCCATCACATTTCTATTGCATACTAAAATTTGTTTTCTTATTTTAAAGTTAAAAGTATACAGTACAGTAGCACACAAATCAAAAAAACAAAAAACTTAATTATAAAAGTGTTGTGTTATAATTACACATTTTACACAACTGAAATATAATAAATCGATAATGTTTTGAGTAATTTTTTGTGCTGGAACGAACATGGAATTTTCATGTTGGCATATCTGTTCAGGATTTAGACAATTATACAAATATTTGTTTGTTTGCTAAATGTTATCAAAGCTATTATTTAAAACACTATTTAAAGTTGAAAAATATCCCAAGATAAGAATAGGTTGTTGAGGCCTTATTTTACCCCACTGAATTAACTACAAAACAAATGATGCCATGCAGTACTTGCGGTTAAAAAAAATACAATAAAATACAATAATTTTTTATTATATATATATATATATATATATATATATATATATATATATATATATATATATATATATATATATATATATATATATATAGTGTGCTGTGTTGATGTGTGTGTGTTTGTGCGTGTGTGTATATATATATATATATATATATATATATATATATATATATATATAAAATATAATATAATTTCTGGCAGACACAGACATGGTCTTCTGCCTTTTGAATACAAAAATATTTGTATTTGCGCTAGTAGTATTTGATGTGATTGGATATTTGGCTATAAAAATGACCTAATAGTGCCAGACATTCATGTTCATGTGGAGAGGGTTCACTGCTGGGAATAGTAAGTAAGAAAAATGTTTATTCATGAGGGAAAACTGGAGAAAAAAAGGTATCTTCACTTTTTATTATTTGGGCTAATGCATACAGCACTTTTATAGATAAAACAGCAGTTCTTCTTATCACTAATAGACGGCACTTGGTGTCCGGTGGTTATGTGCATCATGTTTCTCTTTCAATGTGTCATGTATTGTACTGCATCTTGTTGGATTACTATATACACAGTATTTCAATATACATTTCGAACAACATACTGGAAATAAAAATGTAAATATTTTATTTTAATATGTGTGTTATATTAAATGGTAAAGACTTAAAGGTTTAAACCTACAATCAGTTAACATAGATTTATAGCCTAATTTTACTCTTTTTTTTTTTTTTTTTTTTTTTAAATGTACACTGCTCACTTGTGTTTTTTTTTTCAGGCTGGCTCAGTACACGTCCGAATACGCAGAGATGCCAATGAACAGATGGTGCTTGCCCACGTGACCAATCGTCTGTACACCCTCGTTTCTACTTTAACTGTTCAGATTTTCAAGGATGACTGGACCAGGCCATCCCTGGCTACTGGACCCCTTCCAGCAGGCATGCTGAATCTGTCTGAGTACAGCAGCCTCCCAGCAGTGCCGCCTGTGAAACCCGCAGGTGATTTAAACCCAGTAACATCAACCCCGGCCAAGCCCAGCAGCCCGCCTCCCGAATTCTCATTCAACACACCTGGAAGAAACGTCAACCCTGTTATCCTGCCAAGCACTCAGCCTGCCAGGCCCTACGGTGTGGGCCTTGCTTATGGAGCAGTTCCATATAGCAGTACGTTCAGTCAAGGGCTTGGAAGACCGGGAAGTGGACTAGGAATGGGAATTGGAACAGCGCAGGCATTCAGGACTGGGTTTGGCAACGTTCCTGGCAGATATGGAACAAACGCTCAGGGACAGTTCAGTCAATATAGACCTTGATCTGCTACTGAAAGCTCTGTAGTATGTATTGCTGGAAAAGAAGCATCATCTTGGTTATAAAGAGGGTTTTGTAGTCTTTATTTTTTTTTCAGGACACTAAATACAGTATTTGAAAAGTCAACTGACAAAAGTGTTTAAATGTGGATGATCATCGAGAGTTGTATGTTGCTAAACTATATATTTTAATACTTTATTTTGGTCTTGGGCTTTTTAGTAACTTAAACCATTACTGTACTAAAAATGAAAAAATATAATATGGAAAGGGAGAGTGACATGTATATCTGGGTAAGTGGGCACCACAGTTGCTCCAAACCCTAATGCGTCAGTGTTGAATCACCCTGTGTAACAGGTATGGTATACTGTAGGCCCAAATCATTTTAAAATGTTGCTTTTTGTACGTGAGCAATCGGCTGATTTCCTCTCACCCAAACTAGAATTGCTGATTATCTTCAGAAACTGCAAGACTAAGGCCATTTTGGGTTTAAATCCCAGCAGTTCTCAAATATAACAAAAAAATAGTTTTGGCAAGTCTCTTGCAGTACTCTCCCTGTGAAACTGCAAATAAGGAGGACACCCACTGAGTGAGAGGATGCATCCCTCTTAAACTGTCCCAAATTAATGCATTATTGTATATGATCACTCTTCACAGCTATTAACATATGTTTTTAAGATTATATTTTTTCCACAGTAAGGAGATAATTTTCATGTACTTGTACTGTACATAATTGTACTTTACAGAAATATAAACCCATTTTTTTGTATTATTATTATTATTATTATTTGTGCAGACATGCTTTGAGAACTACAGGAATTGTAAACTAACCATCTGATTGCACTGGTTGCATTAGCTGTCGGTGCATTTAATTATGGAACAAACCTGTATTTACTGCACCAATTTTAATACAAAATGTTAAATATTACATTTAATGGTTCTTTTTGAAACGGGGATTCAGGCAATAAACAGCATATTGACAATATAAAGTATATTGTACTATACCTGTTTTTGTAATGGTTCATTATACCATTCTTGTAAATAAAAAGAACAACTCAAGAAAAGTGTATTGTTTCAAATGTCAGTCTATTTTCCAGAATGACCATTTATTTGACTCACTGATGTAAATGTGCCACTGTGCATGCAGCTCAGATAAACAAATCAGTCTACCCAGAACAGCAAGATTTAGTATAAATCACTACTGTAAATGCAACGGACAGGGCTATAGTTTGACATATGCAGTGCTGCTGTATGGGCTGCCCCCCATACTTTCACAAGGACCTATAGACTGAATGTCTTAGATCCCCAGCACCCTGGTTTTAGGACCAGAGTGCTAAGGGCAGCTACTCAGTCTACTTGACACACATATACCATAGTGTATGTTTACCCTACACTTTTTTGTATCTATTTCTGTACCTAGATGTTATGGATTTCCCAAAAAAAACCTGGGTTCTTCCTCCAGAGTGCTAAAGGTAGCTATTCTCACCTCACTTTTTCCATTTTGTGGACCATATGTCACGGGTCCTCAAAACCTGGGTTTTGGGACCAGAGTGCTAAGAGCAGCCTACCTATGTGTGGATAACATTTCATACTTGCAGCAGTGCAATTTCATCACTGGGCAGCAGTGTGTAGTAGTGGTTAGGGCTTTGGACTCTTGACCGGAGGGTTGTGGGTTCAATCCCAGGTGGGGGACACTGCTGCTGTACCCTTGAGCAAGGTACTTTACCTAGATTGCTCCAGTAGAAACCCAACTGTACAAATGGGTAATTGTATGTAAAAATAATGTGATATCTTGTAACAATTGTAAGTCGCCCTGGATAAGGGTGTCTGCTAAGAAATAAATAATAATAATACTTGAAAGTGAACGGGTAATTATTGCTATACAGAGGTATATCCCAATCGGTAATGGATAGCATTTCTATTTTCAGGGAACCAGGGTTATGATATATAACCTAACATTTTGTAGTTTGTGTATTTTATCCCCCCAGGAAAATATGACAAATCACACCCTCGGGACAATAGACATAAAAATGTATTCATTCATGATAATTTGATACCATTGGTTGACAACGGTTTCTGATGTTAAATGTTACAGAACTGCCACTTCCCCAATTCTTGGGCTATGTATGTCCTACTTATTGAACTTGACAGATGTATCACACTTAATTTACCATGAACTCTTACTAGCTGGAGAGTCATATATTTATTTTCCTCTTGAGCTCAATGTGTTTTAAATTGAACAGGATTGACAGGAGTTCTTTGTGTGAAAACATTGGACTACAAGGTAGTGTATTTAAATTTGGAATACAGTATGTTGCATTTTTTACTTGCACCTCAAAAACATATGCATCTACTGTACATAAGAATCAATGGCTACAACAATAACCACCTCAACTCTTTGTTTTAAGATTGTAGATGTTCATACAGGCCCTATAATGAAAGCATATGGTGGACACAAAATAAGAATTAAAAATCGACATTTAAAAAAGTTTATTCAGGATTACAAATGCTCACAAACACAGTACTATATGAAGCACTATATTAGTACTGCACTATGTTGAAAAAAGTATCAATCAATGTCTGAATATCTTCAACTGCCATATTGGGCTGGCGATTAATTTCTGCTTCATTTCCAGGTTTCAGTGTCTTCCAAAAACCCAGACCTGATTTCAATTCCACAGTCAGCTGTGTCATATATATATATATATATATATATATATATATACAGTACTGTGCAAAAGTTTTAGGCAGGTGTGAAAAAATGCTGTAAAGTAAGAATGCTTTCAAAAATAGACATGTTAATAGATTATATTTATCAATTAACTAAATGCAAAGTGAGTGAACAGAAGAAAAATCTAAATCAAATCCAGATTTGGTGTGACAACCCTTTGCCTTCAAAACAGCATCAATTCTTCTAGGTACACTTGCACAAAGTCAGGGATTTTGTAGGCATATAGTCAGGTGTATGATTAAACAATTATACCAAACAGGTGCTAATGATCATCAATTCAATATGTAGGTTGAAACACAATCATTAACTGAAACAGAAACAGCTGTGTAGGAGGAATAAAACTGGGTGAGGAACAGCCAAACTCAGCTAGCAAGGTGAGGTTGCTGAAGACAGTTTACTGTCAAAAGTCATACACCATGGCAAGACTGAGCACAGCAACAAGACACAAGGTAGTTATACTGCATCAGCAAGGTCTCTCCCAGGCAGAAATTTCAAGGCAGACAGGGTTTCCAGATGTGCTGTCCAAGCTCTTTTGAAGAAGCACAAAGAAACGGGCAACGTTGAGGACCGAGACGCAGTGGTCGGCCAAGGAAACTTACTGCAGCAGATGAAAGGCACATCATGCTTACTTCCTTCGCAATCGGAAGATGTCCAGCAGTGCCATCAGCTCAGAACTGGCAGAAAACAGTGGGACCCAGGTACACCCATCTACTGTCCGGAGAAGTCTGGTCAGAAGTGGCCTTCATGGAAGACTTGCGCCAAAAGCCATACCTCCGACGTGGAAACAAGGCCAAGCGACTCAACTATGCACGAAAACACAGGAACTGGGGTGCAGAAAATGGCAGCAGGTGCTCTGGACTGATGAGTCAAAATTTGAAATATTTGGCTGTAGCAGAAGGCAGTTTGTTCGCCAAGGGCTGGAGAGCGATACGAATGAGTGTCTGCAGGCAAAAGTGAAGCATGGTGGAGGTTCCTTGCAAGTTTGGGGCTGCATTTCTGCAAATGGAGTTGGGATTTGGTCAGAATTAATGGTCTCCTCAATGCTGAGAAGTACAGGCAGATACTTATCCATCATGCAATACCATCAGGGAGGCATCTGATTGGCCCCAAATTTATTCTGCAGCATGACAACGACCCCAAACATACAGCGAAAGTCATTAAGAACTATCTTCAGCGTAAAGAAGAACAAGGAGTCCTAGAAGTGATGGTATGGCCCCACAGAGCCCTGATCTCAACATCATCGAGTCTGTCTGGGATTACATGGAGAGAGAAGCAACTGAGGCTGCCTAAATCCACAGAAGAACTGTGGTTAGTTCTCCAAGATGTTTGGGCCAACCTACCTGCCGAAGTTCCTTCAAAACTGAGTGCAAGTGTACCTAGAAGAATTGATGCTTGATGCTGTTTTGAAGGCAAAGGGTGGTCACACCAAATATGGATTTGATTTAGATTTTTCTTCTGTTCACTCACTTTGCATTTAGTTAATTGATCAATATAATCTATTAACATGTCTATTTTTGAAAGCATTCGTACTTTACAGCATTTTTTCACACCTGCCTAAAACTTTTGCACAGTACTGTATATATATATATATTAGTAATGTAACTGCTCAAAACAGGGTGCTTCAAATAGCATGCAATACCATGTAAGTAAAAGTAGCAGAACTAAAACAAAGTCTTCTGTCACATTGATGTTGTGATAACTCCTTCAAATGGATAAAAATCAGTACAGTAATGTGATAGACTGAGAAAAAAAACAACAGGCACAACCAAAAACGGGGAACAGTGGCACTCTCCCTTATATCCCTGGGCAAAGAATCCAAGGATGACGTACCATGGCTTACGTTACAGTCACCCAGTCGACTGGTTGAAACTTGAAAAACCTCTTTAATAGGGGTGTTAAAAGTGTGACATTTTTAATAAAAAGACTTTTAAAGATTCACTTTTTGACAGTATGATACTTAGTTTGACTGCAAACGGCATCATCTTCCCCTTAACTTCGCACAAGTGAAAAGTTAACAACCCCTTTTTTTTTTTTTAGAACTTTCTTCCCTACTGCTTGAATCATTTTTTTTGGTATTTATTTTTTATAGCTTCCAGCATAAATACTTTTTTACACTAGAATTACTCAAACAGAAATAAATACATGCATGAATATAGATTTACTTTGAATTAAAACATTTCTGCGACTTCACCCACTGATCTTTTGATTGATTAATACTACAAATCTTACTACAAAACTAAAATAGGCTGTGTGGCTTTGAAGAGAAGCGGAGTGCAGGGCAGATATAGTGTTGATTAACGCATCCACAGTTTGTGCTACAAATCCACAGAAAACTTGATTTGTCAACGAAACCGCAGTCAGAACAATTCAACAGAAAAGTGAATGCAATTTAATTACGCAACAATCATTTCAACAATTAGTTAATTATAGTACAACACTTAGAAAAGGGCTTGCAATTTCAGTTTAGCATTTCATATTGTTAAAGAAAAGTAGTACAATATACAGTAACATAATACTAATAAATCATAATTACAAATTCACTTCCACATAAACATCCGCCTTCTCATTTTTATTTCACATATCTTCTGGACAGGTTCAAGAACAGCAGCAATTTTATCATCACAGTAAATCTCCATCAATTACACGGACATTAGATGTAAATTCAGTTTTTGTATTTCTTTTGTTGAACCATTGCTCAAACAAGCTTACAGCCCACATTTTGCCCGAGTACTTCTCGAAAACCGATCCCTGGCAATGATATTTAGGTCTTCATCTGTTTTAGCTTCAGCAAAACGATCAATAACTTCAGTCTCTGTTTCTGGTCCTTTGTTTGTTTTTTTTCATTTTTATTTTGCTAATGCCATTTTCATGTTCTACAAATAAAACATCGTCCTTGCTACTATCTTCACTTAAACAGACACTTTTGACTGTGTAAGTGGGATTTCAAACTCAAACCGAGGATCTCACTACAACATTCCCACAATATGAGAGAAACATTGTAACTGTTTGAAGCGTAAGAAGAGAGCAGAAAACAAATCCAATTACCAAATTAGCAATCAATTGAATCTCATAATCAAACAAGTGTCAATTAGGAAGAAATGTTTTAAGTGGCTAAACAACTCAAAGTGTTGAATAGGTGAGAAAATCATCCAGTTTCTTGTGTCTAATGGCACTCGAAACAGTTAATTATTTTGACCGATTCAACACTTATCGTGTGTCACTATTCTGTAGCGTGTCACCACAAGGCGCCATAAAAAGACGCTTCTCTAAGCTATTATTGGAGTGGTGATGTGACAGCCCTTTAGAGTTTGTTCAATGATGCTTGCTAACTACCCTGTTGCAACTGTGACAGCCACTGTGGGATTATTGTTTGATAATATTTTGGAATACAATTAAAAGCTACTAAAGGTGCATCAGCGACTGCATAACCTGGTAGAACATAACAAACCACAAACTCCACAGTGCTACAGCTTTTGGGAAGATGAAAAATGATGAGTGTTTACAACTAGAAAGAAATAAGTCAAGAGGAAGAAACGTGAAATGCTTGTCTACAATTTTTAATTGCGCGTTTAAACTCATATTTAGGCAATTCTTTAGCATATTAAATGTAATGTCTACAATTGGAAAAAGAGCCCTTCACTGTAACCATCAAAAAACATTAAGCTGCCAAGTGCATTCCTTATTTTATTAGGTACGGTTAAAGGAGACACTTTTAAGTAGGTTGTAAACACAAGTCACACAATGAGTGTTTTATGTACAGTTGTTGTCCTTGTTACATATGAAATGTCACAATGCTTTGTTTTTGGTCAGCGAAGCAGAGTACCATTATACTGTAGACCACATGGTCAGGATTTACATTGGGTGTCTGTTAGAGGCCACTATGAAATGAGGTTGCTGCAATCTGGTTGCATGCTGACAAGTGTGCTTAGCCAAAAGCTACAAATTCTGTCTGAACTAATTGGTCTCTTAGTCAACAGTCAGTCACAGAGGTGAAGCAATGGATGGAAACATAACCCAAGCATGTTAAATGCATGTTAAAAAAAACAACTTTCAGGTCAGTACACTAAAGACCTATGCTCTAATGGACTGATCCTCTCCTGTTTCCAGTTGAAGAATCATATAATGGAATTCAACTGATTAGAATACACCATCATGCTGGCCACTTATCATCTTCAGTGGCAGACAGTGTGCACCTGTAATGTAAATATACCCACTGCTAATCTAGGTGCAGACATTGATAGGCAACAGACATGTCACAGTTTCCCTTGCACCACTGCCAAGTGTCACTAAAACAAATGGTCCAAAAAGGGAAGATGCTTAATCTGTTCAGAACCCTGCTACCCTGCATCATCAATCCAGTTGCAACCCTGCTCACAAATAACTACTCACAACACATCCATACCTTGGAAAATTGGTTGCCAGCATTAGATCGCAATTCCAAATTGGGTTGGTGCGTTCCCGACTTCATAGGTTAAAGACATACATTAAGTAGCTTTGTCAACCTTCTAATTTTAATAATTGTTTTACATTATTTCCATATATGCCCTTGTACTTATTTTTATTCTTTATTTTTTTATAGTCGTTGCCAATTAGTTTTTTTAATTTTTATTTTCCCCAATTTGAAATGCCCAATTATTTTTAGGCTCAGCTCACCGCTACCACCCCTGCGCTGACTCGGGAGGGGCGAAGATGAACACACGCTGTCCTCCGAAGCGTGTGCCATCAGCCGCCTGCTTCTTTACACTCTGCAGACTCACCGTGCAGCCGCCTCAGAGCTACAGCGTCAGAGGACAACGCAGCTCTGGGCAGCTTACAGGCAAGCCCGCAGGCGCCCGGCCAGACTACAGGGGTCGCTGGTGCGGGGTGAGCCGAGGACACCCTGGTCGACCTAACCCTCCCTCCCCCTGGGCGATGCTCGGCCAGTTGAGCCACCCCTGGGAGCTCCTTCCACGGTCAGCTGTGGAATAGCCTGGATTCGAACTCGCGATGTCCAGACTATAGAGTGCATCCGGCACTGTAGCAAGTGCTTTTACTGGATACTGGGAGTCCATTTCTGGGGAGAGACTCTTAGTAGCTTTGAGCTAAGAGAAGGGTGTTCGGCTATTGCATCACTAGTCAGTAGAACATTAGTGGTATCCTGTTCATGTTTTTAATTTATTTTGCTGTATATAATTTTGTTTTGATTTCTCCATTTTGGCACCTTATTAATAAATTGCTGTTCTTCACTGCAACATACAGTCTGTTCTCCTTCTTGCCTCAGTGGTCCTTTTCACCTGTGGTCATATTGCTCTCCTATACAAATATGGTGGCAGTGGTGGGATGCAAACTCCAGTAGGGGGTGCTAAAAGGCAGAAGGTAGTATTATACACAGAACTACAGGAAAATGACACCTAAAAAAAAAACAGTGGAGACCGTAGCACAGATGCAGCTGGAAGAGCCTGAAAGTGAAACCAATACAGAGGTGACTGTATTAGCTGAGGATGTGGTAGATACAACAAATAATGTAGCAGGGCCAACTCAAGCCAGATGTAGTGGAACCAGTGACATAGGAAATATTGTCAAAATGTTTCAAACCTACCTGGAGGTCCAGCAGCACCGAAAGGAACAGATGGAGCGAGAAACGAGAAAGTAAGAGCAGCGATGGAAGATGATGCAGCACCAGATAGAACGAGAGGTTGAGGAGCATCGCCAGGAGGTTGGAGAAGGAAGCGGAGTGAGCTCTCCTGATTTTTCACTAGTAAGGGCTGGGAGTGGACCTAAACCCAAACTGCCTGAACTAAAAGACTCAGATGACATTGAACAATTTTTATTGACCTTTGAGTGATTGGCGAAGGTTTACCAGTGGCCTCAGGACAATTGGGCAATCCACCTAGTCCCACAGCTAACAGGAAAAACGAGGAGTATCTATGTAGCTATGGATGCAGATGATGCCTTGGATTATGATAAAGTAAAGGAAGCAATCCTACAAAAATCTGAAATCAATACGGAAGTTTACCGAAGTCGCTTCAGAAATACCGAAGTGCTGGATGGAGAGACTCCAAGGGAACTGTATGTCAGACTTAAAGACCTGTTTAAGAAATGGATCAAGCATTAATCTAGGAATATGAAGGTCAGTGAGATCCTTATTCTGGAACAGTTCCTGAGGAGCCCAGAAATCAGGACCTGGGTGAAAGCGAGGGGTCCATCCACTGCGGAGGAGGCAGCACAATTGGTTGAGGCGGTTGTAGCAGCCCAAACAAGAGCCAAGACATTCTGGTTTGACAGGGTGCTTGTGTCCAGCAGTTCTGTGTCCAGGTGGTCAGATCCTTAAACCTACTGACAGTCCAGTGGTAAAAACTGAGAAAGGCAGAATAATATGCTTTTATTGTGGCCAGGAAGGGCATATAAAACCAGCTTGTCCTTTAAGGAATCTATTGTTAGCAGTTTAGAGCAAGTGGTAAAAGTGACTGTGAATGGGAAGAAATTGTGTGCACTCTTAGATAGTGGAAGTACCCAAACACTAGTACAGAAACACCTAGTACCAGCCAATAAACGGAATGAAGCATCTAAAGTTAAGATTTGCTGTATACATAGAGATGAACGGTTGTATCCAACTGCTGATGTATATGTGGAAGTGTCAGGTCAACCCTTTTTGTTAACCGTAGGCTTAACCCTTAGCGGTCCATTTATTCAGCGTGTGTCAGGCGCGTCAGTTCCAATTTATTTTCACACGCGCAGTTTATTTTAGACGCGCTATTTAAAAGTATTTTTTCACAGTAAAACAGGTTTAAAAATCACTGCATATCAACAGGACACTCAGTACTGCATCTCCAGCCCCGCCCCACCCCTTGTTCGCTATATTTTTCAAATATCTCTTAATAATAGTACATACCGTTAAATCATCTCTTGATCACTCGTTTTATCACCAAACTCCTCAATAATGTGATCCAAGTCGTTATTTTATTACTATAACATCTAAAAAAAAGTTCTGCAAATGTCTGTGATGTTCTTTGAGCACTGGATGCGGAAGCAGCTATCTTGTTTGTTTATGTCAGTGTCATCTATGTGGTGTCGGGTCTATCAGTATTCATGAGATACGCCCTTTTTTTTGGCTTCTCTCGGCTCCTATCGGTCTCACTCGGCCATTAAATGGTTTTCTCGGCTTTTCCCGGAGAAAAAACGACTAGAGACCTGTTTTTTGCGTCTTTTTGATGATGTCGGACAGGGACCGACATTGGACCAGAAAGGGAAAATTGCGATGTCGGACCAGGTCCGACATAGGACCGCAAAGGGTTAATCCAGAAGCTTCCTAAGCCTGTAATTTTAGGAGAATAAGGGAGAGTAAACCTTGTTGTGTGGTAGAGACACAGAGTCAGGCCAAAGGTCGGGGTGAAAATCCAGATCCCTGGAAGGACTTGCCTTTTTCAGGTGAAGCGATAGCAGTAGTGTCACCCAGCACAGCTAGGAAAGGGCAAAAGAGAAGGGTATAGTGGTATTAGGACCAAGAATACAACCGAGTCAATCAGAACCATTGCCAGTAGACAGGGAGATTCCCCATAATTTAACTGAGCTACAGGTGGAAGACCCTACATTTAAAGGTTATTATCAGAAATTAGCAGAGGTAGAGGGGGTAGTGCAGGAAGGCATAGCTCTAGAAGTAGAAGAGAGGTTAATTTTATGACAGGGGTTGTTGTACAGACAGGAAGGGAAGATGGAGAAATTAATGGTCCTACAAGTTTTTAGGAAGAAAGTCCTAGAGTTAGGACACAGCATTCTTTGGGTATGGCACCTAAGTAGGAGTCAAACTATGGCAAGGATAGCAGGAAAATTTTACTGGCCAGGGCTACATAGTCAGGTCCAATAGTTTTGTAGATCCTGTCCAGAATGCCAGAAAGTATGAGGGAAAGGAAGCATACAGTCCCCATTGATACCATTACCAATAGTAGATGTCCCATTTGAACGTATAGCTATGGATATAGTGGGTCCCCTAGAAAGAAGTCAGGCAGGGAACACATATATCCTAGTTATTTATGATTATGCAACTAGATACCCAGAGGTTTTTCCTCAAAGGCAGGTAAAAGCTAGGCAATTAGTCACAGCCTTAGTTCAGTTTTTCTACATGGTAGGAATACCTAAAGAAATATTGATAGACCGGGGAACTCATTTTTTGTTAGGTCTTTTGTTCAAGTTTATAGCTTGTTAGGGATTAGAGCTATAAAGACCACCCCCTACCAGCCTCAGACTGATGGCCTAGTGGAAAGATTTAATCACACTTTGAAGCAAATGCACTGGAAGTTTGTTGCAGATACGGGGAAGGACTGGAACAGATGACTGTCATATTTACTGTTTGTTTATAGAGAGGTGCCACAAGCTAGCACGGGATTCTCGCCATTTGAGCTCATTTGCAGAAGATCTGTCAGAGGCCCCTTGGATGTACTGAAGGGAAACATCACCATCAACGCAGATGTGTTGTGAGTTATGTCCTCCAGATGCGAGATCAACTGGAGAAGATTTCAACAATTGAGAACGTAAAGGTGGCCCAGCATGCCCAGAAAAGATGGTATGACCAGTCTGCAAGATCCCGTACCCTAGAGGCAGGAGCGCAGGTACTATCGCATTTACCAACTCAAGAACCACAACAAGAGCTCCAGAACTGTATTCCAGAAGATATTTTCCAAGAAAAGCCAGGGCACACAAAGATGATAGAACACCGTATTGTTTTAAAAGAGACTTAGCCATTTGACAAAAGCTCTACCGCATCCCCCAAAAACAGTTACCAGTGCTGAAGGAAGAACTTGAGTTAATGATGACACTCAGATTCATTGAGCCATCAAAAAGTGAATGGTGGAGCCCGGTAGTGCTTGTTCATGCATGTGCCCATCTAGGGTAGGACGCGGCCGGGAGTCCCAGGTTATTAATGGGCTGGGCAAGCACACCTTCAGAAACAGAGGGGGAGGTTTTGACCTTGGAAAATAAAAAAGAGAAAATGTGTTTTATAAATTTACTATTGGAATAAACAGCTTTTGAATATGTTTGTTTTTAAAATGTATTCTACAAAGAAAGTAAAATGAAAAAAAAACTATCTGTTGTTTATTCTAAAAGATTACATTTATTAGTTAGATTGTTTCAGGGGGAGGATCCTAGCTGGGTAGCCTGCTATAAATACCTCCTGGGAGTTCATTTGTGGGAAGAGACTCTTAGTAGCTCTGAACTAAGAGAATAGAGTTCAGCTATTGCACCACTAGTCAGTAGAACATTACTGGTATCCTGTCCATGTTTTTAATTTATTTTGCTGTATATAGTTTTGTTTTGTTTTCTCCATGTTGGTGTCTCATTAATACATTGCTGTACAGTCTGTTGTTCTCCTTCTTGCCTCAGCGGTCCTTTTCACCTCTGGTTATATTGCTCTACTTTACAAAGAGATAAATAAATTATGACATAATCTCTGAGTTTTTGTTCATAAGCGCAGACATCCGAAATGCTATAATAAATGTTTTACAACCATGTCTAGTTCTATTAAATGTTGCACAAACAGCCACATTATTCTGTGTGGAGGCAAACTGAGTTAGGAGACAACCAAGAAAAGTGGTAATAAGTCAATATTGTGACTGCTCACACACAGCCACTGCATCATCCACACTTATACAGCTGTGCTTCCAAATGACATTGGATTGATCTTTTATCTGCATTAGAAAGTACAGCTACTGCCAAAAGTTTTGCATCATCCTATAAATTAACACATTTTGCATTATAAAGTCAAATTAAACTGAATAATGTTACTTTAACTTATTGAATTACATACCGCTTTGTAGTTTTCCAAAAACTTTACGAAAAATCTAACATGAAATACTGTACTACTATTATGGCTTCCGGTAGACTTTTGCAATATAATTTTGTAGTTTCTTTAATTGCTTGATGTTAAATAAAATATTTAAATTATGTTCATTATATATATATATATATATATATATATATATATATATATATATATATACATACTATATATATATATATATATATATATATATATATATATATATATATATATATATATATGAACATAATTTAAATATATATTATTTGTGTCAATCCTAAAATTCATGGTGATGCAAAACCTTTGGCCATAGCTGTACAGTAATTTTGATTTATATAGCATATTTATGAAGGGTGCATCAGTGTCTGATAAAATGGTTAAATAGAAACACATTTGTGTATTTTTATTCTTAGGATTAGGAGGAACCGTTTACCCTAGAGCAAAACCAATAAGAAAAATGACACGCGTCACAAATAAATAATATATAACTTAAATTAGTACAGCATCAACACAGCAATGTTGCATTTTTAAATGCCAGAGTATTTGTGTATATATGGTCATTCCTGCTGGGTAATAAACTGAAAGGACTTCTAGGACAGAATGTTCTGTACATATTGGACCTGAGGCAAATCACAGAGTGCTTTTGTTTACAGAATTTTGAATGTACTTTGATGTTTAAATGGCAGCTAAAACGTGACGCAGTTAGTGATCATTTTCAATATAAATGTATTGGTGTGTGCAGTGTCCGTGTGTGAGAATTATTATATTTTATTTATTTTATTAATGGACATCTAATGTACAGGATGTGCACTAAGCTGATGTATTTTGCTATTTTGTGCTAGCATGGTTCAATGAGTTGTGAAGTGAATGATTAATTAGTAATTGAATCTCAGATGCACAAATCACTCACTCGGGGTTATGTGTTCGGTGAATGGAGAACGGGAGTAGAGAGAGGAGATAAAAACTAAAACTAACAATTGCTACCCGTGCTGACATAGCTCAGCACGATACTTGTTTGTTTCATGTTCATCCTCTGTGTTTTGTATGTCTATCTATTTGTTTTGTCTACTGTGCGGTTTTGTTTTACAAAGTGTTTTTTTTTGTCTTACATAAATCTTTTATTTATTAAAAAGTGCAAGCAGCACATTCACATTCAATTGCTGTGCTGCGTGTGTTTCTTCCAGGTCTGACGTCACCACGGAGCTATCCGTGTCACACCAAGTAATAACTTTCAGAAGGAAATTAATTTGAGAAATATTTTCTGTCAAAAAATAAACACTTTATTTTGGCTAGGAAGGAACATTTTCTGGTTCGCATACCTTATCTTAAGCTAATGTTCTATAACATTTCCATCATACTGGTCATAGAGGCATTATTCCTCTGTGATTAGCATGATGAAATCTTCCTATTAGCTGACAGCGGTAATCCAAGAGTGGAAATACATGAGAAGCAATTTGTAAAGAAGATGGAGAAGTTCTTGGTCTTCCTGCAGTTTTATGAGAAACATTATTTACTGTACCTTTGCTCCTGTTTCGCGTTGTCTGTATAGCAGCATTATATTGTTAAACATATTGACGATTAGGTAAATCAACAAAGGAATTACTTTAAAAAAAAAAAAAAGTTTACTTGGTAACTTTTGTTTGGAGAAAGGTAATGTAATGCTCTTCTTGTAAACTTGCAGGGTGTTCTGTGACATTTAGATTACTGATAGTCACACCTGCCCTGAGCTTAATTAGCAAACCACATACTATGTGTCATTACAATCTTGGTTTCAACACATCATGGTCTTGCATTCTATCAGTGTGAATAAGATAGTTTAAACGAAGTTCAGGTTCAGTAATTAAACTCACAGTAAAACCTGCAGTGGCTCAAATTTAAATGTAATTTCAGACTTCTTGTCATCCCTGTAATCAGATACCTGTTATTGCCTGTGACAGGGTGGCTGGGTGGTGACGTCACGGCAGAAGCAGGAACTAAAGCACTGACACCAGGTACTGCAGTTTCAAAAGGAAGACGCGGCTGGCCGACGCTTTATTTACAAATAACAAAAATAAATCAAAGGTGTGAACAAAAAGAAACTTGCTCACAGAGCGAAAATAAAACAGGTAAACAAAACAAAATCACGAACACAAAATATACGATCAGGCTGGGCAATAGCCTTCACTGATCCTTTACGTTTTAGTTTAGTTTAGTTTAGTTTAGTTTAGTTTAGTTTAGTTTAGTTTAGTTTAGTTTAGTTTAGTTTAGTTTAGTTTAGTTTTTCGCTGAAGTCTCCGATCTAACACCCACCACGAGCTGGAGCGCTGCAGGCTTTTTATACCGTGGCCTTCTCCCGATTAGCAACAAAATGAATCTCTTAATTAATTCGGGAGATGGCCACCTTCTGCACGAGTTTATTAAATACTGTGTGGATGGGGCTTCCAATCCACGTTACTAAACAAAAACAAAACATTCGGCTACGCCGTCACTAAATACATAAATAACAACAATAACCAAACCCGCGGCGTTTCACCGTCATATTTATACATAATACGATAATAATAATAATAATAATAATAATACAAAACAAATACAAAATAACACGGACGGAGGGGGGAACCCTGTTCTAAAATAAATATACACATTTAAATCAGCAGGGCTTACTACCGCCCTGCTACATTGCCAAACAAGACTTCAGAAAGAACAAACTGTGAAAAAGAGGACGTTACTTGAAAGTATGAAATAACTGCCCTCATTTCAAATGCTCTGTTTAAAATCCAAATAGCTGTATGTGTGCTGCTTCTAAACCCCTGTAAAATGTTAAATAGTAAGTAATTAAAATGTAATGTCCATTTACCTTTGAATGATGTTTACAATAATTCTGAGCGCTTTATTTCAATAGTGCTTTTTTATGTTTTTATAAAGCTGTGTTACGGTGCTTTCATCTGAGTTCAGAAACTGCACTTCGTTTCTAGTTGCCTTCCATAGATATATATATATATCATAGGCTGTATTAGCTAAAGTGCCTTCATAGAAGTAAGAGCCAGCATCATGCTATACTCTAGATCAGGGGTTCCCAACATTATTCAATGAAGATCCACTTACCTCATATACTTCTCCCTCCATGAACACAGATCAGCACTCAGCTAACCATACTTTCAGGAGATCAGCCCATATAGAAAAAATACTGTTTGGGATTTTTTTTTCTTAACTATGTACAAACCATGACAAAAGCATGAAGCAGAAGTCATAACTAAAAAACTTGAAATAAACATAATGTATAAAATTGTCTTGTGTGAAAAATTACACTTCTTTTCCAGTGCCAACCTTTTGAAGTCGGGGGTGTAGACTGTGGTAGCAATGCAAAGAGACTGCTGCAGGTGCTCATTCATTATCCAGCTGCGGTGTTTATTTTTGATCATGTTCATTTTGGAAAAGCATGCCTCACAGGAGTAGTTAACCCGCATGACACTGGGTCCTGACCTGGGTAGGTTCTGGGATGACAGAGGACTGACTGGTGGATAATGATTGGTAGACAAGAAGTGTTGATTTAACTTCCTTCATTTTCTAAACAAAGCCCCTCTCTTTACCATCCATACACAGTGAAATTCACAGCAATACCATGGGATTCCAAGTAGGAAGAAACCATGTAGTAGAGATCTTCGCCGTAAGTGCGATTCGTCATTGCTAAGACTGCAAGCAATTCCTCCTCAAAGTTTTGATAATGAAAGTTTTGATATTAGATAATGAATTGTTAGGCAATGTAATCCTCTGAAACATTTCCTTGATATTTTTGTTTTCTGGGAATAACACTGAAGCACTTTCTACCATGCACTCTTTTATAATTTCCGAGTGAGAGAAAGGAGTTATTTTTGAGGTCTAAGTATGCTGGTACGGCCTGGTACTGTGT
Source organism: Acipenser oxyrinchus oxyrinchus (assembly GCA_030684275.1). Lineage (NCBI taxonomy): Eukaryota > Metazoa > Chordata > Actinopteri > Acipenseriformes > Acipenseridae > Acipenser > Acipenser oxyrinchus. Next base: position 16,043,089 of record CM060251.1, read on the forward strand.
ACTGGTAAAACAATTGTTGCATTTTGTCAAGATGATTTTATATTTCGACTTATCAAAACGATTGTTTAGGCTATATAATTTTTTATTTGTATTTTAAGTCGTTCCCCGCCTCCCGGCTTCTTCTTGGTTGCCCGGTTACTAATTGTTATTGATGTTTAAGCAAAAGAACTCAAAGCCACAGGTCCCATTCTCTTGACTTAGGAGGACAGAGGGGTGATTGCCATGGTAATTAATGCCATGCTACGCAAGTAACTTGCCTGCAGTGACACTATCTTCTGTATCCGTTCCTCTGAACCTGGGGGTATTTTTGTCACACTTTTTGCTGTGTTTAGTTTCATAGTGCCTTTTAAATTTGAACTTCTGATGAGTGCCACCATCTCCTTGCATATTAGACACATTGATTTGCTGTTAGGCCAATCAGGGAGAATGAAAAAAAAAATCACTCTTCCTTAAAAACACGTTTTTCAAAATCAATTCTCTTTTTGGCATTGTGACAGGATAGCTTGGGTGGTGACATCAGGCCAGGAAGTACACAGACAAGAGAGCTGGGGTAGGGAAGCTCTGCGGCGCATTTATTTCATATAAACAAAAAGGTTTTCAACCAAAAAACACAAACAAAACGGTTCGAGGGCCAAAACAAACACAGCACAAAATAAAACGAACACTAACCCCAACAAGTATCGTGCTGGTTTTAGAGCCAGCATGAGCACCAATTGGTTTCTTTTCAGTTATTTTTCTTTACCTCCTTTTACTCCTGTTCTTTACTCCTAGACACTCCACACTGCCCTCAGTCACAGCTGCTGGGTTTTTATACCGGTGGCCATCTCCAGATTAGCAATTAATTAATGAATGAATGTGGAGATGGTCACCTTCTGCACAGGGTTTACAGGGATGGGGCTTCCACCCCTTCCACACTGTCAAACAACAACAAACTAAACACTCGTTTGAAATAAACACAAAATACATTTAAATCATACCACATTCTCCCATTTGAATAACCCACCAGACAATACATTTGTTTTAAATAATAATAATACACCAATACATCTGAAATCATAACAATAAATTCACCCGTGCTAAAATAAACAATACATATATTTACAAGCAGGGCTTGGCCCTGGCCCCTCTAATTATGTGCAGGGCTTTTCCTCTGCCCTGCTACAGGCATCCATTGTGTCTGGACAATTTTTGCAACGTACAAAAGACAACTCTAATCTTTACCTGCACCAACAACTAATGCTAAGCTGCATCAGTAAGAAGACACTGCTCAGAAAGTGCGCCGTCTTCCACTATTGGTTTTATCTGTGTATAACAGGTTATTATCATAATATTTTTAAAAATGCATTAAGAAACACTCAGAATGTTGGCAAACATCACAAAAAAGAAAGAGGACAGTCAATAGCATAAGTACAAAATCTTTCAAGGGAAGACATACATAATTTCAGGCTTGGTACGTCTGTTTGATTGGAGACTTGCCTAGGGAAAAAAACTGTCATGTGCTGAAGTAGTTATAATAGGTGCATCAAGATCTAGAATACACTGATGAAGTCTGCCTCTCAGTTCAGCTATTATCACAAGGGAGGCAAGAGGCAGGTTGGGAAACAACAAGCTTTTAAAATGAGAATTGTGTTGGTTTTGTAGAGCACAAAGAATTCTTTAAAGGACATTATTTGAAATGGGTACAAAGAACTGGTGCCAGCATCTTGTTAACAGCTTAAATCTCCAACACAGAGAACTGTCACGTTGTATAAAGCAGAACATGCCAAAGTGAAGCTAATACGAAAAGAATGTAAGGATCTGCCAACCAAAAATGACAGCTTGTGTTAAGTATTGTAAAATGACAACAACAACAAAACACACACAAAAAAGGTTTTTCTAGACATCAACATAATTATTTCTTGTTTACAACAGGTTTGTACAGGGCTGGAGACTGAAGGGCTCATTAATCTATCAATTGAATACACGGGGGAATCTGAACAGCATCTTACCATTGTACCTTCACCACTTGGGGGACAACCAATTCATCTCTGCCATTTACCATGTAACACCATGCAATTTGCCACCACACTGTAGACCTACCCCCTGTGAAACCTTAGTTTGCATTAGGTAAACTTCACCCAATTCAAAGTGAAAATAAAGCTTAGAAAACTAAACAATCAACAGGAAAATGAGAAAGGACTTGCAAGAAAGTTGTTAAACTAGTGAGAGATGTGTTTTTAAAGTTTCAGTTATAATCCCTTGGGACATGGAGACCCTGTCGCTGGTTCTTGAATGTATGTGTGCCTTTATGGAAGCAGCTGGGATACGCAACAGGAGACATGTTGCTAAGGAACTAATTGAGCAGGTAGGCTCTCCCAGTGCTGAGTTGATTGGGAGGTCCTGATTGGCTGGGGACATGCCTGGGGAGCCTACACAGAGCTGAAAAGACATCTGCACCACAGCTTGGGGCGACTGCACCACCATGCTACACAGATGGGTACCTCAAGGAGGACAGTGTCCACTCCATGGAGAATACTACACGAAACCCTTCCACTCCAGGACGGTGCTCGTGAAGGCATTGCTCAGCCGAGGCCGTGTGAAAAGGCTGTTTGACAAGACCAGAGTCGCCATGAGAATGCCTCGACTCCAGGAGCCCAGAAGTAGGTCAGTTTAGATCGTTACATGTGCCCTCCAAAAGGGAAGAACTGGGAGATCATTGAAATTCTCTGTTTATGCTTAAAGAATACTGTCACCCTTATTTGTGCTGTCTCGGTGGTTCTTAACTGCCAATTGAACACCCACATTCTTTCGTAGCCTCTATAAGTACAAACCAAGGGAATTTGAATAACATGTTTAAAATATGTTACAAGCTACGGTAAAATACAGAAAAAGAGCAATGTTTAGCTGAACACACTCTGAAAGACAGAGAAGGGTGGAGGCAGCACGAAGCAGGCAACAAACTCAAGACAGGGAGCGGGAGAGAGAGAGAGAGAGAGCGAGAGAGAGAGAGAGAACACCAGGGTCGGCCTTAAGGCAGGAGAGTGAGGCAGCCGCCTAGGGCCCCCACTTTTTAGGGGGCCCCGCGCTCAACCGGACTGCCGTGAGATTTTATGTGCCGAGAGATTTAATGTGTTCTTTACGTGCATGCAAAACACTGTAGCTGCAGCTCATCATGTTGGCACCTCGCAAGAATGAGTCAGGCCATCGCAAAAGAAAAAAAAATGGAGAAGCAAATGGAAGCCAAGCGGCAACATGGAGCTCTGCTTCCATATTTTCAGGAAGCGCCAACAAAAGATTGGGTTCATGAAGATAAGGAATCAGACTCTTCACAAGAGACCCATTCTCAAGAAAGTGTAACAGGCACAACCGGTATCTTCTCGCGAATCACAAAGTGATGAGGGGGGCTCTGTAACACTGCAACCACTACAAACGCAACCTGAAGAAGACAAGCTGCTTGAAGAAGTGCCTTTGACCGATTACACCGATCCAGCTATGTGGCCACAAATAAGTACCATACAGATGCAGATGTTTTTGGTGAAGAAAGGCCCTGTAAACCTACACAATTACAAATACCCAGTAAGCTCCCCGTTGGTGAGTTAGTGAATCATCAATGGCTTGTGTATTCTAAAAGCAGCAACCGCATATCCTGCTTTTGTTGCAAATTGTTTAACCAAAGCTGTATCTGCAGACTGTCTGCCTTAAAAAAAATGTAGAATGCATGCAAAAATGGAACAAACTGGAGAAAAGACCATTGTTGACAAAACAATGGAGAGACTTTTGTTCATTTATGGCTGAGCATATCATGGCTTTCGTGGATCTGTTAACAAGTTGTATGAGCCACATAATGAACATTTTTTGGGTCTGATTGAATTGCTCAGCAAATTCAACCCTGTAACGAAGGAGCATGTCAGAAAGATAATCAGTAATGAGATTCACAACTCATACCTCGGCAAAACTAGACAGAATGAGCTGATAAACAGCATGGGAAATAAAGTGTGAAATACAATAGCTGACTGGATCAAGAAAGCTAAGTATTATTCAGTCATAATGGATTGCACAAAAAATCAGAGTCACCAGGAGCAGCTGTCACTGACAGTCAGATTTGTTAAGGAAATTGAGTCAACAGAAGTTCAGATTGAAGATTGAAGTTCGGGAACATTTCATAACCTTCATTGACATAGATGAAAGCATGGGTGAGCATTTAGCTTTCATATTACAGACAAAACCTTCAGACGGGACTTCAAAGATGACATATGTGGTCAAGGATACGACAATGGGCCAAACACGAAGGGACATAAATCAGGGATACAAGCCTGAATTAAATGCATTAACCCATTCTTTACACCCTGTTCATGTCACAATTTGAACTTAGTCTTGAATGAAACAGGTAAATCTTATGTTGTATGGGTGTAACAAGTGGGTTTGTTACATGTGTGGGTCATCACTGAATAATAATGAGGCAGACACAGGTGTTGATACGTCGCACAGGTGCGCAGATTTAATTTAACACAATTGCTGACACTAGGGTACCAGCAACAAAACAAAACAAAACAAAGCTAAAAATAAAAGTTTGCCACACAAATGGTGAGCGCTAGTCCCACTAAAAGGAATGTCCCGCCCCAGGAACCTACTACACTACGAAAACCCTCTCATTATACCGTTTGGGATCAACCTCCCCTAAACTAACCTACTTCTGGGCTCCCGGAATCCCGGCGTCCTCACGGCAACTCCTGCCTCAAATGGCCTCGGCTGGGCAGTGCCTTCACGAACACCGTCTTGCAGTTGAAGGGTTCCATAGTAGTTAATCCTGTGGAGTGGACACTCTCCTCCTCGATGTCAACATGTGCAGCTTTCACTCAGCGCCCGTCTGTGTAGCAGTGGCTGTGCATTAGCCTTGAGCTGTGGCATTTTTTGAGCTCTGCACAGCCTACCCAGGCGTACCCCCCAGCCAATCCAGACCTGAAGAGTCTAATGATCCCAAAACCAGCAGTGAAGCTTCATCCTTAGCCAACAAAGTAAAATCATTTCATTTCATTGATTCGTCGTATTTCAGTATGACATACTTCATCGTATCAACACAGGGGGGGTCACACCAAACGACTCACACACACTATATGGTAACACATCACACTTACTTCAGACAGGACAGGACACACTGGTACACACAAGGGGAAACAATAACACAAGGGTTAACGTCCAAAAAGGGGAACAGAACAGTCCACTTGTCCTTTGGAGCCGATAGAAAGTCCAATCGCTCAGTCCTAGCATGCCCCACTCAGGCCATATACTAATTAGGTCCCTGATTCCTTGTACTGTGAGGTAATGTCATTTATAAAGTTGTTTTGTGTCAAGACAACAATGACTTGTATGTGATAATATAAAGTATTAACACTAGAACAACTGCTTTTATAGGCATACCTAGAACATCCATGACCGGCCAATTTGACTGGTGTATTAAAAACAGCATAAATATTATAATGAAAAGACAAACAATTGAATATAAGTCGTGGTTTTATTCAGGAATGTCATATAAATCATCTACACAACTGAAACATTGTAAATAAACGGACATTTGAACAGAAATGTGTTTATATACAGACATATTACATAACACGCATCCTCAAGAAACAGTAAAAAATTAAATAAACATATTTGAAAATACATTTGTGTATATACAGCTATATCATATACATACAAAACTGCACAACTGAAGCGATGTAAATAAGTATCAACATTTTTTCAAATAAATGGGTTTATATTGCCTTCATAAGAAAGCGCATATATGCGACTGAAGCTATGCGTTTATACACAGACATACTATAATCGAAATTACATTAATAAATAAACATTTGAACAGAATGGGCTTCATTTACAATCATTTACAAAGTCTAAGTGCTGGCACAAATCACACAAACACTGTGCTTTTCAAAATATGCAGTGCACTTACTGCAGACAGTCTTTGGGCATTTGGCACAGCTATCAACAGTAACCCAGGCTTCTGGCACCAAATGTTCCACAGGCAAATAGAAGTACAATGGAATCTTCTAATTACTGCAAGGGCATTGACCACGGATCATTTTGGTGTCCAGTCTGCTTCAGAGCCAGATTCGTCATTGTCCGTCTTTGCTGCCACAGAATCGATGTTTGGTAAAATGTGCAGTAATTCCAAACACTGCTTTGCTGTGCTGCGTCTTAGCAATCCATTTCCAATGTGTATTGGTGTAACAGTGAATTTCTTAGAAAAACAAGTGACTTATAGTAACCAGTGCAGACAGACAGCCTGGCGCCATGACCAAACCATTTCTGCTGGTACTCATGTGAGAACCTAATGATAAAAATGATGTGAACCCCTGTCTATAATGCTTTTTTTTGTAAATGTTTTCACTTATTATGTTTTTATTTTAGTCCTTCATCCCTCAATTCCCAGAAGTGAGGTTGACGATACATGAACCTGAGTGTCTGAGAAAAGGGTTTGAGGGTAGGAAAGTGAGAAAACCAAAGGAAATCTGTGTAACTCGTGCTTTTGTTGAAACATCACTTTAAACTTGTTAAACCATTCACAGACATAATTCAACCATTTCTTCCATAGTATTCCTGTATATGTTTTTAAATCAGTGCCATTTAAAAAAAAAAAATCCATTCATGTAACATAAATTACTTTCTCTGAGAGCATGGCACTTACTATGAAGCAAAAATGTATATTATTTCCTTTACTCCACTTTTAATTTAATTGTTTTTTGTAACAAGAATATTATTATTATTATTATTATTATCATTATTATTATTATTATTATTATTATTATGATTATTACGAAATAAAGATATAAATACTGTTTAAAGTAAAACAAATAATGTTCATTTTATTTAAATATCAATCTTCATTTCATTAATCAAAACATACCTCTTTTTTTCTTTTTCAACAAAAAAAGCAGAATTTTAAGCTTTGTGAACTGAGCCCCTTTGATCCTGTTCAAATTTGGTCTTTGAACCACAAAAAGCACACACCCAGTATTTGATTTGTGCTGCCATCAATTTGCATCATTTTGAAATGTATTTCACACTGAATATTTATTTCCTCAGGAGTTCTTCCCAAGAGGGCTTAAAGACCCATCAGACTGTCAATCTTTGCTTGTCAACAATCAAGGCTGAATGTTTCATGTTATAATAAACACAATGAAAACATGTCTGACAACATTACAACAGTCTTACAAAAAAGTAAAATTAAGAATGTATCTTTAAGCAAGTCAGCATCCTATAAACACCTGTCTACTGCACTATTACGACTGTATCAGGTAATCCCGTGTCTCAAAGAACCAATCAGCTGTGGGTTATGGAAGTAATGGCAGCTGCGTCTGTATATAGCCTAAATGTTACAGGGCCAAGAATGCCCAGTTCCCATTTATTTTACACTTGTATGTTATTATTTTTTACAAATGTTAGCATTTGTTTGAGATTCAGGGGGCGGGCGTTGGGGCTGCTTAATTAATGTCTATCATTATTAACTCTCTATTTAAGGCACAATCTTACGCACTTCCCCTGACTAGTGTTTTCGTTTTGTAGCAAACGCTCAGACGCCGACATTCGTGCTTCAACTTAACGTCGCTATATCTAAACTTCGTTGCCTCGCTCCTTTCAATGCAGGTCACTTCTATGCACAGCGCTGCCAATATATCATCAATCATTTTCCTACCTGGTGATTCTTCTCATCATTCAGCTTTTTGGCCGCAGGAGCTCCAACGTTAGTCATTCCTGCTCCATCCAGTCTCCAGCCCACCAACAGTGCCGTTCAAAGCGCAGCTCCATTACTCAACTTTCTCTGCGTCTTCATTTGAAAAAACGGTCCCTCTGCAAAACTTTCAAGCTCCGCCGACAAGACATCAACTTTCCCTTGCCAGTGATTGCCTTGCCTTAGCTCTGTTTAAATCTACTACGAAGCTTTGTCTGCTGAATATCTCTCTACTCCTCGCCTGCAATCAGTACTGTTTACTTCTAATGCAGACTTCTCTCAGCAACCAGACTTGCTGCCCCGGCATTACAGAGATCAAAACTTTGCCGCCAGCAGGCTCAGCCTCAGGAGCAGCTATTTTATATGGATTGGCCACTCACTTACTTTTTAAAAAACCCTGCACAACAACAATATCAACATCCCGGCTGGAAGCGATAGTATGGCGTTCATCAATATGTTATTGTACATTTATATCTGCTTCACGATGCTGCCTGTTTCACAAGCGTGCTTCCGCAAACTTTCTCGCTCACAGCTTCAGGACAGGTCGGCAGCACCGCCCTCCTCTCCAGCAAAACAGGTCCCACCCTTCAGCTTCATAAAACAACATTTTCGAAGACATGAAGCCCCTTATTCACCCCATCGCCATCTCAATCGCTTCAATTAATACACGGCTCAACGATATGGACAAAGAGGTCGCTTCCAACGCTGCAGCAATCTCTATCAAGCCCAGTATTCGCCACTCCAGTCATGGCTGCCTTCTTGGCTCAGCACTTCCGTTCCCCACAGCTGACGATTCTCACTTACAACCTGGCATCAGCCGCTCTCAATGGTCCATAGCACGCTCCTGTAGTTAGAAATCAAGTTCAGCGACCACATATGGCTTCTACTTTGGATACTTTTGCAACATTAAGGGCTAGGTTCTCAAAGCTATTTTCCAGCTCATTTTAATTTATTTTCTGAAAGACAACATTTTCAAGTACAGTTCTAATTTAAGACTGCTTGCAAGTACTAAAAGAAATGGCTTACTTGTTGTTTTGTCAGGTTTATTTTCGGAAACAGACTTCACATTGCTATTTGTACTGGAATGATACTGAACTAAAGATGTTTTCATAATGTATCATCACACATTCGCAATAACTTACACTCAGCAACCTCAGATCCTTAATTTCTATTAAAAAAAAAATACCAGGTCCTGCTATCCTTACTGGGTCATTTCAATTACGCAATTTGAATCATTCCCCAGGCTAGAACCCTCATTTCACATCTCGCTCCTTTGTCAGCTGCAGATAACCATTTTGCTGATCAGTCTTCCCCGAGTCAGTCTTCTTAACCTCATTTTCAGCGGTCCGTGAGCGCTTGCAGACTCTGCGTATTCACAGCCAAATACAATCAGATACACCATCAGAGCATGTATTATAAACATTCCAATTGCGAGAGTTATTAATCACAATAATCAAATATTCTACCCTGCATCTCTTTCTAAGTCAACGGTTTTATTCTAATCATAACCTCTAGATGGCACTATAACACTTTAAGTTCTATACATTTTTTAGCAGGTCCTCTTTCACTGCGGAAGTCATGTATTTTCAAATCAGCAATTTACTTCAGAGGTTTTCATTCGATTCGAGACAGGATACGGAAAACATATCCTACGATTATCAACGTTTCAGTCAAGGCTCAATCCTACCCAGCAATGGACAATATACTCATAGACTGCTCCTGATCAAATCAATAGGTTTCGCAGCAGACTCAGAGCAACGTATTCCTTATCCTCTCAGCTTCTACAGTGGCCACAGATCTATGCATTCTTTATCTCTGCCCAAAGGCAGCCCCATCTTCAGCTCAATCTAATACGCCTTAACACTCAAAGACCAATATCACTACCGGTAGTTCACCATTCACTATTACAGATCTCTTCTGCACACTACTGACAGTACTCCATTGTTTACTTCCTTAGATCTCTGCACTGCTCAGCAGATCTCTCTCTACTCTTAATCACTTCTCACTACAGCAGATCTCGGCTCCCTCTTCAGATCTGCTCTGTTGCAACATGCAAAAGTTGCTTTAGTTTACCATTTAAATCTGCAACTGCCCTCCTCCATATCTTCCAACGCTCCAGCTTGCCTCCAGTACTCAGATCGTGGCAGCCATTTTGCTTGACTTCTTCAGCAATCTAGCTGTCCACTCATCTTTTCAAATACTACAAATTTTAATACATGGTTAGAGACGTGGTACGAGACTGGAAATCTGCCTTGATTATGAGTTAAGGAGTTCCACTATTAGGAGAATGACTGGAGTTATGAAACCCAAATCTCTGAATGTGAGTTCACCTCTTCCATTCCAAGCAGACCTGATAGTAGCAAACCGCTGATCGATCCCGTATTAACTGAACCGTTGCGACGAAAAACCGTGTATTTCCAGTTTTTGAAAGAAATTAGTCAGGGATATATTGTGATTGTCAGGGAGTCTCTTTACCCATATATGCCATCTTGTGGTTTTCTGACGCTATTGCAGGTTCCTACATAACAACAAAATATATGTGTAGTATAACCGTATATGTGCAAGAAGGAAGATGGCGGACAGACAAGTTAATTTTACTGTCAGCGACAAAAAGAGACTCAATATTGGTAAAAAAAAAAGAATTATGAATCAGTGGAAAGACAAACAATGAAAACAACTCAGGGATGCAGGGAAGTCATATATTAACAGAAAGGGGGAGAAGAAAACAGGCAAAAAAATTTCAAAGCTTTTCTTAGAAAATACTTTCATTGAACATTGTAAAAAATATATTATTGTGTAGGTTTCACGAGGCAAGTTTATTACAAGGACAGATTATAGGCAGTTTTTTAATTGTTTTTTTTGTCTTGTTATAATGTAACATACACAAGCATAAGGCAAGTTTATTACAAGGACAGATTATAGGCAGTTTTTTTTGCCTTGTTATAATGTAATGTACACAAGCAGATTATTACTGTGATCTGCACTGGCTTATTTTATTTTTTGACATTCATATTTTATTACATGTATATTACATGTATATATAAGCCAACATCAATCTCCGTCTAATCAAAAAACAAGGGGCGCAGTAATCAATTTATACATCCGTTCATCCCATACCGACATAGCAATAGCCCATCAAAGACTAGTTAGCATGGCTGGAGTGGCGACTACCTGACTTCCGGGGCCACCAGAGGTTTTCTCCTTCTAGTAAAGGGGTTTTTTTTCCCTCTCCACTGAGTGGCAGGTAATCACATAACCATACCACACTAACACTATTTTAACCTCTCCAGTTTGTCTTGTATGTCCCTTCCTTTCCCGTCTTTTCCAGCTGTTTCTATTATGTTATGCACTGGCGCGTCTCCTGTTGTTTGTCTCACGGTGGGGTTTCTGAGGGAGCTGGGGTCCATTATTTGGGGGACAAGTGAGTCTCACTTCCCCAACCTTAGGTCTGTTTCAGCGACCTCATCCTCGCTCTGGGGGGTTCTCACTGCTGTGAGTCAGAGGGGACCCCCGGCCACAATATCCTGTCGCAGCTCAATGCGCTAATCTTACCTTGTCACCTGAGGCTCTGTTCTGCTTCCCTCGGGACGTGGCCCACTTTACGCTCTCAGTGCCGAGTCCCAGACTAACCCATCTCTCTTTGTTGCAGGTTCCCTGCAGGATGCCTCTCTGCTCCCGGCTTCAGAGGCCTGTGCCTCACCTCATCCGAGCGCAGCACTAGATCAGTCAGGGAACCCTTTTCTATCTCTCCTTTAGGGGTCCTGATTCATCAGACTTTCCTTCGCCCCTAGAGGCACCTCTGCCAAGTCAGAGCCATTTTATGTGTTTTCAGATCCTCGAGGCTTCAGCCTTCGACCAAGCCCGGTGCTACGTAAAGGCGGCTCATTGGTCAGGGATCTCTTCCTAGTCTAACTTCAAGTCCGGGCCCCTCCAAGCCCGCCTCTAAGTCCGGGCCATTGGCTCGCCTTCTATCCTAAATCCAGGCTCCCTTTGTCTGCCTCTGTACCACTAACAAGCTTGTTTCTGCTTCCTCTGCTCTACCCTTGCAGCCTCAACAAACGCCCCGTGAAATGTATTTATTGATTTGATTAGTGCACGCTTTATGTTGTCTGACACTTTATTATTGTTTTGTATCACCTTATGTTGGCTTTTGCACACGGTTCCCTTTTCTGCCTTATTGGGCACTGACTAATTGAATTATTGATCAATTTACGCACCTGAATATAAATAGCCTATGTTTTTACAAACGGGATGGCCATCCTGGGGTTTGTGTTTGTGGAGCATCCCGACTCAGTATTGGGATGATATGCCGGTGTTGAATAATGAATGTGAGCGGCTTGAGTGTTTTTAGCCTGTCGGTAGCCGACAGGAATTTAGGAAGTGAAGCATAAATAGGCTCTCTCTCTCTCTCTCTCTCTTTCAAATTCAGGTGTGTGATCCAGTGTTGACAAAGCATTTCAACACATGTTACATAAAATAAAATATAATGTTAATAACACACAATATCAATCCCTCCCCCCCCCCTCTCCTTCTTAACAGCATGTAAACAATATAACCCCCTCCACCCCGTCTAATTTAACAATAAACAGTGCACTTCTATTGAGTGTCTACACACTGTCCCTCAGGCTGTGACAGGCAGACATGTACTGGGCCTCCTCTCCCAGCAGGATCTGCAGTTTCTCAGGGTCAGGTAGGTGTGGAAACTGGGTCAACTGATTCCAAAATTTAGGGATGTATGTGTCCCTTATTTGGCAGTATTTGGAGCAGGACAGCAGGAAGTGCACCTCTCCCAGTCGACTTCTCCCAGCTCACAGTTCTGTCTGGCCAGCCAGCTCTTTTTATGGTGGCCTGTTTCAATGGCCAGGCTATGGTCACTGAGTCTGTACTTCGTTAGGGTTTGTCTTTTACCCTGACAAGATACTGTGCCAGGGTAAAGTCCCTGTTCAGGGCCCGATAGCATTCCAATGTGTTAATTAATTTTGTTTCATTATGCCAATGCTCAATGTATGTCATTGTATTATTGAGATCAATTTGTTTAAATGTTGCTAAGCTAGTGTTTCTTTGCTAGTTCTCTCTCTCTGAGCAGAGCTATTTGCTCTGGAATGCTTTGTGCTGGTAGGAGTGTGGGTCAGCCTAGCTCAGATGGACCCAGAATTTGGCTGCTCTTTTTCCAATGGGTACCAGTAAGGGGAAGTGACTTAGTTCAGCCCTAAAGTGTTTTCTTTATGGCATAGTAGGCTCTCTCATGGAATGATTGTAAACAATGTGCTGCTATTTAAGGATTTTTACAATAAACAAACGTCTTTTAAAATGCATTTGGGTGATTTTCTTGGCTACCTTTTTCCTGCAATTTTTAATCTGTTTTCTGAATAAAATAACCTAAAGGTGATGCTGTTTTTGTACGCTCCCATACCAGGGAGGTGTTACATAAACATATGAGTTATTGACTCAGCTGCTGTGCAGTACACTGTGCATTATTGGCTACTGACTTAGCTACTGCATAAGTATCAATACCAATCTATTACTGACCCAGCCAAAGTGTTGGGAACTGACCTAGCTACTGGGTCTAAATGCACTATCTATCTATTGTACATTGAGCCAATTAGTCTATATTACCTCAATACTAGTTTGGCTGTAACACTCAGATGTTGTGTCACTCATAAAGAGGTCCTTAGGCGGTTTGTCAGTCTGTACAGTATTGATGGTTTTACTTATAATTCAGCGTAAAATACAAATAAGCAAAAGTAACTAACTGAGGACAAACTTTATTAAAACTTTAAGGCTGTATAGTATAAAGATAGAACCAACCAAATGTATGGGTCTACCTTATGTTAACAGTATAAAACCAAATCAATGATTCTACTGTATATACGCTACCTATATGTTAATGACTGAGTTATTATTATTATTTCTTAGCAGATGCCCTTATCCAGGGCGACTTACAATTGTTACAAGATATCACATTATTTTTCCATACAATTACCCATTTATACAGTTTTTACTGGAGCAAGCTAGGTAAAGTACCTTGCTCAAGGGTACAGCAGCAAGGTCAAGAGTCCAGAGCCCTAACCACTACTCCACACTGCATCAGTTCTGCAGTTCTGGCTGCTGTCAATTACAGTAATCTTACACGATGCATATGCAAAATATTTAGCTTAAACTGGATTTGTTTTCACCACCTGTTGGTTTTGTGTCCATCTGGCACACATGTATAACAATGGACAAACTGATTTAGTGCTAAATGGCAGCTGATTCATGAAACTTTTCCGACTGCTTCTTTCATGCTGCAGTTGTAATAATCTTAATAGAAGCCCATGCGAAAAGGGACAGATTCAAAATGAACATTTTTTTTCAGTGGTGTCCTTTTTTATTATAAACAAATTCGAATATGAATTCATTTTTGCATACCCGAGCATGCATTTCGAATGTCAAAATAATCTACTTCACATCCATTGCAAGTTTATCGATTACAAAAACAAAGGGAAAAAAGGAATCGTGAACAAATGCTTTTTTAATCTAAAGACTTATTTATTTATTTGTTTTTTTTTACTTGGGTCAGCCTTCATTGTTGACAAGCAAAGATTGACAGTCTGATGGGTCTTTAAGCCCCCTTGGGAAGAACATTTTAAACTGATGCAAATTGATAGTAGCAGAAATCAAATGCTGGGTGTGTGCTTTTTGTGGTTTAAAGACCAAATTTGAATACAAGATAAAAGGGACCCGGTTAAGAAAGCTTAAAATTCTGTTTCATTGTTTAAAAAAAAAAAAAAGATTAATGAAATGAAGAATGATATTTAAATAAAATGATTTTTTTTCCTTTTTTTCTTTTTTAACAGTATTTATATCTTTGTTTTGTAAAAAAAAAAAAAAAAAAAAAAAGTTTCAAGAAACTTAAATTAAAAGTGACATTTGGGAGCTTTTTAAAGCTACTTGACATTTAGGACAAGCCCTTATGCATTCCTTATAGAGAGATTGGTCAGCAATTCTGAAAGGCACGTGCTGACAGAACACCATAGCAGTCACAGTTTAGCTTTATCTTGTCAACAGATATTTAGCAACATGAGAAATTTCAACATGGGGTCCCTTACTGTAGTCAAGGAATTTCAAAAGATGCATTTAACACTTTGAGCTGCTTATATCAAGTGGTATTTGCCTTTTTGCTGGGTGTGAATGTTTTGTTAAGCCACTATCTGACATGTACCCTAGCAATGTGGCACCAGGCCTGTGGCACTAAAAACAGGTGTGCCTCTGTTATCATGTGTCATGAGTTATAAAATGGCTTGAAAAAATCCAGCAACCTGATTGGCTGAAAACATTCCACAGGCCTGTAAATATTTCAGTATGAACTTATAGTATGGAACCCCTTTAACCTGGTCACTTCTAACACATATTACAATACAAACATACAGCCTGGCGTGTATTATTATTACTAACATACTAACTATCAGCTCATTGGTTAAGCAGAAATAGACAGACCAGCACCCCAGAAACAAAGTGAGGCCAATCTACACTTTCAGGAGCATCTACACATAAATTTAACCATTTTAAGCCAGACAATCAACTTAATCCCACCTGAAAATAAAGTATAAAAATAGCAATTATGAATAAGATGAGCAAGAACCACATGAACAAGATTATTCCTCTAGTACGCCCATTACATCCTTTTGAAGGATGGTACATCTGAGTGCCCAAACAGTTGTTCTGTATGGAACCTGGTTCCATTATGCTCCAAAGGCACTGCTCATTTAAGACCAGTATTTTGGTCAAGCTACTGGTAAAATACACTTAATTCTGTGTCTATTTCAATGTGTGGAGATTACAATAATTAATACATTATTAAACAACTCAAAAAGGGGCTAAACCAGTAAAAAGTCAAAACGCTAAAATGCCCTTTATAAACTCCTTGGAAACATCACTCCAATATCAATGGGAGCTACCATCAGCTGAAAACAGATCCTAATTCACAGCCTCTCAGAATAGATCAGCTGTGTTTCTCAAGGTGACAAGTAAATTAAAATCCACTAAAAACTGTGAGGAAAATAACCATCCCAGGTTTAGCTTGAGCAATGCAGTTTAAATTGAATTATCCCATAGAAAATGTTTGCCATATCTGGAAATATTATTGCTTGTATTTGAATAAGTTGACACACACAGCTTACAATTCCACAATGGCTGTATAATTTTAAGCATCAGGTTTGGGGTACAGTTATATTTGCTCATGTGGTAGTTTTGTATTTGCTGATGTGAAAAGCAACTAGATGTAGATATACTGGATTACATTTACTGCTTTAATCCAGCACACACTCATAGCAACACGAAGATATCAGCAATGCTTTGTGTTAGATTGAAATCAACCACTTTTCTTTTGCAAGCAGCAAGCTCAGCATCGACAAAACCATTATTTTTGTTCTCCATAAATTTAAAACACTTCTTATGATGCTATATTCCTTTCACATATATTTTAGTTAGAAAGTGATTATTTTATTAAACAAATGTTATTACAGAAAATGTCTGCTCACGTAGCTCATCTGAAAAACAAAGCATCGCTATAGCCAATTTACTTTGTAGAAATGTGGGCCAGGATTCCTTTTTGTCCATGTTTAACAACAAGGACAAATGTGCTTTTGTCCTTGTTGTTAAACATGGTTCACATGTTATAGCGCTATAGTGGTCTGCGGTATAGCGGCACACTTTTTTATGAATGTAACTCTGGCTATTTGTGTCACAAAACTTAATTTAAGATTCTTTATATTGAAAACAACTAGAAATAGTAACCCATTAATTTACACAGTTTGATGTTAATTACATTTCAAATGCATTTATATAATTCAATCATACATTCTGAGTAGTTGACAAGCATTTTAGACAAAGTGTCATATCCCATGCATTGGTCAACTCAGTACTGACTAAAACAGCCAGCACACACTATATTTAATCCATTCAAATACCATACAATCTATAAAATACCCAAACTTGACCATTAACAATACAGCATTATTTAAGGTTACTAAAAGCAAAATGATTAGTATAGGTCTACTTTTTGGACAAGCTGTATAATAAAAGCATCAAAGTATACACAAGATACCTATGCTAGTTTGTTTATGAGATGCTGTTGGGGCAGCACGAACATAGATCATGGCCATCTAAGAAAAACTTGAGGGAAAAAGGGATATTTACCTCACATGATGGTTGGTTTAGTAGATGTTGAAAGGCTCGAAGCTGCACTCTGACACGGGATGCACTGACACAAGAGGATTACTGCTAGCCGACAGTTGTTAGCTTAAACTCCCCACCCCTCACGCGAAGGTAAGCTGGCCCTGCACATGCATCTATCATTACATTGATTAGTTCACAAGTCATCAAGCATGCCTAGTGAAAAAGCTGCATTGTTTGTAGCAACCAAGCCCGGAGGAATATCTAGGCAAATTCGGCAGTCGTTTAGTGCGGCAAATTTAGGTGGGCGGCAAAAAAAAAAAAAGTTCTCATATATGTGTATATATTTTTTATTAAAAGTTTTTTGACTGTCAGGAACATTTGTAGTTTTACACTATTAATACATGCTTAATTGTATGTTGACATGCTGCATTCATTGTAGCAAATATTTCTCAGTGAGTTATGCATTATGTACAGTAGCCCACTAAAATAAGTTTTTAGTAACCCTCCACTACCTCAAAGTCGCCCACCCCAGTCTCAGATCGTTACGTGCTGTTACTGAACAGTGTGGCTCTGTTAGAAGATGTTTGTACTTCTTTATATTTCCTGAAACTGCTTTCTTGTATTATTTTGTGGATAACAACTTTGATGTATTTACAGCCAGTGATACGGTAGCCCAACTACGAAAGAAAAAACAACCAGTGATTGTAAGAATTATCATGAGAAATGTTTAGCTTGTTAATTAATGTGTTCCTAGTTAAATCGTATTTACTGTCATTTCCGAACAGTTAGTGTTAGCTACTTGTATAGCTTGATTCAATGTTAATTCAGTAGTAGCTGACTTGCCATGCCTGACTCATGGACTCAGTGACTGACTAGCTTAGACTAGAGAGAGCACCAGCGAGTGAGAACAAAGATGGTGACTGTAACGGCTGTTTACCTGTGTAGAGATCTGCATGAATTTAATACTAGTTCACCTATAAGATCCACTGTCCTTGTAAAAGATGCATGTTTGGAGAGACAGTTTGATCAATTCAAGAGACCTAGACTTTGGTGCTGTTTGTACAACCAAAAACTGTTCACCTATATTCCCAAAATAGAACTCCTCTGGATTTAGATAATTTTAATTAGAAGTGACTTTTCTTAGTTCCAGTGATCCATGCAGACCATTGGGGTTGTCACGGAATGTTGCAGATGCCTCATGATGTCATACGTCATGGGCTGGAGAGGTCATTCCAGTTTTATTGATACTCCTAAGTGCAGTGAAAAAAACAAAGGCTTGTTTTGATTTATATATATATATATATATATATATATATATATATATATATATATATATATATATATATATATATATAGGAGTGGTTATTCATATTTGAATGCTTGTTTAATTACACATTTTCTCTCAAGATGACAGAAACCGTTATTCATTTAAATTAGTTGTGCAGAAATGTTTCATATAAGCTGTTCTATGCTTAAGCAGTGTACAGTGGATAACAGCTGGGGACGGGCGACCAGGGACGGTGGATGGGGGACGGGGGACGTAGTACCGCTTTTAATACCCCTGGAAAAAGTCTGCATCATTGCAATGGTTTGTTACAATATCAGAATGAATTTCATTTTTCATCGATTCAGGATTACTTGTTATGTAATGGAAACACAACAGGTGGATTTCAAAGCTGCATTAATACAAAATGTCAAGGCAGATCATTATTATTCAATTAAGTACCTGAAAAGGTCTTTACTGTTACTTTGGCTATATAATGAATTTTCCCTTCTTTAAAATGAAACCATTAGAGTTTAGACATGCCGTCAGCGGAATCCAAGATTGCATTGCTTCATGCTTCAGTGTTCTTCATGAAATCACTGTAAATAACTGGAAGGCAGTGGATGAAAACTCTTGTCATTCAGTGTATCAGATTCCATTTGTTTCTCTGGGTTTCTGCTTAAATTAAGTTGCAAAAACTGTTGTTTCAGACCTTTTTTGCAGTGGAAATAACATTGAGGTCAGCAGTGTGTTACAGTATTGGAAGTATTAGGAGTACAAAAGACCAAATAGACAGTTATTTGTACAGTGTAACATTAAATCTACCGTAGTACTAGCACTCTGAACAACAGTAGATATTCAGTGCTTATTAAATCTTTATGGATGATTTGAAGAGTTTCAAATATGAATGCATTGTATTTTGTTTATAAATTCACAGGATTTAAATATTTATACTGACAGGAAGCCGTATAAAAAGAATTGAGCACGAGTAAAGCTTAATGCAACATTAGTTACCTTAATAAGTGTTGGGTACTGTTTTTAATTTGTGATTGAAAACTCATTCAGTAAACCTTGTTTTGTTGTAGATCTGAACATTAGACACAGGACACAATATGTTTCATGTTTGCAATACATATAATATTTACATAAAACATTTGTTCACATAAATTACTCTTTGTCTACAAATTGTTAAGCTGTTTGTGATGCTCTATTAAAAAATAAATTGACAGGTATGATCAGCGTATTTAAAATTGTTGTAGCATCAATCCATGATTAATATAAACTAAAGAAATGTGTTGATTTAGAAGTATGATCATTAAAAAAAAAAAAAAAAAAAAAAAAAAAGCCTTTGCACCAGTGATTTGAAGAGGCATGTCTATCTGATTTTATTACATTGAATTATTTGGCCTATTGTATTTATAGTTCCTTTAAATAAAATGTATATAATGCATGTATTTATTATTGTATTTATTTAATTAAAGTATTTGATGAACAATCCTATTAAGACAAGGATTCCATATTCAAAATGATATATGTTTTATTTTAGTAGCATTAACCCTTGCAGACTTTTACTAATACATCATTATGCCATTTTAATACCTAAAGGCATTTTTTATTATTATTATTATTATTATTATTATTATTATTATTATTATTATTATTATTATTGTGTTTTCAGACTCAACACTCTTGCCTAACTTTTATTACCTTACAGATAAAAAGTGGTGCTAATTTTGTACACCAAACAACAGCCCATGCAGAAATTAAATGTGGAGTGATTTAATATAAAGTATCCACTACTGTGCCAGAGATATTTGGTGAACAGTCACTGTTCTAATCAATCTTCATTTTTCTGTTGTATTTTAGATTTTGCCTGTGGAAAGTCTTACACTCATTACAATAGTGTCAGGTATTAAAAAAGAAAACCAACTACACAGACATTTGTTTCCTTAACCTCAAGATAAGTCTGTGCAATTACTTGTAATTTTTGGATCAAGGAATGAGTTTGTGAAGACAAAAAGCAATACCACATACATATTAAGTTGCTTATCCTTTTTTACATCTGATTTCACTTTAAAAGGGAATTTCCGTCTGCTGTGCATACCTCATGCCAAAGTAAAGCAACCCACAATTGACAATTTCTACATTTTTTCATTTGTCCTCTGTTTTCACATGAAATGGATACTCGCGTAATTCTACAGATCATAATTAGGACATGGGGGTTGGTACACTTTGGCATGTGGGTAATATAAACATGAACACACACACAAACACACACATTGAATGTTACCCTTTAATGTTAAAACCCTTAAAAAAAGGAAAACAATCTCAAAAAAAACAAGCTAAACAGGTTAGGTTGAAGATGTACCAGAAAACCACAGCCCGTTTTTTTTTTTCACACACAAAAAAACCCCACACTGTTATATGAAACGTAATCTTGGAAGGGTCTTGTATTTTATTGCATATGGACAGCAATATTGAATATCCTGGTTAAAGATATGTATTTTCTTTATGTAACCCTATTTAAGACGGTGGTATTATTAATGTATGCAGTAACACTGCATGGTATTGAATTGGAAGAACTGTACTAGTTTCTGTTAATATTGCTATCTATCTTCCAATTAAGTGAGGAATTCATAAGTTACCTTTGTTGGCCAAGTTATACTTGAAGGAGGTAGTTGATTTGATTTATAAAAAGTGTAATAATTCATAAAGAATACAATTCATTAATTATTAAATAGTGTAAGAAAGTTTGTCAAATTCTGTTGATTATGTATCTATTAATAATTATATCTCCATTTTATATATATATATATATATATATATATATATATATATATATATATATATATATATATATATATATATATATATCTTCCTACCAAGTTTCGAAAAAGTGTTTGGAGCCCAGTTTAATAAAGTTCCTCACAGACATTATGACAAACAGGTGGAAACAAGTTTTTAAAATATGTACAGCTTGTATAATTATTAGGCACACTGCATTGTCAGATAGGTTTACATGTTCATTGTGATAGCACAATTCAGTCTTTTTTTAAGACGTTCTAAAGCAAAACTATGAGCCACAACACTGCTCAGATTGCCAATAACATAATTAAAATGTAATTGCAGCAAAATGCACCTTGCATTGCATTACATACAACTATCTTGTTTTTAGAAATAGTCTTATATTTTTTATTTATTTGGGTATGTTTTTTTTTTGAGACGCTGGGTGAGAAAGTCAAACTCTCTTCAACCCATTAATTGCCATTGTCCTCATTTAAGGACAGGCTGCTTTGTAATTTTTTTAGAGCATTTTTAATTGGTCGCACCTGTTATTTAATTTTTCTCTTCAGCTATATTGTTATGGTAACATACTCTAATTGCATTAACATACTCTAATTGTGTTAACAATAGAAGCTAATTCTAAGTCTAGCTGTTAATTCTGAAAATATAGCCCTTCAGATGCTTTTATGAAGCCTTAACATAAAATAAAAAAACTGAAGACTAAAAATGATACTTTTTTTGGTGTTTTCCTAATGATAAAGCTCAATTTTCTATGTTGAGCTTCATAGCCGGTGTGAAATTTCACTGGTCTGATTATGCACATCTAACTTGACTGTCCTCAAAAAAAGACACAGCAGTTTGGAGCCAAAACTAAGCATTACATTTTGTTTTCTGTTAACAAATATTGATTTAGAAAATATCAAATCATAGTACATAAACATAGCTAATTGGATCGATGTATGCTGCTGTTGTTGCTAAATGTTTGAGGTGACCTTAAAACAAATAAGAACTACCTTCCTGACTTCTCACCCCCATCGTTTTGAGTAGGCATAATTAATTATGACAACTGGAAAAAGGAAAAGTAAATAGGTCTTTACTGTCTGCTTTACTGTGTTGGACAGAGCAAACTTTGAATTTGTTTTTTTAACTTTTTTTTTTATTTTTATAACAATGTTATATTAGTTTTAAAATATTTAAACTAAACTCTGCCTAAAGAATGAATGGCCCTATATCCTCAAAAATAAAAGCATGTTAATCTCACTTTGGTATATAATTGTTAGGCAATATTGTAAGGTATATATGGGGAAATTTATTTATTTATTATTTAAAATATAAATGCTCAGTAATCGTATCGCGCTAGGCAGTGAATGAAAAAATAACGCAGGATACTTTTCTGTGTAGTGCTCGAACTTAACGGACCGATGATAAAAAATAAATAAATAAATAAATAAAAAACGTTGAAAGAGGACTGGCTCTGCAAGAAGCAACAAATGAACAGTGAGTAAGCAAGAGTCACAAGAACCAGACTTGGTTCTAACCGGACATTGTACAAATTCCCTTAAAACCGGATGTCCGGTCGAAAACTGGAAAGTTGGTAACTCTACTTATCAGCTGTTGGCAATATTAAGAAAGAGCGCAAAGTACCGTGACAGAGATATTAAAAAAGCAGAACCAGGAGGCAGGGACTTCTAGAGTTAAGAAAGAAGCCATCAGTTGCAGGTTACTGTACATTTAACGTTTGTTTTTAAATGCTTTGCGTGGAGATGGCTTATAACAAACCACATAGCAACACGTTTGTGTAGCCTAATTAATCTCGTTTACGATTGCTTACTTTTAAAGCAAAACATTACCACATGTTTAAAGCAGTTTGCGTGTTGTATTTGTTCACTAACCTATTTATGGACGTGTAAATGCTTTTTCTATAAATGTTCGCAAATTCGACCTTTTCACATATCCGCCTATACCCCCAGTCCACAAGGGGTTGTGCGACGTTGTACTGTAGTATTCTATTTGAATGATCTACATGCATGTTTTAAAATGATACAATGTTCTGTAAAGAAGTATGGGGTTTAATGTGTAACCGTCCCATATTATGTATGGTTATATGTCATTTGCGTGTAAATTTACTAGCTGCTTCTTGAAGAACTTTGGATGTGTTTTGTATGCATTAAAAAGTTGTTTACCGATTGTATTTTTCAATTACTTTAGCCAGCCATTGTTACCTGATGTTTGTACAAGGTTTGACACGGATGTTGTAGCAAATTAAAACAAATACCCTTTTCTTAAAAAAAAAAAGTAGTTATCCTGGTAAAACAATTACTTAAAGCACAAATTAATCTTTATGAATTATAATACATGTAAACACATTTGGCTAACAAAACAAGACCTCACTGTACCACCAGTGGTGGCGTTTGCCCAAGTAAGATACCACTTTCAAACAGGGCAACAATGACATTATTAGATGTATTGCATTTTACCACAGCAATCGTACAAAAAACACACTCACAGGGACAGTTAGAAATGAACCTTTCATGCTTTCGCAGCGACAAAGACTGCAATTATAGCTAAATAATCCAGTTTTCGGCAAATGTGGTGTATGATCAATGTCTGCCCTAGTCCAGTCAAACGTCCCTGCAACATTGTAGAAAGTAAGTCATTTTTTAATTAATTTAATGTTCAGGCAAGAAAAGCTTCTCGGCCCTGGCACTATGACAGGCACAGTCAAAAGCAGATGCAAGTCACTAATACTGAGGATAGGACAGGGGTGAAATTCTACCGGTACTCTGTACCGGGACTTATTTTAATGCTGGTACTGGGTACCGGGACTTATTTAATCTGCTTTTCATCCAACACGGATGCATTCCATCCACTCACACAGTCCACTAGTGCAACGTTTCTCAAATGCACTTTCATTCAGCACAGTTCGTGCTGCTTGCATTCTGTTTCATCATACTGCTTCTGTTTCTGTTAGCTGCTATTGGCCACCATAAACGTTAGTATAATCGCTGCATGTTGATTGGCCGAGCTTTCATTCTGATCAGATTTTTTTTTTTGGCATGAGTCACAAATCTCCGCCCATTTCGCTTTGTGTCTGTGCTTATTCGTTGATCAACGAGAGAAGACTTTAGCAGTGCAACGTGAAAATAGCGGTATGGAGTAATTATCATTATTTTGAAGAAGTAATTATTTTCTTTACTGTGGAGGAGAAACTATCTGAAATATTCCAAACGAACATTGCTGCACATGAATTTGAAGGCAAAAATCCATGTCAGTGTTGGCCATAAATTTCATAGTTGATAAATATTAGAAATAATTATCATAATGTGTTTCACCAATTTACCACATTGCCAGAATTTATGCGACAATATCTAAAATGTCAAGTAGTGTGTTGAATAGTAGGGATTAACAACATTTCATGGGGCAGGAACCAGGGCTGCGAGAGTAAGGGAGTGTTTTGCAACCAGGGATTCGAGGCTCGGCCTCTAGAGCAGGGGAGAGAGAGAGAGAAAAGGATGGGCCGGACTCCAGTATGGAGTCGAGGCTAGCCCTAATGGCCTCCGGGCCCTTGAAAAGACAGTGTCCTCTGACTTCTCGGAGAGTCATTATAGGCTCGACCTCGCGACTGGGTCCCAGTTAGCGACCGGGGTCTACCCTCAGAGGACGGACCGGCTCATACGAAGCCTTGATGTAAAGAAGAAAAGAGAATCTGAAAGAACACAAATAATTGTTAGTTATGGGACTCGAGCACTAAGAGTAAGATGGCCATGCCCCAGGAGGATAAAGGATGAAGTAAGACAGAGCCTTCTTTCATGAGGCAAGATATATAGTGCATGAGCTAGTAGTGTGGCCGGTGATCCCCTCTGACCACAGGAAGAACCTGCAGAGTTACTGGAACTCCAGGTCGGGGTATATTTCAAGGTCTTAAAACGACATTTCCCACAATTCTTTTCAACGTCCCGTCCCTGCCTATTGGCTGAGTGTCGCAGAACAAGCAGGGGCGGCACATTCAAATTTCAAACTACACAGACAGACACGGAGCATTTCGCTTATTTGTTCTTAAGTTACTAACTGTCTCTGTTGAACCGAATACTGTTTTGTTTTTAGCAGTATTTTTATTTTCATCGGCAGACGCGCTCTGGATGCAAGTACAGTGCCACAGTGTCATTTCCTAAAATTATATCAAGCGAGGTTTCGGGTAAATATATAAAGAAAAAAAGGAGTGTATATTTTAGCACTAGTACAACAAGACCATGTACGGAATTAAAATGAATGGACTATAGAATAGTCGTTATTTTTTATTTTATTTTTTTTTGTAACAATTTAATTGGTTTAAAAGCAAACAAGATTATCCATAAACTAATGTTAACAGAAAATAAATATAAAAAGAGAATTTCGACAAAAGCTGCCGGGAAGCACTGTCGCTGCTGATTGGTTTTTTCTACACGCTTTGAAAAGGGAGTCTCGTCTTCCAGAATATCACTTACAATGTGCGCCATCAAAAATAAAAATAAAGTTTATAAAGAAGATGATTTCAGCAATCTAAAACACCACACAAACAATTGTGATGTGACACTTTCTATATTGGTTTGCTAGCTTACGGTGCAGCACTGAGCACTGGTTTAACATGTTACAGGTGTTACACGCCAGCGCCAGTAGGCACTGAACACTTTTCACCTCCAGCGACAGTGTGTCACTGACATGCTGGCATGCGTATCGGGTGGCTTCACACATTTCAGCCACTGGTCCAACTTGCAATACATGTTAAGCAGAGTGATCAACGTTCTGTTTTGTTGTGATCCTAGCATTTTCTGTTATGAGGACTGTAATAAACGAAAACCAAAACGGTGAGATGTTTTTTTTTTCTTTGTACAATGCCCCCTTTTCTAAAACATTTTGAAAAAAAAGGTAGAAGTAAACCACAGTAATGATATTACTTTATGACAATGTGTCTTTTGCCACTTTGTTTCTTGTGCAGAAACCACATACCAGTGTTAAAATAAAATTTTAAAAAAGTCTACTTTTATACTGTTTCTGCCTGAAAAATATTTTCCTGGAATAGATTATGGTAATTAATCTACACAGAAATACAACAGGCACACAACACATATTATTGTAAGATAAGTAGGAAGTACAAAATAAATACAAGAAACAGGCATGTTCTAATCCAAGGCTATTATTGTAGCATGGCCTGGTCCTGTTGTAGGTGAGTACCCAGGATCTGGAAAGTATTGGGATGATTTCAGAGAATACTATGGAGATTAAAATGGCCCAGTACATCATTAGTAGTAGCAGTGACTGTTACATAATAAATGTGAGGGGTATTTTAGCCCCTATTGTGCAGTGTTTGACGTAGACCTTTTTGTATCATTTTTTCATAGCACAATGTTTTTTATACCATTTTTTATAAGATCATCCCTTTTTTAGGCTATCTTGAAACAAAATGCCCCTGTATTACTGTATTTCTTAATGCTTGAACTTACGTGTTATATTACAGTACATGACAGTGATACAAGCAGAGGGTACAAAGCTTTCAGTATGTTCAGCTTCTTTGTTTATGGTGAATTGTTTATAATTGATCAGTTATTTTTAAGGCTTATTTTGTATTTATAAAGGTATGATCTACCGACATGTATACATGTTTAAAGTATTTATTCATTGGCACTCAAATTGTCTCCATTTTTAAAATGTGTACACCCGGCTGTGCATATGAGTACCTGCACTTTTTGGGGGATATAGGATACAGGGACGGCAAATTTCCCTGTAGATGTAGTGGAGCATCACAAGAGACGAGGACGATACGTTGGCTGGAAACGCATGTATTTTGTTTCCAGGTTCATTCAAACACGCAGACCGCTATACATGTATTCCCAGCACGCGCAAGGAAACTTTGTATAGTGGCACAATTTGTTCATTTTTAAATGTCTTACCGTTGTTTGCTTAAAACGTGGGTTTCTCTTAAAAGCAAACAACAAAAAGCGGTAAAATGGCTAATAAGTCATTCATTCTGGTGCAGACTTGAGTTGAATTTAAGTTTTTTTTTCTTTGTTTTATAATAACTGAGCCAGGACAACAGGGGTCCCCTTGGTGCCCGGGGCCCCTGCAATTGCATGGGCTATACGTGTGTCTAAAACCGCTGCCGTGTACAACTAATAACAACATAAAGCCACATTTGGCACAATTTGCTACATAATTTATAGATATTGTGTTGCAATGCCGTAGGTTTTCTTTGTATAAAGGAATTGCAACAGGTAATATGTATATTAGCAACGGAATCCATGAACTAGACCCCATATCATATAGCATGGTGGTGTATGTTCCTATTGGCTCCCTATAAAATAGGACATAGACATTGTGGAATACACCACCTTCGTGCCTTTCAACACCTTCAATAAAGAACATTCCATTATTATTGTGTTTCACAGCGGATAGTTCTCTCACCAGCAGCCAAGACGCCAAGAAGCAGGATCTGTGTTTGCTCTTTTCCATTCTTTTTGTCTCCGTGTTTTAGACGAGACGACATCCTTTCCAAAGAAGTTTCATATTACCTTTACTTGTAGCGCCAACTAAATGCAATAACTAAAATTAACAAGCTGAAGAAGTGGCAGTTGCTGTTACTGTAAACATTTGTTTTAAAAACCAACATCAGGGACCGACAACTGTTGTGTGTGTGTGTTGATGGATAAAGACGTCTGCCAAATAAATAAATGCATAACAATGTTTCGATCAAACCGTAAAGATATCCTTATAAATCAGCATTCGGCCATGTAGACGATCGATTTATTTACATTATACAATTTAAGACTGCAGTATATAATCAAATTACTTATTTATAGTTTATAATAATAATAATAATAATAATAATAATAATAATAATAATAATAATAATATCTAAGTTAATACATGGGGTTGTATTCACAACCCATTTAACGCACGTTTCTAGTGCTTTTATTTTATTTGAAACACAGTAAAAAAAAAAAATAAATACATTTAAAAAATGCTGAGCAAAGCGTCCCATATTTCTTTTTTTTTCTTCTTTTTGTTTTTTTAGAAAACGTATCCTTTAATTGGATAAGACCTTTCTGACTATGGTCCCGGTGTTTATTCATAGTTTCATAAAATTACGAGTTATTACACTTAGAATGTTGATCAGTTTATTTTAGAAAATTGTCAGTCTCTTTTTAAGTCTTACAATATTGCAAGTGTGAAAATATCAACATTATCTATTTCTATAAGCTTAGTAAGCTTTTTTTAAACGGGGACTTTTTATCCCCTTATATAACCTAAAGTACTTAAGTAAAGTTTTTTTTTTTTTTTAAATAAGGGTTTATTTTACAATATAGCAACTCAGAAGTCCAACATGTTGGCCTATTGTATTGAAATGTTCAGTTGTCCTATTTTAACAGATGCCACCATAATGTAGCCTACTGTTAAAATCGATTTACTGTGCGTGCACATAACCCCCATTCAAACTGAATGAGGTCAACACAATAATTGTGGGATAACCAAATAAAAATGTGTGTTCCCTTGTACACAAACATTTCTTAAGTAATTCGAAACAACACAAAAATAATGTGACATGACATAAACAATAAAGTTAGAAAGAGAGAGCGTGAGAGACTATATAAAACAATAGATTTATTATTTATGTTGTCTATCAATTAAAATATATTTTTGTGTGCAAAACATTTACTTAAACTTTAGACTTTGCTTCATTATATAGGCTGAATATATTCAATTTAGAACCTACGATGTAAAAACAGTATACTATATATAAAATAAGCATCACCGACTGTTCATTTTATTCTAGTCCAAATCATCTGAAATTCTTTTAAATACTAATTAACAGAGAGTAGCCTATTCAAAGTTAAATTGCATTGAAGAAATATTTTACACAACTGGGCTATAGCTAACATAAATGTTTAAAGCAAGATATAGGTTTTGGATCACCTTAATTTTGAACACAGTAATGAGACTTTAGATTAAGGCGAGAGGAATTTGAGTTAATTCTTTCTGACATGGTGCAAAACAAATGAGACTGAGCATATCTGAAAGCAGCAAACTGTAAAACAGTCATATCTGTGATAGCATGGCCATTTCTGAACTCCGTGTTATTTTACAACAGAGTGGAGAGCAAGACTTAACGTGGATAAACCTTCTGCGTAACATGTGACACGCAACATAGCTTTAGACGTTTTATTATATATTATTATGTTTTGGAAGAACTTTAAATAATGAGTGCAAACACAAGACAATACCTTTTTCTTTCACTCCTCCTCGGCTCCGGTGTTTCTCTCGGGATCTATAGATGTATTTCTCTGAAGGCCCTGCCCCAACGCAATCCTGTTCAGGTCAATTTTTCCAGAGAATGCGCAGCAATGCAAGGTGCTACTCTCTACGGAGTACTGGTTCCAGCGTGAAAGATGGGGCCCCCCAAGGTGAGGAGGCACCGATCACAAGGGTTATGTTTAACTGCTTATGGCATGGCTTTTTGTAAAGCAAACTCTCTTTGTCTTTGTAATATGCGTGCAGTTGGGCTTGCAAAAAGTGTGTGTGTGTTTAGGGGAGAAGCAATTAATTTTCTCTAATTGTACCTCTCAATAACTGATTACTCAGACAAATATAATGTACAATACCATATTAAAAGGAAATGTTATATTAATATATATTAATATATTAAAATGTGGGATCGATGTGGCAAGACTTTAAAAGTACATATCTAAACTTGGCAGGTTTATATATAATGTATCTGTTTCAATATTGTAAGTATATCTAAATGTATGCTGTTCAAGTATTAAACATTTGGGGCTATAGTTTCAATGAAGGCTGTCTTTTGAAAGGAACAACTCAGATGCAGCATTTTTGAGAAGCAAATGAACTTATTGGTAGAACTTATTGGTAAGAACTAACGCAATTTTCAGAGGTATGTAAATGCATAATGTACAGTATACGAGACAGAAAAAAAAAAAGATTAAAATGCATCTCAAAATAAAAACAAATAAGGTCAAACTGTACCTACACATGTCTAATTCTGCTTAAAGAAATAATTAAAATGTAATCTACAATATATATTTTTATATGAATCAATACTCAACTAGCACCACTCACCTTCTCTGCATATTAATTGAATGTTCCATCTGATGATTAAAAAGTGCAGTATTTATCAATTTGATATAATGGACGAAATGCAACATAGGGTTACATTAAAAATTAAAAAACTGTGTTTTTTTTTAGCTTGTGATTTCTTTACTTCGAGTGTTAAAATAACCACCTAATGAGACCTGCTCATGCTTTGTACGTTTTGCGCTGACTTTGTGAAATCCTTGGTCTCGTTGTGACAAATCACATGTTTTGATTGTTTTAAGAGCTTTTTTCTTTCACTATTTTATTTTGTTTCTTTTGATAGGGGGTTTGTCAAGCTCAATTGCCATTGGGAGAAATGTGTCTTGCAATTACTGATCTCAAGAATGACCAATCCTATATATAACAAGGCACAAGAACACACACACACACACACACACAAAGGTTAATATGAATGAATATGTCTGTTAGTGACATGCTCCGCTTCAATAGTGTAACAAAATAAAATAAAAATAATAATAATTATTTAATAATTTAAATCGAAGTGATTGAGAATCAAGGCCTATCGTAAAGCATGCATCCGTAATGAATGTTATTTAAGGTCATATAAACACCGCTGCTGTTTTGCGTCACTGGATAAAGGCATATTTATTTATTTATATTTTTCATTTGTTATTATTTATTTAATATAGCCTATATGCACGTAATTATAGCCTTATAAATCAATCAGCGGAGTTGTCTTTTATTTACCCATACATTGTTTTAATGGTGTTTTAAAAGCAAGCCAAACTATTTCCCACACTCCAAAGGGCGACGGGGGTCGCTGAGGATCTTCTTGTGACATGCATGGCTGCTTGAAGAGACATTACTGATTACAGGGCATGTCTGAACAGAACTCACATAGGTCACATTAAAAAAAAAGAAAAAACAGCCAAAAAGCACCATGAAAACAACCCAGTGCAGTAATTTGGGTTTACATGCCCTTTCCTAACCCTAGTGACAAGTTATATCTATTGGTATGTTTGAAATACTTTAAAAAATAAAATAAAATGTTGTTTCCCATTCAAAGCACCCTTTAAATTATGTTCAAAGATGGTGTCGTTGTGGATTCGCAGCTTTTAGGATAAAAAATCTCACAGCCATTTTTATTCATCAATAGTTAATCCACAATGAATAATAATAATAATAATAATAATAATAATAATAATAATAATAATAATAAAAAGAAGATCGTAAAAGTCTGTGTAACAGGCACTGCTCATAACTTGCACGGGCCTATTTATTTCATTCTGATGAGGGCGTTTGAGGTCGAAACGTGTTCCTATTCACTTTTAACCTCCGTACTCATGAATAAAGAATAAAAAAATAAGAAATTGAGAAATTCATGAGTTTTTGTTCATGAGTTCGGACATCCGAAATGCTGCAGTTTATTGTGGTGTGTAAGACCTTTAAATTATAACTTGTCGAATGTTTCTCCAGCACGGCACATCAACCTATGTCCTACATGGATTGATTATTATATGCTTAGATCTACCAGGGCATTTGCATTGTTTTTGCTTCAGCTTTGGTATGAAAATCTATAACACGTTTCCTCCCCACACCACAGCTTTGACAAAAACAAA
Organism: Acipenser oxyrinchus oxyrinchus; assembly: GCA_030684275.1. Lineage (NCBI taxonomy): Eukaryota > Metazoa > Chordata > Actinopteri > Acipenseriformes > Acipenseridae > Acipenser > Acipenser oxyrinchus. Next base: position 16,074,698 of record CM060251.1, read on the forward strand.
CATCCATTCAAGAAAACGTATTAAAACAGAGCGTGCTCGCGCACAAGAGAAGCCGTGAATATATACAACACTGTCACAAAATAAAAACGTTATGTAACTTCCCCTCCTCCGTGTTTTACATAAACTTTCTTAATCGCCCTCAAGAAATAAATCTTTATTCCCTATCAAATTACATCAGGCCTAAATATTTATTATATACATGTGCATAGCTACAATAATGTAAATATACAAGTATTGAAATTTTCAGGCTTATTCGATACATGGATAATTATATTTATATTTTAAAAAAACATGTGTTTCAGACTAAATTGCAAGCCATCATCTTACTACATCAAAAGACAATGCAGCCTAAATATATCCCATATACCACCATATAGACCCACAAGTACAAAGAGCAATTTGTTGTATTAAACATTATAAACAAACTGCTTCCAGTAAGTGTTGCGTTTTTAAATACTCCTACACTAAACTACTGTAAAATTGCATGTGGATATAATTTCCCTGGTAAAGGAGATATGCTGTACAAACTAGGCACAAATATATCAATGCTGAGTATATGGTCTTAACCAAAACAAACTAAAAAAAACATTATATTTTATTTGCGTTTCACTTTAACCTTGTTAAAATTCTTTACAGAAACAAACAAAAAAAGAAGACAATAATTAAAACATACGTAAATCATTACTATATAGCGTTTAAACTAAAAACGCAAAAAACGTTGAAATAACATTAAAAAAATTATAACAAAATGCAGACACTTAAATGAATCTCGACCAATAAATAGCATACAGACATGATCCAAACAATATTATCCTGTTTGGTGGTATGTGGATGTTAGACATCTTTGGATAATAGTAGAACTGTAGGCCTATAAATTGTGTGTGTGTGTGTGTGTGTGTATATATATATATATATATATATATATATATATATATATATATATATATATATATATATATATATATATATATATAGGGGGATCCAAGTGCCAATAGTACATTATTTTTATGCTGTGTAAATACATTTTTTAAAATATAATAATAAAAAAACAATTGTTTCTATTCTGTAGCTATTCACATTTAAAAGATTGAGTAATTTGATATATGTTTCAATATTAACTAAATCAAGTTATTAATCAAACTCATAAATCTTGTTACATACCGGTAACTGATTTATTAAAATGTTTGGATATACTGTTATTTTATTGATTACTGGCTTGTTCATAGTCATCTTAAAATATCACTAGAATATGTTTTATTGGGAAAATAATAATAATAATAATAATAATAATAATAATAATAATAATAATAATAATAATATTTCTCTTTTATACCCCTTTACAAAGATTGACGCTTTTTTTTCTTTTAAAATGTATGGTCACATTGTACCTATCGCTATTACGTCACGGTCGATAATAATTGGTGGGGATCATACAAGATCCATTCTATGGTGCGATCTGGGCAATAAAACGACCACTGCTAAGTAAACAAATAAACAAACATAGCTGACCCACACAGAGGCCTATATATATGTGTTGCTACCTCTAAGCATTTACACAATTACGAAAAGAAAAACAAAAAGAAAAGGTCTGTTTATATATATATATATATATATATATATATATATATATATATATATATATATATATATATATATATATATATATATATATTAACAGACCTATATGAAACCTGAACTGACCAAGTAAAACCACAACACAGTCAGTGTGTATCCCCATACACAGTCGCCAGCACTGATTTCTGTTTATTAAGGCGTTAATATGGACAAATCCACTTTATTATTAATATTCTTGTCGCGATTAAAACACTTAAATATTATTTACATAAAATACTAAATAATTTAAGGAACTATATTGTTTATCTTTAGACTGACGGATTGACATTTGTAATGGTTATACAATTTCAATAAAAACACGAAAATAGAAACATAATTTAAACTAAATATCACAGGTAAAAATAATCCTAAGGTAACAAAGGTCCTCCCTTTCCAATTGTGTTTATGGATAAAACAAACCATAAAAAGAACAATTTTGCGCGCAAGGGTTTTGGATGTGTTATTACAACAGGTCATGACAAATAATGTCTTCTTCATTTATGCTTTTTTTTTTTTTTTTTTTTTTTTTTGCAGCTAGCATTTTACTTACAGCATTAATTATCATTATTTTTAATTTATTTCTTATAAAAAAAATAACATAAGTTTGTCAATTTGGGAAACAATATTTTTAGTTTGCATGTTATTCATTGCCCAGCCTGGAAGTAATAAGATCAGTTTAAAAACGAACTAGCAGACGTGACTCTGTTTTGATGCGACAGGACCCCAGCAAATCCCGTTGAAACACCCGGCGTAAAGGAAGGCACTGACGGTCTCAGTGTTTCAGAAATCAGTGTAGAGGGCGAGCTGGACGGTACCCCGAAACCACCTCCATTGTGCTGAACGGGCTGCGAGTGCTGGACTCCAGAGACGAAATAACCAGACTGTCCTGATAGTAAACTGACAGAAGACGTGCTCACGCCGTAACTGTTTGTCAGGCCAGATCCACACAATATCGGACGAGACAGGTCCCCGTTTCCCAACTGGTCAATCCCGGAAAGCAGAGAGCCGTAAGCGTGACCCTGGCTCAGAAATCCTGATGCAGACCTGTTATAATGAGGGTGATGCAAAGATAAAAATGGCGATATTTGCCAGTACAAAGGGTTGCTTGCCCTGTCGCTCAATCCCAGCCCGAGAGGCCCAAATCGAAGTCCCCTTTTCAGTGCCAACTTGCCCCTCGATGTTGCTGACCGCCTCCGAAGTTTGCCCGTTGTCCCCCCAATAAAGAGATCGTCGCTCGACGGGTCCAGCATCCAGTAGTTCCCCTTTCCTGGATCATCGTAATGTCTTGGTACTTTCACAAAGCATTTATTCAGGCTCAGATTGTGCCGAATTGAGTTTTGCCAGCCTTGTTTGTGCTCTCTATAGTAAGGGAAATTGTTCATGATAAACTCATAGATGCCATTCAGAGTCAGTCTCTTTTCTGGACTCTGCCTGATAGCCATCATTATTAAAGCGTTGTAACTGAACGACGGCTTGTCGTATTTCCCATTTTTATTCTGTTCTTTCGGTCCGTCTGCCTCTTTCTCCCTGGGATTGTCCTGGTTAAAATAACACGATTCAATTTCCTCAGGCAGAGTTTTCTTTTCTGGGGCCCCCGAGTTTGGGTTGTCACTTTTAGAAGGAAACAGCAGGCTCTTGATACTAAACGAAGTGGATTTGGGAACCATTGTCGGATCTTTCCGATCCCCCATCCTCAGCAATCACAAGAAGCCTTGGGTTTTGTGTTTAAAAAATAAAACGTCAGACACGATCTGATCACGACATTGCATGCATGAAGGAACTTCTAGGACAGAAGAGAGGTTGATGCGGAACGGAGATATTAGTAATTAAGGAGGCTCCCACTTACAGCTGCATCATCAAATGGGCGGCGCTAATAACGTGCTGACATTTTTACACGATCCCTTTAATCAAGAGAAATCTAGTTGTATTTAATTACATAAATGGTTCATATAGCACGCATTGCCTTTTTCAGAAATATGGGGGGGAAAAAAACCCTGCAAATTACAGATGATCCATTTTAACTTGAGTGGAGTTTGCATAATAGTCTAAATAATTTATGTAAGTCGTGCTGGCACACTAAATATTGTTGAAACAAAATCTGCTTTCAAAAACTGAGAAAAAAAGCAAGTGCCACCGCAATATAGACCTCCCAACTCTCCCTTATTTGCCGGGACTCTCCCGTATTTTGTCCGCCTTTATGCCAGCAAACCTTCCATTTCTGCAAAAGTCATGGCCGGTGTGTGGTTAATGCAATCCCCGTCTGTACAAAGCAGGGTTTAGGACCCAGGGGAGCCATGTGGCTGGCATGCATTCAGTGCGGGAGACAAGGTACGGCGGTGCCTGTGATAAGCCTTCCTCGTCCGGTAAAAAAAAAAAATATTGATCCAAATTTAAAGCTTCTTGGACCACAACATATTGTCACAAAATCCTAATTATGCAAGCTTGAAAAAAAAGACATACTTTCTGTAAACTATGCACGACTGATTTTAATGGTGGACACGGGAGCAAGAAGGACAATGTTTGTGGTAAGCAGGCGAGATCACAAAAACACCAAAAAGCCAGTGACTCTCAGAAAACCAGCGCGTCAATAACATCTTTCGTTGTCAAAAGAAACACGGAGATCAAGAAAGTTACATATGCAGAGACCTTTGCATGTTGTGACTTGTGACAATATCATCCTGTTTGGTGGTATGTGGATGTTAGACATCTTTGGATAATAGTAGAACAGTTGGCCTATAAATTGTGTGTGTGTGTGTGTGTGTGTGTGTGTGTGTGTGTGTGTGTGTGTGTGTGTGTGTGTGTGTGTGTGTGTGTGTATATATATATATATATATATATATATATATATATATATATATATATATATATATATATATATATATATATAGGGGGATCCAAGTGCCTGTAGTACATTATTTTATGCTGTGTAAATACATTTTTTAAAATATAATAATAAAACAATTGTTAATAATAATAATAATAATTATTATTATTATTATTTCTCTTTTATACCCCTTTACAAAGATAGACGCTTTTTTTTCTTTTAAAATGTATGGTCACATTGTACCTAGCGCTATTACGTTACGGTAGATATGCAGAGACCTTTGCATGTTGTGTCTTGTTCAGCAAATCTGTAGTAGACAGTACCCAGACTCACACATTGCAAAGAATTCTGCAGGGAAGTCAAAAGTCACACACATAATGAAAGATAAACGCTGCGTTTCTATTACAATTTCAGCATCTACATTGCTTTAGAAATTAGCCATAGCTCGACCTTTAACGACGATGTCAATGTGCAGCACCAAACCCAGCCATGAGGTTTGTTGTTTGTAACAACGCCAACTGTCGTGCAAAACCAGCTACAAGTCAATGGACCTGTTTACTATTGCGGCTGCTGCCAAGTCAGCCGTACCTACAACTGTAGAACCACAGGGGCCAAGAGAGAATTTGATTGTGAAGCATGTCATGGTTGTTTTTTTCTGTTTGATATTGTTCCTTTTAAAAAGTCATTAGAAGGAAATAATGAAGTGGAATCGTTGTATGCCTTTGTCTATGTAGATATTCACGTCAATTTAGGCCAATAAGATTTAAGTTTACAAAAGATCCCTTATTTTGAAAACTCAATGTTGACAGGTATATGGTAATACTGTAGTAAATGTCTACATTCACAGAAAAATAGGCCTATTGTGAACTGACAAATGTAGAGTAAAAACACAATCTGTTACTGTTCACTTGTTACGTATTTGACGCCTTTCTTTAACAGTGTAGTAGGCCTACTGTTTAAAGAAAATAAACATTTTATAGCCGACCCTAATGAAAGCATCCGACACATTATGAGGATGTGTTAGACAGGCGTGTCTTTAGGTCTGTTATTTAAGAGTAGCAACGTCAACAATGAAAGCAAAAATAAGTAACATGGATTTTTTTTAACCACAAATAAAACAAATGGACGTCCAAAAAAAATAAAACATTCACGCACAATGGCTTTAAGGAAAACACAGCACTATACAGACAGGTGCGTCTTTTTAAACGACATGGACAGTTACATTTTATAATTCTCTCTCTGTCGTCATCTATCTATAGGGCCTGCATGCAGTGTAAACGTTTAAGAAAAAAAGTCTAACCGGCTTATCACTAAAGCAACACGATATTTATACAAGGATTATATAACGCTATAATTGAGACGCAAAAACTTGCAACCCTTTTTTGAGGTTTTAGTTATTATTAATTATTTGTAAATATTTTGTTTATATATATATATATATATATATATATATATATATATATATATATATATATATATATATATATATATATGCGGATAATTGTTTTATAATAAACTTAGTTTTGTTTAATTAACCTACTTTTTAATAGAGTTAAAACAAAATATAGTAAATATACAAATTAACTGGAACGCGTTTATATATGTTACAAGATATTAATCAACAAAAATGTATTCGCACAAAATAATAGAACTATTCGTTTTACAAGAAACGATTATTACTATTTTAACCTATTTCGCCGGTGATTTGACACGACAACGAGTTTCATCGAATTAAAAAAAAAGAATGTAACGCATAATTTAACGAAATTAAAACTAAAATCTTAAAAACAAGCTAACATGTTGAAACTTACAATTTTAATGAGCAAACCACTTGATATACATTTTTTTAGGATTGACGACCTGTGGTATGCATGTGTTTCGCGTTACCCTTATTTAAATTAAAACGTGATTAATTTACTAACCAAATGCCTTGTCTAAAGTATAGATCTCTGTGTTTGCCCCCTTTTACAGAATTGTAAAACTTAAAATGAACCCCAAAGTTGCACAATATGAACTGTTGTATTATTAAGATCTACAATATGTTACATAGCCTACCAGTGTATGAATTATTCTATTAAGATCTATAGTTTGCTCAAAACAACGCGGTGCTGCAGTTTGTTAGAAACATTCTGTCGTATAAAATAAATCAAGTACTTTCAGCTGATGGTAAACACAATTAGAGAATGATCGGTTATATTGCTTAAAATGCAAATATCTAATAAGGGTTATTTTTATTTTTTTTAACAATAATAATAATAATAATAATAATAATAATAATAATAATAATAATAATAAATGTATTCACCTAAGTTTGCGTAAACATAACTACTTCAACTATCCTGCTGCAGATTTTAATTGAGATGTTGAAACTTGATGAATGGGGTTAATTTAATCTGATTGCGTTTTTTTCTGCCTTTAAAAACGTTAAGTAACGTAAAATATACTGATAATTAAACACAGATCAACAAAGAAAATAGAAACAAAACCATTGTCGACTGTCTGACTGCTACAGAACCTACAATATAGTAACTCCATTTGTAATTGTGTATTTCAAAGCAATATGAAGCTACAGCATTATAAACACAAGTTCTGCAAGACGTATGTAATTGTAAAAACATATAAGTATTGCAATCTTTCGTGCTTTAACTGCATAATTCTATCTATTGTCTTTATCACTCAATGCCATTTCGTTTGATAATCAAGCGATCCAATAACAGTGTACGTCATAATGCTCTTCCCTGGGCTGATGAGTATGACGAAGTAGTCTACCGTCTGTTCAGGTTTACTTTTTTAAGGTTATTTGGAAAGTTTTGAAAGGACGGAGAGAGAGGTGAAAGCAGGGGGCAACGCAGAAATGAAGAGAACACAAAACGAAAAGTAAAGAAAGACTGAGAGAACAACGAGAAAATGAGCTGGGACACGTACCAACGACGCACAGAGCGCAACGGAGAGAGATTGAACAGACAGGACGGACAGCAGAAGAAGCAGAGACGAACAGAGAGGAGGTATTGCACCCGAGTTGACTTCAACAAGTAATGGAAGAAGCGGGTAAAGTTTTAACATTACTTCCCTTGATTTAAATTCAACACTTTTCACAATATATCTGAGCATTTTGTTGGCCTTTTTTATAGCTTCCCCACAATGTCTAGATGAAGACATTTCTGAGTCAACATAAACTCCTAGATATTTTTCATAGATTCCTTCTTCAATTTCAGTATCTCCCATATGGTATTTATAATGGGTATTTTTATTGCCTGCCTGCAGTACCTTACACTTTTCTATATTAAATGTCATTTGCCATGTGTCTGCCCAGTTCTGAATGCTGTCTAGATCATTTTGAATGACCTTTGCTGCTGCAACAGTGTTTGCCACTCCTCCTGTTTTTGTGTCCTCTACAAATTTAACAAGTTTGCTTACTATACCAGAATTTATATCTATCTGTTTTATATACATATTAGTTTGATCTTAATTAGCCTTAAATGGGATTGTTGGAACTTTGCACTTTTATTCTGTCTCCATTTTTACTGATAGAATGATTATTATGTCTGTTCTCCTGTTTTGTGATCAGACCACTGGTTTTAAACTTTGTTTGTAGCTATTCGACTGTGCATTCTTTTTCGTGTGACTTACAATATTATGTATTTCAGAAAACTAGGCAAGGTTTTAGTTTTATTAATGTATTAAAATAAGAGCTTTTGCTGCATTTTAGTTTTTGTATAAAATATTAAAGGAATTTAAAAAAAAAATTGTTTTAGAGTTTAAACCTGTTGGGATGAATAAAGGGTGTACCCGCCTTGTCTGTGTTTATTTTAGCTAACCATTGTTCTAGCATCAGTGCAGAGTGGGACAGGATTTCAAACGCTATCCCGTCCCATCAGAACTTTACTGGACAAGCACTGTTGTGGGACAAGAATTCTGGACTTGTGTGAGAACAGAAGGAGAGTAGACCTGAAGCCTCTTACAAGTGTGGTAATCAGATCTGAGTGGTACAGGGCTTGGCTGGGTGAGAGGAATTCATGGGGGATGATGTTAATTGGCTTTACAATTACAATGAGTTTGGCCATTGTGAAATTGTAGTAAATTGTGGGAAACAAGTGGTTGCGTGCATGGCTGCCTGTACATCCCGGGCGGTGGCACTAGAGGCAAATGTTTTAATTATTGTGAACCCTGCACACTTTCAGTTGTATTGTATGTATACTTGAATTGAAATAAAGAACTGTTAAATAGTGATCTGCAGTCTGTCTTCTCAATCCTGGTTGGTGGTGGATCTCAGTTGTTGTGGCTCCCTTAAATGAAAACATAGGTGTTATTTGTTTTCTGTAATTCGTTCTCTGTACGGGTAACTACCATCCTGGTGTAGTCAGTACTACATTCCACGACTGCAACGGCCAGGTGACATTTACAGAAATGTATATCGGATTTCTTAAAATTAATAATAACAAAACAACACTGACCAAGTTGAGCTGTGCATGAAAACATGATGTGGCAACTAAAAGAAAAAGAAAAAACCCTAAAAATAATTACAACGTGTCCTCCCAGACTGGCACTTCCTTTACCATATGCTAGTTCCAATAGTTAATTAGCAGGTTACCAGGGGAGGTTCTCCCATCCTCAGACTTAACCTTTCGAGTAGGCCTACTGATTCAGCTTCCCCTAAGACCCCTTGTAAGACTTCAAGTTGTTCGGAGTTTTTAAAAAACCATCTGGACATAATATTGTCAAAATATTGGAGTAGGGTTTAGGTGCAGATTATAGCATAAATTACTTTTTTATAATTTGCCTCTGCATATTTTATAAACAAATCCTTGGCAAGTCAAAATGCTGTTTCTGTCACATCAGGTGAAATTAATTAGTCATCATTCACCAAAAATGGTCTTAAATGTATAACTGGTATACAAGTCTTTAAAAATAAAAAAGCCCAATTTTTAAAACAAAACAGTCCTCTCATGAATAATACAATCATAATTTCAAGAGTATATATAATCTGTTCTCTTACACTACCCACCACATGTTTTAACAGTGGTACTGTACTTCAGGGGGCTTTGTGGCACAGTAGGTTAGTCCAAATTACATAACCTTCATGAGAAAAATCCAAGCACAGCGGCTGAAATAGAGAGGAATCAGGTTGTTATAGAACTACATTTTAGGATAAACTGAATCAATTCAGCATTGGGTGGCTTATCAAGACGGGGCCAAGGCAAGTCTGTTGACAACAAGCGTCGGAGCAACAACATCAGCAAATGTGTTAGAGCCACACAAAGAGCACATACTATCCTATTGTGAGTGAACTTCTGGAGAGAGTTATATATTTGTTATAGCTGGCAACAAGCTTTTTATTGGCTAAAATTAGAGGGTTTTTTTTTGTTGAATGTTAAGTGTGAGACATAATATACACAGGCTAGTGGAACAAAAAACTCCCGACCTGGGCTGGTTAGCATTCTATCAGAATGAGCATGCAGACTTAAAATAGTTGTAGATAGCAATTATTTTAAGGGGGGTCGTGGGTTCAATCCCAGGTAGGGGACACTGCTGCTGTACCCTTGAGCAAGGTACTTTACCTAGATTGCTCCAGTAAAAACCGAACTGTATAAATGGGTAATTGTATGTAAAAATAATGTGTAAAAAATAATGTAATTGTATGTAAAAATAATGTGATATCTTGTAACAATTGTAAGTCGCCCTGGATTAGGGCGTCTGCTAAGAAATAAATAATAATAATAATAATAATAAAATAATTCCATTAATCTTAGTTACTTTACATTTCCATTAGCTACGTTGTGCAGTTTTGAAATGTTAGAGCACACGTGTATTTTTATTTTAAAACATGGTATCTGGTACTACTTGAGGTAGAAGAGAGCTCTCCGCTTCAATGCCTTATTCTTGTGTAATCTGTTTGCACTCAGCAGTGTCTTCTGGGTCGAAGCATGTTACTGGCTGAATGTATGTCAGTCAGTAGGGGAAACAGATGTTTGGTTACAGACAGGAAAGAAGCCAGGGAAGGGGTGGGGACAAGTTCACTCTCTGGGTGAAATGACCCAGGAAGTGCAAGGCAGTCTAAAAGCATGGCTTGAAAACAGAGATGAAAATGCATGTTTGCTAGAACATGTGTTTCTTTCAAAATTGCACATTTGAGATCTATATAATGATTGGATGTGTACGGTGAAGACATTTTATGGAACTATTTTGTTAGCTACAATGACTTAAAGAGTTCCTTCAGTTTTGTTTTTCATACTTGCAGGGTACATGCTGTATTATTACTGTATTATTTTATTTATTTATTTATTTATTTATTTATTTATTTGTTTATTAGCAGACGCCCTTATCCATTTTTAATGTGTGCATTACGATTGAGTACATTACGATTGAGCTATGAGAGTTGAGTTCTGACTGAGGTTTTTTTTTTGTTTATATACTTTCAGCTGAAAAAAAATCACTTATTTTTCATAGTCAACCTTTAGGAATTTCTAAATTAAAATCTATGTTCGCACAAGCATTTGTCTCATATGCAGAAGCTGTCGGGATATTTTCATCTGTGCTACTGGACGACACAGAAGGCTCTCCGCATCAGCTGTAACAAAAACTGTTGTATGCTTATGTTAGTGCTTGTTCTGATTTGTCCCGAGATCCACCAAAAATCTTTTGCGATCCACGTATTGGCCACCACTGCAATAAACCAAAAACAAATACATTGTACACATAATTGTTAACACGTCTAGTTTCATAAATATCGGAGCCTGGAATGATATCTCTGTATCTAGACAGTTTGGTCGTATTTAAATAGTATGACTGCCATCTAGTGGATAAGAGATGCAATTTAGTAATTTTGTTAAAAGCTGCAAGAAAATCCAGTAGAGTCAAGTAAAATCCCGTTTCTTGAGTAAGTTAAGAGAAAAGTGAATTATTGCAAAGAAAACAGCTACTTTTTAAAAATTATTTATTTCCTCGATATGTCAGGACTTGACATGAAAGCCGTTTTTTTAAAATCAATTCCCATACATTGACTGCCAAACAAATGCATATAAACTCTGGAACACGCACAAGAAACAGAGCAAGTGTTTACAGCGTGTTTTAAAAGGGGTAATATCTGATTTAAAAAAAAATCTAAATATTACCTCGATTGCGCTCCTGTGCCTTTGAAAGATGTCTGTTGTATGTCTTTAAATTTAAATTAATCTTGCACGATCTTGGGGAGTTCACAGGCAATTAATCGTGGTACACTAACCTATAGTCTAAAACTGATGACATTAAATGGGTTAATAATCTATTTTGTTACGAGTTTTTTTAACATTTGGTTTTACAATGCTTAACGTACAGGTTTTACACTGCCTTAACACCATCGCGTGCCTCTGCTTCCTTCGATTAAAGTTTTCCCTGCACAGCACGTCATACGCAAATTAATCCCGTAAGTGCGCCGTAACTTGATATGAGAACGCTGAATAAAAATTCGTTCTGCATGTCGAGGTACAGAAGGGGTAATTTTGTGTTAACTATACTTCTACTAGTACTAGTTACAATGTCGGACGTAGTTAACGCCGATGCAAAGATGCTTTCCCTAGACTTTGAGATTTTTGGTCGTGTTCAAGGTAGGTAAAAAGAAGGCTGAAGTTTTTTTTTTCTTGTTCGCTCCGGCCAGGATCAGCTGCATATCCCAATTAAAAATAGAAACTGACGCAGTGCAGCGCAACAGTGTAATTGGGTCAAAAATCATGCTTTGTTGCTACCGTAATAATACATGGGACTGTTGTTACTGCAAGGCTTAAAATTGCTGTTATGTTAATACGGATCAACTTTTTGGTTTTGGGTTGCCTGTGTGCTCGGTAAAAGCACGCAGTGGAGGCAGCGTTTAACAAAAAATATTTTCAATCACTATCACTCACTATGTTCGGCGGGCCATGCGCGTGAAGTGTTATCGTGTATTTACTAAGCTTACTTGTATTGCTTTAAACGTTGCTGTTTTCTCACTCGTCCAAATATTAACCCCATTCTCTCCATGGGCACATTACCAAGCAGTAAACCAAAAGACCTGAAGCCAAACAGAAGCAGAACTCAGAATACAACGGGGACTGCAGCTCTCTACTGTCCCCATCTGGAGAAACAGTCAACTTGCATTGTAGAAGAATTTGTACATATTCAATCTAGCCATTTTATCCACATAATATATGTATCTGTGTTTCTCATTTAACAGGTGTCTGCTTCAGAATGGTAAGTAATGTAGTTTAAGTACTTAAAATTTCAGTATCTTCTTTATGTGTAAATAGTTTCAGTGTTAACTTGATAGGAGTTCATGCATTGGTGCATACCTGGAGAATATCCTGGTGTAAACTGGACAAATGGAGCAATCAATACCATTGGTTTCATTATAAATGAAGAAATACATTTTTAAAAAAAGACTCAGTTAAAAGCTGCTGTTTTAAAGCTGCAGCGTCCCTCTACAGTATATGCTATCTGATTACCAGAGTCTTCCCTAGTTTTGCTTTTAGCAGTTTTCCGGTCCCTAGGGGTTGTTTATGCTCCAGGGACCCGTCAATTGAAACCTACTTGCCACTACTTAACTGCTGTGTTTCTGGATTTTGTTAATCAAGCTGGGGGTTAAAATAGACCCCACTGTGTGATACAGTCATGCACCAGGTGCTACTCGCAGCAATAGGAGGTTACAAATGACATCGCTAAGCTCCACTATTTAAATGTTCTTTTTTTAGAAGTTGAAGTTTGGACCCATGCTGGAATGATCACTCACACCAGGTTTCTGGTTTGCTCTTGTGTTGCAGTACACTGAGGAGGCAGGCAGGAAGCTGGGATTGTCTGGCTGGATTAAGAACACCAGACAAGGGACTGTAGTGGGCCAAGTGCAGGGAGCAGCTGACAAAGTGAACACTATGTAAGTATATAACTCACAATGCTTGAATACAAAGTAAACACTATGAAGGTACATAGCACACAGTGCTTGAATACAAAGTGAACACTATGTAAGTATATAACTCACAATGCTTCAATACAAAATAAACACTATGAAGGTACATAGCACACAGTGCTTGAATACAAAGTGAACACTATGTAAGTATATAACTCACAATGCTTGAATACAAAATAAACACTATGAAGGTACATAGCACACAGTGCTTGAATACAAAGTGAACACTATGTAAGTATATAACTCACAATGCTTGAATGCAAAGTAAATACTATGTAAGTACATAGCACACAGTGCTTTAATCCACAGTTGCGAGGAGCTCATGAAAATTTGAATTACTTGCACTCCACAGTCCTGTTTACGACAATTGTGAGCCAATGAAGTTGATCTGAAGTGGATTCATTCTGGTGTATTGTTGCCCCCTAGTGGCCAAAAAGTACCTCATTATTTTCAAATTCATACATATGTAAGCATCTGTCCTTGGGAGCATCCTTTTTGCGACCACATTTGTCTCATAGTTAATCATATCCAGGAAGGTATTGTACAGGGTTGTACAGGGAAGGCTTGACACATTCTGTCCATGCATTTTATTTGACATCAATACTGATAATGGTATCTTTATGTTAGGGAGTTTCATTTCAACTTTTCCTTATCTTTTAAACAGAAAACATTTGGGGATATAAAAATGTCCAGCCTGCGTGCTGCCTTATATTAATAGTGGAGGCTTACAGAAAGGTTTGCACTTGTCTGCAGTCTCCCTGCTTGGAAAGCATTCTAACAGATTTCGGTTACTGATTTATGGCAGACGCCAAAATGTTTTTTCTCAGAAGGACTTTTCCTATACCTAAAGCACGTTTTCTGCAGTCATTTGTATCCCCTAAGACAAATAATTTGTTATTGGAAAGGGCATGTCATAATTTTAATGCCATTAGCATTAGCAGAGTGCCTGTTATTCATATTTTTGTTGCTGAAAGGAAACCTTTGCACATTAATAATTTTAAGTGGAGTAGTGAACAAGCACTGATTCAGATGAGTGGCTTACTTTAAGGTTTCCATTCATTCAGCACCACGATGGACATTTTGTTTGCTGCTAAAAAGATAGAGCAAACAGAGTACTGTACATTCCATTTGGAATATTAGTTTGATAAATATAGGAATCTAGTTCATTAAAACAGAATACAACTCTGGTACAAACAAGTCTAAATTAATAAGAAACTACTGGGTAAGGAGCAGAATTAAAAATGTATTATTTTAAGCACTTTTGCTTGTTTAATGCAATGAAAACTACAAAATGTACTCCACCATATAGACAACTTCGTATACATCTGTGAAGGCTTTATTAAAAATAAATAATGCAAGGATGCAATGAAACGTGTTCCATGTAGAAACATTGATATTCTTTGCAAATCTTAACATGCTTTTTTTATCAATCGAATTACTTGTATGCTAAAGAGAAACAGCCTAAAAAGGTGAATACATTACTTTACAATTCATATATATTGGTAGAGAACTAACCTGAAAATCCTGTCAGCAGTCTTGCTTGTTTTCAGTTCCACACTGTGGGGTTTTAAGTTACACAGATTAATGTTGTGTCTTTATAATGGCACATCTAAGCCGTTTGAGAGTAGCTTCTCAAAGTCTATATCATTTGTCCAGGATTCTTAATGACACATGAGACTGAATTGGAACAACAAATCGCATAGATAGAGAGTGATGGATTGAGTGGTCCACTAAACTCTTTGAAAATCACTAAACTGGACAGCAGCATCCTCTTAGAAAAACCATACAATGTGATCTTAAACAGCATTAGGTCTCAGTAATGCCACTCTTTAACACAATATCATTCTGCTGGTGGTTTCCACCATGAGTTGTTTTTTGACCCTATTATTAAACAAGAATGGCTTTGCTTTTCTAGGTAGATAAGAAGCACATTTTAATCCGGGCCATTATGTCACTCTGATGAGCAGATTTGTATTTACTTCTTCTAACAATAATGCCTCATAAAACAGTCCTTGTTTAAACGGATGACTAACATGTCAATTGCATGTGACTGAGGATGTTATGTTTATTTCCCAGACAAGAACCTGCTTTCCACCTCCAGAAGCTCAGGTCATGCTGTACTGTAGTTAGTTCATTTCTACCAGACCCCTGCTCCCTCACAAAGTTAGTTCAGTTGGTCTCAGTCTACCTCTTAGATCAGGGCTTCCCAACCCTGGTCCTGGGGACCCCCTGTGTCTTCTGGGTTTCATTCCAACTGAGCTCTCAATTACTTAACTAGACCCTTAATTGAACTGGTCATTTTCTTAATTATACCTTTTTAATTGTTCTCAGCTCCTAAAAAGTTCCAGCGTTCCAGTTACTTATAAAATGTTACATTTAACTTGAAATCTGCAACTGCTTAAGAGCTGAAAACAAGTAAAAAGGTATAATTAAGCAAATTATCAGTTCAGTTAAGAGTCTAGTTAAGTAATAGAGAGCTCAGTTGGAATGAAAACCAGCAGACACAGAGGGTCTCCAGGACCGGGGATGGGAAGCTCTGTCCTTTATGAAAGGGGGTGACACCTTCTCACTGAACGGACGTGTGCACCCTGCTGTAATCTGCCCATCACATCGCTGGAGGCCAGACAAACAGACCCAAAACAGCTGCACTTGTTTGCTGTTTTAAGGACCAATCAGTGCTTGACTGCAGTTCATCTCCCTTGAGCAAGAAACTGTATAAAGATGAATACTGTAGAACTGTGCCAGACAATTATGTTTCCAAAATGACAACAATAGGAAATTATGCTAAAAAGCTTTTTTGAAAATTAACTGCTCAGCTATTTTAATAATATATATATTTTTTAAATGGTTTACAGTATTCAGTTCCGTTAGATGTGGACTTGTGTTTAAGGAATAGGTACACTCTTCTGATTGTGAATTGTATTAAAGGCAGTTTTCAACAGCGGGGGCTCATATTCTTAATTCCTTGTTTTAGAGGAGTGTCCTTGTGGCAAGAAGACAATGGCCGATTCTGTTCAGGGATGGACAATGTTATCAGTGCTTTCCAAGTTCCTGTCCAGCATTCTTTTCCTTGTGAACCACAGTGCATGTTTTCCAACTGAATTGAGATTTACTGTAGTGCTATTGTGAGGAGTTAGTCACAGCTAGCTGCTTTGAAATGGAGTGTGGGAATAGCTCTGCAGCAGAGTGCATGGGTGAAAAAGTCGCATTTGTAAAACTTGCTATATAGAAGCCTCTTTATTTTTTATAGTCCTTGGATGATGCTGATGATAATTCTATGAACTATAGACGTGGGCCAGGGGTCCAGATAGTGTTAATCATGCTTTCAGATTAATAAGTCTGGATCAAATCTTAGAATTAGTTTGTTTCTTTCACTCTTATGGTCATTGGTGATGAAAAGTGAGCTTGCTGTCCCACACTATCAAAAAAGTTAAAAATTCTGATTCACCCGAAATCACTCCCTTGCATTCTTGAGTACAAGGCAGTTTTTCCATGGTGGCTATGGAAATTAATTATTCAGCTAGATTTGCCGTTTTTATTTTGTTGAATGAAAAATAGCCAGAATTATTATTTCTCTGCTGCTAAAAACAGAAAATTACTTTGAAATCATCGTCTAGATTTAAACAAATCGGACATCTATAGTATTAGGTTATTTTACTGTTTGTCGTTGGTTCTGGTTAATTTGCATTATTACATAAGAGACGAGGCAGCCAAATACATATTACCAGCAGACGTCATTTGACATGGATAATGATTTCTTCTAATCCTATATCAGTCAGCATTAATCTCTCATGTGATGAGTCACCTCTCTTGTGATTCCTGGCCCTTCATGTCAACTTCATGTTTGTTTTTTTTCTGCGTAATTAAAATAAAGAAAAAAGGAAAAAAAGCCCCATCTTCAGTGGAATTTCAAAGCAGAATCTCGTTATGATGTATTTCGTTTGAAACGTTTAATTGTCTGGATAACATTTTCTGGTTTAAGGCATAACTGTAAAGTTTCTTTCATTCTTTTCCAGCTGAGAAACACCTTCTGCCTGCCATGAAAAATAGGCTGGCTCTACAACATCTGTTTATATTTGTATTTCAAGCAAAGAGATGTCTTGAATTCATAGCAGGATGTGAATGTTTTGGCCTGAGAAAAATCCTCTTGTAATGTAACTAAAAGAAACCACCTTGAAAGTCTGCATCAGATTGTGCTCACATAGTGCCTGTGGATGTGTCTTTTTGAACAGAATGGCTCTACAACTCTGCTGTGGAAGCTTGAAGTCATTTTTCTGTGCGTTTAGATTTAATTTCTTCTTTTGTCCACCAGATGTCACTCCATTCCCATCCATGGCCCTTGCTGTGGAAGTTTCCAGAACATGTGCACTGGAGCTCCTCTCAAGCAGATTTTATTACAGTCCTGAAATAAAGCTTTGGCAACCTTGCTTTAACAGCATTTGGTTGCTATTGTCTTTTATAAAAATAAAACAATTTGCTGTTGACTGCTGGACTTTTTTTCCACTGGTATATTTCCATTGTATGCAGATATGTATTACCAATTAATCTGAATTGAGGCCCTTGTAAGAACCTTTAGATGATATGAAAAAACACATTGTCAGAGTTCCAATTTTATTTCCAAATAGAACTATTGAAGAGTGTCTCTATGTCAGGAGGAAGCAACACAGAAATACATAGACCCATGTAATCTTTTCTAAGAGATACGAGATCTAAATCTCACATCTTAATGGTACAGCTATTGTAATGGCATTAATACCCTCCATATCTAGTAGTTCCAGTATTTCAGATCACTTTGGCATCATCATCATCATAATAATACTACTACGACTAAATAATAATAATAATAATAATAATAATAATAATAACACACATCGAGTTGTCTTGTATACTTGCGTGCACCCAATTTGAATACTAAAACTACAAAAGCCGATTTTACTATCAGGCCTTTATTGCTTGTTATTCTCGGCGTGCGACTGCAGGAAGTTCTGTTTTTTAATTGATGTGTTTATTTTTCCCTTGAACTGCAGGGCCCCTTGCTAAAAATGAGATCAGTGCCAAGCATCTTTTGAAAACTCGGAATTGTTACTTTAAAAGCAAAGAGGACAACCAATATAATCAGGGAGCAAAATAATAATAAAAAATAAAAAAAAAGATAAGGAACAGTTTTCATTACTCTACACATACCGGTATCCTCTATCGGAAAGGGAGTCTGTAATAGCTATTTAACCCCCGAAATCTGAATGTCAACATTTAAAAGGAAACCAGAGACCTGGCAGGCCTGTAATTTACTCAAGATCTGCAGTTTAGCTGCCAGTCAGCCGTAGCTTCAGGCAAAAACTACAGTCAGCAATGAAAATAAAAATATTTCAGATTGTGTGATTTATTCCACTCTGCTCTGTTGTGTTTTTTTTTTTTTTCTGTACCCCTGTTGTGTTTCAATGGTGGTGAAATACTCTTTACTTTGATTTGTTGTTTATTGAAAAGAAGATAGCTGTTTAAGAGAGCATGTTAAAGAAAATGTCTTATTTTCTCCATGTAGTTTTCTTCAGTACACACGTTGTGCTGATGGAGGGTGTGGGTGGATATGTATTTTGGCTGCATTCTTGGGTCGTATTGATGACAGCGGAATGCAATGTGTTAGAGTAATCGCTCCTCTGAGTGTGCACATGTTCCTGTTGTCTGGATATGCAATCTGATTGTAATTACTGTGATTGTTTTTCTTTTAGTTTTCAGTGCAACAGAGGAGGCACAGTAAGATACTGCAAATGTGGAGAAAGGGCTAGTGTGGGTGACATAAAACCCTTGGGTTTTCATTTCAATGTCACAACCTTATAAATGTTTTGGATTCCAGTACTAGGATCCTCTACAATATTATTCCTTGTGAGATGTGCATGTCTGTCTGTGTGAGACTGAAGGCCTTATTTTGAGGCAAATTATAATTTTCCAAGAGGCATAAAACAACTGTGAGACTACTATTACTATAGCTACCCGTCAAAACGACGATGGCTGTCTCAAAAGCTTGGAGGTAATGGTTTTAAAAGAGTGTCTTTGTGATGCAGATGCGTTCATGTCTAAACAAACCAATCCGACTGGCACAGATCCTTATGCAGCGATTACAGAGGTATGCAGAGTTCTTTAACCCTAGCAGCATGACGTCTTTGTCTTTTCAGAACGTTATGACGGCGCCGAGCCCCATCCAGCCGTCCAAGCCCCATGCACGCTGCGTCTCGCCAGCTGGCCCTCTGCTGGGTTATTTCCTGCCAACCAGGGATAGGAAGACTACATTGCTTTAAAGTATCTTTTAGAGTATCTTTCCAATGAAGGAGAGGACGACCCTTTGAACGGCTGCCTTGGTAGAGTTCGTCTATCATGATCTGCTTTGGAATGCGATTGTTTGGCATCCTCATTACGTGTCCTGCATTGCAGCTGGTGTTGCCTCAGCAGTATTTCAATGTCCACCATGCCCGCCCTGTCCAGTACCTCATCGTTGGTCAATCCCTCAGTGCAGTGGATATTTAGGATGGAACGCAAGTGCCGTTGGAGCTTGCGTAGCTTCCTGATCTGATGCCTGTCCAAGTCCATGACCCATATAATATGATGCAGAGATAACCACTGCCAAATAAACTTCCACCTTAGTTTGGGAGGTGATATCATGGGATGACCACCTTTTCCACAAACTACCAAATGCTGAGGAGGCACTATGGATGCGGTTATCCAGTTCCACGTCAAGAGCGCAGTTGTCGGTGACAGTGCTTCCCAGATACTTGAAGGCCCTTGTCAGTGATAAGCCCCCAGCCCCCTACGATGATGGGGCACTGTAGGATGGATCCTCTCAACACCATTACCTCTGTCTTTCTAATGTTTAACTGTAACCCGAACTGCCGCACAGCCAAAGCAAAGCTATCCATGATGTTGTGAGCCTCGACGCCTCAGTGCTTCACCGCCTTCGGTGCTCAGACACTCCCTCATCGATACCTTCGGTGCCCTTGGTGCTTTCAAGGTTCCACCTTTGCACGTCAACAGGACAAACACCTCCTGTGTGTCAAGTGCTTGGGGATGCAGCATGCCTCCTCTGCCCTAGGAGATGAGACGTTCTGCTCGATCTGCGCAGCATCCCAGCCTCGGGCCCTGCGCAGGAATTTCGCAGCGTTTACGGGAGCAGCTTTCACAACCAGCTCAACTGAGCCCTCTGCAGCGTTGGGAGCCCCGCCTTCCCCCCTCATCTACCTGCCTTCCAGCCCGTCACAGAGTATACCCTGTGCACAGGCTTCAGCCTACCGAGCTCACAGCTGCTCACAGTCTCCTTCAAGGAGCAGTAAGGCATAGTAGGCAGGCCAAGGATATCTCGGACCTGAAGAGCCAGATGGCCCAGGTCCTCGAGTGCTTGGTCAGGCAGCAGGCTCTTCCCCCTGCTCCTGCCCCAGCTCCACCTCCGACACCTGCCCCGGTACCGACCCCATCTTCACTGGCGGCCGCAGACATGACGGACTGAGACAAGGCGATGAGCGAGGAGGACCAGTACGTGATCTCGATTGCGGCTTACTGGGATGGGGACTCTTTAGAGCAGCAGGAGACAGAGGTCTAGGAAGTGACCCAGGAGATGGGCCCCAGCTCTGAGGTGGCCTCAGAGACTTGTGTTACCCCTCCATCAAGCTTGTTTCGAGCACTGAAACTGAAACTGAAACTCTGACAACACCAGAGGGGATGTCAGAGGAAGAATTCTCAGCTGTGTCACCTTAGAGACCAGGACGCTCTGCCTGAAACAGACACCGTTGACATAAGCGTGCATGCTGCGTTTGTAACACTGCGGCGTGCTATGGAGCAGCATCCGAATATAGAGCCGAATTGGGATTTTTTTGAAAACGCTGACAAAATTTGTTGTCCTTACTTGCAAAAAATGATCACCCGGATGCATACCACCGAGTTCTTCGCTGGAAACAATCTGCAGTAATGCAGCTTACCTGTACTGTACCTTTCTGCACTTGCGTTACTTTTTTGCACTTACTTTTTATTACATTTATAGGTTTTAATAAAAAAAAAAAGTTATTTGTGTAATGCGTGTCTTAATAAAGATTTTTAACCGATACACTCTTGTTTGTGTTGTTTACTGTACTGGTGTGATTGGGGGACATTTTGAGTGTCAGGTAATTGTGTGGGAGTTTATACCATCCATTGCTTACTGGGCGAATCACATTAACACAAACGTGCCTGTTGTAAGCGGTGGAAAATGATTTAAAGGAGTGTTCTTCAGTCTGTATAAATGGTGGCAGAACTAAGAATGTGTGAGAGTCTCTGAAGTGTATTTTCGTCTTCAAAAGGAAAGTGGTCCTATTATTTTCACACTGTTTAGATCAATTGAATAGACACCAATCTCAACTACAATAGAGGGCTTGGTGAACGCGGGGAAGCTTTCAGATTTTGACAACTCCATTTCTTTACCTTCTTTATTTTATAAGCCTTGAGAAAAAGCAGTCCTGCCAAGTACAACCACAAATAAATTCTACACTGAGTCATGTGTGCTAGTTGCACATGCAGTGCACCACCGTTACCATGGTGACACCACTCTTGTATAATAATGACTCTATGTAAAATAATGTAATATAATTATGTCAGTGCTGAAAACTTTGTTTCCTCAAGATTATTTATACAAAATAGTTAAAAATCAACCCTTTCAAGGTTCTTCTTTTCAAGATTTTTATGTTCGTCTTTTTTTTTTTGTTACCTGCCAAGTTGTGTTGTGCTTTTTATTACAAAACAATTGCTGGAAATCAGTCAGTCAGTCATGTTCAAGCTAAGCCCCCATTGTTGCAATAAAGTAATTTCCAGATGTAGAGAGCCGGTTTTATAAATGCACTTTGAGAAACATTAAGTAAACCAAAGAGCATCATACGGGTACATTTTTTTGTGTTTGATCTTTCTATTTTTTTCTCAGTAAGGTCAGGTGCGTCACTTTACAAAAGGCTTGGGGGAGGGGGGCAAGGAATGCATTTATGGCCCCCCTCTCCATAATAATAAAACTCTGCAACAAACTTAAAAAAAGCAAACGTCTGGCATTGCATGAATAAACCTAGTGAAGCAGCGGATATCGCCTAGGCTTCATTGTTGCAAGGATATCAACCAGGACATCAAAATCAAGTTTTTTTTTTACCAATGATCTTTCAGTTGCTATTACAAGCAGATTACTCAGATGAGGATTGGTCATGGAAGTTTGTAAACAGGTTTTAACCAAACTTAAAACAGAAAACAGTCACTCATTGCTTGCAGTGGTTACTGGAAGAGTGGTGACTACCTTTTTTAGTGATATACATGTATAAGTAATAGCAATTATCCTTTTGGAGTTGTACCACCTCAAAAAGAGAATAAAAACTACCGTTGGCGTGAGTTTAGCTTTTCGTTCCCCTCTTCGACTCAGTAACTTCTTAATTAGTTATAGGCCGGTGCCAGGTTTTTGTGCTCCCCAGGCGATGGACCTCCAGTGGGGCTCCCCCCACCTTCACCCCCAAAACAAAAATATTTTTCTATCAAAAAGGTTTTCAGGGCTCCCGAGTGGCGCATCCAGTAAAAAGCACTCGCTAGAGTGCAGGATGCGCTCTATAGCCTGGACGTCGCCAGTTTGAGTCCAGGATATTCCACAGCCGACCGTGGGACGGGAGCTCCCAGGGGCGCCGCTCAATTGGCCGAAGGCCGCCTGGGGAGGGAGGGTTAGGTCGGCCAGGGTGTCCTCGGCTCACCGCGCACCAGCGACCCCTGTAGTCTGGCAGGGCGCCTGCGGGCTTGCCTGTAAGCTGCCCAGAGCTGCGTTGTCCTCCGACGCTGTAGATCTGAAAAATTTCACTGCACTGCACGCATACAGTTTAATTTAGTTTAGTGAAAACGAAACATTTCAGGCTTAAAGGCTGCTTGAGTAGGATAGCTGGCACAGTAATAGTACTCAAATTTCCAATTTTATTTGTGTATGTGTGTGAGCCCCCCTCTGGCGTCGGGGCTAGTCCCTGTAATTTCGATGTCCCGAGGCATGAACACTCCTTTAAGCCTTTTAACGTCTCACAGAAACTGCCTGTCGGGTCCCGGTTTTCTTTGTCTGTCATGGTTTGTCAGTCTGAAGTAAATGTGCGGTCATATCAGACACCAGGAGGGTAGATCCGACCTGATGTTCTGTGAAGCAAATTTAGCATCAGAACTCTCAGAGGAACCTGTGACCCACTTGCTTTTTCCTTTGCACAGAAATAGATTTACAAGCTGAGCAGGAACAAAAATCTGACCTGTTGCTTTATTTTTAAAGAGGGGATGTCATCCTTTACAAATGTGTGTCTCCAGTAGTAAATAGTACACTTTTTCAATATTTATGACTGAAATAGGTGTCAGCAACTCATTTCCTCACAATTTAGAGTGACACATTGATGATCAAAGTCTGTGGTATGCGTTGCTTACAAATATAATTGCTTTTGAAAATCCATGTTGACTTGTGTTCTGTCAAATCCCAGCACGTGAGACTTAGGAATGGCCTCACGGTGGTCAAAGGAAAAACATGTAAGAGAGCTACAAAACACATCTTTCAGTCTGTTACCTGAGCTACAAAACACATCTTTCAGTCTGTTACCTGAGCTACAAAACAAAAAGAGCAGCAGCATTTTGATAGAGAAACCTAGATCCATCTTCCCCAATAAGTCTGATCTGACTTGTGGTGATGCCCAGGTATCACAGTGTTATGAACTATATGAACATGAGACTGTTGTCATTGCAGTTTATTAACAAATTGGAAGAACAGCACACCTGAGACTTCAGTTGGCCAAAAGAGAACAAGACTCAAAGACCAACTACAGCAATTCATAAGAGAGATAGGACTAAAGCTGTCACAGTTTCTGGATTGCCTCCACTAAGTCAACAGATGAACATTGAAATCTCCATTCTGGGATAAATAACACAGATACAACCAAATAAATGGAACTTGCTGCTTTTTGCTTTCAAAAAAATAAAGTAAGACTTCTGGTAGAGACCCGATTCTTTTCATATGTAACTCAAGATACAATTAGATCAATGCAGTGTTACATATACTTTGAAATCAGTTTTCTCTTATATACAGAAAGTGATATGTAACTTATATGTGTTCATTCTTGCTACAGTGCATCCGCAGTTCTGTCAGTATACATCAGATTACTGTGCAAGTAATGGCAGGAGGGAATGGTGTAATCAAATATGGAAATCACATTTTATTTTTGATGTTCATTTAAATGTTGGTGCATCTGTAAATAAAAATTGAAAGAAATGATCTATTAAAAAAAATCTAAGGCAAATACATGAATGTTGAAAGAGATTACATTTTCACAGCAGTGAGAAAAGCACATTGGAAAAAAAAAATCTCCAACCAAACTAAAACCAATTCAGTTTTGTGCATAAATTCATTCCAAGAAGCTATTGTACCTCAGTCTGTTCAAAATGCACACAACGACACATATCCCTGCAAAACAGTGACTGCGAACTGCTTCAGCAGGTGACAAACTCTTCACATTTCAGCTGCTGTATTCAGAGATTAAATCACCCACCAGCATCCATATGAAAACCATTATACCTCACGCTGGGTCCTGGTAATAACGTATTGGTTTATGAACTTTGTCTGGAAGCACAGCCTGTACTGTGTTTCTTGTCATTCATTTTTTTAAAGGGAGGCACCCCATGCTCAGAGTCAACATAGCTAAGCTTTTTTTCTTTTCCAGTTGAAAATCTTGCACAACAATTTCTTTTAAGAAATGCCAAAATGGTCCATGCTGTGAATCTCCTAAACCGTTTTTAAAGATGTTTATCTGAAGGGCATATATTTGTATTTACTGCCTGGGAGTCTCTTCAGAGCTGGAAAGCTGTTGGAACCGGAACTCTGTGGGGATTAGATTAGGCTGCCAGGACAAAACAGAGAATAGAAAATGGACAGTTCATTAATATTTTATCGTATAGCACAGGGTCCAATGGAATATGGCTGTTTAGCCAGCCAGGTCTGTGAGGCTAATCTGTATTCTTTTCAGTTTTATTTTAGATTATAAAAGTCTTCATTAGAAAGTGAAGAATAGTGGTCAAGTTTTTACCAAATTAACTAATTATTATTGCTCACCTTGCATTGGGTTGCACATTGTGTATTATGTGCAGTACAGTTTGCAGTGCTCTTATTATCCTGGGATTTTACTTTGGTATTTTCAGTCTAATTGGCTAGGTTGGGCTTGTCTGGCTGCTCTTTTAAGTACTTTCTTTTCCTTAATCTAAAGAGGCATGCAGAGAGAACAGTAAGCTGTTCTGTGCTAAATGTTCTGTTTTCTGTTCCATGCTAGCTCGGTGTCCTTAGCCAGTGTCATTATTAGGGTTACTCCCCATGACACCCTCACAAGGCATGATTTATAAAGCATATATTCTAGATGCTTAATGTATTATGTAAGTGTATTTTGAGACAGAAGATTTTACACCTCCCAGAGAAGTGTGTCAGTGGTCTGGCACCATCATATCTTAATAAAAACTAGCATGGTGTGGCCAGCTCCTCAGTGTCTTTATATTTTTATATTGTTGTGACCGCCTTAAAATTCACAGTCTATTGTTGTCTGTTATACTGAATTG
This sequence comes from Acipenser oxyrinchus oxyrinchus, assembly GCA_030684275.1. Lineage (NCBI taxonomy): Eukaryota > Metazoa > Chordata > Actinopteri > Acipenseriformes > Acipenseridae > Acipenser > Acipenser oxyrinchus. Next base: position 16,100,644 of record CM060251.1, read on the forward strand.
TATACATACATACATATACATACCAGCAAACCTAGTTTGTCAAAGTATTCCTGTAATCAACTCAGATATCAAGTTCTGGCAGCAAAGTAAATGGCAGATTATACCAATGAAAGTTGAAGCAGGATCTGTTCTTCATAGTATTCGGAAGATGGAAGCAACAGTTTATACAGTATAGCTTACATACTCAGTGTTTGATCTTTCTGCTACAAGAAGGTAAATAACCCCTTAATATCCAACACTTTTTGACATAGTTTGTACTAAACTAAGCATCAAAAATAAAATGTCAGTATCCATCTGTTTCAATTTTTTTTTTTTGTTACAATATAATGTATGGGCATCCACAAACTGCATACTGTAACAATAATGCACCCATGTAATGCATCCTGCAGCAGACTACTGACTATACACTTATTATAGTGCTTTTTAAAGTTACTTATGTGCATTACTGGAACCAGGCCATACCTTACGGAGGGGGACATTCAGGATGTAATGGGAATAGATTCTTCCAGAACTAAACATGACTTCATTGAAAATAAAGATCCTAGATTTTTGTAATGACAGCATTTAAAACGAGCAACATTTTATCACAGCAGATGGTCACTAATTTGAACAGATACTGTAGGCTGTACTACAACTGCACTTAGGCCCTAAAATTGAATGTATTAATTGTATTTACTTGTTTATTTTGTATTTTTAAATTAACAAAAACAATTAAATCAACAATATACCTGTACTGTAAGTGGAAATATAAAAGTATTTTTAAGAGACAAAATGTCCGGGGTATGTTTGTAACTTGTAATGTCCAAGCTGACAAAAACATGCAGCTTTTTCAGTAGACAGTCTGGTTTTCTTTTTTTTACTTGACAAGGTTCTCCAATTAAGATTTCAGCCTGAGTTCATTGCTAGAATCCTTCATGACAGAGAGGTAAGCTGGCTTTTTCACAATTATACTCCCCGTCTCTGCTGTCTCAGCAGTGGCCTGAGAAGGCATTGATTCTAATAAAAATGCAAGACGACACTTCTCCCTTGACTGAGCCACTGGGAAATGTACTGTATGGCTGTTTCCTGTCTGTTAAATTCCTATGGTTATAAACCTTACACAAAAAGCTTTAACATATACTTTATATATATATATATGGCTAAACATATATATATATATATATATATATATATATATATATATATATATATATATATAGTGTGAGAGGATAGTGGGTGGAGCTTTAGGAAGGACCAGAAAGAACAGCACACAGGAGCGGAAGTGTCGTTTAGTCCTTGGAGCCTTGTACCATCAATGGTACAAGCAGGATTTTATTTTAACTAACAAAAATAGAACAGTCCAGCATTGCAGAAAATAAACAAGAAAACCACCTGGAATACCAGCAATGGTAAACTCAGGCTTCAAATAAAAAGAATAAACAAAACGTCTAATTACAAAACAACAATAAAGGAAGCACTGGGTTCTCCGTGCTACTGCAGTGGGTTTCCTCTCACTGCCTCTTGATTCCTGCCATGGATTACTGGCTTGTCCTGGGCTTTCTTCACTGCGCAATCCACCAAAGTTTCCCAAGTTTCAAGCTTCTGTGAATTACAGCAATTTGATAAAAACAAAACAACAAAGCACAGCGTATGTTTCCAGTTCAGGACAGAGAGCGAATGGCAAAACCATACTGCTTAAATACTGCCAAGTCCCACCCCTGCAATCAGCACGCTGCCTCACGTCAGCCAATTGACGAGAACAGCACAGCTGATTGCAATGATGGGACCTGACGGCCGCATGGTTCCACCTTGGTCCAAGATGGCCGCCTAACCCGGAACTTCCTGTAGTTCAGCCTCCTGACCCAATCACGGTCAACCCTACACAGCGCTGCCGGTGGTCGGGAGGGCGAATTACGACAGGGACTCCTTTCAATCCCGTCACAATTAGGTAAAGCATCAACAGTAGTTTCATGACACTATTATGTTACAAGTTCTGTATCAATTAACAATTCCTTCTTCTTGGCAATATTCAATAAGAGGTCTAGTCTACAGTCCTATCCTGTGACAAAATATTGATTGATGAGACGTAGCCTCAATTCTCTTCCTTGTCTGCATTGTCACCCTGCAGAGCAGGCTCCATGGATCGGGATGACAGTGCTATGTGAGTACAATCAGTAGCACCCATCACATTGGGGAAGCCAGCACCTGGTAGAAGCCCACTTTCACGTCCTGCAAACCTGTTCTCTGTGTGGGAAGTTTAATATAATTCCCTGTGAGCTTTAGTAGGGCTTTATTTTTTTTTTTAATTTGCAGGTTATTAAATAGGTTGCAGTTAAAGCTGAATGACATACTGTAAAAACCTTTGTATAAGTCTATTTTCTATGTATTTTTAGGGGGTCCTAAAAAGGGGGGAGCGACATACACACCGGTGTGACCTATAGGCTTTTTCCTGAAATTGTTGTCTCGAAAAGTGCGACTTATACATTGTTTTTTATGGTAGTTTAAAATAAATAGTTAACACTCTAAAGCAGGGGCGTCCATTGATTTCTAAAATTGCATTGATGTGTTGTATCGTTTTGGAATTCTTCTTTGAAACAACCCGCCTCTTTAATATAACACATGTATTCAACATGTGCAATCTGCATTGCATGAGTGACATTGCCAGGATAGTGAAGCGAAGGCTTGTTTAAACTATTTATTTTTACTTTGTGTAAAATTTAAAATCAGTGGCCAAAAAGTAGTTGGAGATGTCACAGAAGCGAAAGGTGGAGGCGGAACACAGAAGATTCCAAAATCGTTATCCAGATTTTTTCACTGAATGATTTTGACTGCAAGGCAATATGTCTGATTTGCTGTGCAACCGTTGCAGTTATGAAAGATTATAACACGCAATGTCAGTATGACACGCTGCACGAAGCAACATATTTTGAGTTTACTGGAAAAAAAAGAAGCTATGGTGTCTTAACAAAAAGATTTTTCTGAAAATGAGAAGAAAAAATGAAAGTGCTGTGGATGCCAGTTGTATTGTGAGCAAAGAAATTGCATGTGCTGCCAAACCTTTTTTCAGATGGTGAATTTGGAAAAGTGCATGCTTAAAACAGCTTATGTAGTATGTCCTGAAAACACACAAGTGCTACACATTTATTTAAAATATAAAATACTGGTAAGTAATGTTATAAAGTATTTATTTGTGTATCTGCTTTGCTTGTTTTTTTCTCACAATATACCATACCAGAACTGCTGGTTTTTTTTTTTCAAATGCCGAGGTCGAGGGAAAAAAAAGATATAAAAAATATAGTGTAAAATGAAAAAGATAGTCTTTAAAAATAAATGTAAAAACAATTCAAATTGCACTGATACAGTTCTTACATTGGTGATGAGTAAAAAATAACTTGAGGAATAGAAAAAAAACATGCATAGCCAAAACACCAAAGACAACATTTATGTGTATAACCCATACAAATAAGCAAAGAATACAATAACCGTAAGAAACCCTTGAGAGAGAAAAAATGAAAATAAGTTTGAATATAGCATGGCTGGTCTGGATCAACAGGTGCATGCATTACCTATTAAATGTTACCTCAAGTTCAATGTACAAACAATTTAAGGTTGGTGGTACCGGCAGCATTTTTTACTTCAGCCTTGCATAAACAACATACCGCAATGTTTGATGCTGTACAGCCAACCTTTTTAGATTGTTATATTAGGAAATGATTCCACACATGTGACTTTGCTTTGCAAAATTTAAGCAGCTCAAAATCTCAGTGTGCTTCTGCCATATTTTCTTTTGTGTTAGCACTGCTCGCATTACGAGTTCTCGCAGGAAGTGATTATCTCGCGAGGTAATAGCCAACATTTTCCAGTAGACGTTTCCCTGAATCAGTTTAACCAAAAAACGAAATATACATTAACAGTAGTGCGGCAAACAATCACTGAGTTATGCAAGCGTTACCTCATGTATTAGCATAAACATGTTGAAGGAAAAACACACTGTTATGTTTCTGTTGTGAAGGGGCTAATGCTTAGCACCACAGTGCACTACAGTACAGTAATTCTATATTGAAAGGGTAGCTGGAATACCACCTGTTTATGCAGAGTACATGATGGCTGGTGCCAGATAATTACACTATTAATCTCAGCAGCAGCTCTCATATGGCTGGATGCACTCAGTGTTCAATGTCACTGCATCTACATTGGCTGAAATGTTTGATGGATACTAATCAGGAAGCAGCTGACCACCCGTCTAATTAATTCCAAGGCTTGCACAGTCAACCAGTGTTTGAAAAGTGCTGTTAAAATAAGAAAACAAATGGCAAACCATCCAATACCTTCTTTTGTACTTATATTGATTGCTTAGGGAAAATCTGTCATATTTTTAGAGGATTAAATATAATGATATAAGCTCAGTGACACCTGGAACGCAATCATTTAAGACATTTGGGATTTTAAAAGCTCAGACTACAATGAACTGCTGTACTGTAGCGTACAGTACATCAGCAGATTTCACACGAAATTGAATTGTTTCTGCATATTATTAAAGCATGAAGTAAATCGGACAGAGAGCTTGTTGTAGACAGTAGGTCTAGCCCATATATGTTTGACTTTGGAACGAAGATGTAACACAAGATCAATATACAATGGATGACTGGGCAGATGCATTTCACCTCTTTTCACATGGCATGATGTATCATGGCTACTTGCTGTGCAGCTACTGTAATTACCATATTCAGTAAAAGAGAAGATCCACCCATTCAAATGATATTTTTAGCTATATTTAGCTATATAACCTTTTCGAATAACAGTTATGTAGTTTGAACCTCATGAGTTATGTTGGATTGGCAGAATTATGTATTGTTTTGCCTATCCATCCCCTTTGAGATTTGTAAATGTCATTAAATCAGTAAATCATCCCTAAACTGTTTCCTGTAAATGTGCAATGTAAGGATACAGTAACAATACTAGACATTGATTTGAGCTTTTTTTGTGTTCTAGTGGTCAAGACAAAAAAAATTATTCCATGTTGCATTTTAATAGTAGCGCTGCCTTGCATATGGGACTCTGTGACCCGTGCCCTGTGATTTAAATAAATAAGCCTGTCTTTCCAGGGATTCAGTGTAGAATGCACTTATATACACTGTTTGGGGAAAGCAAGTGTAGTATTTTAAAAGTATTTGAGATTGTTTGCAAATTATTTAAGTTAAGTCAAAAACATGCAACAAAATTGTTGGCAGAATTGAGGGGAAAACATTCCTCCAACTTCCCTTGCAAAATTATCATCTATTTTGAATACTTGGCCCTTAGTTCTGTAATTGCAAGAGTACTTTACACTGTTCCAGTTGCCTCCATGCTAACAGCTTGCAATGTTTCTCTCGTCTACAGGAAGAAGTGGCTGAGCACAGTGGGGAGTCCGAGCTCTCGTATTGACCGGGCTGATTTCTCCAATGAGAAGAAGATCTCCAAACTGGATTTCAAAGGCTTCTCCACTCGATTCTGAGGGAACTCACAGCTCTGCATGGGTCGATGGGTCTTGATTCATTCTCCCCCTAAAATAAAACCTGCATGATTGCACGTTAATGAATATTTTAGTTAAAAGGTTGTCAATGAACCATCTCGGTTAAAAATGGTTGCTCATATTAATATAATAGCTGTAAGACTATCTCTGTACAGCAGATGGGTTGCACTTCAATATCAGTACCCAGACTGGTGGTGCTATGATTGCTGCATAGACTATAATTACTTATAGTTTTCCAACAGCCTTTTCTTGCATGTCTACTTTACCTAATGAACAAAGGCTAAATATATTTTCTTAAAAAATTCTGACCGTGATATTACTTTTTCAAGTGGCTATGAATATCCAAGTGATGCTGTAATTGCTTTAGATAATAAAGCATGCAGAATTTTGAAGTCTATACTTGCCATTAGTCTTATTATTTACATAAATAACATTTTGACAGGAAAGGGTCCAATCCTGTGTCTTTACAGTAGTGGCTGCCTTGCAAAGCAGTCATCTTAACCACTGTACAAAATGATTAGGTGCCGCTCTCCTTACCTAATATTCTGCTAGGAGAAACTAATTCTGTGGTCCTTTTTTCTAATGCAATGCTCACAAAAGTTGTTCACCCCTTCCTTAGTCCTGCAGCAGCAACACAAGTCAGACAAACCCTGATGTCTTCTAGGCATTAATAAATGTTCATGAAAACAGATTGGTTTTTACTAATGAAAATTTAACCACATATCAGGTGTTTTAACAAACCTTATGAAGTAGTGATTCACTTTTTGTTGGCTGACACATTACTACTGTACATTTTGTATATACTGTAACAAAGGTTAATCCTGCTAGGAAAATGTAAGAGAATAAGATAACTTTACTAAAATTAGGTACTTTTGCAGTGTTACATTTCTATCTAACCAAGAGCACATTATAAACAAAATGATATATGTACTATAAGACTTAAATCATATTGGAGAGAAAAAACAAGCAAACGGTAGTACTTCAATTGAAAGACTTTGTAGAGGAACAGAAAGGGCAGATGCAGGAGCTCATGGAAAAGCAGAAGGTTGCAAAACACAGAACTGCTAAAGTCATGCATAGATATATTCAAAGAATCGTTAAAGAAATAATTTCTTTGGAAAGTTTTTATTTTTTAAAATTTTATTTGCTGTATAAAAATGTTATTGGGTTGAATAATTGTTGAAAAAATATATTGTTCTATTTTTGGGAAGTTTTTTTTTTATTTCATTTTGCTGTACAACAATACTTGCATACAATAGAAACATCTTAATTGCAAGCGTAAACTGCACTGTAAATAAAACATGCAATATGCAACAATCACAGTACTGAGGAACAATGCTCTCAACGTAGTTTTCAATCCGTACAGGACTCTCGCATATGTTTGAATTCACTGCCGCTAAAGCCATGATGTTGGCTCTCGATGCAAGTGCAATAGAGGCATTAAACAGCAGATTTTCTGCACAATCTTCCATGAATTAATTCCAAAAACAGCGCTAGTGCTGTGTTTTCTGCAATCTTAAAAGTTCTCTCTTCATAACACACCGTTCAGTAAGAGCTAACTTATGCTACGTAGCGCCACGGCAGAGCACTCTGCCTATTGAACCCAGATTAAATGAGAAGCTTAAGTACTTAGTCGTCCATTACCGCTGGAATGATGAATAAACAAACAGCAGAGGGGAGCCTACAACTGAACACACATAGGGGGCTTTTATTTTAATAGAACATTATCACACAGCTTGGGTACTTTGGCGATGCATGCTGAAATGTGACCTTAAACATACTGCAGTGTTAAAAACACATCGTAAATGTGTAGCAGTTACACAGGTTACAGCTCTATTGATCGTGTAATGTTTTAGTCCAACAACAATACGCGCCACAACATCTATTTTCAGGCTTCAGAGCACAAATAAGGGCACATTCAATGTAATTACTAATAAGCCACACATACAGTAAGACTTCCCTGGTACACCCAAACCAACTTAATTCCATTTTATTTCCACTACTATGCGGTATCAGCTGTATGCTGTCACTGTCTCTCCAGTCTATTGTTTTTGTGGGACTCAATCGTAGACTTTCACGACATGTGCCAAGTAGAGCCATTCTCTGTGTTACATCATCTCGATCCTTGAACACTTAAAACTGTTTTCCAGTGGTTGTCTATCACAGTACCAGTGGAGCCCAGACCACAACTGCATCTTGTGCTTTTCTTTATTCAAACCACTTAGATTTTTTTTTTTTTAAACGTAGAGTTGAATCCACCATTTGCAATGCATGCTTATGACTGGTGAATAAGTGACTGAATTCTTGATCCTAAGGATTTCTCTGCGTCGTCTTAGTCCCCCTCAACCTAACCTACCAATTTACCTATCAACCAAATTTTTGGAAGGTAAATATATATATATATTTATAATAAATACAATATTCTGTGTTTGGAGAGAGTCATATCTTGCTATAATGAGGCTGTCAATAAAGAATGCAATTTTTTTTTTTTTTTTTTTTTTTACAGTATCGGTACAGTTTTTAAAAAATATTTTTGGACACTGTGACAGGACGGCTGAGGTTGGTGATGTCAGGCCAGAAGCAGGAACTACTCAGAGGCAAGGTAGTCAGATGCAAAGTGCACTGCCTAGCTATTTTTATTAGATATTTGGCATTCCTGGGCAGTGGTGAACTGGCATCACAAGGCGTTGGTGAACTGGCATTCCTGGGCGGTGGTGAACTGGCATCCCCAGGCGATGCAAAACACTCCACCCGGAGCAGGGAAAAAAGCAGGGTTTTATATCGATGACCATCTCCCGTTTAGCAACAAATTAATCAATGAATTAACTCGGGAGTTGCTCACCTTCTGCACGTGGTTTTGTGTGAATGGGGCTTCCCCATCAACACTGCCAAACAATAACAAAACACAGCTTTTCAGTGTCATATTTATACCTAAATAAATCATAATACTAATACAAAACAAATACAAAATAATACAATTGCACAAGGATGGGGAGTACCCTGTTCTAAAATAAACTAAATACATTTAAATCAGCAGGGCTTTTCCACCCTGCCACAGACACTTTTTAAATCGTTTTTATTTTTTAGGGAGCGTGTCTGTCAACTTGAAAAGGGAAACCACAGGAGACTGAGAAAGGTTGATTTACAGAAAACAACTAAACAAACTGTAACTAGTATTAGTGGGAGGAGACTCTGTGAATGTAGCAGCTAACTACACTGAGAGTAGCAACTTCCATAATATTATTAATATTACAAAGGCAGGACTAAACGGCTGCGAAAAGGGAATTGTTGGATTTTTTTTAGGTGGAGAATAAGGAAAGCCATATGCACAGTACTTATTGAAAGTACTCATGACTTCAAGGTAATGTTGCATTTTACTCACCCAAAATACATTTCACTCACATAGTGTCTAAATTGGTGAGTAAATTACTCAATGACCCAAAACTTTATCTGGAGTGCTGGTACCTTTGGTCTTTAGTACTGAATAGTTAACAGTGTACTCCCAAGCTATGTTAATGAGTTACACTATTAAGTCATTGCTGGCCATTCCACAAATTCCAACTTTGTCAGGGTTTGTTGGGCTTTTGTAAAAAGCACTTTGCACTTTTCTAATGTACTGAAACAAATCTAAATGACACCCTAGAGACAAGAACATTTCCATTGAGCTACTCTAATTATTGCAGTTCATGAAACCATATTCAACTGTTGTAGACAGAGTTTATTATTGTATTATCCAAAGCACTGTTTAAAGTGAACGCTCTGCTGTGTTTACAAGAAACACATTACCTTCCTTTGCTGTATTTGATGTTGTCCATATGACAGCAATTTATTCTTCAACATATTCCAAATGATCAGATGTTGTCATCTTATTAGAATGCATTTTTTATATAAAAAATTGTTGATATCAATAATTATTATTTTTATTTTAGTGTGTCCAATTATTTTACCCCGATTTTCTCCCCAATTTGGAATGTCCAATTATTTCTTCTCCTCACCGCAGCAATTCCCCACACAGCTCAGGAGATCCGAAGGTTCAGTAGGCGTCCTCCAATCCCACGACCAAGCCAGCTTCCTCTTTTACACCCAGGAACTCGAGAGCGGATGTCGACGAGCTACCGGCGTCTGTAGGACAAAGACACAACAAACTACAATCTGCGTTTCTTGAAAACTTTGCAGAGTGTTCTGTAACACCTTAACCTGAGAGGGTTTATTAAATACAAATTTAAACTTAAAACATTCCTTAAAGTTTTGTGAACAGGACCCATCATCCTTCAGACAAAAAATATAGCATATGAGAAGTAGACATCTCTCCACCCAATCCTGATAAGTAAAAAGATCCCCTTTGCACAGTTTACAGTATCTCAAATATACAAAAGGATAGAGTGAAAGACTGTGAGCCCCATTACCCCTATTCACCTTGGGCAACTCGCTTGGCCTCATGTGCCATTGAGTTCCAGCCAGTTGTAGAACAGGGTAGAAGCTGGATTTATCTAGAAACAGGAGGCTGCATTTCAGTTTGACTGTGCTGCTGGGTAAATGATTTCTATATTCATTCAGGAGAAGGAAGTATGTAATCCTTTTCCCTGTAATTTATGAACAGTATCAAGGTTAGAGAGGGCTCTCAAACAGCAGAAAAAAACTCCAAGCCCTTTTTAAACAGTTGCAAAACCATCATTAATATTGCATGCAGTGTATTTAAATAACTTGTGATCCAAAAAAAGGCCAAAGAACTGGATCTATTCCTTATAAAAGTTTACTTTTTTACTGTCTTTTTTTCACAGTAATTTTGCAGTTTTACAATGCTTTTCCCATGGTTATACTATGCATTTACCACAGTTTAACCTGGTTTGCCATGTTTATTAATATGCTTTACAATATCTTGCCCTTCTTTGCAATGCTTACATATGATTTACCATGGTTTCACTGTGGTTTATTACACTTTGCTGGGATTTTACTGTGGTAAACTTTTTTTAAGGGTATTGTACAGTATTTATAACTACATATACATAAGTAACTAAAGAGAACTTTAAAAGGTATATGGTAATTAAAGATAACTAATTTGAAAGCTTTAAAATCCAACATCCAAATAATATCTTGCCACATCAGACACATTTCTCACAATCTTAAATGAAGGCAGTAGGGCCATTCTCAAAGGGAATAAATATTGCTATAGCAACCACTTTTAAGATGGGTGACGTGAGTCAATCTGCTAGCATTGTAAACCCTCTTATTGAACACATTTGACATCAGCTGTTATTAACTGATAATTACAGCTGATAATAGACAACAAAGCATAATGATGTTACCACTTCTGATGTCAGTTTGTTTTTTAGCTCAGTAAGCACCAGTCAGATTGGAAGGGAAAGGGGCTTCAGGTACAGCTGCATGTAATGCCTTACTCCTCTGAATGCTTTTCTGCAAAGCTATACAAGGACCAGTAAAAAAACAGCCACATCAATCTCCCGTATTTTCAGTGTGGACCACCAGTACCAAATAAGAATCATGTTTTTTGAGGGTTGTTTTTTTTGTTCCATTGTTTTGCATTTTTTGGTAATTTCTTTGCCATTGCTGCACTGACTTTATGACCACAGTGCATTATTTTGCCAGAAGCAATTATTTATAAGTGAATCCATTTGGATAATACATGCATTCATGAAACATTCATTCAAGCCACTGTGCATGTGGTGCTTATCTGATATCCAGTAGGAATCATATTAGCATCCATTTAGAATCCAGTTTAAATCTAAAGAATTTTAACTTGTGTGTGTTCACCTTCTCCCACTAGAGACCATTCCTGCCTGTGTACTCATCGATCCAAGTTGTCAGCAATACTTAAGATACACACCATCTTTTGTTGATGCAAAGTGCTTTCCCTTGCATATCTGCTTGAGACATGGAATCAGGGCGTAGTCGCGTGATGCCAGCTCAGGAAAATATGCTGCTTGGGCCGCAAGCCCATGCCTCAGGAAGGTTTCTCAGCACAAGCATTTTGCACAAACAGAATGAGTGCTCCAGGTTGCAATGAGATGCTAGCACCAGTTGAAAAAAAGAGTCTTGCAGACACCTTTGTATGATGACAAAGGTAAATGACAATAATTCTGGGGTTACATGACATCATAAACCCGTCATAAGTCCAAGTATGGAATTCATTTGTACTACAGGAATACTCTGCAGCCCATCTTTTATTGTATATTTATACGCATCATAACATTTCTAATCATACAATTCTGCTTTTGTGCAATTCATTTGATGTATGTATTTTTTGCAATTGTGTATACAGTGTATTGTGTATAGAGGAGTACAGCAAAATGATAATGCACCATCGACTTGATAAACACTTTGCAGCTACATTGCAAAGATAGAGTAGACTTTTCCCAGCCCTCTTTCCCCAGAGAAAAGGGCAGCTTTTATTTGAGTGTCTTGGCTACTGCTCATACAGTGAAGCTTTCCAGGCTGCTACACACTGATCCCTCATGCTGTGCACACTCAGTCCAAATGCAATAGTACTTCCTGTGCAAACCTCATTTAAATTGTGCGGGTTCGTAACCAAGACACAGAACAAACTTCTGTCTGTGAACAGACATTAGCCAGTGGAGCTGACACAAAAGCTCTTTGCCAGCCGATAGAAAGATATAATGTATAGGACTCATTCAAATTTGCACATGCACTTGCTGACCACCTAGAAATGCCAATGTGAACAGAACCTGGTGTAACTTGCATATTAGCTGCTGGCATACACTATATGCCTCAGAACAAGAAATAACTTACTTGCTATTTGTGTCCTAGCCAATTGCAGAAACATGCGTAGAAAATAAAATACTTTAAAAAGTTTTTTTTTTCTTTAAACTAAATTTCTAAAGCTATTGCACAGATGGGGAGGATGCGGTATGTAGTTAGAGTATGCTACTCTAGGATAAGATTGATGGTGGTTATTGTACACGAAAAAGGAGCCCTGTTGGGAACAGTTTTTTAAGCTTCCAGCACCACATTTAAGCTTCCACCACCACACCCAAATCTCAGTAATCATTTGATACTTTATGCGAAATGTGTTGGTTTCCATGACATTGATCTCTAACCTTTATGGTTGCCATATAGGGATCATGAGACCTTTTACACTTTGAGATACTGGGGTCTATTTTAATATCTAAACTGCGGTGGATCTAAATACTGCCCCTCTGTAACATATATTTTCCGCCAGTAGTGATTTTGTGACCCAGTAAAAATGAACCCTTTCCATGCACCTGCCCTCTGCCCTAATCTATAATGCAGGCTACAGTACACACTCTGAGATATCTCTGTTAACTCTATTAACTTTAGCTGACATGCGCTGCCTTCATTCATGTATTTATTTTATTTTGTTTTGGGCAGTGGACAATCAGAAATCAAACATGCTTGTTTTTTTGTTTTTGTTAATACTTCATTATCATGACAATCTAACAATAAAATAAACCTAGATGGTCAGCAGCTTAGCACTGACACGTGGTGCATTTAGTCCTATTCTTCTATGATATCACCCATTGTTTTGTGTTTATTTCTCGTGCTGCAGTCATCACTCCATTCTTACAGTGTCAGCAAATCTGTCTCACTACCCATGGTTTGGGATCACAAACTAAGACATGCTGCCAAATGGTCCGGTAGAGTACTTGGGTGTCAATTTTTCAACGTGTTTTTTCAAAGTGCTGTTGATTTTGACCACTGCTGTATTTTACAAAGCCAGTCATGCTAATCATTATAAATCTCCAAAGATTTCTCTCTACAGAATGTGCACCTGTTTTCTGTAGTGTTAGATAAGCCTTGGGTTTTTTTCCATTTAACGTTGTGTTATTTTAAAGCTCTACTCCTGTACTCATTATTAGAAGCAAGCCCTGGATTCCCACATATTTAAAAATATTGTTTACTTTACCAGACAGTATTCTGTATACATTAATTATTGTACATTTCTTGTGTAGTGTGTGTCTCAAAACAAACTATGAAGATATTTAGAGGCTTCCAATGACACATAGATTATTTTAGTACAAAGTCTATAAGATTAGGATTTTGCCAATAAGCGATATCCACACAATTATTTACTATGAAGGTTTTTTTTTTTAAGTTGTCTTCTTTTTTTCATCTGTATCGAATCCTCTGTTGACCCACTTTTGCTCATTTTAAGGTCATTTTTCCTACTTTGTATTCACTTTTTAACATGAGTGGTAGGCCTATCTTTAACAGGGTGACCAGATGTCTCTTTTAAGCATCAAAGTTTTCCATCAAATGTCCCTGTGTCCCGACATTTTTCTCAAAATCTTAAAAATGTCCTGGTTTTCAGCCACTTCCTGTAGCGTGACACACTCCAAATACCTTTTGTCAAAATAACATAAACAACCACTTCCTGTATAACTTAGTTTATGGCACCTGCAGTGAAAACAACATACAATAAAAAAAGGTACGAGGGTAATCAAGAACATTATTTTTATAAAGTATTAACACAGGCATGCATGCTTATTCCTCAGGGCACCAAGCATTTTCATTTAGTTTATATTCAATATGAATCTACAATTATGTGCAATATGGTCATTCATAGCTGTTCAGTTCTGGCTGGATTTAACCCAGACAAAAGGCAGAGCAGCAAGAGGTTGAAGCATCCAAATCGAGCAAGTTAAACCACATCAACAACGTCAATAAACAGAGCCACCCTGATGCAGGGAGTAAAAAAAGAAAGAAAGAAAAATGCAAAAAAGTAAATTTATTTTTAACAACGATCTACATAATGAATTATTATTATTATTATTATTATTATTATTATTATTATTATTATTATTATTATTATTATTATTAATAATAATAATAATAATCATAATAATAATAATAATAATAATAATAATAATAATAATAATAATAATAATAATAATAAACACAATAGAAAAGTAGCAATACATATTGTAGCGATCCTGGGTGGAAAGGAAAGAATCAGGATAGTGTAGAGCAGGTGTGTTCATGTAGGGGGTTGCATTGGGTGTGAACATGCAGGGGTTGCATGTTGTGTGTGGATGTGTGTGTAGAGGAATTGGGGTGCAGGTTGGTGTAAAGGACATAGGGGTAGAGGGAGCGACGGGATATAAGGGGGGTGCGTGGAAAAGACCGGGAGAGTGGAGAAGACAAAAGTGAGAGAAAAGTGTGTGTGGATAGATAGGGAGAGAAATAGGGGAAGGATAACGGCAAACTTACAATCATTTTATTTCATTTTTGACTTCCAGTTCCCTTTCTCCACATTATGATTTTATTTTATTAATTGATTATTGTATAAAAATAAACGGCTTGAGCCTTTAACTTCATTACTCACGGCTTCAGTCTCATTTCTGTTCCAGAAAAACCCGAAAAAGCTACAATATATAACACAATATAGCAAGTCAAGCTAATTAGCCACAAATTATACATTTGGAAGTGAAATTAGCTAGCTGCATAAAAAAAAGATAATACAGAGAGAGAGGATGGCTATTTAAATAACCATTAAATAGCCTATATTTAACAGGTTTAATTAGTCTTGTCAATTATTTAACACTGTGCCCTGGTTTTGAGCTTTGAAAATCTGGTCAACCTAATCTTAAAACACTATCATCTTATAATATTTATCACATTTCATAATGCTATAAACAACATGCTGAAGTTGTTTAAAGATGGCGCTCACATTAACAAATGGATGCAAAGTAGGAAAAATAACCCTGAAGTGCACAAAATTGGACAATTGGATTCAATACACATGGGGAAAATACGGTAGTTAAATTTAAGCTGACATAACCATGTCATATGCTTTGCAATTATCCATTGTCGAGGTTGCAAAAAAATCAAGCAGGTTAGTTAGACACGATCTCCCTTTCCTAAAACCATGCTGACTGTCTCCCAGGATACTGTTACCATATAGCTAAAGGATCATACTGGCTCAACAATTCCAAGATTCCCAAATAATTACCATTATTAAGGGAACCAAAAGCTTTGTTACCGCCTCTAAAGGAAAGACCACGCTCAGCAATAAACTTTAGAACTGCAACAACCCGTGTAAGCACGTCTCTCCAATACGACCACTCATTTTCAAACTCTGTTTTCAGATCACATGTCTATCAGGCCTTTGGCTTGTGTCCAGGAAATCCAAGTTATCGTTGCCATTCAATGAGAAACGCTACTCGAGGGGCTCTACAAAACAAATTGTAGCATGTTTCCAGTCACTAAATGCAGTTGCACGAGATATATCTCCAAATAAGTGACATACAAACAGAACTGAAGCTGTCGATGGTGAATAAAGAAGCCACTCACGAGGCACAGATTCTCCATTTTGCAGAGAGCGTGTGCACAGGGTTTTTGATAAGCACCGTTTCTGATTTTTGTCATTTTTTTCAGATGCTGAAAACTTGAAATTTTTATTTTGACACGACTGAGGTCCTTTTGTAATCCAGTAAGATCGCAGGGTCTCAGTTGCTGGGCCCCAAAGTGCAGCATCAGTGCTATATGGATTGATTTTATCCACTAAATTTTTGCTTTGACCTTCATATGCGGCGATTACACTCTCTTCTGAAACTGACTCACTGGAGAACATTATATTAGGATTTGCCAGTAACTCACATTCTAATCCAGCATCAGTCTCTGACGTATCTTCTAAAGGACAGCTGCTACCACATTGTGGCAAAGTGGTTAACTGTGTGCAGGTGCAGGAATGCAGCAGTGATCAATGAACAGACAGACAATGATAATCCAGGTGTATTGCTTTATTGTAATCCACGGGTTGGTCCCGAAATAATAACAGTCCCGTTCTTAAACACCCACACGAAACACAGTGCGTGCTAAAGTGCTCATGGTGTAAATACAGTTCTTTGTGAAACAAAGTGCAGTGATGTCCGGGTAAGTGCTGGCCTTTGGCGAAAGCTCCGGATTGTGTTCAGCCGTCTAATAATAACAAACAGTGAATTGTTTAGACACGACAGAACAAAACAAACAAACACTCATGATAACAAATCTTGTTCTCCTTCCGGTTCACCTTTAACCATACAAAGGAACAGATCACTTTGCTCCGTCCCCTTTTGTACTGCCCCCTTTCTAGATGACCAACTTCCGCCTAACCCTGGGAATGAATTGTCTGGCCATCCAGTCCAGGGCACTCTGTTCCATTTACACAGCGCCCTCACAGGTCGGGAGGGAGATGTATCATCAAGAATCATTTTGTCTCTGTCACACACCTCCACATACATTTGTTGGTATCTTATTAAAATAGCTTGTCAGCTTTGGTGTTTTGTTCAATACTCGCAAAGACATTTTAATTGTTGTAGTTTCCACTTTTTAGCACCACTCTCATACTTGCTAGGTGCTCTGTCAAACATTTTTATTCGTTATACCGCTGGACAACTGGAATGCGACGCTTGCTCCACCTCCACTGTTTGAAAAATAAAAATCTTTCATACTTAAAAAAAAGGAAAAACAAATTCACGTTCTTTTTTGGGGGGGCCAAGAATCCAAGGCCCAGGGCTGCCGCCTCTAAAGCCCCAGCGTTATTCCAGCCCTGCCAATAACATATATATATTTATGAATCAGTCCTTAGAAATTCTGACATGTGATTGGTTAAAACTTCAGTCTCAGGGGGTGGACTAATGTATGTCCAATAAAATATAATCAGCCTATTGTCACCTTAATTGACAGTGCATTGGTTTAAAGCTTGGTGTTGTGACAACCATGGATATCACTGAAGAACTAGCAGATTATGTTCTGGAACAATAGCTTGTGCTAATTTCATATCAATACTGCAGTCTCTCTCATGTGAAGTTAAACTAAACAACCAATCCCTGTTTTAGGTCACATCAAACATCAACCTGCAGCCCCCACCCACTCAAAATAAAAAGCAACCGTGGCTATGGAAACCATGTGAAAGAGCATCTCAATCTGCCATTCCGTTCAATTATTCATCTTTGTTTTAAATACGTCAGTTAGCTGAACGCGATTCGATTAGCATTAGCCATTGTGCAAAGTTTTCACTGCTTTTGTGTAAAATGAAAACACAAAGCTTAAAGTGGTTCTAGTGAACAGAATACATTTCATAAATCATACTTGTCTAGCACTTCCACAGGTCTCAACTGTGACGTTTTGAAATAAACACATACTGTACATGTATTTTAATTTCAAAACATTCCATCTAGAACAACACTTGGTTAAAGAACATTCTCTGTTTGCTTGCCTTGTCTTCCAGAAAATCTTTTACACTATTACTTCCTAGGTCAAATCAGCAGTGAATTCTGGGAAACCTTGTTGGAAACCGACAGGAAAGAAGGTCCTGAAGGGGTGGTAATAATTTCTCTCTCCAGGTGAAATGACCAGGAAAGTGCAAGACTATCTAACAGCAAGGCAGAGATTTATTTAACCATACCATAATTATGTTTTAAAAATGAAAATACAAGTTGCCACCGCCCAGCCTGAACAGCAGGGTTTGTTTTGTTGTGGGTTTTTTTTAAACCTTTTATTTTGGTCCTTAACCCTTTTTATGTTTGTTCCTGTTTTTTGTGTTATTTTGTTAAGAAACGTGCGCAACAGCACTTTTACTGCAGCTTTTCAGCCTCTGAGTCTCATTTCTGATGCTATCCTGACATATGTACAGAATAACTGTGTTAGTTCAAATCACTTTAAGGGTTCTGAAGGAGTTATTACTTCCTTTATTCCACCTGAAAACCAAAAACTGGGTCAGACAGCATAAGATACCCACTAATGTTTTCAGTAATACATTCAGTGCATTTTGTCTGAATGCTTTCTAGCAGAACATTTAAGCCTATACATTCCACCACACCAATATTTTTTGATGTGAATAGTCACCTTTTTTTTTCCTAAATCAAGTGTGTAAAGTATATGTTATACACTTTCCATACACCTTGAGCCAGGATCAGAAACAGCTATCCAAACTATTGAAATATTCCTTCAGGTCCCTACATGACATTCACCTATTTTCACATATAGACATGCATACTATCATACTGAAAAAAAACTGTTTAAAGAAAACGATGTGGATGAGTGGATTATAGGGTGTATATAGAGTGTACACACAGGCTGAGATTAAATGTTATATATACTGTATATATCCACAGACACGCTGATCCAAAGGAGTTACTCCATGAGGTACTGTAAAGGTAACTATGAATAATGCTCACATTGACTTCAGACATACAGTAAAACCAATAAAGAAGCTCAGTTATATAACTAGGCAAATGTTCTGTCAGTGTTTTAATGATGGAAACTCCACCACAAGAATGGAAAAGCTGGGCGTAGCATGTGTAAAAAAATGTAGGCATGTTAAAAACAGCATTAAAGTCTGTAAAACAATCATTGATGTCTAGCTATCCGTATAGAACTGACCTTTCTGAGGAAAACTGATGGGCTGGAATGTCACCTGTCACCTGAATCTGGAAATCTCCCAACAGTTTTTAAAACAAGCTCAGTGGATTTTGTACAATGTATTTTTTTAAAAATCAATTGACTTTCACCCTTTTCTGCTCAAAATGCATGCTGGCTGTTTTTTGCATTCCTGAGCCAAACAGTCAAATTATTCTCCACTGTGGCAGCCAAGTATTTGTATTCCTCCTCTGTGTAGAGTTAGATTTTTTTTTTGTACCTTCTCAGTGCTGCAGGCTGCTAGCATGATATCATCCATCTTAAACAGGAAGCAGCTCCCAGATGATTAAATGGAAAAACAGAGCTCCGAAGGCTGGAGTTCCAGATTTCATAAACAGGGTGTTGAATGCTGCATTTGAATTTGTGAGAAATGAATTGCTAGACAATGCTATGAATTATGTCCCTCGTGTTTTGAAAGTTGAATTTGAATAAAACAAAGACTAATTGTGCTACAGTGAATTGGAACATAAGATAAGTTCTGTAATATCAGTATTCTATTGAGGGAGAAACAACTTATAGATATACAAATAGACAGAGAGACAGACAGACAGACAGACAGACAGACAGACAGACAGACAGATAGATAGATAGATAGATAGATAGATAGATAGATAGATAGACCTATGTACCTACATACATAGGATTGAGACATAATAAAAAAATAAACTATATGAACATAATTTAACATCATGTAATCAAAGAAACTAGAAAATGATATTGTAAAGCCATAATAGTGTAATGGTGCATGCTCTACAGCTGACATTGTCTGCTATCTCCTACCTGTCTGTGTGCTATCTCCTCCTGGATGCACTCGCATCACCTCAAACTCAACCTCTCTAAACCTGACCTCCTTTTCTTCCCTTCCTCATCTTCCCCCCCCTCTGATCTCTCTATCTCAGTGGTTCTCAAACTTTGTCATAGTGAGCCTCCCTGAGCTATGAAAATTATAACTCTGCCTCCCCAGTTTAATAAAACAATACAACAAACTGAAAAACTTATATGTTGCAAAAAATAAATAAATAAAAAAGTAGAAGGGATTTGATCAATATAGAGCAGTATGAGTTTCAGAAGTATTTATTCAAAAACAGTACAAATGGAAGCAGCTAAAATCTTTTTTTTTCCTGTTAACTTTCTTATCTTAGTGGGTTTTAATGTAATTTTAAAATTGCTGCTTTTGTATTATTATGAGTATACTGTTGTTTAAATCTGTTATTTAAATGGTCTGATTGTTGCAGTTGTATGTGTGACATGCTATACAAATGTATTGTGGTTTGTTCTTTTTTTCTGCTATGTACTGTCGGTGCTTTGCGATACTTTTGTTTAAAAAGAGCTATATAAATGTAATAAATAAATAAAGAAATAAACTCATTGCGCTTTCTCTGAAACAACTTTACAGGTTTAGATACTAAGGTAGGGTTGTCGTGTTTCAAGATGCCGGCGTAGCTTGCTGTGGTTTGCTTGTATTTCGCCGCACATTTGAGGCCTCGGTGCACCACTGGACCCACTCCATGTAAAGCCCAGTTTTAAATAAGCTTCATCATATTTTCAGCTTCTGCGTTTTGTTGGAACCGCCGCTGCTGCCCTCACTTCGACTTGTGTTGTACGTTTTTCTCCCTTCGTCACAAAACGATCCATTTCTCATTACAGCTGTTTCTCACTGTAAGCGCACTGCTGATACTGTTTTAAGTTCACTTGGGGATGGGGGTGGAGAGGGGGGAACCACGCAACGTACGTGTGACGTGTCACAATTGCTAAGGAACATTAGCACGTTAAACAAAAGCTTGGGAGGCGCGCCCCATACTTTGAGAACCGCTGCTCTAGCTCCATTCCTCTGGAATCTACCACGCTCTCTCCCTCCTCCTCAGCCAAGAACCTTGGAGTAACCCTGGACCCCTGCCTCTCCTACTCCCAGCACATCTCCATTCTAGCACGCACCTGATGATTCTTCCTGAGCAACATACAAAGAATCTGACCCTTCCTCACCAACCACTCCACACAACTCCTTGTCCAGGCCCTGGTACTCTCCAGCCTAGACTACTGCAACTCCCTCCTGGCCGGCCTCCCTGTGTCCGCCACCCATCCGCTTCAACTCATTCAGAATTCTGCTGCTTGCCTGGTGTTCTCTCTGCCTTGCTTCTCCCGCGCTACTCCACTGCTCCGCTCACTCCACTGACTCCCGATCACCGCTCGAATCCAGTTCAAGACTCTTGTACTAGCCTACCGATGCCTTTACGAGACCCAGCTACCTCCAGACCCTCATCTCTCCCTACACCTCCACCCGACCTCTCCGCTCCACCTGCAGTAGAAGACTGGCTGTACCTCCTCTACACTCCCCTGCCTCCAGAGACCGCTCCTTCTCCACCCTCGCCCCGCAGTGGTGGAACGACCTTCCTATGGATGTCAGGACTGCCCAGTCCCTGATCACCTTCCGGCGCCTCCTCATGACACACCTCTTAGACAATACCTATAAAACTCAACTCTTCCATTCTGGACAATATAGTACTCTGCCTTTAATGCACTTTAACTTTAATCCTGCACTTAACCCAATCTGTAGTATCTTGTATGTCACTTGCACTCGTATCTAACCCTGATGTAACTACCAACACTGTTATCTGCTCTTGAATTGCCCCGATATCAAATTGTACTGAGTTTTGTATTTGCTCTTAATTGTACTGTAATTCTTGATATGTATTTTTTTGTATACAACTGTAAGTCACCCTGGGTAAGAGCGTCTGCTAAGAAATAAATAATAATAGTGTGGAGTAGCGGTTAGGGCTCTGTACTGTTGACCGGAGGGTTGTGGGTTCAATCCCGGAAGGGGGGCACTGCTGCTGTATCCTTGAGCAAGGCACTTTACCTAGATTGCTCCAGTAAAAAAAACCCAACTGAATAAATTGGTAATTGTATGTAAAAATAATTTGATATCTTGTAACAATTGTAAGTCGCCCTGGATAAGGGCATCTGCTAAGAAATAAATAATAATAATAATAATAATAATACAGGGCATTGAGCTACTGTGTGCCCGGAGCAGGGAGGAGGTGCAGGGAGGCTGCTTGCAGTCGCTCCCAGGTGCCATGCTTAGGAACTAGAGTCTGCAGGGGTTGCCACAGACGGGCCTAATAGACTTACAATGATGCATCTCTGCACCAGAGGTGACCCCTTGTCAAGGGATTCAAGGGACGCATCTGGACTAAAAGCAGGGAGGTAGGGACGGGAAATTATTACATTATTGTTGGCGGGCTTTGGGGCAGTGCAAACTCCTCCGGGAAGAGTGTGGGGAAGCTTGCAGTTAGTGTTGTGTGCAGCTGTCATCTAAATAAAGTAGTACGGTATTTCATGTTAGATTTTCAAATGTCACATTTTTTGGTAAGTTTTTGTCAGTTTTTCCTTAAGTATATGGAAATCTACAAAGCGGTATGTAATTCAATATGTTAACGTAACATTATTCAGCATGTTTCATTCGACTTTATGAAGCAAAATGTGTTAATTCTAATAAATCACTTTTTAAAGGCAGTATACCTTGAAAATCTGGCAGTATACTTTGCTAAATACAGGGGTCGAACAAAAAATATAGAAACATTTGCAATTTGTAGCACACGTTTGTTACTTGTTGTGTAAATGGGCTTTACCTCAAATGACTATAGTAATCGATTCAATGACTGGTTATGCAAATTAAATCCCTGTCATTCTGCATATAAATGCTGTATCACCCTGTTTCTAATCAGTCCTGACATCTCTTTTTTTTAATCAATTCTAACAGACTTTGGTAGATAGGCTGGATCCCACCATTTCTCTGAAAGGATATAAAGCAAGACCTTACATTGAAATGGTGGCTTATCATCAGGTCCACGCAATGCTCTAATAAAACCCTTCCATGGATGGATGGTTTTAGGAAGATGCTCTTTTATACACTGCACAAGTTGTGACATAATGTTATGAACACTTCTTGGCCTACCCAGTCAGCAGATATAAATGTTACATTCAATTTCACATGGGCACAGACTAAACTACTCTGAAGGAATTAGAGGCAGTGTATATTGAGGGATATTCATGACATATCCTTTCAGGCATCAAATCTGTCTGGGCTACTGTGACAGTCTGGCTCGCAGTGGTGAGTGTGATGACGTCACGGACCAGGAAGTAACTGAATCACAAACAGTGGATGGGCGGGTGAAGCTGAATGCTATGGCACTCAGCGTTTTAATAAACAAATAAACAAAACAAAAGATTTAAACAAAACAACAAAACACAAACCAAAGCAAAGGGCATGAGGGCCAAACGAATAAACAGCAAACAAGTAAGTGGCGTGCTGGCTAAACCAGCACGTTTTAGCAATTGTTTTGTACTCTCTGGCTCTCTCTCCGCTCTCCCGTACTCTCCTCTGTACACTCAACAACCAACCCGAACAGCTGCTGGTTCTTATACTCTGGCCGATGGGTTAACTAGTTGTTAATTATCTTATTACCCCTCGGCCACAGTCTGCAGCGTTTGGTAAGGATGCATGACTGTCAGCTAGTTAAATAATCAGTAGCTGATCAGTCATGCATCCTCACGAGGTTTTAAATATAAATATAAAAAACAATAACAAGCGGCGGCGCTTTTATCAGCGCCGCCAAACAAATACAAATAATAATAAATAGGGCGGGACACTCCGCCACACATGCCCCATGCGCAGCACACATGGCCTTTCGGCCACCTCCCCTTATTCCCTAAAGTCCCGGCTAGCAGTCCTGGCCCGGAACAGGGGAAGCAAGGTGTCTCGAGGCGGCCACGGCGGGATGTCCTCCTCCCACCCCAACAACTGTAGCGTCCTAGTGGACCACGCACAGGCCGGCCCCTCTGGCCAGAAAAATTTTGGGGTGGTCTCCAGACCTGCCCCCTTCTTCATGGCCGGCATCTCCCCTCCGTGGGGCTCCGGCCACAGTATTTCCTGCAGCGAAATTGCTGCGGGGAGCTGGTCTCCTGACCTCCCCCTTCTTCATGGCCGGCAGCTCCCCTTCATGGGGCTCCAGCCACAGTATTTCCTGCCGCGAAAGTGCGGCTGGGGAGCTGGTCTCCTGACCTCCCCCCTTTTCCGTGGCGGCAGCTCCCCTTCATGGGGTTCCAGCCATAGTATTTCCTGCAGCGAAAGTGCGGCTGGGGAGCTGGTCTCCTGACCTCCCCCTTTTCCGTGGCCGGCAGCTCCCCTTCATGGTGCTCCAGCCACAGTATTTCCTGCCGCATGGCAGGACTGGTAGCGACTCCAGGCAAAACAGGACCCTCGGGAGGCGAAGGTAGCAGCTGCAGACCTTCGGCGAGCAGCGGCAGCAGCAGCGGACCCTCGGGGCGGCGGCAGCCGCAGCGGACCCTCGGGGCGGCGGCAGCAGCAGCGGACCCTCGGGGCGGCGGCAGCAGCAGCGGACCCTCGGGAGGCGGCGGCAGCAGCAGCGGACCCTCGGGAGGCGGCGGCAGCAGCAGCGGACGCTCGGGAGGCGGCGGCAGCAGCAGCGGACCCTCGGGAGGCGAACTTCGGGAAGGAGCCCCTGGCCATGGAGGCGGCAGCGGGAGCTCCACTTCTCCCTTGTACCCTGTAACTGGTGGCTCTCCAGGCGTGCGGAGCAACAGGCAGCCCAGGCGTCGCGGAGCAACAGGCATCCTTAGGCGTGCGGGCAACAGGCATCCTTGGGCGGTGCGAAGCAACAGGCATCCTTGGGCGGTGCGAAGCAACAGGCATCCTTGGGCGATGCGGGCAACAGGCATCCTTGGGCGATGCGGAGCAACAGGCATCCTTGGGCGGTCGCGAAGCAACAGGCATCCTTAGGCGGTGCGAAGCAGGGCAGGAGCAGTCCTTCCCATGATGGTGGATGTGGAACCAGCAGGTATTCACCCTCTGCTGGTGGAGGTGGAGATGGAACCAGCAGGTATTCACCCTCTGCTGGTGGAGGTGGGAGGGGCAAGCAGTCCTCCCACGGTGGTTGGCGGAACCAGCAGGTATTCACCCTCTGCTGGTGGAGCTGGGAGCGGCAAGCAGTCCTCCCACGGCGGTTGGCGGAACCAGCAGGTATTCACCCTCTGCTGGTGGAGGTGGGAGCGGCAAGCAGTCCTCCCACGGCGGTTGGCGGAACCAGCAGGTATTCACCCTCTGCTGGTGGAGGTGGGAGGGGCAAGCAATCCTCCCACAGCGGTTGAGGCGTAACCAGCAGGAATTCACCCTCTGCTGGTGGAGCTGGGAGCGGTAAACAGTCCTCCCACGGCGCTTGAGACGGAACCAGCAGGCATTCACCCTCTGCTGGTGGAGGTGGCAGAGGCAGAGGCAGCTCCTGCTGCTCTGCTCTTGGCGGTGGAGGAGGCAGAGGCAGCTCCTGCTGCTCTGCTCCTGGCGGTGGAGGTGGCGGAGGCAGAGGCAGCTCCTGCTGCTCTGCTCCTGGCGGTGGAGGTGGCGGAGGCAGAGGCAGCTCCGCTGCTCTGCTCCTGGTGGTGGAAGCGATGGAGGTGGCGGAGGCAGAGGCAGCTCTTGCTGCTCTGCTCCTGGTGGTGGAGGCAGAGGCAGCAGGTATTCTTCCTCTGCTGCTGGAGGCCTGGGGCTGGATGCAGGGCTCCCCCTTCCGGCGCTGGATGCGGGCTCCCCCTTCCGGCGCTGGATGCACGGGCTCCCCCTTCCGGGCGCTGGATGCACGGGCTCCCCCCTTCCGGGCGCTGGATGCACGGGCTCCCCCCTTCCGGGCGCTGGATGCACGGGCTCCCCCCTTCCGGGCGCTGGATGCACGGGCTCCCCCCTTCCGGGCGCTGGATGCTCGCGCTCCCCCCTTCTGGGCGCTGGATGCTCGCGCTCCCCTTCTGGGCGCTGGATGCTCGCGCTCCGCCTCTTCATATTGCGTGGGGCATATGGCCAACGTGTGCCCATATGCCCCACAGCCAGGGCACAACTCCGCCACGAGGTTCACAATATAAACCTCACAGTCATCGTCACCGATCTCCTCCTGCTGTTGCTGCGGTTGCTGTTGCTGCAGCCTTCCTCTCCCCCTTCTCTTCCTGCTCCTTCTCCCTGCCTTCCTCTCCTGGGCCAATTCCTCCTCCTCATCCTGGAAGGGGCAGATTGCTACAGTGTGCCCATAGACCCCGCAAGCAAGGCACCAGCCTTGGTCCTCCAGACCACCGAGGAGGTCCTCCAGTTCCCGCAGCCGTTTCTCCAGCTCCAGCCTTCCATTTTATTTATTTATTTTTTCCAAAAACCCCCACAAAAAACACTTTTTTTGAAAAAAAAAAACAAACAAAAAAGCGTCCTTTTCCTGGTCCGGCTGTTGGGGCGTTGTTTATCCACTTCTGACACCATATGTGACAGTCTGGCTCGCAGTGGTGAGTGTGATGACGTCACGGACCAGGAAGTAACTGAATCACAAACAGTGGATGGGCGGGTGAAGCTGAATGCTATGGCACTCAGCGTTTTAATAAACAAATAAACAAAACAAAAGATTTAAACAAAACAACAAAACACAAACCAAAGCAAAGGGCATGAGGGCCAAGCGAATAAACAGCAAACAAGTAAGTGGCGTGCTGGCTAAACCAGCACGTTTTAGCAATTGTTTTGTACTCTCTGCGCTCTCTCTCGCTCTCCCGTACTCTCCTCTGTACACTCAACAACCAACCCGAACAGCTGCTGGTTCTTATACTCTGGCCGAGGGTTAACTAGTTGTTAATTATCTTATTACCCTCGGCCACAGTCTGCAGCGTTTGGTAAGGATGCATGACTGTCAGCTAGTTAAATAATCAGTAGCTGATCAGTCATGCATCCTCACGAGGTTTTAAATATAAATATAAAAACAATAACAAGCGGCGGCGCTTTTATCCGCGCCGCAAACAAATACAAATAATAATAAATAGGGCGGGACACTCCGATACAGCTACCCAAAGTACATTTTATTGGCAGCTATCAGTTTCCATTTTTAATGTTATTAATTTAAAAAACAAAACAAAAACAAATGTCTGGTCTGTATTGCTGTGTGCTGAATGGGTCTTCTGTTATACATGCTGTACATATTTTGGTTATTACAATGCATATTCATTGATCTGATGATTGCACCCATCTGTGGAGATCCCCATAACTCCTAACAAATGATGACAAAGGATCTCAGTCTGGATGCATTCATTTAGATTAGGCATCCCTGGGCCAGGTTTATATCCCAGGGTGATTGGGCAGAGATGGGATTTACACTCCGAATTCTGTTATTTAGAGGGTTTCTACTACAGACTGGTGAGTCATTGAGGTGTGTCCCTGGGTGGTGTGTGGTGTGTAAACAAATACACTGTCTCTAGTCTGGTGCAATCACAGTTTATATAGAGTTCCAGTGAACAATGCAAGACAAACACAACCCCACAGAAAACAGTTCCCACAGTGCCGATCACCACTATATACATGTGAAATATTCCAGCGGGCAGCGACATTGCTGCTCCACAGACAGCTGCTCCGTCCTGCTACTCCCTGGAAAACTACAAGCCACACACACATCGGGTTAAACACTATATACTGCAGACACTTCCGGGTTGCGCTCCTTCCTATCTTGTCTCACCAAGCACCATCAACCCACTGCTCAACAGTTCCCTTTTATGATCCAAGCCACGCCCTGTCAATCCTCCGTAACCAATCGCTAGCTGATTGTGTCCATGGAAAAACACTGTCCTTCTCAAGATGGCTGCCGCAAGCCGACTGTACTTCAGGTATGTTCCGTCTTGGTGCGGCCCCACGGGAGCTCGTGTCACCACCTGTCGAGAGGCCAGATTTTACCCCACCTTCTTACCTTCACCCTGCCACACAGTGACTTCTTAAACCAATTGTAGGTTATTTGAGCTTGAAGTCAGGGGTGCATTATTCAGTTCCCCCAGGCCATAG
Organism: Acipenser oxyrinchus oxyrinchus; assembly: GCA_030684275.1. Taxonomy (NCBI): domain Eukaryota; kingdom Metazoa; phylum Chordata; class Actinopteri; order Acipenseriformes; family Acipenseridae; genus Acipenser; species Acipenser oxyrinchus. The sequence goes on from CM060251.1 coordinate 16,128,399, forward strand.
ACTATAACAGGCAGCTGTAGCCTGATTTTCAGAGCAGTTCATTGCTAGGTCATTTATATAACAATAATATAGACAACATAATCAGTCCCTGGAGTTATCCCACACCCTAAAAACGTTAAAGGTTAAAGTTTTTAATTGACTAATTCATTTTCGTTGTGACTTCAATCATACTGATTAAAACAGAACCAAGCGATTTTGTGATGACTTGTTTTTGTAGTGGAAGATGAATTGGAATTTAGAATGTCAACCTTCAGAAATAGTAAACATGCCTTGGAGGACACAATCATAGACAGTATACACTACTAAAATTATTATTATTTAGTCTTGTCCAATGGAATCATACAGCAGCTGTGTTTCAAAGATTAAGCCAGTAACTCAAAGTGTGTGTTCATAAATACATTTAAAATGTCACATGGATGCAATAAAGCAGCAGTATTAGGTTACAGGTTAAGTTCGAGGTCTCTAGCACATTTTGTCAGTGATGTTTATAGTCTTTGAAACATTAACTTTTTATTGTACAATATTCATAATTGAACTGAAGACAGAATTTGTGTGCATGAAATGCCAATATCTTAACGTGTATGGTATCTTTGGTATCTTTGGAATTGATTCAGTTGACATAAACAGCAGCAGATACCACCACAATTTAAATAATTAAAATATGAACATTCCTGGATATTTTGATTGACTAAAACAAACTCAAGAGACGAACATTCCTTATTGGATGTTTGATATTGAATACAATAATTTTAACAGTATTTATATTAACAAGAAACTGCTCACATAATTAACAGTAATTTAAATGATCCTTTCTGTTTCCTTGGTTGACAAATTAATAATTGTCATCCTATAATTTTTTCAGCTCCAGTACATTCAGGATATTTAATGAGGACTTGCCAGAGGGCCTGGGACTTGAACAATACAGTAACAATGTTGTGTTTCAAAGGAGCAGCTCATTACTAGCCCATCAGAGTTTATGTAATATACACAACACACCTCACCCTTACTATGCTAAATGCACCACAACTAATGTCAGAACCTTTGATGATGGAATTTATTACATGGAAACAGAAAATAAAGAACAGGTACATTTTTTTGATGTTTTTTTCTCCATAACCCTGTTGCTTGTGTCAGATCACTTTGTTTGTATGTTTCCGTAGGGAGGGGGTACTTAATTGGGTCAATCCTGTGTGAACTCAGGGCATTAAATTGCTTTAAATTAAATCATTAATGAAGGGCCCAAGGTTTTGGAAATTAGACATCGTATATCACATTAGTCTCTTTAGTTATTTAGATCTGCTGCTGTTAAGACAAATTGAATCAACCTCATTGACTTTAACTCAGACTTTTTTGTTGAGAACATATATATATATATATATATATATATATATATATATATATATATATATATATATATGGCATTTTATTCTGGCATTAGCTCAGTATATGTTAAAGTGAATTAAAGTTTAGTGTTGTGGGATTATATCAAGAAATTTCATATAGAATGTCCAAACTTAAAAGCTTTTAACATGTTCCATTAAAAAACAAACAAAAAAAAAACACTTTGTTTTTCATTTCAACTGCTCTTGTAAAAGTGTAATTGGATTCAAAGTGCACCAGACAGCAAGTTGCAGCATCCTCCCCCGTATAGCAGAGACAACACCCAGAGAAGTGATTTCACATCCTTGCCACAGACACATATTCTGAATACAAGATACGGAGCAAGACCAAATAAATCTCCAGCTTGGTAAGCAGCATTCCAACATGAAGCGACTAAAGTACATGTTAGTGATATACAGATCTCTCTTTTTGTATCATAGTTTATACAACAGGTGTTTCATGTCTCAAGATTACTGAAGACCAGTGGTACTCAACTCTGGCCCTCGAGATCCAATCGAGTCTAGGTTTTTACTCCAAGCATATTCTAATGTAGTTGAAGCTGTTAAGAGGCAATTAACTAATTTAGGACCTGGTTGGAACAAAGACCACGACTGGAATTGATCTCGAGGGCCAGAGTTGAGTATCACTGCTGTAGACCTTACATCGAGTCCAGTATTTAAAGAATGTTACACTGGCAACATTAGGCCCATATGTTTGCACTTTGATTTACCTTTAAACATGTTTTATTGTAAATGTTCAGAATAATTTATTCATGACCAAATGTTCATTAAATAGATACAGTAAATATGTAGCTATGTAATTGCAGCAAAGTGTTAAATATTGAACACTTTACAAAAGTGAAACTGGTACTCAATAGTATGATTGCTGGGAATTGTAATTTTTTTTTATTAAGAATAGAACACTAAATCCTTATGTAAAGGATCTTTTTGTGAGCATTTTATATTCAGTTTAAATGAAATAAAACACATGCAAATTCCAATCAGAGTATTTGTGGTTTTAATGTTTGAAATTACCACTAAGCTATGAAGAGTTTAAAAGATTTGCCGGTGAGTATGTGTCTTTCTCTTGTTACCACAACCCCACAATTAGAGCTGGAAGGCTCAAAAGATTTTTAAGATTCAGAACACAGAGAAGCTGAAAGCTGCATCCCTTCATTGCCATAGTAACTCACACAGCTATGTTGGCTGGGGTAAAATACTTTAATTGTATGCACTCAAGTTGTATTTGACATGTGTACAATGGATAATTCCAAAAGTAAATTAAATATTGGTTTTATTTCCAACAGATTTTAAACAACCTTTTTACAAAAAGGTAACTTTTTTTAGTTAACTACCTGCTAATAACTATTTTACTAACATATTCATGGTTATATATACATATATATATATATATATATATATATATATATATATATATATATATATATATATATATATATAAGCACCAGATCCCTACTTTAGGCTCATAAACTATAAGTCAATCATATCGTTAAAATGGGTGGGCTGTATTATAACTTTTTTGTTTGTATATAGCGTAATTAGTGGAATAAATTTGATTGAAGAAAATGTTAAACATGTGCATTAGGCCTTGGTTTAAGATTCCAACGAGTCCAAATACTGTAATTTGACATGCATATTGCAGATTGCTTCTACATATGTAATGTAAATAATAATTTGAGATTAAATCAGTAATTAAATAATTTAATCAGAACAGAAAGCTAAAAACAGATGCTCGGTTAGAAACAGGAAGGAGACGCCTTCTGGCTTCTTCAATTGACAAGAGAATTGTTTTCATACTAACTCTGAATTTATGGTTTGGCAAAGTCCTTTTTAGTCACTGTTAAAGTTTGGCTGGGCTGAGCATTCAGACAAGGGGGATATCAAATCTGTAAATAAAATAACATTAAAAGACATTAAATAATAAACAGTGAATGATTGCTTTTTATAGTTTGGATTAATTTGCTTTAGTGGAGACTGTGGCCAATAGCACGAATACATTTAGTTGAATTGTTCAGTCCAAGTGGTGTATATCTGGAATATATATATATATATATATATATATATATATATATATATATATATATATATATATATATATATATATATATATTTTTAATAGTTGTTTTTGAAAAATATTCAAACTCTAATATGTTGCTGGATAGTGTTTACATTCAATAAATTTACCCTGGTGAATGCTTAAGAATGAAACATCTTAAGGGAATCTACTTTGTAAATTAGCTTTACAAATTAAAAAAAAAAAACATACCCGTTGAAAATCTGCATTTTCTTTAAAAATAAAAGTTTAAATGTGTCTTATTAAAAAATGGGTACTATCTTGGGTAATATCCCCAATGTTTACCCTTTGAACACTCTTTTGTTTGTGAAGCCTGTGCTGTGAATAGCATTTGTTTATGAGAAAAAAAAGTGCTCTAAAGTGATTGGCTTACCTTTGTACACATGTTTATTGTAGCAACCATAGCAACTCCTTAGGCAGCCACCAGAGTCAATGCAGAAAAGAAGTGTGAACAAATTGGTGTCTATTATTAGCGATTTTTCTTTGAATTGTCAATGTTAAAATCAAAACTGCCTGGCAAGAAGTTTACAAATGTTGATGACAAAGCCAACAGGCACTTTGAAATCAGGAAACGAAAGGTAATTTTAAAGGTGCTTTAAGTATATGCCAAATGTTTCTTATAGGGATTACATTTGAGGACTAAATCTGTGCCAAGTATGTTATTTCATTGTTGAACTGAGCTTCATGTAGCCTACAGTCTAAACTCTTAAGAAAAACAGGCTATTTATTGTCCCACGACTGATCTATCCCGACATATCAGAAAAAAACATGTTACTTGAACTGTGCACCATTTATTAAAGTAGTCTAGTAAATTTACTTCTGAAGAAAAGCCGTTTTTATATCTTTTAGCCAAAAATAATTATCATTGCATTAAAAAAAAATTGTAGTCCTGAGGACACATCCTTCTAACGATTTTCTTCTTAAGCACCTTTGGCTTCACTTCAGGATACTTAACTGCTTGAGACGGAAAGTACAAGATGGAAGTGCTTGCTGCGGAAGATTTTATTACTTAGTTATACGATGGAATGGATAGTACTGTACCTTACAACAAGACCTGAAAACACACAATCTCTAATTATCATTCCTCATACTGTAATTCTTTTAAAATGTTTAACTGTGTACAAAAAGAGCTATATACAAAACTTGTTGGGCCCCTTTTTGAAGCTAAGTTCCCCCAATTACCTTATTACAGTTTTTCTCAAACAGTACAAAACATAAATCAAAACCCTTGACATAAATACTAAAACATGTAAGATAAATATCTAAACTGCTAACACATTTGCAAAACTGACCACACATTTCACTCGTCAACACACACATAGCAAAAGCTAAGGTTTCTATTGACACAGGATTGCTACAATGATATTGTGTATCTGAAATTATGGCTGCTTCTGGGTCTCGACAGCAGAGAGAGCCAAGACTAGTGAGGCTCCAAAGTACCTTTGTCTCAAATTAAATGCGGGCAACATTTCGTACTGAGAATAGGTAAGTGCAAATCATGGTCTTGTATACACTTCTGTTTACATTACGTAACCTACTGCATTACTGTGATAAGTGTTTGCATTCTTTCTGCAATGTTTAGAATTGAAAGAAAAGTTCCAAGTGGTGGCCGTGGTGGCTGCTTGACAGTGATGACTATAATAGATATGAAGATGAGGATTTGTTTCAAGGAGTACAGAATGTGAGCTTGTCGACCATTGCCCGAATTCTCAAGAAACATGGCCTTCAAATGAAACAAATCTACCGAGTCCCTTTTGAGAGAAATAGTGAAAGGGTAAAGAAATTGCGTTCCCAGTATGTTCAAGTAAGTTGAAATAGATGGTAAGGAGAGTGAATGAAATTCTCATGCAACGATCTAACAACTTATTATGAATATACCGTTTACTGTATCGTACTGCATAGACACATACATATGAGGTGCTTATATCCCACCTGATATACTTGTAGAAGAATATAATGAAGATTTTCAAAGAGTGTCTGGATTTTGGGGGTAGTGGTGGGGTTCAATATTTATGTGGCTGAAATCATACCATCTACTTTTTGCTGTAATCCACACTGAGAATGCAAAGCCCATTTTATAACTTTACAAACTTGTTCACAGAGAAATATGGAGCTGGATGCCAGCATGCAACCTGTAAAATATATCTTCATTGATGAAGCAGGTTTCAATTTCTGGCGAGGCAGGGACATAATTGGACAGCGTGCCACTATGGACACACCTGGCGAAGGGAACATCACCATGTGTGCTGCTATATCCCAAGATGGAGTCATTGCCTGCTCTCCGGTGATTGGCCCATATAATACAGAGCGACTCCTAGTATTTCTTGAAACTTTATGCACAGATTGTCCAGCTTCGTATAGACAACCAGGGAAGCAAGGAAGGAGGCGAGTCCACAAAATTCGTCATTGTTTGGGACAATGTCAGTTTTCATTGTGCACTGCAGGTGCAACAGTGGTTTGACCGACAGGTTCATTTCTCATTAATCTTTTCTTTCTCCTACTCCCTCAACCCAATAGAGGAGTTTTTCTCCTGTTGGAGATGGAAGGTATATGAGCACCACCCCTGTGACCAGGCCACACTTATCCAGGCCATGGAGGTGCTTGTGAAGACATTGTGGCAGAAGCCTGTCAAGGCTGGATTCGTCATGCCAGGCGATTTTTCCCCAGCTGCATTGCCAGAGAGAACATCCGCTGTGATGTTGATAAAATAATGTGGCCAGAGAGACAATAGACTCTGTGGAAATGATTCTGAATTATGTCATTGTAAACTAGATTTACTTAATTCTTAATAAATTCTTTCACATTACTGCCTTTTGTTCTTTTTTAATTTAAAAAATAAATAAATACATTTGTTTGATGTATTGATATTAGCATTATGTTTTGCAAGAAGTAATTTGACATACTTACTTACAACAGCACTAGTGTATTTGAAGAATGATTGGTATCTATTCTGGGATACTAAAATATTTAGTGAATTTGAGTAAATAGGCAATGAATGTCCCATCCCCAGACATTCTGCATTCCCAGAAACTAGATAACATTTTGAGGGTAAGGCTGTTCTTGTAAGACAGCTTGCTCACCAAAATACTCTGCCTATACTGTAAAGCCATACATATTTGTAAGCTTTTTTTGTATGTGTTTTTTGCGTATGAAAAAGAAACACAAACATTTTTGGCACGAATATCAAATTCCACTAACAATACATTCTTCATATACTGCTACAGGTCGGCAACATTTCTGGAGCAAAATAGGCTTTATGGGTGTGATTCGCTAAATATTTGAGTTGCAAATATTTATGGCTTTACAGTATTTGAATTGTAGACCATTAGCTATTTAGGGATACCAAGATATTTAGTCAGCAAATGGCATGAGTGGGTTGAAAGATTCATATAGCAATGATTCTGCGCTTTTACGAAGACCGTCCAAAACTGTAGTCCAAACACAGGTGCATTAAGCTCAAAATATATACATTTAATACTTGCACACTGTATCACAAAATGACACAAAGATTTAAAAAAGTCCAAAGCAGAAATATATTTAATCTTATTCACACTCACATGTGTGTTGCAAACTAATAAATTAAGATTTGTAATTGTTGCACAGTAAAATGCAACTATGTGGAATGTGTTCTAGAAATCAAAGCCATCAAGTTACAATATTTTGGAAAGTAGGTAACTGACACAGGGGTGGATTCAATAAAAAATGTTAAAAACACATCACTGCTTTATGACCCAAGTTATTTCCTTGTTATATTTGTAACAGAGCAGAGAACAGGCTCAAACTGGTGACCATTCGGTCTCCCAAATGAGCATTTTAAAGGTAAACTTTATATCTACATTTTCTTAATACAATTCTTGTATGTTTAATGTACAGTGATGTGCGTTCTCTGCCACTTTCGTTTGTTGTGTCTGCTTATATTGTTTTTAGTAGGATTACTAAGTTGAATATTTTGTTTTTAAATCATCAGTACAGTATTTGGTATGAATAAACATCTTTGCTGTTTTTTCAGCATCTGAACACTACAATTTTAATAATTATTTAATGTTTACACTGTTATTGCAAATAAAATTCACACTTATTTTTGAGCTTTAAAGAATTAGCGCAAAAATTCATGATGTATTCTTGTCCTAATTTATTATTTATTTACATATATATATATATATATATATATATATATATATATATATATATATATATATATATATATATATATACAGTACTGTGCAAAAGTTTTAGGCAGGTGTGAAAAAAATGCTGTAAAGTAAGAATGCTTTCAAAAATAGACATGTTAATAGATTATATTTATCAATTAACTAAATGCAAAGTGAGTGAACAGAAGAAAAATCTAAATCAAATCCATATTTGGTGTGACCACCCTTTTCCTTCAAAACAGCATCAAGCATCAATTCTTCTAGGTACACTTGCACACAGTTTTGAAGGAACTCGGCAGGTAGGTTGGCCCAAACATCTTGGAGAACTAACCACAGTTCTTCTGTGGATTTAAGCAGCCTCAGTTGCTTCTCTCTCTTCATGTAATCCCAGACAGACTCGATGATGTTGAGATCAGGGCTCTGTGGGGGCCATACCATCACTTCCAGGACTCCTTGTTCTTCTTTACGCTGAAGATAGTTCTTAATGTCTTTAAGCTGTATGTTTGGGGTCGTTGTCATGCTGCAGAATAAATTTGGGGCCAATCAGATGCCTCCCTGATGGTATTGCATGATGGATAAGTATCTGCCTGTACTTCTCAGCATTGAGGAGACCATTAATTTTGACCAAATCCCCAACTCCATTTGCAGAAATGCAGCTCCAAACTTGCAAGGAACCTCCACCATGCTTCACTGTTTCCTGCAGACACTCATTCGTGTATGCGCTCTCAGCCCTTCGGCGAACAAACTGCCTTCTGCTACAGCCAAATATTTCAAATTTTGACTCATCAGTCCAGAGCACCTGCTGCCATTTTTCTGCACCCCAGTTCCTGTGTTTTCGTGCATAGTTGAGTCGCTTGGCCTTGTTTCCACGTCGGAGGTATGGCTTTTTGGCCGTAAGTCTTCCATGAAGGCCACTTCTGACCAGACTTCTCCGGACAGTAGATGGGTGTACCAGGGTCCCACTGTTTTCTGCCAGTTCTGAGCTGATGGCACTGCTGGACATCTTCCGATTGTGAAGGGAAATAAGCATGATGTGTCTTTCATCTGCTGCAGTAAGTTTCCTTGGCCGACCACTGCGTCTACGGTCCTCAACGTTGCCCGTTTCTTTGTGCTTCTTCAAAAGAGCTTGGACAGCACATCTGGAAACCCCTGTCTGCCTTGAAATTTCTGCCTGGGAGAGACCTTGCTGATGCAGTATAACTACCTTGTGTCTTGTTGCTGTGCTCAGTCTTGCCATGGTGTATGACTTTTGACAGTAAACTGTCTTCAGCAACCTCACCTTGTTAGCTGAGTTTGGCTGTTCCTCACCCAGTTTTATTCCTCCTACACAGCTGTTTCTGTTTCAGTTAATGATTGTGTTTCAACCTACATATTGAATTGATGATCATTAGCACCTGTTTGGTATAATTGTTTAATCATACACCTGACTATATGCCTACAAAATCCCTGACTTTGTACAAGTGTACCTAGAAGAATTGATGCTGTTTTGAAGGCAAAGGGTGGTCACACCAAATATGGATTTGATTTAGATTTTCTTCTGTTCACTCACTTTGCATTTAGTTAATTGATAAATATAATCTATTAACATGTCTATTTTTGAAAGCATTCTTACTTTACAGCATTTTTCACACCTGCCTAAAACTTTTGCACAGTACTGTATATATATATATATATATATATATATATATATATATATATATATATATATATATATATATACATTTCCTTTTATTTGTAGTTCGAAATGCAAATCCAAACGCAACACCAAAGATTTTACTTGAGAAAATGTCTTTCATTCATGATTTGACGAAATTGCAAAATGAACCAATTCGAGGAATTGTAAGAATACTAAAATATTATTATGAGGGTGTTTTAGTGGTTGGTATAGATTCACCTGCATACTGTATTGAGTGCTAGAGATTTCATGATCTTTCTTACACTGGACTGAAAACATTATCTGATGGCAGATAAGGGTGGAGAACAATTGTCAATTGTATTTGTGCTTATTTCATGTAATGCCGATAACACAGACTGTGACATATATACTCCTCATATGATATACCACCTCTGCTGGATTCGATAATATTATATATCTGTAGAGTTCAGTGACGTGTAACAGATGAAGCTTATAAAGTATCACCCTAAAAAAACTAAATGTTGGATAGTGTCAAAAACCTTGAAATGTTTTAAAAAATATAAAAAAATAACAAAAACAATGACATACTGTATTTTCTTCTTAATACACTATGTCATACAATAATCACTGTAGGTGAATAAATTTAAAAAAAAAATCAATAGCTTTAGATTTTGTAACAATTATTACAAAATGACACAAAGATTTAAAAACAGTCCAAAGCAGAAATATATTTAATCTTATTCACACTCACATGTGCAAAAAAAAAAAAAGTGAATAAAGTTCTCAAAAGTGGTAAAATGCAAACGTTTCAGCAGCCCCTGATGGTATCATCAGTGCATACATACAAAAACAAGTGCTCCACCCCCAAGTTCTTCTGCATTTACTGATCTGTCCTAATGCTTGTATGAGGGTAGTGAATATTGTGATGGCTGTGTATACATGAATATTATTATTTATTTCTTAGCAGACGCCCTTATCCAGGGCGACTTATAATTGTTACAAGATATCACACTATTTTTACATACAATTACCCATTTATACACTTGGGTTTTTACTGGAGCAATCTAGGTAAAGTACCTTGCTCAAGGGTACAGCAGCAGTGTCCCCCACCTGGGATTGAACCCACAACCCTCTAGTCAAGAGTCCAGAGCCCTAACCACTACTCCACCCTGCTGCTCCAATATGGTACATTATATGATTTGTAGCGATGAAGAATATTCTAATAGGTTGGGGTAAATGTTAATTTGTGTATGTTGGTTAGATCATAACATTAAGAAAGGTGATCCAGCCAGGTAACAACATGCTTTTGAAGGCTGACAAACAAACTCAACATATTGACAGAGCTAATGGAACCCAATGAATAATGTGAAGTGTTTGTAAGATAGAGAGAGTTTAAAACTGGAGGACCAAGATAACGTTTAATGCATGTGTACAATAAGATTCTTGTTTTTTGTCTATTTCTTTATAACCAAAAGTGTGTAAGTTTAAATGTGTTCAAGAATATCTGGATGCCCTAAATAAACAAACAATAACCTTCATGTGTTTTAAAGTATACCTTTGCCCAGTCTGTGAAACAAGCCATTATACATTGTCCTATTAGCAGATATTTTTTTAAATAAATACATTAAAAATTGAAATATTCTGTATAGTTTTCCCTTAAAACTCATATGAAATAATTAATTATAAAAAGCTTGATCCAGTGCATTGGGATTCAGTGAAAAACAGTAAAGAAAAACTGCTTAACCAAAATATGTATTATAATGTCAGTCAGCAGGAACGTTATCAGATTCTACCAGCCCCCTTAATTATATTTTGTTGTTGGCATCTGAGTTATTCATATCTCAATCTGAAAGCTATCTTTGTTTGAGGGTACTTCTATCTCATCACCTCTCACACTGATTGTTGCCCATCAAGATGGCGTTGCCCAAAATAGAGACTTCTGTCTCGCTCATGTGATCCTGGTGAAGGGTACTTTATGCTGGGTTGACACCCTCTACTGTTGGGAGGTTGAATTACAAGCCAAGATCCCATTATCTCATTACAGACCTCAAAAATAAGATAAATTGTTAAATTGTTGTAAATTGCATATGAAATTCTGTAAGCTGAAATAGATAAATACAGTACAGCAATTTTAATTACCAGTTTTTGGACAGAAGCATGGTTGCTGTGGCAACTTAAACTTGTTTTTCTCTGCTTTAATTCTACAAAAGGATAAGGCTGAGATTATTGGCCAACATTTGCTTATTCTTTATCATACCCTAATTGTGAACTAGACTGTACTATGAGAAACTAGTGCTCCAGTATCACACCAAAATGAAGAATATTGTTTATGTCAGTTCTGATGTTTTTGCCTCACTGCATCCTTTACTGCAGATATAGGCCTTTACAAAGATCTGAGGTAGGTCCTTCGACAAGAGAGATTTTAAGAACTTTCTTGTCGTGTTCCTCTTTTTGGAGATCCCATTTACTTTAGTATCACTGGCTTAGTTTACATGCAGTTTAGAAACTCCAAATATCACGCACATTCCTCACACTATAAAGAGCATGGCTAAAACATGGTACCACTAAAAACTGTAGGTAAGTCGCCTTGCGCTAAAATAATTAGCAAATTGACTAAAAACAACATTTGGTTTTATAAATGGCAACACGTTTGAAAGCCATGCTATATATTCACGAGACTTCAGGGCCAGGTAGTGTGTTTAGCTGTCTAACTATTTGTCTCTATTTCTAGCAATTTAGCTACACTAGATAGATATAGGTAAATAGATTAGTTGGTTTATTATACCGTTCTGCAACATCACACCAAGCATTTTTACATAATAGAGTAAATTAGAACACAGTCATAAATCTTAAATGTTTTTGTTAAGAACAATATCCATAGAAACCTGATCTGCAAGGGATGAAATCCAGTTACACTACAAGGGGAGTCACATACATTTGAGTGATAGATGAAGTAGGGCCTCAAAGTGAAGAAAATAGGGCTCATTTTTTTTTTTTTTTTTTGTTTATTACCTCTGTTCAAGTTTTTCTCTCATGCATCCCTTTCATGAATAGAACAGCCTGACAGAGACGCCATTATTTGGCGTACCCCACCTCCCCCACCCTCTATCAGTCTCCGTCTAGGCTCAGGGCCAATAAATTGGGCGAGAGAAACAAGTGGAATTCTGCCAGCCCTCAAACTAATAAATGAACTCAGCCACAGCTGCATATTCTAGTTTCTTGCATTTCCCTGGTTAATTTGAAGTTTGTTTCCCTTTCCAGCGTCATAGAGCCTTTTTGTGGACAGAGATAAAGCGAACGAGTGGGCTTAGGCCTCCCAGTGGAACAGATGCATTCCTGAGTACTGATGGGTCACGTTCACTACCAGAGAAAGGAAGTACAGGGGAAGGCAAGATGACCTCACTTGAGCATGTTTCACAATATCCCTCACAGATGTTGGACTCTGGAACTCACTTATCGAAAACAGACCTAAAGGAAGCAGCCAAGGCTTATCCCAAGATTCCAGCCCAAGAGCAAGCTAAGCTGGGCGTTCCTCAGGCAGCTGGAGTGGACAGTGTTCCAGCTAAAGGGGAGGACGTTCACTCAGATCCAATCCCGATTTATCTTGAACAGAAATGCCAGGGCAGGTCCAATAATTCGCATAGCAATGTTAGCACACCAAAACTACCCTCCTCCACTGCAACATGCAGTCCACCAGCTAATGCACAAGTGGACACACTTGTTCCAGCCATCGACAATAACTCCAGACACCAGCTGACACCAGTGGGCAGGCAGTTAGATTGAACACTGAAACCATTTGGTTTGACAACAGCTGTGGTCTACTTTGATGTAATCTAGAAATTATTTTCTATGGGTCTGGGGGCTCTGTCATATAGAAAATAATTTAATACAGTGGGAATTCATAAACCTAAAAATAAGAGATAAAAAAGTATGTGTTCTCAGAGAATGTAGTAACGTAGAATATACTGTATTTGTTTGTACAGAGCACATTCTGCTGTATTGTCAAACGCTCGACAGTATAATAAAATAAATATTATTAAATCATTTTTTAATTTAGTGCATTAATCAGCACTTAGTACTGTTTGTGGATTTTGACATTATAAAAGAGCTATACTTGTTTTACACTTTTCTGTGTTTTATTTCAATACTGACAGATATGTTCTTTGTAAGGTAATGTGTGATCTATTGATGTACTTTGGTACTTTCTGTCCTCCCTTTCTAGAGGCTGCACTCCTAATGAGGTACCTACCTCAGTGAAGAAAATCACATTAGGTAAGGAATACTGCAAATCCTGATGTGTAATTACCACATCTATTTTTAATCTGAATCAGAATAAAACAATCTAAAGGGAAATATCAACTATGAATAGGTATGGATATATGAATACTGGATATCCAAATAACTGGGGACAGAGGCCTTTATAGAGTTAACCAATTATCTCTCCAAAAAAGCACTACAATTGCATGACAACACCTTAATCTTAAATGTATATTTCACCGTAATTATTCATTTAACCCTTCTCAATTGCTATAAGAAAAAAGGCTGTCAATATTTCTGATGCTTTGGTGCAGCTGAAGTAGACACACCCTTTCCAGAATGTGTTAGCAGAGTCAATCGACATTTACTTATGAGGCCAAACTATTCCATCAATTATTACCAATTAAAATGCCCCTTGGAAGTCACACAGTCTAATTTAGTTTACATTATTAGAATAATTTTGGAGCATTAATTTTGGATCGTACCAGTTTTTGTGTATACACCCACCCATCCATCAATCCTTAGGAAGTTAGTAAAATCTCACATATAGAACCTAGCAAGAAATTTATGACACCAAAGTAGGCAGTTCGACCCAACAAACACAGTCCTGCTTTCAGAGAACGAAAGTAACAACATCCAGGACCCTATAAACAGTGTTGGCCAGGCAGCAAACAGAAGGGAGGTCATGATTGTTGGGGACTCCATATTGAAGATCACAGCAAGTTCAGTGTGCAGTCTGGAAACCTTTACTACAACAGTGTGCTGAAATTAAAGACAAGACCAAAACTGTGGGATTTTCTGGGACATTGCCGGCACCTTGCAAAGGACCATATGGACAGCTGGAAATAAATAAGCTAAATGCATGGTTGAAATTGTGGTGCACACAGGAAGGCTTCACCTTCCTTGATCATTGGACCACATTCTACAACAAGGACTATCAATTTAGGCGGGACGGACTGCACTTAAATAAAAAGGGAACCAATCTACTCAGAGAAAGGATCCTCAAGGAGGTTCAGAAGCATTTAAATTAGAAAGGAAGGGGGAGGAATCAACAAAAAAACAGAAGGGAGACTACATCAAATCAAGTGCAACAACTCAGGTAAGAGAGACATTAAATGTATTTATCTAAATGCTAGAAGTCTCAGAAACAAAATGATAGACCTTGAAGCTACTGCACTAACAAGTAATTTGATGTGACAGGTGTTACAGAAACTTGGTTATCTGAGAGTGATGGAGACGAATATAATATTAATGGGTATACACTGTATAGGAAAGACAGGCAGGACAGACGAGGCGGAGGGGTAGCACTATACATCAAAAATAGTCTTGAAGCCCAGGGGTTAAATCTGGAAGAAAAAAACAACACAGAATCAATATGGGTCAGAATAATGGACAAAAATTAAAAGGACATAATAATAGGGGCATGGTATAGACTGCCAAATTCAGGCATAGAGCAAAATAATCTGTTATACAATGACATTAGAAATGCGTGCAGCAAAGGAGAAGCCATAGTAATAGGGGATTTCATATAAAATGGGAAAACCCAGTGGGGAGCATGACAGACGAAATTGAAATGGTGGAAATGGCAAATAACTGCTTCCTAACGTAATTTGTCAAGGCACCGACTAGAGGGGAGGCATGCCTTGATTTAGTCTTTTCAAATAACGAAGACAGAATAACTAAAACAGAGTTCAGAGAACCATTGGCAAACTCAAACCACAACATGGTCTCATTTGAAGTGCTTTTTAAACCCCAAAAAGTAATGACTAAAGCTAAGGTTTACAATTTTAGAAAGGCAAACTATGAAGGTATGAAACAGAGACTAACAGAAGTAGATTGGAGTAAAATAGAGAAAACATCCATAGAAAAAGGATGGCTGTTTTTTCAAAATGTAGTACTAGAGGCACAAAACAATTACATCCCAAAAGTAAACAAATCTAAATCTAAAACAAAATGGCCAAATGGTTTAATAGATCAATTTAAAAAAAATATTCAGAGAAAAAAGGCACTTTACAGAGCGTTTAAAAGGGACCAAGAACAAAGTACACAGAAAGAGTACTTAGAACTGCAAACACAAGTCAAAAAGGAAGTTAGAAAGGCCAAGAGAGAGTAATAGAAATGAGCATTGCTAAGGGGGCTAAAACCAATTCCAAAAAGTTTTTTCCAATATATAACAGCAAGAGAACATTCAAAGAGGAGGTAAAATGTCTACAAATGGCAAAATCATAGATGAAGAGAAAAAAATAGCAAATATATTAAATGATTACTTTTCACAAGTTTTTACAAAGGAGGATAAGGACAACATACTCTACATGCCGACCTGTTCCTATCCAGTTTTAAATAACTTTAGCATAACAGAGGCAGAAGTGTTAAAGGAACTAGGAGCTCTTAAAATAAACAAATCCCTTGGGCCGGGTGAGATCCTCCCAATAGTACTCAAAGAAATGAAAGAAGTTATTTACAAACTACTAACCAAGATCGTGCAACAGTCTCTTGACAAAGGGGTTGTACCGACAGACTGGAGAATTGTAATACCGATCCACAAAAAGGGAGACAAAACCGAACCTGGTAACTACAGACCAATAAGCCTGACTTCTATTATATGTAAACTTATAGAAACTATAATATGAATATCATATGGGAGATACTGAAATTGAAAAAGGAATCTATGAAAAAGACCTAGGAGTTTATGTTGACCCAGAAATGTCTTCATCTAGACAATGTGGGGAAGCTATAAAAAAGGCCAACAAGATGCTCAGATATATAATGAAAAGCGTTGAATTTAAATCAAGGGAAGTAATGTTAAAACTTTACAATGCATTAGTAAGACCTCATCTGGACCTCACCTCATTTTCGCTAAGAAAAGGATATTGCTGCTCTAGAAAGAGTGCAAAGAAGAGCGACAATATTTATTCCGGGTTTAAAAGGCATGTCATATGCAGACAGGCTAAAATAATTTAATCTGTTCAGTCTTGAACAAAACAGCATTCAAAATTCTAAAAGGTATTGAAAATGTTGACCCAAGGGACTTTTTCGACCTGAAAAAGAAACAAAGACCAGGGGTCAGAAGTGGAGATTAGATAAAAGGGCATTCAAAACAGAAAATAGGAAGCACTTTTTCACACAGAGAATTGTGGGAGTCTGGAACCAACTCCCCAGTAATGTTGTTGAATCTGACCCTGGGATCCTTCAAGAAGCTAGATTCTGGGATCAATAAACTACTAACAACCAAACAAGCAAGATGGACCGAATGGCCTCCTCTCGTTTGTAAACTTTCTTATGTTCTTATGTTCTTATATATATGCTTGACAAGCTTTGTCCACAAACTAACCGTGTATGATTCAAGAGAAGGGTGCTGAATATGAAGGAGAAGGAAGGGCACTATTATTAGGTTTTTGATACTTTTCTAAACAATGAGAAGAATGGTTTTTGAAAGCTATTTGACAAACAGGTTGCTGAGAAATGTACAGAACTAATGGTCACTCCTATTCATAAATCATTCAGGTATAAATGAGGGTTGTTTTTAGTAAACATTTGTGTAAAAAAAGTTATCAATGCTTCTAAAACTGGCACTAGAAATAACAAGGCAATATGATGCCTTTTTTTACAAATACAGAATTTGTAATACCTGTATGCTACTGTTATCCTTACAAAAAAGGACTGCAAGATTAATACTGAAGTATTTTGGGCCCAGAACTGTGCAGCAGATCTGACAAATAACTGTAAAGCAGTACAACACAGTGCATTAAAATCATGCAAAAGTAATACTGCATTTTGTATTGTCATTACAATATAAAATTAAAACAACCTTATTATGTATGTAACATAATTTTTTAGTAGCAACTAGTTGACTTGCTGATATTTCTCACACTAAATGCATTCATTAACATTACAATATGTTCCAAATGATCAATTTGGACATCTTGAATGCGGTAAGCTGGGAGGATCCACATAGAACATGTTTTGTAATCTAGTTACATCATTGTTGCCACATCTGTTAGAAATTTGTATTCCCAATGCAATAGGTTGAATTTGATTTTTTAAAAAAATCTTTTTTAACTATATAGTTCATAGAGCTTGCTATGATGCTAAATGATATATGGTGCAGATGCTAAATTGAATGCCTACAGCAGGTAACTATCCTTATTCTGTGTGCATTGGGCAGCAGTGTGGAGTAGTGGTTAGGGCTCTGGACTCTTGACCGGAGGGTCGTGGGTTCAATCCCAGGTGGAGGACACTGCTGCTGTACCCTCGAGCAAGGTACTTTACCTAGATTGCTCCACTAAAAACCCAACTGTACAAATGGGTAATTGTATGTAAAAATAATGTGATATCTTGTAACAATTGTAAGTTGTCCTGGATAAGGGTGTTGGCTAATAAATAATAATAATGCATTGCTCAGTCAATACTTTTATAAAATGTCCAGCAAAAGTAATGTTGATTATATAAATTGTTCCATTAGGTCATGCATGGAAAAAGAAAACCTACCACTCCAGAGAAAAATTCAGAAACTAGAAGTAGGCTTGTCTGATCTGAATGAAATCATTATTAGATAAAGTACAGTCTTGGCTATGTCAAGAGCACACAGGTGCCTTGTTTTCATTTGCCATTGGGATTTTTAGTTGAGAGCAATTTGAAATCGATCCTGTTAGTCTCGATCAACAGCAGAGTGATATCAACGCTACCTGAACTGGGCCTGATGGAGGAATTGACCCAACAAAGTTTCCATATGCTGTTTGACCTCACTATGCAACCAAAAAAATAAATAAAAAAAATAGCAGACATGTAATTTTATTTTTTATTAATGACTTTGTTTGACAGAAAAATTGTGCCCCAGTTTTTTCTTGTTTCATATCAGGACTAAACATTCAGATTGTATTCATCCCTATTGATGGAAACGGTGGTGTCCAACTATGGTCATTCCATTGAACTTGACCCCAGGGGCAGGGACAGTAATTTGGTTCGACTGAATACCGAAACACCCCACAAAAGAGAAAGACTCCCAGCAAATGGGTTTAGTCTTTTTAACTACAGTCATTCTCAATACCTACCACAGGAAACAAAAAGCAAAAATGGTGTAAATGACCAAATAAAATACCTCACGCATTATCCCTACAAGGTGATACCCTGGAGGAGTCCTTCTACCCATGCTTTGGCAACACCTAATTATGTCACAATGGGATAAAGGGGATGGTCGTCATTCTTCACCTGATTAAAACCCCATAGAGAATGTGTTGCATGAGTAGTGGAATAACAGTCCACAAATATTTTTCAGACACTCATTTGTTCCATGGCTGACACTGTATGATACTGTGTTTGTTTTGAGAGGGTGTCCCACAGCTGACACAGGGATTTATTATTATTATTATTTTTTTTTTTTTTTACAACTGGATAGTTTGCATTAAGGGATTGTAGTTTATTTATACAATAACTGATTACATTATATGTTTTGTAATGAAGACATGATAGAATGACCTGATGGATTACATCTGCTGCTCAGTATATTATAAACAAATTTACACAAGTATTTTGTTTAAACATGTGCGAAAGGCAACCTGAGGACCACACACATACATTCACCACTGCTGTGATATTTAACAAGGCAGTATAAAATCACCTGATTCTTTTGTGGCTTTTTTTCTATGTCATAAAGAACCGGCTGTTGAATTGGGCAAACTCCATCCAAATAATAATTAATCAAAGCAATATTCTTTAAGTAATTCCCATTATATTTTGTTTGTATTGTATTTGTAATTGTATATAACTAAAGCACAGTTACAGTTATTACTATTGTATTATATCATATTCTATCGTACTGACAAAAATACTAATTTCCCTTCATTTGAGGACAGCTATGTTAAAGGAGTCTTCATTATTTTTTTCAACACATTGCTAACTGTTATTCATTAACCAGGTGAAAGTTTTCTAAGTTAATGAAGCACTGCTTAACACACCGACTTTGTATTCCCTGAGGCAATGGCTAAAGGACAATAATCTGACCCTGGTTGTTTTCCTTTGAAAGAATAAATCTGAAGTTAAGTTAATTCAAATACTGAAAAAAATGACTAGTGGGAATGTCAGCCAATAGTTGCACAAAACTATCATGCAATTGAGAGCAGGGTACATTTCAAAAAAGTCTCAAAAAAATTCAATACTTAGAGGGGCATGATGAATAAACTGCACCATCAGCCCCCCACAACGTAATAAAGTGTGGTGGCAACTGGGCAGGCTAGGGGGCATGTTTGCAGGATAGTGCTGGGAAGCTCGTATCGACACTGCTTTGATAGAGCAAACTGTACAGTCTATATGGGTTCAAAGAATTAAAAGTCATCAACATTGTTATTGAATAGACGTAATACGCTATGTCTATGCACAGTACATTTTACAGCAAAAATATGAATAGAATAGGGGGTGGGGGACATACAGTATTTGTCACTGTAACTGTACAACTGCAATGCGAACTTGGTCCTGAGGCTAAAAATAAAAACGACTTATTTAGTCTGAACGTTATTTCATACTTAGGTTTTGTTTCGTAAAAAATAAATAAATAAAACCAAACTACATACCGTACCGAATTTGTTGCCTGCAAGACCTTCAAAACCTCGACATTTTAAACAGTGTTTGAATGCCGTTTTACAGTGGGGGTGTAATCTAAAATAAAGCCAGTGCGCAAAATGGTAAATTATGCACACGTTATAATTCGGCATTGACTTACAAAGTTAAATGGGACAAGGCATCAAAAACACAAAAGATTTTTTTTTTTTTTTACTATAATTGCCTGGGAGGTGTAAGCTGTCTGTGGAGCGCTGTCTGTACAGGACGCATCACTCCTGGTACACCTTCCTCCATCTAAAATCAATTATTCTGTATTTTTTCACAACATATGCGAAGCAGAAACATGTTGCTTGGAAACCACACCGATACAGTTTCCTAGAAATGTACAATGACGTGAAACCAGTTTTACTTTTTGTCTACTGTATATTAGGCATGTAGTTTGCCTACGCGTAAACAAGGGACTGCTTTTTCGTGTGTAAAGTGCTGGTAGTGTGTTATCTCTCCGCCCTTCGGGAATCAGCGCAGTATTAGTGGCGTTGCTGGTGCAGCAGCAGGCAGTGCGGATTCCAGTTGCAGTCACTCCCTGAGTTTGACATCCACTCTCTCTTGGCTTGTAGACTGCCAGGTGCTGCACTTAGATACATATTTCTTGATTGGTAAGTACATTTTGCTTTAGAAAAGGTACGTCTAGTCTTTGTATTGGGCGCTTCAGTCAAAACGGGGCCTCTAAAACACACCATATGCTGTGTAAGACCGTTGTTTTTATTACTGGAGATAAATGCCTTTATGTATTATACTGAATTATACGGCTTTCTAACGAGTTTTAAATTGTCATGACATTTTAACCAAAGGATGGGGAAAGTAAAGAAAGCTTCGTAATCTGTGGTGTTGTAATGCGACTGAGACTGCAAATTCTAGGAATATGATGTACATGTGCGGTTTCCTAGACTACACACTGATAGTGTGCTTGTGTTATTTTTTATTCATTAAACGTCCTGTCTGAAGGCGAAAAAGCAGAACGGAAGTACAGATGGGGAAATTGATACATATTTTTTTTGATTAATATGGATTATTAGCCTTATTTCCAGAGTAAAGCATATCGACCCAGGAAAGACGGACGACGTTTCATAACAGGTTAATAAATATAACGGTACAGACTGTCAGGATGCAAAAACAGGCGTGGCCGCGCTGAGCTAGTTCAGTCAGGCTGCTGAGGAGGTTGTGTTCAGAGGGCGTACAAGCACTGGAACAAATCAGCTATTTGGTGCTTACTTCAAGGATTTGTTTCACCCCAACAGGTTAGATCGCCAGCGGCTTTAATAATATTTAATTTGTATGCATTTTTCGTCCAATTTTAAGAATACTGCAGTTCCGTTACGAGATACACAGGTAGGGTTCTATTCTACTAGGTCAATGCTGGCGTACCATGCAGTAGTTTTTTGTGTGTGTATAATTTGACGTATATTTTAAGTATGTATGGAGGTAGAGCGTGTTTACATCATTTCGGTTTTATTTCAATTAATAATTAAACTTTTTTTTTATCTGAATCCAATTGTTCGTAGCATTTCCCACAGTTTCTGCTGTCTCCTGGGACGCCGAAATACCCCGCCCCAGTGGGTAATTGTTTTTTTTTTCTCGAGAGACTGTTCTGTCTGTTTAATTGTGTATGTTAAACTGCCCTGCTTGTTTGAAGCGTCTGCGATTGTAATCTCTGTTCCTGACAGCTTTTCTGTTATGTTATGTGGCATTTTTTGTATGTTGCAGGCGCTGTAGCGGTAATGCGGCCAGGAGTCGTCCAGTCTGCGCTGTACTAGAGTCGGACACTAACAGCATTAGGGAGGGGTTACAGTAACTGTGAAGTAGGAGTTTGAGGCCAGTTTAATACTAATATAAATTATTAAATTCGGTGTGTGTGTGGGTGAGATGTTTTGCCTAGGTGAAATTGTGGTTTCAACTGCTTTTGACTTGCTTTGCTAATTTTATTTCTCTGGATTTCAAAGCATTATTTGCTTCCTATAATTATATTTAGATTGCACAGTCCAGACCTTCATTTGCTTGAACTCATAGCAAGGCCTTTGGTGGAGCCCTTTGTGTACACTTATACAGTGACTGATGGTTTACTGGTCAAGCGCATTTTGAATAAACTCCTGCTTTACAGTACTATGTGTGTGGGCTGTGACTGTTGGAATCATGTAACCATAGAGCACATGGACAATTAAACGTCTGAATAAACCATGTATGCTTATTGTTACAAAATTATAATCACAAAAGGTCACAATATATATGTAAACAAAAATGTTATATATATATAGAGAGAGAGAGAGAGAGAGAGAGCACTGATTTGCATACTGCAAAGTAGCAATAATGATGCTGTAACTTCATTATTATCTATAGTCTGCTTCGAAACTTGTGGGCTTATATTTAAGTGGTGCTCTCCATATTGTGAGATTGTAATAATATTGACCATTTTTTTAGGGGTCACCTATTTTGTGAGAGAATAGGTACATTTTAATTTTGTAAAAGGCTGTAAGCTTTCATACTTGGAGCAAACTATAAAATAGTGCAAAAAGAGGGGATTGTGAATTGTGAATTCATGTTTGTCATTACAAATTATCCAATGGCTGTTTGGTTATTGGTGACCAGCTAGTTTTATCAATAAATGCCTTGAGTACTTTAATAAACATTCCTGCAGTTATTGGCACAGTAAAGTTTGAGCTCATTGTACTCAGTTTTTTTTATCAATCAAAACTGTTACATTCTCTTGCTGCATGAGAATAACCAGGCTTCACTATCATTGCGGGATGGTGTTGAACACATTCTGCTGGTGTTATATTTAGCACAGGTTTATTCATTCATGGCAGCCACCAGAAAAAACAAACAACAACAAAAAAAAAACAGTTGTAGAACAGCTGAAAGCCCTACATGACCCCATACAACCTGTGAATTACTTGTAGTTTGAATGTTACCATCTGGTCATTCATGTTTAATGAGATCTGTAAGACTTACTATAGGAGCAGATAGGAGATTGCCTTTCAAGTTAACAACAAGACAATCTTGAAACCTGGCTCCGTTGTTTAGATTTAATAATAATAAAAATAAAAAAAATACAAAGTTTAACTGTTTTAGAAAAACAACTTTGTGTAAGGGTTTGCAGCTTATTTCTTGGTAAAAAGATAATAGGAAGAGTTTGTTTGAAATACATTTACAAGATCCTGCATTCCATTCGTCTATGGAGGTTTTCTGCCAAATAAATGTCGTCTTTTGACGATGATAGCCTTTAGTGTTAAACAAATTTCCTAATATTTACAGTATTTAATGATCATATTTTTTATAAACTAGTATGTTTTTGAAAAGCTGTGATGTACCAGAGTCTCTGAATGTCTTTTTAAAAGTAGTTTTGGCTACTTGACAGTAATCCTGGATTCTTTTTTTCTTTAATTTTAAATGTATCATATTATTGGATCTATTTTTATTAATAAATAGTAAAAAGCATCAATTCCTTATTTCCACCTCCCAAAACTTGTAAACCTGCTCTGCAGAAGACTGCATTTCACTTTTATTTTTTTTAACAGAATATTACTAAAGGTATAAGAGCGGTCAATTTGACCATAATGGTAAACTGTGGTGGGTATAATATAGTTAAGGTGCACTGGTATTTGGACCCGCCAACATTAAACTAAAGCCATTTATTATTTTTATTTCTGCAATAATTGCCAACTACTGAACATGTATTAAAAATAATTGATCTTGATACTTTGCTGTGCAAGCACCAAATGCATTTTCTTCTATTGATCTCTGTTCATTACATTAAGGTTTCTGGCAGGGTACTGTAGATGTGCATTAGGCTTTATTGTTGATGAATACATGCGTCTTTAAGAACCTTTCTGATTCTGCATTAGTGCTAACCAGGGTTTTAAAACCAATTTCTTACCTCATGTTGGCACAAGCAATATATTCTCACTGCTTTCCGTTTTAATCTGTTAAATACTGTTAAATACTGATCTTAAATACTAGTTTATGCTGCTTCCTGGTACAGTACCCAAGTACTTCATGTGTTGTAGTTCATAGTCAACAATGTATCTATACTATAGCATTGTATTTTAAATACATGCTTATCTTTCAAGATTTACTCTACTTTAACAAAAAATACTGTATGCATTTCTGTGTACTGTGTCTATTGTAAGACTTTTAACAGATATGTATCATGTTCACTTCTTTCAAGTGTTGAAAAAGTAGGTATGTTGTTTAAAGTGCTTGGGCAAACAACAAATTGATTTTAAACATCTTGTATTTCTGGTATCTGATCAGAATTGGGTGGAGATTAACTTTGTCTCTTATGATTTACTAAAAAAATGCCAAAGGAGTTGGCAAGCACTAGTGTTACTTTTTTTTTTTAAACCATTGTTTCTCAACAGCAGAAAGCTGTTTTATTTTCTAAGGAATATTTCTGAGCATTAATATAGTTTTTGTTCCCATACATGCGTGGAAACAAAAATGTAAGTGTAAGCAAAAAACACAAAACGGATATTGTTTTCAATGTAAAGCAAGGTTTTATATCTTGTTAAAAAGTAGCAATTTAATATTTGTTTGGGGAACATTGGATTTCAGTTTGAGAATTTGTTAGCTTGTTCCTGAACTAATTAATGATATCTGGTCATAGAGTAACCAGCTTTGTAACATATGCAGTGAAGGTCAAATACTGTACTTTATATAAAACATGTAACATACTTAACTAATTTAGCAGTTATAAGCCTAAAAGTATCAATAAGAAAAAACAAACAAAAAAATGTAAGTGTGGGAAAAGTTCTGCAATTCAGTATTGAAGTTAATATTTTTGACACACTGTATTGTGAATTACCAGTTTAAATGGATTGCTATCCAAGCCAACAAATCTGTGTGTATGCAAAATGTCTGCTCTTTGCATGCATTTAAATAAAAATGGCACCAGAGAAGCGTTTGAGGGTCATTCAAATGTCATTCTTTGAAATCCTGGTAATTATTACTTAGCACGCTGCTTTCCGTGATACTTAGTTTTAGAATTAAGTGAGTATTTTTTTTAAATTCATTTGCCAGAATGGGCCATTCATTTACTATGCTGTACTGTATGTAGGCCAAGTAAGTGCAGATTGTACTGTATCTGTGCTAGATGAGGGTGGATCACCTTGTAATGTGGGAAAGTCTCTGACTTTGTATTGAAGAGATAGTAAGTGGGTTTGAATCCCATCAGGGCTATAGATACCGGCCTAGAATGTTCTGGAGAACTGCCAGAAGATAGAAAATTGAACATTGCGACAGAAAACCAGCCAGTAGTGCCACTTCTAAATATAGACCTCTGCTACACAAAAGGTAGCATCGCTTTACCTGCGCTCTTGGGAACTTTAGGCTATATATCCTTTCATCTTGCTTCAGTAAATAACCATATACAATTATGTATGCAAAATTGTTTTTCGATCTGGTTTGAAAACGTAGTGGTGGAAAGTACAGTACAATCTAAAATTGGGGTTTGGGATGATCACTGAACTTCAAACTTGTACTTTTGTTGTCTTCATTAAAATACTAGCGCTGCGCAACGTAAACTTTTTGCTAGTTGCTTTCTTTGTCTTATCTTGTTTTACAAGGAGCTGACTACTGTGATTTTTAAACAAATTTAAACAGTTCTAAAATGCTTAAAACACATAGATAAATGTTTTGGGCCTCAATCATTCGCCATCCAATCAATTTTCAGCTTCTGTTTTTATTGGCCCATAGTAGACTTAAGCTGTTTTAAATGAACCCATTGCTTTTGGCCTAAACCCCAAGCACACCAATGCTATCTCATTCCTGTTATTTTTGTACAGATTTCTTACTGTGTTTAAGTATCCCATTTTAGTTTTTTTTTAAGCATAAGGGTATGAGTCATGTTAGAAAACACTTGCAGCGGTTTCAGTAATACATTGTTGCTTGCCGGTCAGGGCATAAGTTTTAACCTATTGAAACAACAGATGAATTCCTTCAGTGTGTGTTTGTGAAGGCGGAGAGGGGGTTGTCACCCGGGTACTTTATGAGTGGAGTCTGAGACAGCACTGTTACTGCTTGGGGGACAGCTGACAATGTTGGAATAGATAGGTGAGGGCCACATGGCAAGGAATGCAGAGGGATCGCCAGTTGAGAATTGTGGCCGCCTTCCTGGAATGATGTGCCGACATTCCTGCCATTTCAGGGATGTTTCTGCAGCTGTCATTTTGATAAATACCCGATGGCTTAACTGACGGTGTCCTGGAGGAACATGAAGTGTATTTATTCTAAGAAGAATGCAAGTTAGGCTATAGTTTAGGCCATACTTTAAATGCATTAGGATCACAAATACAGTGCAACCACCATTCATTGGGTAAAAATTATACAAGACAAAAGTACAACATGTACTGTAAAACCATGTTTAAAATGTAACATTGAATAAATAGCATCTTTTGGATTAACTTGTAGAGGTAAAGATGTGATAGTAGTCTCATGTTTAACCAGGATGACCCCTGTCTGTTTTAATTAGGCCCACACAATTTAGTCACAGATATTACTCTAGGGAGATCAGTTTATAATCAATGCAACAGCAAATGCTGTAAAATTATTTCGATTGTACCAGATTGTGTCCAGGTTCAAGGCAGAAATTGCATCATGCTTAGCATGGAATACCATGGAACCAGTTAAGGCGGTAATGTCATAGGTTCCCATTTACCCCATAAAGTTATTCCACAATCCCCTGCATTCTTGTTCTATCTCTTAACAACGGCTCCCACGTGGGAGTATTTCAAATATGGTCTTGTGGTCCTGTCCACTTCATATGTTGTTTTTCTGTTCATACATGAGTTGCTACGGAACGTGGCTGCTCAGACCTTAATGTAGTCCTCTCCATAGACCAAAATATAGTTATTTCGTCGCTAGTATCTAAATAGTGTCAGTTTAAAGGTTTTGCAGTAGCATTCATTTGCGTTAATATAGGCTTGTGTAGGATAGAACATTCTGACTTTGTAACCTGTTGATGCAAATAATGTATACCATATGTTTGCCAAGAAGGCAAGATAGTTGAAATGAATAGGGACATTTTCTCGTATACTATATTTACCTGTTCCTAATATGATACGTTTTGATTTCTACAATTTAATTATCTTTAATTTCCCTGAACTGGTGAGAGGGATATTATTTAGTGGGTCCGCAGCTGATGTCATTGGGTTCAGAATCCAATCATGAGATTTATTCATCTTCAAATGCCAGCTCTATTAGGGAATTAAATAATTATATAGTGCCCTTTCTTTTGGTGCCAGCATTCAGGGTTGCTAGCATTTCATCTGAGATTTGAGCTGTGCTGACAGGAACAGTTATTAAGACTTCAGTTCTACGGTCTTTCCCTTGTCTCGTAAGATCACAGCAATGACACAGTTTTAACAAGGGAAGCTGAGTGCTGGTAAATTATCCATAACTTTTAACCCTCAGTCAGTAAACTAACTTCATTGTTGTGGTAAACTTGCTGTTGACAAAAAAGAATGTACCATTAGGAAAGTGCACAGAAAGGATTTAAACATTACAGTCCTTTTGAACTTTTTTGAGTTTGCTTGGAAGAGCAAGTCACTGTCCTTTTCTATGATTGCCCTTTGCAGTAAACTGCTCCCTTTTTTCAAAGAGAACACACAATATTGAAATTATCAGATGGGCTTGCTGACTCTTGGGATGGTTAACAGATGCCGAATATGATTAATTGTTAATCACCAATTGGACCTGAGTAGCCAAAACCTTGAATAAACAGATATTGTTTTGGACTCTTTAAAATCCATATGTAAATATATGCCTGGCCCATACTGATCTGCTATTAACCAGTGCTTTAACAAGATCCAGTATCTTCACTTTGAGAAACGCTGTTATGCTGTAGGGTGATTGATTACAGCAGTTGTCAATTAGGACTTGATGGATTAGGTGTTGATGGCTTATAGTGGTTGATAGCTAAATGTTATCTTTGGCCTGCAAACCTGTGTCTTGCTGTAACGATATCCTGGCTCCTATGCCTGGGGTGTTTTAATAAAAGTGCTAAGCATGCATTCAGGCTTTGGGAAGCTTATATATTAAAAAGGGAATGATTCACGAGGAGATTTAATGCCACTGCTGTCATGTGAACATATTTTCTTTTGACGTTCGGTTATTGAAATGTTGACAATTTAACATGTTCATGCCCCCTGAAAGGCTATATCTCAGTGGACTCAATGGACATGCACACTAAAGTTGGGTCAAATATTTGAAAATGTATAGATATTTAACAGATTGATTTTTAAAGTGCAAAACAAACCAATAAATAGAACATAGGAAGGTTTGAAATTCAACACTGTTAAAAATGAAAAAAATGTACATTTAAAAATATGCAGGATATCTGAAATGTACGTTACCGTACCCTTGTTTTTATTGGCTTCAAAACCCTGGGAAATTTGGGATTGGAACATAGTGCATCCTGGTTACGGTTTCCATCTCATTTGCACTAGTTCACAATTTTTTTAAACCCAGGTTCTGTTCAGCCTTGCTGAAGTAATCGTTCATATGCAAAAGTGTTTACAGTAGCTGGGGAATGGCATCCGAGTGAATTTTATCAATGTTAACATCAAGTGCTAATCGTTCCAGGTGTGCAGTTTCCTCCATTTAAAAAAAAAAAAAAAAAAAATTATACTTTTTTCTAAAAGAACACCAGTACAACTTTGTGCTATTTTGCACATGATGAAATCTAGGTACATCATTTTAAAATATATATTTTTTACATGTTTAAGTTTGTATAGGGAGAGGGTGGGAGGAAAGGCTGTGTTAGTTTGCTGGGTGGCAGAAACAGAAAACCACATCCATTTAGTGGCCGGGCTGTACAGTCACCTCCTGTAGAAGATAGGAATCTGTATTGCAGCAAACAGACACTTGCAATATATTCTTGTTTTTTAACTCGCCGCTGACAGGTGTGTGCACTTTAATATGAATGAAGCTGCTGTTGTTCAGTAGTGCAGTATGTGTAAAATAACAGGGTTCTCAGATGGTCTAGAATGAAGATTTAGTATTATATAGCCTTTTTCTCTGTCATATCCAGCTGGGTTTTGTGTAGCTTTAGCTTATAAATAGAGCAGCTGGGTTATGGGAACAGTAAAGCAGACAAGGTTGCTTTTAAGGTGAAAAGAGAAAAATCAATCATGCAGTACTTGTGACTTGCTGCTGGTTTTCAAAGTGGAAAGATATTATACTATCAAATAAAATGCTTTTAAAAGAATTCAGACTAGTTGTTATGAAAATCAGTGATATTGTGTGGATTTTTGAAATGCAGTCGCTTCACTTTGAGTATTCTAAATTCACATCAATGTGAAATCCAGTTTCCCTGGTGCATGGGACTCATCCTTTACTCTCATACAGCAGATGAAATACCACAGTACAGGAGCCATTGAGAGCTGCCATTTAGTTACATCATCTTTTCTACAGAAGCCAAACAATGCAGATAACAACAGATAAGTGTTAAAATTAGGATTGGGTTTTAGGAGATAAGATATGCTTCGGTTTAAGAAGATATGATTAAGGGGAGCCAGTGTGATGACCAAGTCTGTCCAGTTTAACATATGGTTGGATTTTTTTTCTATAAAGTTACTGCAAGTTACAGTAAGTAGGCCACCAGGTCACAGAAGCTAAGGTAGTCCTAAACCAGTGCTGATCATGGTTTTTATTGTATTTATTTTAGAACAGTTTTTTAAATTTGTTTGTATTTCTTGTTCATCAGCTCTGTGGGCAGGAGCATTGTTGTTTCTCAATGAAGAATCTGCTGTCTCTGTCAGTCTCTCCCTTCCACAACGTGCTTTTCTTCATGTCCATAATGAGTCACATCGCTATGAGAACCAGTTCTTGACCTGAACAGGAAGGAAAGGGAGTTACTTGAGTTGGAAAGGGAGAGTTTACAGCAAATGTACTGTACAGAGCCTTTGTTGCAAAGAAGAATAACTGTAACAAAATGTGGTAATAACAAAGTAGTCCAGTAAAGAGCAACTTTTTAAAATACAGGCTAGCCAATTGAATCTGACCTTTGTTTGAAGTATAAATTGTTGGATTTGAATTCGGGCTGGGTATCAGCAGTGTCTTTACGATACATATCGCAGTACGAGGCTCACGATACGAGGCTTACGATACGATACATTAAATTCAGCATGAAACATAAAAAAAAAGGCTCCTTGACCAAATCCAATCGCTGGAACCACTTCAGGAGCAAGCTACTTGCTTCAACTGCTTAAAATACAACAACTTAAGACAATACAGTGATACTAAACAGTAACTTAATGTCTGTACTCACTTTTAATATGGGTAAACGGCATGCTGCAGTGCAGCAGCTCCCATGCTTAGTATCAGTAAAGTCCTGATCTAACAGCATGTAACACAGACAACTCTTGTGATTACATGTCACTGTTTATTTTTTAGTAAAAACAAGTCTAAATTGCAGTGAGTTGGTTCTGCTATTTACAATATTAAATACTAAATGTTTACACAAAACTCAAACCCATTTGGTCACCGTCACAATTGCTGCATGAAACTGGGGTTACTGTATTATGCTGGTGTTAATACAGCACCTATCTGCACTTACAATCATTTGTATTCAATTAAATTGTTATTCTTATTAGTGTATTTGTTGCCGTCCTTCTCGCACTTCAGTTTATTAAATGCGTTTTTTCCTCCTTACAGACCATCATAGCACATTCATAAATATTGACACATGCTTTTAAAGGGAGGCAGCATTTTTGTGTTACAGGCGCCAGTGCGCCTGACCCCTAAAAAAATGTTTACAAATATTTTTTTTTGCATTTGTAACCATTTTAGTCCCAGTCTGGAGCCCTGCAAATTCAAGCCTTACACCTTTTATACACAGCGTGACATCTTTCAAAAAGATGAGGTGAGTCCACGCTGTATCGATAATCATATTGTCAAGAAAAAATCAAGGTTCTCCATGTGAATCGATGAATCGGCACACCCCTAGTTTGAATGTTGGGTTCTCGGAAGGTCACGTTCATTGCATGCAACATTAAATATAAGTTGTTAAATAGTTTTTACAACTGGATTTGGTGAACAAACAGGATAACCAACCAGGTATACTTTCTGATGGAGTGTGCAGAAGGTCAAACTATGGAAGTATTTTGTAGCAAACAAGTACCAAGGGATTACATTAGGTCCAGTGCCTCGTGGGATTGAGGAGAAGGTGGTTTTGTTGGTCTATGCCAATGATGAACAGCATAAAGGATACTACGGACACATCATTTTAAGAACTATGCAGACACACACACATTGTGTTGCGTATGGATCAGACACTACAACTATCATATTTCTCTCATTCCAACACTAGTTGATACAGTAGTAAGCAGTCCTTGAAAACTGAAAAACTAGCTTAGTTAACCAGAATAGTTTAGTTGTTTTTTTTTTCTTTTGACATGTGATACTGTAGGAACAATAGTTGACTTGTGAATGTTGATGGATCTCTGTGCTTTGTTGGCAATACAAAAAGTGATTCAAAATGTTGCTTTTCATTAGACGGTTACTGTACAGTAAATGTACAATATAACATTTCAGTATATGCTGTTAACACCACACAAGGACATTTTTCTATCTGAATTAAAAGGCACTGTGAGCATAGGAAGTGGTAGAAAGGAATATGGTACAATTATAAAACACTATCTGTCCTGAAAAAAATTCTTATGGTGTCTGTTTCCCCTGTATCAGCTTCCCAGTCTTCCTATAGGAAGGAGAGGTTATGGGTCTGGAAAATCTTTGTTTAATCAGTTTTCACAGTGTGGTCCCTGACAGCCTCTCAAGAGCTGATGTCTTCAATGGAAAAAGGAAATATTTGACAATGTTCAGTGTTTCTAGTTCTCCGCTTGTGTGCTGAACTGTAAGGGGGCAGTCCACTGTAAATCATTCTTGTACTGTAGATTCCTGATTGGGTTTGTGTAATGATTTGTGACCTGTTGACTGTAGAATATGGAACAGGCAACTGTTTGTGTTTAAAGGGTTCATCAAATTGTTTACATGGCAAAACAGAGTACATAGAAGCTGTTGCAGACCAACATGGTTGGAAGCCTTGGTTGGCAAAGTACAGCAGGTCTACAGCATCTTGGTGTTCTCTTAATACAGTTTGGATTGAGTTATATGTGGGGTATCCCAACTGAGTCTCCTTGCAATGTGTGTTTTTACTAACATTGTAATTGGTACTAAATTTGAAATCAAGCATGGCGAGGTCTGTTTTCCCAAGGGGTGATTTACAGAACTTGTATTGAAACCAATAGAGTAATCCGTCCGTGGGACCAGAGTAAGGGCGGATATGTAAAAAGTCAGATGAATGAATCCTGTTTTAAATACCATTATACACAGCTGTAACTACTATATTCACACAATTATTGTTTTGAGATCCAGCTTTTATTAGTGAGCTCACCTTAAATCCCTTGTTTAGAAAGATACAGGGTTTTTATGCTTGTGACAGATTAGCCGTCTGCCGTATGGGTGCGTGCATTTGCTGCTGAGTGACAGGCAGGAGATCGAGATGGAGCTTCAAGTTGATACACCCTGCAGTCGAACAGGATTTATTTACATATCAACACACTGAACGGTTCACGTGACACTACCAGCAATGGCAGCGCATGGAGCACATACAACACAGTGTACAAAAACTTTGGTAAGATCTACAATATCTGAACTAATCTTCTCTGTTCAATAATAAACTAACGTTGCTGAAGAGATTGATCATGGTGGATAAACAGTTAGGGGAGATATTTGACTGGCAGAGATGCGACGGATTACTGTATTGCCATCTGCAGTACAAAAAAATGAAAAGATAGTAAAGATTATAAACTGTTTCTGCAGATCATCTGCTGTAGCAGGGTTCTCCCCAGGCCTTTTCAATGAAGAATCCGCTATCTATTCATTGAAAAAACCCGATCCGCCCGTCTTGCAGATGCTACTGTGCCTTTAACAATAAGGATTTATTGCGCTTCTAGCAGACTAGATCAGTTGGGTGTTACTGGGTGAAAAAAAAAAAATCTTGGAATCACATGGCGGCTGTGTTACATCTTGACACAACATTTAACCAGTCGCGGGTTTTCTGTGTTAAGCACTTCGATAGGCTAAACCTTTACAAATGACTGCTAAAAAAATAACCAATTATTTTCAAAGCAAAAATAGTTACAATGAGTGCAGGGAGTCAAAATAATCCGGCGTCCGGCGCAATCCTCCACCTAATACTATATTTGCGGCAGCTACTTAAAAAAATATATGTATTAAGATTTTCGGGTATTATCATTGTCCTATTTTGTGTCGTATTATTGTACTGTAAGGCGATATAAGTACATAATAGCTATACATATGCAGCAAAAAAAAAGCTTATTCCTTTTGTTGTGATGTTGTGTAACAATATGTACCCAGGTGCTTGTGAGAGATATTAGGGGTTCATATATAAAGGCTGTATGCCTTTAAGAAGAAAGGCGTGATGGGATATCAGTTGAACACTTGTCAGCTGACATACAAATGCTTAAGTGCAGAGGTACTGATTATTACACTCCGGTTTCATGCAACAGTTATCATGGTGACGAAACGTGTGTGAGTACTGTTAAAAAAAAAATGGTTAAAATGAACAGTTGTATTCAAAAAATGTATAACAGCGAAAAACAAAAAGATGTGCATTAACAAAGTCAAATCGCAGAGTGCCTAAATAAGCACGGTAATTTACCATAATAAAAAACAGTAATGAAAAAGAAAATGTTGAATATAAAAAAGTCAAATTCTTTGTTGTATTATATATTTAAGATAAGGCTAGTTTATTCCGTTAAAAGTGCTCCAGGCAATAATGTTCTGCCGCCCCGCCGTACCAAATTCCAGGGGAGAACCCTGTGTAGTTCATTATAGTACCTAGACTACCCATTATTTGGCACAGCTATATATTTAAAATAGAGTTCTTAGTTGGGTTTTCCTATTACTCTTTGTACTACAAATCTGTTAATGTTGTGTTTTTTTTTCTTTTTTTTTTTTTTTAAATCTGATCTTGTCTGATTGGCCCCAAGAGGCCCCAACAGTCAGTCGAGGCCTCCCCAGTTGTCATTTTCACCTTAGTTTAAGCTGAAGTGCTCCCCTGGGAGATGGCAATGAAATATGAGATTCCAATTTTCTTTCAAAACAAAATCTTGTTTTCCCAGCGGAAATGACATCAGAAGCAGTTGGGGTAGGGGTTCAAATGGAGTTTATTATCTTGCTGGGGCGAAACCACAAACAATCATGGGAGGAAACTTCAAACCACAATTACTGCAGGAGTGCTTTTCTGAAAGATTACTCCGTTGTTCTGAAAACGCCCAGAATTCTGCCGTTGCATTAGTACTGTAATAAAATGTGCCACCTAATGCAGAAACCACAAGTTGACATTAAAACAGTTTGAGTGTAATCAATGTTTCGTCTGTAGTGGCATTTGGCATCCCGGCTACAGTCTGTCGTAAAACACCTTTTTGAAGTTATCTTTTAAACTGCGGATGGACATCTCAACCGTTTTTGTGTCTGCAATAATCTCGACTTTTTAAATACCACATGCAGTATTACAGGTCAAATATAGTTTTTTTTTTTTTTTTTTTTTACACAAAGACATTTGATAGGTTGAGGACTTCCAGGGTGGGTGTGAATGCCGTAATTGTTCTGATTTTTATACAGCTTTGCTCTATTCTGATTTAGGGCCAAATCATTTCTCTTTTTCCACCGCTGCAGCTGTCAGAATATCTGCAGTAAAATTGATGTAGGCAGGACAATGGCTTAACCGTGATGGAAAAGCTGTTTTTAATTTAAGATATAAATACACCCCAAAGAAAAATCTATATTTTAGAGGCCCACTTCTTCAAATTGGGGCAGAGGCATCCCCCACCTCCAAGTCCCACTGTTCAAGACCCCAGAAGAATCCAAACACCACTTGCAACGAGGTGTGATCTGTTGAGAAATTAATGTGTGCAGCAGCTAATTGTCTGTAATTGACTTAGTACAGCAAAAACAAAAAGACAAATCTTTTGATATTTGGCATACACAGTGCAGAACTTGATTACGTAAGGTCAGGAAATCTGTAGGAGAGCACTTTTTTTTTTATAGAAACAGGAGAGTAGGAGTCTAATGAGAACCAGACTGTGGGTTCAGCTACAGTCAATAGCAAACTCTGCTGATGTTGTAGAATTGCATGAAATCTGCACGTTTTTATTTTAATTTTTTTATTTTAAGAAGCATAGAAATTGTCAAGGTCCTTCTGTAAACTACGCAAGCTGAAATTCTGTAACTTTAAGTCAGACGGGTTCATTTCAAAGGCTTTGTAAAATGTAATTTTAAAGCTTTTATAGAAAGTGGAAATCCATGTTGGAGCAGTAGTTTTTTTTTTAACATAGACATAATTCGAATCCCAGGACTCTCCCTGCACATCAAACAGCAATGCTTTTATGAGGTGAGCCAATGCCCATTGGGATTGGACCATCTATAAGAATGTTTCTAATGGGTTAACGCTTTCTGTAATCTAAATTGATCAAGCTCTGTGTGATCAGTTCTGGCTCTCAATTCGAAAAGAGTTCACTGAATTGTCACGAACAGCCTTCAAAATACGTGTTCACTTTGCCTCAACATATCTGTGTGAAACAGGGTTTTCTTCGCTTGTTTACATCAAAAACAAGTACAGAAATTGCTTGAAAGTAGAGACAGATCTGAGGTTGAAACTCTCAGCCAAGATACCACAAACTGCACTAGCAAGAAGGCTCATCCTACTCAGTGAGGTAAATATAACTCCGTATTATGTGTTCTTTTATGTTCCAGTTTATTAAGTATTTGAATAGTGGTATTGGGCTATGATGATTTCTGTCTTCAGAAAAATGTAGAGAATCATATTTTACTAAATACTGTACTGTTTATTAGAAGTGGAAGTGTACATGGGGCATGCATCTCGGAAGGGCGGCACAGCAAAAAAGTTTGG
Source organism: Acipenser oxyrinchus oxyrinchus (assembly GCA_030684275.1). Classification (NCBI taxonomy): domain Eukaryota; kingdom Metazoa; phylum Chordata; class Actinopteri; order Acipenseriformes; family Acipenseridae; genus Acipenser; species Acipenser oxyrinchus. The sequence continues at coordinate 16,164,460 of CM060251.1, forward strand.
GAACCTCTGGTTTTATACATAAATCAAGTTTTTAATTCCGATTACACCTTTTAAATAGTCTTTGGCTTATATTTGTTGCAGTCTCAGTCTGAACCAAGTTGGAATGCCAGTGCATCAAGACACAGACAGAGCATGTCTAAAACTGAACTTTATACAAGAAGAGTAATATCAAGGAAAAGATTAATCGAAAGCAGAGAACCACTCTTTATATTCCATGGTTTGATATCGGTAGGAATCCTGCCATAATACAAGTCCTGTGCTGTTAAATTCTCTGCACTGTTTAATTTTGTGTTCAACTATAAAATATAGCCTTGAGTGCAGTAAGACGCAAGCTGATTTTGTACTGTACAGTAGATGTTATATATAAAAAAAAAAAATTCTCTACTTGTAGGATGCAAATATATTAGATGATCTAGTGCAGATTCACCATTAAAGACTTTCCTTCTAGAGACAATTGTTAGACATGAGTTTGAAATTCTAGCACTAAAATTTAGTTTTGAATTACCCAGTAGAGCCTCCTGCTGGACGGAAGGGGATTGTAGGAGCTGAAAGTTCACACCCTGTTCTCTGCCTTGTAGCTTAAATGAGCTTTTATGTGTTCTTTTGTCATAGTGTTGCAATCAAGCTCCTTATCCAGCTGTCACATTTCATTGTAACCTTCCAGAGGTCCTACTGTACATGTGTGTTGTACTTTCTTTTTATATTGCTGAAAGCTAAGGGATAATGGCATTAAGGGTACAATTAGATGTAGAAGTGGGGTTGATGCTCTTGGTAAAGATTTCATGCATCTAATTGTTAGAGCTTAGAAAGTGAAATGGGAGTCGACATCACAAGATGATTACATGATTTGTCAAATTGTGGATCTTTTTTAGGAAGCCTGCCAGAGTGGCCAAAGGTTGGAAAGGCATGGAATGTGAACTGCCCTCTTGCCTCCTATAGAAAAACTCACATTGCAGCTGTACCTGCTCTGTGGGGAAATGGAGGACTGTAATGCTCACAAGGACTAAAATACAGACAGGAAAAAGCCAGAGTCCTGGCTCTGGGGTTATCACAATTACATTGAGAATATATCATGAAACGATCCCCTAGGGGGCAGCAGAGTATAGTATTGAATCCATTTACTTCATGCTCTTTGGATTCGTTTGTGGAGCTGCTTCTGATTTGCTTAGCAACTGAACCAGATTTGCTTAGCAACCAGATAGACTCTGTAAAGTAGTTGCTTTATTGCATTGTAAAATTATTAATATTGAATCTATTTTGAACGTGACAACACAATTTTTTTCTGCTTCAATAAATATTATGTTTAATCGTGAAATATCTTGAAATACCTATTTTTACCGTGAAAAAACAGCCCTATCTATCAGGTTTTTTAAACAGTTGCTTATGTTTGGAAAGCACAACCATACACAGGAGGTCATGTGAAAGGGGTGCAGTTCCGTATAATGTCCAGTCTTTTAGTTTGCTCCGATGCAAGACTTACCCGGGTCCATGTTGTCCAGTGCTCCACAGCGGGAACCACAACACAGAGTTTAACCCCACCAACATTCTGAAGCTTGCACCTCATGTCAGACAGAAACAGACTTGTGCCCCGTGGACCCAGACAACTACAAACCTGAGAGTCCCAACCGTCCATGCATGCATAAATGACGCAGGTTCCCCCGTCCCGGAGAGCCTTGATTTACTTTATCATTTAAATCAGTAAAACCCCTAGTTTATATTCTGTTTTTGATTTCCTTTTATCTGAATAAAAAATTCTACTCTAGGTGGGGTTATATTGTACAGCAGCCTATTTTTTCTCCCAAATAATGTGAATGCCTATCCTTTTTGGCTGTTTCTGAAAACTTTCAAAATCTTCACTAGTGCTGAAGCATACTGTAATTTTATTATGTAGCACTTCACTACAAAAAATATACATAAACGATTTGTACTACCATTTTATACTTGTTTCTAGAAGTGGTTAATATTTGTTTTACTATTCTATCAGCGAACCATAATTTACAGCGGTAATGTTCTGTGAATAAAGTCTTGTTTGCAAACAAGCGGAGAAGCTGTTATTTATTTGGTTAAAACATGTGTTGCACAATAGTATGCTCGCATCAAAGCTCCTACAAGATAAAAAGCTTACCACTACAGTAGTCACGGTCCTGAGGGACCTTGCTGAATGAATTTCTCTCGCAAAACATGGCTGTGTCTAAAGGTACAGTAAATGGCTGCTTCCCAGAGCCTTCTGTGTAGTGGCAGTTTGTATTTGGATGGGAAGCAGATTAATTTAAAATTGAATCTGGGGTGGGGTGGGGTGGGGGGGTGGGGGGCGTGCATTCAGACTATTTTAGAAAATGAGCTTACATTACACAATGTGTTGGTTCTCCATATTAATGCAGGCTGCATATTAAAGGTCAGTTCATCTTCCTGATGCATTTGTTTAAATAACTGCAAGAGCAATGTGGGTATTTAACCCTACCGGTGCCTGGTTCCATTTGTCTATTTCCTGTCTGCAGAATACCAATGCTACCTTTATTATTGACTCTGAGACATGACAAAAGAAACCATGGTTACTGTTTTAAAGATTTGCTTTGGGGAAAATGTGTTGGGATTTAAAAAAAATAAATAAATAAATAAAAAAAGATAGGATTTTAAATTGCAATAGGAGATATTGTAAACTCTGAAGATTTGCTAGTTTGCTCCAAGGTTTTTTTGTGTTGTTTTTTTACTATAAAATCAGTACTATGATACTGTATGTTCTAATAAAATTAATATATTTAATTGTACAACCATTTAATCAGATGTAGCGCTTTTAAGGATAAAATGGACATGGCCACTTTTACTGCACTTTGACAGTCCCAATGGAGAATCTGTAGACTATCTAGGGCAGGTTAGGTTCCAGTCCCCCATGTCTCTTACTGTAGCTCTTTCAACAGCTAATGTACCTTTTTTTGGACTTTTTAAAAACCTGTCAAAAAACGGTAGTCACCTATAGAGACAGTATGCAGGATTGTACCAGAGATGTTTGCAGATGAGTATAACGTGAATGATGTACAATGGTAGGGAAACCCAGCTACACAATTGCTTCCAATGTGTTTCTCTGCTGCAATGCTGGTTTGTGTCAGCTGCAGAGATGAAGTGCCCTTTACCGCTGTTGCTAAAAATAGCACAAGGACTTAGCCGTATTCACTGTAATGTCAGCTCACAACAAGTGTAAGGGGCACTTGGGTACTGTACATACTGTTCTGTCCTGTAAGCCACAGTTGCCTTTTTACCTGTAGAAATACCCTGGTTCAGGAGGTAAAAACATATAAAGACTCCATTTTAGATTTAGTAAGTGTTGCTGTCGTTGTTCTTCAGTTGATTCATGCAATTAGAGTGCATAGCAGGTCTGTCAAATTGACTAAATGTCCTTATTCTTTGTTTTTAAGTATTTTTTTGCTTTTTGATAGCTCTATATATTTTTACACTGTATACTGAAACGTAACCTTCTGAAATACTAACCTTCAGAAATCGTTTTTTCTTTGTAATTCGAATCTGAGTTTGGAAATGTAGAAAAAAAGTGCTTTACAAAAAATGTGAAATATACTTGATAATTGTAATATTTTAGATCTATAAATGTGTGTGTTTTAAAATTCTATTTTTTTTTTAAACCGTGTGGATTTGAAAAAAGGTCACAACCTTCATAAAAAATGAATTTGATAATGGGTCAATATTCTGCTTTTACAGTAATAGATACCATGATTACTATGTCCTTCAGTGATGTCACCAGAAGTGGTGCCTCCCAAATCGATTGCCTCTGTTTTATGAATAATTTATTTGAAGTAAGTTGCATAGATAATGGTAACACTGGATGATAAACTGACGAAACAGATGAAATAGTGCAGGAATAAGCAACCCTTAACTTGATACTGTACAGAGTGGTTTTTAAAAAAAAATGTAATATTGGCACATATCGTCAGAAAAGAACCAAAATAAAAATCAGGCTAATACCTACAATAAATTCAGAAACGCTGTACTGTACATGTTGACATGTACTGCAAATCCCATTGCTAATATATTATTTCAACAGCGTGTATTTCACTGGTTGAACAAAAAAATAGGCAGCAAAAATAAAATACACCCTTGGGTTATAAGTTGTCAATACACTTTAGTATTAGGCCTGTATCATTTCTTTTTTTGTTGTTTTTATTGCTGTCTAAGAGCAAGGAGAGGAAGAAGAACATAAAATCATGATTGTCTAAAAAAGCAATCTGTTGTCCTAATCACCGTAAAACGATGGGGAAATTAATCAATATTATTGTGTCTTTATTGACAAATTACTAACAAATCTGTAATGACTCCCCACTGTGTTGGTAATGCTTTTATTGATTTGATTCTCAAATACTTCCACACTAGTAGAATCTACGTACAGTATGCCTTCAGATGCACTTTAGGCAAAAGGTGGCTGCATTATTGTCGTACAGTGACTCATTTTAGCTTTTTTTTTTTTCTTTTTTTTGGTAGTAACATTCGAAATCGCTGCTTGGCAGTAGGCCCTATGGAGGAAAAATAGTCATCCATATGAGTGCTTTTTGTATGCATCCCAGTGAAGAGCTTTGCAACAACATTTGTATAAATTTACACCCGTGATACAAAAATTGTACCAGTTTTACATTTATTGTATCTGAATGCATTGATTCATAAACCACCTTAAACATTATTAATATTGCCTTGGGTTTGATTTTTTTTTTTTAATTTAACAAAAGAATGCAAAGTACTCTGCAAACAAACAAGACTTGGACATATAATACTGTTCCCAGCAGTGTGTTCAGCACTAGGTACTGTTTAGTGTGCCACTGCTATTGATTAATAATCAATAACACATTGAGATCACGCTTTATGACAAATCATTTTAAATCTATCCAACACTATACATGTACTCTTTCGTTTATTTGTAAGGCCTTTGGGCTGAGCAAGTTAAGATCATTGTCTTATTGTGCTGACCGTAGGCTATAATTGAATGTTGTCATCAAACAGTGGTTAACTGATCAATTGAAAGTACTGAGCTGTTAAGAAAGCATGCCAGAACATTGTATGGAGCTAAACCTTTTGAATTTTACAAGCCAGTGGGGGAGCATAATTTTTATAACTGCTTCACACCCTGGAGTGTGTTGATATGCTTTTAAAACGACTGTTACAGTAAAGAAAAAAAAAAAGCACAAAAATTTTAAACTTAATTACTTTTTATTGAATGTACTGTATCCTTTCAACCACTGCAAAATAGCCCCCTATATTTTGGCTGTAAAGACTACAAATTGGCTTGAAGAACTGGTTATAACTGCTGAATTGATTTGTTATTTTTTTTTTTTTTTGTTTTGTAGATATGCAAATGTATTTACTAATTGTTATACTGGAACTTTGTTTTTTTTCCCCCCCATAAAGTAAAACTACAAAAATGTAAGAATAAAAGTGCTCACCTACATGTTTTATGTACATTTGATGTTTAAAATAACGCTCTGCATCTTTACATTTAAAACACTAAGCCTTAGTTTATTCTCACCACCAGTCCTCCAGACTTGGGCTCAGTGTATTGGCTAGACTTGCATGCTGAATGCTACTCGTAGTCCGCAACTGTTTACTGCATTTTAATAAACACTGATGTCTGCAATTGCTGTACTGTTCCTGAGTACGTCTTAAACTGACTCAGTTTATTGGAAGCAAGTTGTCCTTTGGCCAATAGGTGGCACCTTCATATCATGGTTTGTTGAAGGTACTGTAAGGTTAAGGTTGTAGTATTGAAGGATCAGTTTCAGGGTGTCCTCAGCAGGTGGTGCTAGAAGGGGCTAGCCAGCAATGTGCACTGAGCTACTGTTAATAATGGTGTAGCCATTTACAGAATTTCACAGGATAAATCTGCTTTGAACAGCAGGTGATCATAATTTTGACTGCTGTACAGTAGGCCTTGCTATCGTGATCTCAATCTTTTTAGGTAAAATGAGTAAATGAGTTATCGGGCAAAGATTATGCTTGTGGCTTCTTGTCCCAACTTGTATTGCCATTAAATTAAACCCTTTAAAGGGGGTTACTGTAAATGTATTATATGCTGGTTCAGTTTGTGTTTTGTATTGTTAGTAAACTGTTAATGTTCTGCAGTACTGTACCTGATGCAGTAAATGTGGATATCAGACCAAAATACCTTATTTCTGGTAGTTTTAATAAATAATAATAATAATAATAATAATAAGAAGAAGAAGGAAGAAGAAGAAGAAGAAGAAGAAGAAGAAGAAGAAGAAGAAGAAGAAGAAGAAGAAGAAGAATTAAAAGCATTAAGCAATTTCAAATATTCATCACAAAAGTATTGGCACCTTTTACATTAAAAGTCTGTAAAAATGTAATAGAACCAATTTAAATATATTGATTGAAAACCATTACACATTAACTAATCTGCATTATAAAGTCAGTAGACAGAAAGCAGGAATTATTTTCCAACATCTGTTGAACTTTTTGGCAACACAGCAGATGATGGTAAAGTCAAAGGAATTGGAGTCTTGCTGCAAACTACAAAGGAAATGGCTACAGAATAGCATCAAAGAAATAAGGAATACCAAAATCCACAATCCTGAGCAATAATCAAGAAGTACCACAGAACAAATTCAATTGAAATGCTTGAAAGAAGTGGGCATCCAAAGAAAAGTATGGGTTCAACAGGTAGAAGAATTGTCTGAGCAGCTAAAAAAAAAAAAAGGACTTAAAGATTTAGAGGCATAAGTCATAATAATATATGAAAGAACTTTAGAAAGAACTCCGCTGTATACACGTAACATCACTACAAACCACTTTTAAAGAAATCTCTTAAAACAGTCTGTCTTAAATAAGCCAAGATATATGACCAGGAATCCATCATATTTCAACAAAATTCTGTGGTCCGATTTGTGTCTAAAACCGAACTATAGCCAAGCACTGTGTATCCAATCTGTCTGAGCTGAATGAAATATGCAAGACGGATTAGGCCCATGTTTCACCAACAAGACGTAACATACTGGTAAAGAATGATCATAAACGTCGGAAAGCCATAATAAAAGCAAAAGGAGGACACACTAAATACTAAAGCTGGGGTGCCAATACAATTGACATGGACACATATTTGAAATTGCTTAAGTGTATGCTTTTTTTATATAAATTTTTTTTGTTAAACTACCAGAAATTGTGTATTTTGGTTTTTGTCAGTCATGTGTGACTAATGTTTACTAAATGCTTACCATGTTTCCTTGAATTGTCTTGTATTGATACTTTTGTCTGTGACCTGTAAAATAAAGAACTACAACAGTAGCTTTTTATTTATTCAAATATAACAGTACAGTGTTAACCCCCCTTCATTAATTTTGAAGTTGTGTGTTTTTTTCTCTTTAAAGCATTCCAGTCATAAAATAATGACCTTTTTACGTTTTTTTTTTAAATCAGGGCTTCATGAAAAGAAGCTGATGACGAGGAGCGATTATTAAAGGTCAGCATGACATCAGCAGTAGCGACAGAATTAGACCATATGGAGATCCAGCATCAGTATAGCGACGTCAACAACCGTTGGGACGCAGACGAGTGGGACAATGAGAACAGCTCTGCCCGGCTCTTTGAGCGATCCCGTATCAAAGCCTTGGCAGGTAAGGGGACATGTCACAACTAATGCCACCATTCCAAAGGCCTGGGCACACATTTCAAATCAGTCTTGCTTGCATCTCTGTGCTAAAATCACATGCATGTGGCAATTAACTACGCAAGCCATTCCCATTTCACAGTCCATGTCATGAGGTAAACTTCCTTTGTGATACCTCATAACTATGTGTCCTGAACATGCACCTTCCACAGTGTACAAATATTAATAAGATGATCCAGTGCAGTAGAGTGTCAAATACAGTTAACTGTAGTGACTGTTTTGATTGAAGGATTTTGGTAGCATGCATGCCTGGTAAGAACAAGGAAGAAGCAGTATTATTGCGCTCATAGATCTCTGCGCCATTTTTCCTTTCAAGAGCTGACCTGATGGAGAGCCTTGTTCAGATAAGTACTTGTTAGTTATATGTGCTATATTTCGCATTTTATGTGATATTAAAATAATTGCTGAAATAGTTTTTACTAGTTTACGTGTAGTTTGTGCACTACAGCCTGATGCTTGTTACATCCCACTGTAGCCTTGTGCCCTGCGAGTCACTCCTTCCCAGGGATCCAGCAACATAAGTCAATTGACTTTGTGCTCTCCCCCCAGTGCAATAGCTCTGGCTGGAGTTATTTCTCGTTTTGGCTATTTTGTTGCTTTTTTCCTCTTTCTGTTTTTTTTTTTTTTTTTTTACAGAGACTATTTGCAGGCTGTCTGCAGCATGATGCTATAGCACACATGCAGCAAGAGCAGCTGGGCTCAGCAGCACTGCGCAGGACCAAGATACTAGCTTTGGTTGTGATTGCTTGCAATCTCTTTCACAGTATCTTGCTGCCGTTTTGGTGACCACTTTAGCATCACCATTACGAAGGCTGTTAGTACCATTACTAACAAGCAGGCTTCTCTCAGTTATGTGTGTAGTACTGACTGTGTTTTAACCAGTGGCTTGTACAGATGGGCATCCTGTATGCTGCCACCCACGATGACTGTGAACCAATGAACCTATACGTACTGGTACCAAGGCCATCGACTCGGTACCGTACTGTACCTGCCCGGACAATATATCTAGAAGTAGATTGAGGCAACAGCTGTATACTGTACACTGCATTGCTTGTTTCTTGCATCATATTTGGGTTTTTCCCTGCGAGACATGCAAGGCCAGTCTGCCTATTGAGGACAAGCACAGCAGATGTTCTTCCTGTCTGGGGCCAGAGCATACCAAGGAGTCACTGGCTAATTGCAGCTTCTGCCAGTTTTGAGTTTTGAGAAACAGTCATCCCGCAGCTCTACGGAGCACTCTGCTTCCATTACTCCTACTCGGCACTCTTCATCCTCAGTTAGAGCAGTGACTGTGTCATCACCCCATAGTGCCTACAGAATTACTGTAGAAAAATGTTCGATGGACGCCCTGTATATGGTTCCTGATGCGAAGAAGCTGGGCCTGGCCCATTTTCTGCCAGTGGAGGCTTCTATTGCTGTTTTGGTTCAGGCACCTCATTTAGAGCTCCTGTCCAAGGACTCTACCTGCCCCAACAAGCAGTGCCAGGTCTCTAAGGTGATCCTCGAGCGAGCCTATTCAGCCAGTGCGTTTGCTGCAAGACTGGGCAATTACAATAGCATTCTGGTAGCCTACCAGAGCCATTTTGCTGAGGTCCCTTTCTGAGAACCATAGGCCCTCACCACAGTTGGATGAGCTGCGCCTGGTTAACAAGAACCTGCTCCGTGTGTCCAAACTCAATGGGCAGGCTGTGGGTAGGAACCTGGCTGCATGTGGGCAGCTTTGGCTTTCCCAGGGATGTGTGCCTAATGGGGACAAGGCACCTCTGTTAGATGCCCTGATTTACACCAGGACATACATTTGGTCCCATGGTGGACGAGGTGCTGCGTAAATCGGTGATGTTTGGAACTGGCTTTAAGTTCTGTCCCCCTGTGCAGACAGAAGCCTGAGGCCAAGCCACAAGTCGTGCAGCAGCCCTAGGAGTTTGCTGCCACAGGCCCAGGGCCCCTTTTCAAGGAGCCATCTGGAGTATTGGTGTCAATGCACCACAAACATCTGGGTGCTTACTACCCTTCAAATCGGCTGCTCACTGTAGTTCAAGCACGGTCCACCTGCCTTTCAGGGCGTGACTACAATATCAGTCACGGACGCACAGGACACCGCTGTGGTGTCTCCGGAGGTAACAGCTCTGCTGCAAAAGCTGCCTATTTGTGTGATAGACCCCCTCCAGTTGGAGAAAGGTTCTACTCCAGGTACTTCCTAGTGCGGATTGCCTTTCAGAGATCCGTTTCTTGCCATTTGGCCTCTGTCTAGCTCCCGGTGCCTTCTGGAAGTGCATAGAAGCTATCCTGGCCCCATTGAGACTCGAAGGCATCAGAGTGTTCAGTTATCTTCATGACTGGCTCATTTGTGCTCTGCAGCACAGGCAGAGGTCCACATGAAACTCGTCACCGGACACCTTCAGTGGTTGGGCCTTACGGCAGCCTCCTATGAAGGAGTGTGCTTGGACTCCAAGGCCATGCTGTCCACTCTGTCTGACGCTGAGTGCAGAGAATAACTGCCTGTTTGGAGCTCTTTCAGCTCAACAGAACACTCATGGTAGTGATGTTCCAGAAGCTTTCCAGACCTTCCATTGGGTTGCCTGAGCATGCGCCCTCTGCAGGCCTGGTTCAATAGCAGGGTTTTTCAGCCCGCGTTGAACAGTGACTGCCTATTGACAATGTCTCATTACCGTCTAAAGGCGCTCTCTTGGTGGAAACAGCCTCCCCATCTATGCCTAGGCGTAGTGCTGGGCAGTGTCACCATAAGGGAGGTTGTCACCACGGACGCGTCCCAGGCTGTGCTGGGGCGCTGTGTGGAATGGCAGGGGTGTGCAAGGTATGTGGAACCCCCCTTGGCAGGGTCTCCACATCAGTGTTTTAGTGCTGCAGGCAGTTTACCTGGCCGTGCATAATTTTTTGCAGGAGGTTTGAAGGAGACATGTGCTCGTCCATACAGACAACACAACATTGGTGGCTTACATCAACCACCAGGGTGGCCTAAGGTTGCCCAGTCTCCATTGTGTGGCCCGCAAGCTTTTGCTCTGGGCACACGAAAACCTTCTCTCCACTACAGCCAGTACCTGCCCAGGGTGACAAACTGGGTGGCTAATCTCCTGTCAAGGAGAGTCCCCAGCACCTCGGAGTGGAAGCTTCACCTCGAGGTGGTGAGCCTCATTTGGAAGAGGTTCAGGAGAGCAGAGATCTCTTTGCCTCCCAGGAGTCAATCCATTGTCCCCTCTGGTTCTTCATAATAGGAGGTGGGGACCTGCTGGCAATAGATACCTTGGCATACCAGTGGCCGAGGCAACTGTTCTATGCCTTCCCACCGCTCGCCATGCTCCTGTTGTGTCTGGAGAAAATGAGGTAGGATTGATACGGAGTGTAACCTTTATCTTGGCCTCCTGTAAAAATTAAAAACTCGCCTGCTTTGAGAAGGTGATAGCGAGCAGCAAAGCTCCTGAGTGGCCAGCTGTGGAGACTGCCCAAGTGCCACGACCTGCTCAGTCAGGCACGGGGGACCTATCTCAGCTTGCCATGTCAAAATTGAAATAAAGAAATAAACATTTTTCTCAAAAAGATAGGTGTCAGAATTATTGGCACCCTAAAGATTCTTATAAATAATATCAAAAAAAATTAAATTTGCATTAACATTCTACTGCTTTAAGTTAATCTCAGTCTTAAGGAACTGTATTGTGGCCTTCCACTGGGGTATAAAAATGAGGTAACACGCATATGAAATCCATTTGTCATCCATCACCATGGGGGAAAGGCAAAGAACTCAGAAATGAAAAGAGACAAATGGTTGTTGACCTTCATAAATCAGGCAATGGGTACAAAACAATAGCTAAAAAACTAAATATACCACTTACCACTATTAGGGCAATAATTAAGAAGTTCAAAACCACTGGAACAGTGGTAAACTTGCCCTTGTAGAGGACGCGTATCTTCGTAACTTGCCCTTGTAGAGGAAGTGTCGCGTAACTTGCCCTTGTAGAGGTAGTGTATCTTGCCCCCACGCACAGTGAGGCAGATGGTTCGGGAGGCAAAGGGAAATCCAAGGGCCACAGTTGGAGAATTACAGAACTTGGTTGCATCTTGGGGTCACCAAGTCTCCAAATCTACAATTAGATGCCACCTCCATGCCAATAGGGCTATTTGGAAGGGTTGCCAGAAAAAAGGGTTGCCTCTGCCAGGAGGTTGAAACTCAGCTGCAAGACAATGACCCCAAGCACACATCAAAATCCACAAAGAAATGGTTAATTGACCACAAAATCAACATTTTGCAATGGCCATCTCAGTCTCCGGACTTGAACCCCATTGAAAATCTGTGGTTATATATATATATATATATATAAAATACACAAATCTACTGTATATTTTCATGTTCGGATATTCGATCGTTTTCAAAAACTGAAGCCATTATATTGCTCAGACGCAGGCAGAGCAGGGGGTTGTGGCCCCTGTGTGTGTCCCTTTATTTTACAGCAAGACGTTACAATATGTAACACGTTAAAGTAGAAAAATATCCCAGTAGTAAAGAATATGTTGTGTGAATTAACTACAAAACAAAGGATGCCAAATAGCAGTTCAAGTTAAACATTGTTTTGTTTATTCCCAAAATAAATAGTGCATGAAGACACCGCATTTTATTTACTTATTACAATTTTTTTTTTCATTCCTTGCCATTGCATTTTTTTTGCAGTAAACAGTGGCCATCGACACGTTTTCATAAAGTAATAACCTGAGGGTTACTTGTGCCTTTTTTGAAGGGGTGAAAATTCCACATAACAAAGTTGCAACAAAATTATATATTGTATATAATGTATAAAAACTAAAATCACTACACAGTTAGTTGCATGTGGTCTGCTGTTTTAATTACGTCTTTTGGTAGCCGTGCTGTGTTCTTTGAACCATGGTTTGTAGAACATCTTGATAGTAACAACTCAACCACTGTCTTGGGAAAGATGGGAAGCTTTAGCCCAAAGCTTAACCAAGCCAAATCTAGTGTGGTTTTTTTATTTAGTAGTTTTATTTTCAGAGCTGCTCGTGATTAAATTCAGAGGTGGTCCAACTTGTAAGAATCATAAATACATGGGTTATAATATCTTCTATTCAGTTGTTTGTTTCTGAAAATGGGATTATTAGGTCACATTTTAGATGGAATGTGGGCCTTATGTAAACCATTCATAACTGACTATTTAATATGTAAATACAGAGCTTCCTCATTGTAAGGAAACAAGGCTCAAGGCTCCTACTTGCCCCATGCCATTACTCTAGTATTTGTATTCTCATTATAAGGCCGAACACAAATGGCACAGTTTCGTAAGGCTCCCGACAACCTCGTTATAAAACGGGAGCACAGTAATAATTGATTAAATTATTGTGCAGTGAGTAGTTTAGCACAAATTGTTAGCCCAAGTGCTATATGCTGAGATCTTGAAGCTTGGAAATCTTTGATCTTTTTTCACCAACAGAAACCCATTTGGAATTTATTTTTTTGTTTTCAAATAAAGATAAAACTGATTTGTGCTGCCCAGAATAAAGGGGCGAGACTGATGACTTGTAAATGAGACTTTTTGTCTTTTTAAAGCAAGGAGAACTGGAACAAGGTAATTTTTTTGTATTTATTAGAGAATTCTTTCACCATCTTGAACGTTTTTCTTCATGTGATCTGATGCACATGGCTGAAGACATCATAGGATTCCTGGCTTCAATTATATAGTAAACCACATGAGACTTAAATCAATCTGAAAAACTGAACTCTGTGAACAGGTTAGATTTATTGTAGTTGTGCTCAAAGGACTGTTTTTACAGATTCTCAGTAGAGGAGAACATTCCTGTTTCAGCTTTCATATTTACACAATGTGCTTGAAACAATCACCCGGAATGTCAGAGTGGCCATTGAGGATGGATGCTTTAAACTTTATCGGGACGTATTTGAGTTAAAAATGGCGGGAAGTCCTGTGTGTTTTTATATTAATTTTATCGTATATATTATTTCTTATATTTTAGAGGAGGGGGAAGCCATTCACACATGCACTGTTTCAAGAAGACCACATTTTATATCACCTCTGAAAGCTTGTTTTTAAAGCAGAAGCCAACACTGTAATATGACAATACAATAAATAGGGTGACCATACTGTTTCGATTTTGGCATCAATACTCATGACTATTTGAATTTCTTCAGGAGTGATATAATGCAGTTAAACAGACACTTTTTATGTGTTTCTCTCAGCGGTTGGGTAATAGATGCTAATGCAATACTCATTGTAAAAATTACATTTGAACCTTTTTAGTAAGAAACTACATTTAGATATTATTGGTTTATCCACTATAGTATTTGAAAAACATAATTTGCTATGTCTTCAAAATACTGATAAGATTTGAATTTGACTATTCAAATAATGAATATTGTAACATATTTACCAAGATTACACATTTATGAACAGTATAATTCATTTTCTTATTTGCTTACTGTATAACCACATTATATATTAAAATTGAAAAAATCTTTTTTCAAAAGGTACATTAGCAATTCTTTTAAACGCTGTTTATCACCTGTTATACCAGTTGAAATATGTTTTTAAAAGTCATGACAGTTACTTGAACTCTCTAGAAAATAGGGTTAGCGAGTAAACTAAACTTTATTGATTGATTGAAAAATGTATTTATTTGGTTAAACAATTCTCTACAAGCCCATAGGAAAATAGCACTGTAGGTCAATTACTATTAATAGGTAATTTGTTAAATGATTTTTTTTTAATCTTCTGCCTACATCCATCCATCCATACATACATACATACATGCATACAAACCTCAAGCTGATTCTTCTATTCATAAATGAATGTGAATTTAGAAGTACTTCAGCAGCAATGTCAGTAGTCAGTGAAGTGAATATCATATTGATGCTCAGTGATTTAAATAATGCATAAGAAGCAAGCCTGATGAAATGCATGTAAGAAAACAGCTTGCGTTTACCTGATAGCAAGGGAAATGTAAAACCAGGGACTAATTTAAAAAAAACCTGCCTGTGTTTTCAGTGTACATTTAATCCCATAGAAACTACTGTATTAGGTTCCCAAATGTTTAAAAATGTTTAAACAATGCAAGGATGTAAAAAATGTTCATCGTAAAAGTATTTAGTGGAGGAATATAATTGACACATTTTGAATTCCTTTCACGTTTATAGTTTAGTTACAGTAGTTGTGGATGTAACTATATAATTGTGTTTGCCTCAGTCTTGTGTCTTTTAATATATACTGTGTAGGCTAACATCTGCATTTCATTAACTGAAGTATTTATGTAGTATTTTACAAAAAGAGCTCATACATAAACATACAAGTATGTGGTGGATTTAATGGTTGATTGTAAGCCAGCAGGATTTGCATTCATTTTAGTGTGTGGTGTGTTTTTTGTTTTGGTTTCATTCATTTTTCTATTCTTGCATGTATACATGCTACACCAAACCCAGAGTTTGAAAAGTTAGTTTAGAAGTTGGCCTCCAGTTTTCCTTAGAAGCACAATCTATGAAAAGTTTGTCTTCCTCTATACACATGCACCAACCATCACCAATTGCTTTCTAATATTTAAGTTTTGTTCTTTAGATTGAGGGCATGCTTCTTGATATGTACTGCTTATAAATATGAAGTGAAGAATTATAATATATCATACGGTTTCCTAAAAAACCTATATATAATTGAATAACTGGTGACCCAGAATACAAAAAGTGTATCAAGTTGTGGACTTTTTTTTCTATATTTTAAAAGAGCATATATTCACACAGGACGCTGATTTGTCCTGCTGATTGATTGATTGATTGATTGATTGATTGATTGATTTTTTAACTTTTTTAAATTATACTTTCGTTGCGACACTACCTTTCACACTAGTGGCGACAGTCATGTGTCATACTACACGTTAGCTTGTTGCATCACATCTGGTGTGAATAGGCCTTAAGCCTAAAATCACAGTGTATATTATTTGACATGACAGGCAAGGAGAAATACTGTAGTTCAGTACAAAGTAGGTCTAAAAATTGGGTTAACTTGGCCCCACCTTTTTTTTGTAGATATTTTTATTTACTGTATACGTTTGATTCCCTCATTCCAACTTGGCTGTCTCCGTGACTGCAGTATATTAAAATGGGGGGTACATGTATAGAATCATTATAACCTTGGTGATATTTCTGATCTGAATTCTCGAAAGACCCTTGCATAAGCTAACTAGAATGTGTCTAATGATTTACTTGCCGTATTGTAAAAATGTGATCCAAAAATAACAGAAGATGAGGTAAATCACACTTGTCTGGGCAGTGTACTGGAACACCATTGACATTCTACAAGGCCAGTAAAAAGCTTTAATAATTAAGGCCTGTTTTGACATTGAAATCTTTTCTGAGTCTCTCCTCCGCATGCCAAAAATAATACAGTATTTTCTAATGGGTTTTAATAAATTAAATCAAACATACTGTACAGGCTTTGTTTTTTTATAATGTGTATTATTTTATTTAGGAATACAGAAACAAGACTCCTTTTGAAAACAGGTCATCTGTTTAACTAAGGAGTTTGTACAAAATGTTTATCAAGTATGAGCAAAACATTGCTGTGATATTTATCAGAATCACTGAAGAACCTCTGTATGGAATACATCGAATGCCAGCAGGGAGACTGCACAGCTGTCTCATTCTAACAGTGCTCCATTAGTAAAAAAAAAAAAAACAAAACACAAGGCTAATATCTGCAGAAAAGCTTTGTGTGTATATTTTGGTTGACCCTTGTCATAGTTGGTTCCTTGGTCTGCAGTTTTTGAGGTTAGTCAGCTGAACTATTGCAATGCCCATTACCAATCCTAAGCTTCTGAGGCTAAATCGGTATTTTTCAAAAGACAAAACTGTTTTGTATTAACCTAACGCATAACATAGTAAGCCTCCTCTATGGTTCGACATTAACCTCTACTTTTGAAAGTTCTGTTCAGTGCTGTGGTTGGAACCCATCACATTGTATTGGATACAATGCATTATACAATAGTTAGCATCCATCACATGTGCCATAACAACCAATCATATTTGTTGTTATCTGAACAACTCAAGCAGACTGGATTCAGAGATGTAAAACATGGCAATGGAAAGCAACCTGGCATCAGTTAATGTATACCTGTTTGTAGATCATGTATTTGGAGGTAAGACAATTATCCTTTCAGCGACACAGATAGTTTGTGTCTGAGTGGGGTAAAATGTGTAACAAATGACCACATCTGCCAGACTGCATCCCAGAAGTGTATACTGTATGAAGAGGAAACAAATAAATATTTCAGAATGTCCTGGTTTATCTTGACCCAGTAATAAGTGTCCTACAAAACAGCATATTTCTGATGCATAGATGCATTTACATTTTGCTGTCTGGCTACTTTTAATTTGCCTTGGATTGAGAACTTCCACAGCTTCCCTACTGAGTAGAAAAATACCCTCGGGGAAAGATGCGCATGGTACGTGACTACAATAGGCATCCAAGCAAACGGCCGTCCTTTACACAAGGGGTTGTTGCAGGTTAGAAACTCTAGAATAAATGCTGTTTTTGAAAGGCTAAATGTCCAAACCCCAACTATAGACAAGAGCGAGAATGGTTGGAAGCCACACACATTGGATTATCTGAACTTGCACAAGGGGTTCAGCAAGTGCTGTTGAAGATATCATTTATGTTACCTAGTTAACATGCATAATCTACCGAGTTTGAAACAGAACTTTAGTGTTGACGGCTACATTATTTTAAATCGTGACCAAGTGAGGCATGATTGCCTTTATTGTTTTATTGCTTTATCGTACATGTATGCAGTTTTGTTAGCGTGCATCGTAGTGGAGAAGGTGAGGGTGGGGAGGGGGGTGGAGTACAAGCATGGGAAACTTTATCCTGGGAATATCTCAATCCCACAGGATGTGATTCACCCACAAGGTATGGTAAAAAAAGGAACTCAGACAGAAGAAAATCCACACTACAGCGTTTTTTTGTTGTTTTTTTCTGATTTTATCAGCTTCTGTTGTCAAACCAAGTTCTTCAGAAGCCTAAACATTTAAGCAAATACTTCTGTGTTTTATAATTCTTTTTTATATTGTACAAGATTTTTCAGCTTCATCAAGCTGATTTTTATCATTGTATAGTTTGTGAAAATAAATTAAATAGGTATGTTATTAGATGGGACTTTGTTTTTTGTATCTTTTCTTTTAAACAAGTCCTCTAAATGCTTCACAGACTGTTAGAATCAACTTTGTTAAATATAAATTGTCAACGTTTATAACTGATGTCTCCTTGGCATGCTTCTGTATGTAGGTGTTTTAATAATTATACAAATAATAATAGTAATGCAAAATAATAACAAATAATAATAAAACATACTTATAACTTATCAGTAATGATCTCAAGACACAATAAAACCAAAAAATTAAGATACACAAATAAATTAGATAAACATTAAATTAATCGTAAAAGTAAAATTGTATATGAATAAAATGCAGATTACATACATACAATATGTGAAACCTTTGAGGTAAAACTACAGCTTCTGCTGAGGACACAGAGGGAAGAGCGCTCGTATTCTTGTGATAGTAATCTGAGACTTTTCAGTTACATGACGCTCTTAACAAGAGCTTTTAATTCCACCAGTTTTGAATGAGGAGAAACCATTAATTTCAGCCAGTACATATTTCGGCTGCATGTTTCTCTGCACAGAGAAAATACCTTCTCAGTTTCTTTAGCTCTTTATTTGTGGACAAAAGATAGATTTAGATAAAAGGGCACTACAAAAAGTGTGTTTTCTTGTTGTTTCTACAACAACAATCCAAGGAAGTGGTGGACATCCTGGCGAACCCCTCCTTCCAAACATGGTACAGCCCACCTCCTCCTCCCCTTATGGTAATGAAGCAGTGACATCACCACTAAATACATAGTGACTTGCTACTGATTAAATTACAACCCCAACTGAAAAAAAAGGTTTGTGAAAGGTGTGCTGTGTTTCAAGGGATTTTGTTTTGAAGGGACGGTTGTGCGCTTACTTGCCTGGCAGGGTTTGGTAACATTGTGGATACAGAGAAGCTTTTTAGCTTCAGCTCTTGTTGTTTGAATGGGAGAAGGACACAGAACAATCATGCTGGTCTGCTGCTGAGGAGGCTGGACCCGTTACACACAGGCTACCATCAGCCTACACTGCACTTTGTTTTGTTTCTTCAGCTTTGTACTGGACTGGCACTGGTTCCAGCTTTTCTCCTTTCTTGTGTTTTACTACTTCTGTTTAATTTGAGTTGTTTTTTTGTTTAGTTTTTTTGTTTGTTTGTTTGTTTTGGGAGGCCTGAAAACTGTGCATTGTATTGCTTCCCTCCCCTTTTTTGTGTTTTCAAGGCATTTTAATTGATTGCTTATTTGGAAGCAAATGGAATTACAGAGGGCATCCAGCATGCCTGGACACTTATCCCCCGGATTTAGCCCCAGCCCCAGCCTTAGCCCTAGCCCTAGCCCTGGACCTGGCTTCACGGCTCAGGTACCATTCAATTACAACCAGCTGGAAGGAAGATTTAAACAGTTGCAAGGTAAGATCTGGAAGGTTTCTGGTTATGTATAGTTAGTACTGTTGCTATGCTGTTATTGTGAGAAACAATGTTGGTGCCTGGCACTGTGCATGCAGTCAAAGAATCTGTCCATCTGAATCTGAACCTATTTGAGAGAGAGATAGATATAGATATATATTGAAAATGTTTTTTATGTTTGGAGAAAGAGATTACTGGTTCAAAACACTACCTAATCCTGAAAAGATAAGATTATAGAGAAATGACAGAAGTGTAATATTGGTCAATACAATATTAATCAGCTTTGGCAGAACATTTCAGTTACTGAAATAAACTCAGGATAAAAAATATTCGTAGCTTGAATTGCGTCATCTAGAGTCATGCATTCAAACAGTTTTAAGATTGAATTTCAAACATTCCCTCCTTTTAAACTGCAAACGTGATAACTGGACCCTAATTGCTTATTCATAGAGAACAATGGAAGGGGAAAGGTGGGAGTGGTTGTTTGTCGTGGTCCCTTCAGTAAATTAAAAATGTTAAGGTGCCACTTAATCTTTTGAGATCTAGATGTCGTTTTTTGTGCACATTGGACCATGAACCCCATAGCTGCCCCTTTTTTGAAATATCTCGCTCTGGCACATAAATTATAAACTTTTGGTGCTTGTAGCTTTGAAATTCCTTGGAAGAGCCGTAAACCCAGAGGGAGGAATTTTTCAAAACGATTGAGATGCTTTAGAGTGCCAAGTATCATTATTGTTCTTTCTCTTAGAAACAAAACACTCAAGTCACAATAAATGTAAGCATATACATTTACAGCCCCCTCCCCATCACCCAGCCATTGTCATGACTACAGGGAGTTTTTACAATGATTTAAAATAACATGTCACGTATTTCATATTTAGATAAATCCTAGTTTTAATAAATAGTCAGTAAACCTATGGCAGACCTGAATAGTAATTACTCAAGAAGTATATGGAATTAGAATAAATTTAATGATTGATTGTGAGCAAACAAGAATTTAAACCACTAAATGAGCTGCATATTTTTTCAATATTTCCCATACATCTGCAGATGAGGGCTTAGAAGTGGTGGAATATAATGTGACATTGTAAATGTAATATTAAAATGGAATGAGTTACAAAAATCTAAAACTGTACCGCATTTTTTTAAGCTTTTTTTCATTAGTAGGCTATATATATATTTATTTTATTTAATTTGAAAAAAAAACACAAATATTTGAATTCCCTTTTTACTTGTGAAAACCGCAATCTGTTGTTTGATAATAAACTGATCGTAATATACCACATGTTTAGCCACTGTTTAGTAGAGCTCAGCAAGAAGAACATTAGGAAAGCAAAACACAAAGAGGAATTAAGTCTGTAACTTAAAGATTTAAAATGTTTAAAATAACAACAAAGGCACTGTTTACCAGTTTCCAGTTGCAGTAAAACCCTGATTTTCTATTGGGTATTTCCTTGGTAGTTACCTTGTTTGTGCAGTACTGGTCTGCTACCAGACACTAAAGTCAGTTTATATTGCTTAAGTATGTATTTAGATTACTGTATAACATTTTAGGAACCAGGCCCTTTCTCCGATGAAGTAACTGCTAATAGTGGGCAATAAAAAATAAAAAAAAAAGTGTGAAGACCTTGCATCGACGTGATACATTTGCTTGTTAAGTAAATAAAAATTCCTGCCAGGTGTTGCAATGCCCCTGCAGAACCCCACCCTTATTATAGTGAAGCTAATTACAAAACTACTGTAGCTCAGTGTGAGGACGTACTTTGCCCTCCTGTCTACTCTGTCCAAAAGAAGATCTCAAACATTCTCCATTGTGCCTTTTTCTAGTTCTAAGGACAATACGATTATAGGAAGATTCATAGAAAGGTTTGCTACTTTTTACATTAGTACGTAAAATGGCTATCTTAAAATAACGAGGTGTTTTAGTTGTGTAAGAGGAGAAGGTCTGGCAATTGTGCTGACTTGTACAATGCTCAGTAATGGACTTCAGAAACAGCTATCCAATTACAGCATGCAGTCACTTCCTGCAGAACTTTGGAGATAGTCACGCACTTTAAATTGCCACTAATCAATTTAAATGGAATTTCTATTTTTTTTAAAACTTTTTTAAATCAGTGGTTGTTTTGATTACAGAAAAACGGCAATATACGATTGTAAGAAATGTATGATTGCACAGGATATGAATATACTGTTAAGTGTCACAATACTTTGAGGTTGGGGGGTGGGGTATCTAATTCTGCTTTTCACTGAAATAAGATGCTTTTTGTACTGTACCTGCAGTTCCCTTTTCACTCTATCCACGCAGGAGATGGAGTGAATCAGTATGAGACAGTAGCATTTCCCAGTGTAGAACAGCCCCTTTATGTAGTTAAAATACTTCTGTATTTATTTTACTGTACCTCAAATGGAGCCGTACTGAATTTATACTGCTTAATAGACCATAGCCATCCCTACAAGAGATAGAACTTTCTTGTTAAAATACGTTCCACTGGGTTTTGTCATTTTTAAAGAAATCCCACCAGACATTATAACAAAAAAAACTACTCTTTAAAATAGTTTATTTTATTTGCATTTTTCCCCCTTAATTAGGAAAGGGTCTATGCAGTAACCCTTACAGTGTGTTAAAGGGGAACTGTAATCAAAATAACAAGGCTCTGTATACATAAGAAATGCGTATCGCTGCGCCAATTTTGTTAAGTCCAGCTTTTGGCCAGTATTTCAATTTTTGTCAGCTTTCTGGGTCAGCTGGAAATGCAGGCCGCCGCCGCCATATTGGAACCTTTCTGGCGCCGCTGTCATGTCATATCATTGTCGGAATGCAAAGCGCTTGGGTGCAAAAATGACAAAAGGAAAAACAGTAACAAAAAGTATTTGTGTGCCTAAGCCTTTAAACCAACAAAGGGTGACCATAACAAAACAATGGCTACATAATATAGGAATGGGATATACGCTCAATAGAATACTATGTGTAACTACAGAGCAAGTCAACGACAGGATGTCGCACAAATCGCAAGGGAAGAGAGCTCAATACATTCAATGTTAGTTTGTTTTAATGGTTTTTATACGACATACTGCTCAAGGAGAGGCTGAAAATGCGTCAAAGCTTTAGTTAATGTGTTTTCTATTGAAATGGTTATATATTCATTTGCATTATAGTTCCCCTTTTAAAGGATGTTCTGTGTTCACTGAAGGACTTGGTACAGGAACTTTAATTCCCAAAGTGTGACATGCAGTTGGACCACTGAGTATTGGTTTATGGGGTAGTGTGCATAAAAGTGGTATACAAAATATATTCACCGAGTGGCAACGCTTTACATTGTCAGTTTATTAACATTATAAAGAATATTGAATTTAGTATTCTATCAATGAACCCTACCCTATAACACAATTGATACCATCTATAAGCAAAGGTGTCAGATGTTCTTTGCTTGGTTCCCATTAGATGGTAGCACTGGTTTCTTGGCCTTTTACCAAATGGTAATCTCGATTTTTTTTTTTTTTTTTTTTTTTGTTTACGTATTTAATGCCACCAAAAGTTGTCATCCTGATGAGAAAATGCCTTAAATCATTAATGAGTTAAATGCATTTCTGGATGTGAACTTGGTTTGTCCCGTGACAGAGCAGAATGTTTGTTTAGATCTTATTAGATTTTGTTTGGTCTCATGGAATGTGACCAGTTTTGCCCAGAACCGCATCATGTCCCCTTTCATTCGAAGACCATGAGTGCATGGGATGAGTAACACTCACTCAACCATGTGACTTCTGAATTGGACACAGAGGTCATGATGGTAGGCGAGTCCTCAAAACACAGATGACTGTACATGTAGAGCTTTGTGAAAGAGGGAGCTACTGTAGCCATACTACAGTTAACCAGCCTCCCTAGCTATTCTGAATGACCCACTGTTTTGCTGGAGAGAAGAAACGTTGAAAACTGAAGGGGCCTTTCATTGCAAGGGGAGCAGAAATTTTACACTTCATTTATTTATCCCCAGCAGCTTATTACCAATAGTATTTTAATCAGATATTTTTGGTTCAAGATTACTGTACAGAGTGTAACTGAAAATTCAAGACCTTCTAATTTGTTTCTAACATTTTTTATGTTGGTGCGTGTTGAATGGTACCCAAAGGGATTCAAAACACTCTTCATGCATCCATGAGAGTGAAATGCAAAAAAAAATATCAAACATGGGGAAAGTCCTCTGTTTCATTATATTCAGATTCAATAAGCATGTAGTAATTAAACAGAAACCCCCCTTTTGCGTCCAACATTATTCTCACTGGATGCATTGGCACAATAGAAGCCAGGGGGAGACCATTGTGTTCCAGAATAAAATGTGCTGATTTTGCCCATGGCTGCCTAGAATTAGAGAAATTATATATCAACACATTGAAAAGACAGTGATGCACACTATATCGCTCATCATTGGTTTTGAATTGAACCACTCAAAACCTGACTGATTTTAAAATCAGTGAACTCATCTCACAGGAAGGAAAGCGTCTGATCAGCCTGGAGCCACTCCTTAGGAAACGTGTTGTTTGCCTGGTATTCCAAAGATTACTACAAGAAACATACAGCCATGAGATGCCAAATTGGGGGGCGAGGGGGACTTATGGCTGTACATTGTTTTATAGCAAGGCTAATAGGCATATACTGTACATCTATTTGATTATCGGCTGAATTGAAAACATAGATTTATGAGTGCAGCACTACAGCTGTTGTTAATTTAAAGGTGACTTAGTTTTACACATCTACTGTCTGTAAACTATCAAAATAAGCAGGAGACATGTTGGAAAGGCTGATGGAAAGGTACAAAGACATTTTGTATTTGTGCTGCCTGTCCTCAGACAAACTCACAGCTAGGAATATAAGTCCAAGGCCAGCTAATAAAGGCACTATTAAGTCCAGGCTTGGCTAATCAGTTTAAGTGTTGTTTTAATTGGAGACCGTTCATGTTGAAGCTTTTCTTCAACTCCTGGTTAATTCACACACAAACTTTTCCATGCAAGGAAGAGTGCATCCTGGCATGATTGCGTAAGACAAATACTAATCTGAAAAGGTTTGCTCAAGGTGTGCTATTTATTAATTTACCTACGTTTTTAAATAATATTTGGCTATGATTTATACACGGCTACCAATTTTTTTTTTTTTTTTTTTTTTTTAACATATCTGTTGGTTCACATTGACAAAACCACCCATGTCTTCATGTACCATGATGGTTTGCACTCCCTTTGTTTGTGGGTCAGAGGGTGCAACTTTGCAAGGTCATGATCCCCTCTGCGATTAGCTATGCACTTGGAGGGTGGTATAGAAATGAGTAAGCTTTTCTTGGGTGTTAGTGGGGCACATCTGCAGGCTTCTAGCAATTTAATTCAGTACAGCATCAATGTCAGTTTTTATTAAACACAGATGTCAGATATTATATGTCTTACCTTTTTGTATCATGGCTTTTCATAATATTGCCTGTGGATAAAATGGAATGTCATAGGGTTTGGAAGTTGCACTTTTGGCCTTTTTTATAATGAAAACAGGGCGATCTCAGCATAGCTGAATTTTTTAACACTTTAACTTTCAAGTTGTTGAAAGCTATTTCGTTGGGCCTGGCAATGTCTGGATTTGATTATTTCATCTTTTTATCCCCTCCCCCATTTACACGCCAACTGAAGTTGAAATGTTTAGTCCGTTCTAAATAAATGGAGAATACAGCAGGCGTGGTCACAAATACTGCATTACATCCAAATGCGGGACAGTATTTCAATAAGTTCAAAAGTTGTTTTTTTTTTGTTTTGTTTTTAGACATGGTGCCTTAGTGTTGATCTCTACCTTGCACTGCTTAGCAGTACAGTATGAGCTTGACTGTTGTCTGTGCCCAGGTTTTGTTGTACCCACCTCGGTCTCGAGGAACTTCATCACTCCCGCCTTTTTTTTTTTTTCAAAGCACAAAAGGTTAACGGTAAAATCACAATGGTGTCCTTGTGACAGCAATGCTACTTTATTTGAAATGCTAAAATTTGTGCTTTTGCCCCAATCAGTATCTGGCAGCAGGAGTTTTATAACCCTGTATTGAAACAACATGCAAAGTTGTCACATTTCAGGAAGCACACTTATTGATAGGTAAAGTTTTTAAGTTATTCTAGCCATGGCTGGTAATAGGCACTGATTCAGCACAGCAAGGGGAATAACAGTGTTTTCTAAATACCTTGGATGCATTTTCTTTAGAAAGTCTGTCCTAATCCTTAACTGTATGAAATGGCTTACATATTCAGAGTCTAAATATGCTATTGGAACGTGCATTGACCTCACTTGGTATAATTTTATGACTCAAGTCCCATTTTACCATGATTGGCTGCAAGCCCGTTAGGTTCAGCACACTTACTGTAGGTTAAGCTGCTCCTGCTTTAAACAATGTGCATTGCACTACTTTGTTATTGTGTCTTTTTTAAAGGTGATAAATGATTTAATAATCAAAAAAAGCAGGTCAAATGAAAGTTTATCAATAAATATTGTACATACAATAATTAAAGCTCCTTGGCTTTCGTGGTCTCTTAAACTACTGATTTGTTTGGTAAATTATTAACTTGTAATGTCACATTACAAGTTAATAATTTACGTCCTAAGGCTTGTATTTAACTTCAGGTACAGTATTACTGTCCGATTAACATCATTCCAGTGGGTTTTTTGTTCAGTTCTTCTCACACTAACTGGCATTTTTAAAGTAGAAGTGAATAAACATGTGTTTGTGAAAGTGATAGTTTACTACAGAATATTTGAGTAGTCTTTTATACACTGCCTTGTTCATTGGGCTTTTCATGTTGTAGGTCTTGCTGTGTCAACATGTTGGGCAAAGCTACAGGATAAGAAGAAAAGCATCTTTTATGCTAAAACCTGATGATCATGGCTGTTTGCCTTGTCATCATACCTCTGATGGGAATTGTAATCCTACTGTCCTATAAGGCTATTCATATAGACTTCTGTAATTCTATAATTGGTGTATTTATCTATCGGAAGACAAGACTGGAGGATTAGAGGGTTTGAGGACCTCAAAGCTCCAATTGTAAAAATGTTGGGCCTTTATAGCTTGTTTGTCCTTCAACTCAGCAGCCAGCAGTGGGTATGCAGGAACTGGGGAAATGAATAATTTATTAGAAAAACATTCTTGGCGCATTCTGAGGTAGTGAGTTAATGTTGAAATGTTTGTAAGGAAGCTGCAAGGCTGTGTGGAAGTCTCAGCACAGAATGTTGTCTGTGACCTTTGCTACCTTCCATTGTTCTGATATGGATGTTTCACCTATTACATCCTGGAAATGATGGATTGTTCTGTCTCCCAGATTCCTTCTGAATGGGTGACAATGTACTGAATGTGATATAATCGTACTGTGAAAGATTTTTCCTTGGGCAGATTAATATACAAATCAGCTGTTTTTTTTTGTAGACTTTCTAAATGACGGTGCCCTTTTTAATTACAAAAATGTGATGTTGCCTTTTTTATTTATAGAAATACATGTACAGTAAAAGCGGGACACTCCAAATTCCACAACTGGTTAACATTAACATTGCTATAGCCATTTCACAGAAGATAATTCGCATAAACAGGATCGGCATCAATTTCTGAAAATGTATTGTAAACTGGGCAAGAATGTTAACCAAATTCATTGCCATGGATAGCTTGTGTGAATTTCAGTTTTTGAAATATATAGGCTGCATGGAAAATTTGATTTAGCATTTTGTCATTTTGCAAGTTCACTGAACCTACAGGTTGTTAAACCATGGTGTGAGAAACCATACAAGGGTCACAGTAGTCTGGGGTGGTCCCTAAAGGCACAATAACTAATATAGCTACTGCTGTAAGTGTGGCACAGGAAGAACAGTACAGTATCTTGACGCAATGCAGTGCAGTACCTCTGTTGGGTATAGCAATGTCCTTGACATGGCATGGAAATTAAATGTGACCCCTATGTCAACAGCAGAAATGGGTACTTGTCACAGTTAAAAATCTACTAGTTATTAAATGCAAGTCAGCCACAAGGCACACTGTGGTAAGATGGTGGTTTCCTGGAGATTTCAGTTTGCTACCATACAGTTATTGGGTGCAGCTGTACACATAACCAGGATTTCCTGCCCTGAGTAGGGTGGGGTTTGACAGTCATCTACCACCAAAGAAAACCAAAGTATGTGTGAGTTGGTGTTCTGGAGTAAACACACAAGCCAAAGGGCTATTTGGAGTAAAAAGGTTTTAGTGGAAGTAAAAATAAGAACTTTTTTTTTTTTTTGCTTTACAAGGCTATTACAATCTAGTAGATTGTAATTGGTTCCTGTGTAGTTTTTCACATACTTTGGGCACAGAGATGGCAAATAAACTGATGGGTTAGTAAAAGGGGAAAACAACACTTAGGCCTATTTAAAGCTTTCTGGAAAAGGTGAAAATAAAGTGAATGTCAAAATAAATGTAAATTACACTACCGGCGGTGAAAATGGATGCCCTTATTTTATTGTAATGCCCTAGAATTACAAAAATCTGATCAGAAGATGTAATTCTGTTTGTAAATCTGAAGGACCATAATGCTGTAGTAGCCTGTTCCAAAATGTTTTGTATAAATGCTTTCTGAAACCCATTTTCTTGGACACTGTAGAGGTGCGTGCCTGTGCTCTGTGACCTTTAAATATTATTATTATTATTATTATTATTATTATTATTATTATTATTATTATTATTATTATTATTATTGAGGAATATATGGTTTAATTTTGAACACAGTAATAGAAAGTTATTTACCATTATTGATGTATATTTTTCATAAATATATTCATTAAATAAGTACATTTATGCCGGACTCCCACAGAGAAATAGGAACATATTATATTTTAGACGCCGCCCGTTTTACGCTCCACAAAGCCTCGACAAGATATACAGTTGTTATAAAAAAAATACTATTACGCTTGCTGTGATGCAAAGTGCTTGTTGTGAAAGGACACATATGCCTCAGACTGCTTCAGTGCAGAGCTACTGTTTCCCACAAGCCTATCCTATTGGGTACACGTGTGATCATTTTTCAATGCAATAAAATAATCGATGCAAAAACATTATCAATAATATGATGATAGTAAGTGTTCCAACACTACCGTACAGTTCTTACTCAACAGAAGAGGTTAAATAGTTTGGGAGGCAGTCCAATATATTAATCCCATGTGACAGCTCAAAGGGTGCATCGCTTAAACAGCTGCTCAAATGTTTGTCGTTAGTATCAGAGAATTAGTAGTCGGCTCAAGACAGATGGGCTGCAGGGCTGTGGTCGGCTTGCTCTTACAGGATTTTGTGTTGGTTGACGGAGGAAGGGCCAGTTTTCCTGGATTTCATTGAAAGTCTAGATCGGGTAAACTCCTTCTCAATTGTTTTGCTTTTCTCATCCTGAGCCGGTTTTCTTGGGTTGTCAGCAATGTTTTGCTCAATGTTAATCCATTTTATACTCTTAAACAAGAACATACCTCAGTTACATATCATTGTTATAGGAACACGTTTTATGAACTTCAGCAACTCCAGTGAGGAGGTGGGGGGAAGCAATGGTTTGGAAATGAACACAATTGCATACTGTACACACTTCTTCTGACCAGCTCCATACAATTACAAGCTTACTACTATTTATGAACTAATGCTCATTTTATAGGATCGAAGTGCATATGAATGTTATTGTAACTCACATCCTGTCTCCCCAGGAAACCCCTGGGAAAGCTGTGTTATTGATTTAGTATTCCATTTGTAGCCCCATCTTGCATATATCCGTTCTTAACGCTGGAATAGACAATGAACCATTGTGTAAAGACCAAGGTCATAAATACAGCTCTCAATATTCAAACCCATACTTCAGGTTTGAACCCACTGTCTTTACATGGCTGTGATCTCAAGGGTGTGCTGTCCTCCCTGCTTGGGAACGAGGCTGGGTATAACTTCAGATCAACCACAAGTAAAAAATGCTATGGTATGCACGATCACTTGGCATACTGTATCTGATTTAACAAAAGACCTAAATATAACCGCATGAAATATTGTACCTACTTGTGAGACACTAAGCCAAGTTTTAATAACCCTGAGTGCTGCTTTTTTTTGGGGGGGGGAGTCTGTGGCTGGAATTTTCTGGAGGATTGGCAATGCCATGTGGTATTTGTCAGGCACGCCCATTCATTCATATGCAGTCGGTAACTGTCCTCTAGTCCTCTTAGTAATCATGATGCTGAAGCAGCTGCCTTGTTACAGAGTTCACACATTCTTTGTCGCTACCACAAGAAAACCAGGAAGGACCTGTACAGTACTTGGCCCGATCCATGTTTACTTTCATGGTTTATGAAATCCTTTAATCAGTTATGTGTAGGCCCCTTTCTCTGCTCTTTTAAAAGGTCCTTTTGGAAATTCCCATTATACACCATAGTCTCAATTTTCACCATGTGAGCGTTTTTAAAAAATACATCAAGACCAAGCCTTGCAGAGAATCCTGCTTGCATACTGTAAAAAAGATTTATGTTATGGCACTTGAAGTATTCCAGATTTTGTAACTTGGGAGATATACATGCCAAATACAGCTGCAGTTAATTTATTGTGGAAGTGGCTATAATTTTATGTTGTGTTTTACACATGATCAAACCTTCATTTCATAAGCAGTATTTTAATTTTATTTTTTTTAGCTGTTGAATTCTGTTTTTATTATCGTGCCATTTTTAGGTCATGGTTACAAATTTTTTTTTTTTTTTTTTTAAATCCTGCAGTAGAAATTTCGGAATTCAGTTTCTTTTTTTCGTCTTTAGCGGCTGTCTGAAAGCATTAAGAACAGTGTCTGGTTTTAATGTGTCCATTAGCCAATGAAAGAGCATCCTTTTGTATTTTTTACATTTCAGAATTGAGAATATATTAATGTTATCATAGAAAAAATAAAACGTAACAATATGGTTCCTTGACCACTGTGATATTACTTTGATAGTAATGAAAATAGTGGCAACATGAAGGTAGTTTAGATATGAATCAAGAATATTAAGCTCTAGCTGGGCATGTGGTCGATTTTTTAGACACACAAATGGAGATGGGAACGCTCATCTGATAAATACCAGGCATGTATAATAATTTTTATATACAGTAGCAGAAAATAGCAATAGTTTGTGTTATTTTTCAAATAATATATCAGGGAAAACAGCTGGGAATTTTCTAAACAAATAGACCCCTAGTCATTTATTTCTCTGCTCCTGGCGTTTATCTACATCCCTGAAATAAAATTCTGGTATGTCCTTTTTGCTGACTGCTGCCTCTCATCCTTTTGAAATAGTCTCTCATCTTTTCAGGTAGGGCTGGGGTTTTTATTTAGATGTCAGTTCTATTACATTACCTGTTTGTCATAATCAATCAATCCATCTAACTGCAATCGGCATTTAAGAAATATCTATAAGTCTTGGTATGTATAATAAAGTGCACCCTCTGGGCAGCTGTACTACTGTTGGTAAGAACATAAGAACATAAGAACATAAGAAAGTTTACAAACGAGAGGAGGCCATTCGGCCCATCTTGCTCGTTTGGTTGTTAGTAGCTTATTGATCCCAGAATCTCATCAAGCAGCTTCTTGAAGGATCCCAGGGTGTCAGCTTCAACAACATTACTGGGGAGTTGGTTCCAGACCCTCACAAAAAAAGTGTAAAAAAGTGCCTCCTATTTTCTGTTCTGAATGCCCCTTTATCTAATCTCCATTTGTGACCCCTGGTCCTTGTTTCTTTTTTCAGGTCAAAGAAGTCCCCTGGGTTGACATTGTCTATACCTTTTAGGATTTTGAATGTTTGAATCAGATCACCGCGTAGTCTTCTTTGTTCAAGACTGAATAGATTCAATTCTTTTAGCCTGTCTGCATACGACATGCCTTTTAAACCTGGGATAATTCTGGTTGCTCTTCTTTGCACTCTTTCTAGAGCAGCAATATCCTTTTTGTAACGAAGTGACCAGAACTGAACACAATTTTCTAGGTGAGGTCTTACTAATGCATTGTAGAATTTTAACATTACTTCCCTTGATTTAAATTCAAGGATTGTCTCAAGTTAAATTTCTCAGAACTTGCTTAACGATCTCAGGCAGGTATGGCTAGTGAATGGTTGGTTGTGAAGGTGTAATTCTACTAACACTAACTTCCAGTGCAGCTTTGCTGAATACATCAGAATTGTAAGCCTTTGAGGATTTGTATCACTGGAGCCAATTGCTTGGTTGTTGCGGTTTCTGTCAGCGGAAATATCCTTTCTGCTGGTACTGCAAGATAACGGTTTGATTGCATACTATCGGTAGAGTTGAAAGTGTGCTTCCTGTTTGCATGATGCACTCTGCTGGGTGCCCCTGGGGAAAATGTTTTGACATGCCCCAGGACAAATGGGACTCCACCCATATCCTCTGTTTAGGTTATAGTTCTAAAAATATATAAGGGAGGGTATTTTATGCCTTGCAGGTTTTGGTTTTACATTAAGATATATATATTTTTTGTAATTACAATTGGGCCTTTTTTGTTTTTTTTTATTTCTGTTTAGAATACATATAAAGCTATATTAGTTTTAATGTATGCTGTATATTAAAATAAGCAGTTCAAAACCACACACCAAAGAAGGATGTATTTTAATGTATGCTGTATATTAAAATAAGCAGTTCAAAACCACACACCAAAGAAGGATGTATTTTATATGGTGTGTACATACAGTAAAGTAAGTAATCAAGCATACAGCACCGTTTTGAGAAAAACTGTAATTGGTAAAAATTGGTATTGATTTTGATTCTTTTTGCTGTAAATGCAGCTCACATCTCTATACAATCCATAACTCTACACATGTGCCATACAAGCCACATGTACCCACAATAAGAACGCAGTACATCATAGATAAGGCCCTATGTAAATAGCGATTTCACGGGCTGTGTGGAAATCGTGAAATTAGCCCAATACTGTTTACGATATTCTTAAGAAATAAAAATACATTTTCATAATTTTTGTATTTCATGCAAAAAAAAATCACATTAACGAAACTGTACAGCTCTGCTGTATGCCTGCATGTACTATTCGTCATACACATAGTGCTGTGCATTGACTTTCATGTGACTAGAATGCAATATAGGTGGGAAATTAATATACTACACACTGTAAAGAAGAAAAATGTGTCTGCAGCAGATCATGTAAAGCAGTATCCAGCAGGAGTTTTACACAGCGATGGAGGTAAACTGTACGTCCTGCAACGTTACTGTAGATCACTACCGGGAATCTGCTGTTGACAGGCGTTTAGATCCAAGTATTCTGAAAACCGCGAAGCATGAAAAAAAGGCGTTTGTTTGCGCAAATATCCCTCTTGAAAAACTGGACAACCAAAAGTTAGGTAAATTCTTCAGACTGAGTGTAGCAAATGGTGAAGTGATTCCTTCATCAGCCCAGCTGAGACATGAATACTTACCTAAAGTTGCCGAGTATCACAAGCAGGAGATTATGGAATTGGTAAAACAGTCTGGTTGCTTGTCAGTGGTCAATGACGAGTCGACTGATGCCCAAGATCAGTATTGGTTACACATTTGTATTTGTTTTGCAACACCTAAATGGTGAACGTGCATCCGATGTACTAGAACTGAAATCTGTCCTTGCAGGTATGCTTTACAGGCTGTTAATTACAACACCGTTTCACAAGCTATTGTAAAGTGCTTGAAATAACTTTGACGTTGATTTTGATGATGTCAGTGCATTTATCTCTATTTTTTGTTTTTAAAAAAAAATAAAAATAATAATCTGTACACAATTTATAAAATAGTTCTGTGTACATTCCACGAAATACAATGCTTTAACGTGTCCATGATTTTCACAGGGCATTAATCCATAGACTCAAACCTCTGCTACCCACATCAGAAGCATGTTAGCTACACAATTGCTATACATAAAAACACCATCAGCCATGCACATAGTTTTGAATGTTGTATGGTTTTTGACATTACAATATGCTATAGAAATGCAATACTATTGTGTTATTTTCTGTTGGTAGTTTTACAGGTGCAGTGTGGTCTGTTGGCAGGTGCTACTATGATATTTACAGATTGATGTTATTGGTGATTAACTGCTAGAGCAGTGGTTCTTAACCCCCCCGCCTTACACGCACTACACCTCACTGGTCTAAGAATAGGTGTACAAATATAAAAACAGGGCAGTGCGTTCTATATATTAAACTGAAAAATCGATTAACCAGATTACAAATGAGTCATTTAAAATGTGCAGTCAATCAGTGGGAAAGGTGTGCTTGCATTTCACCAGTCCATGAATTCTCTGTGCAGTTTTTGCTCTACGAAGGTCATCTTCGTCAGCAGGCTTGAA
Source organism: Acipenser oxyrinchus oxyrinchus (assembly GCA_030684275.1). Lineage (NCBI taxonomy): Eukaryota > Metazoa > Chordata > Actinopteri > Acipenseriformes > Acipenseridae > Acipenser > Acipenser oxyrinchus. The sequence continues at coordinate 16,198,032 of CM060251.1, forward strand.
TCCAGTCTCGCACACATTAGTAGTTGGGAACGGCAACAATAGACGCAGGACTCTTCCTGAAAAAACCGGGTACTCATCCTAGCACTTGATCCAAAGCTGATTTAGGGGCATTGATGAAAACGGAGTATTACAGTAGCTTTGCCATTCTAAGGAAATTAGCTGTGTTTTATTATTACTATATTGCAGGAATTGCACACTATTAACAATACCCGGTAAAACACTGTATTAAAAGGCAAATATATGCAATGTTATCTGTAATCCGTGAACACAATTGAATGCTAGTTTTTATGTACTGTACAATGTTGTAATCAGACAGTATTGAATGTTTGTTATAATTATGTACAATAACATTAAATGTAACAATGAAAAAGCATTAGTCGCACACGCTGCGGTACACTTGACAACCATCTAGTCGCAGCGTGAGCCCAGACTAAGTGAAGACAAGCTCTGTAGGATTTTAACCAATCAGAGTTTTGATAAGGGCGCCTTAGTTTCTATAGGTTGCCTGCTACAGGGACTAGGGGCGGAACTAGGGCTATTTAACCCCGGGAAATGTGAATAAAAAGTTTGTACTGAGCTCGGTGCCTGGAGTCAGACCCAGGGATCCTTTTGATTCATGTATTGATTGTTATTTTGTGTACCTTTTTTACTATTTGAATAAAGCATTTTGCTGTGTGGTCCAGTGGTTAAAGAAAAGGGCTTGTAACCAGGAGGTCCCCGGTTCAAATCCCACCTCAGCCACTGACTCATTGTGTGACCCTGAGCAAGTCACTTAACCTCCTTGTGCTACGTCTTTCGGGTGAGATGTAATTGTAAGTGACTCTGCAGCTGATGCATAGTTCACACACCCTATCCTCTGTAAGTCGCCTTGGATAAAGGCGTCTGCTAAATAAACAAATAATAATAATAATAATAATAATAATAATAATAATAATAATAATAATAATAAAACCAAACAAGACAACGAGCTTTCCATTAAACGCAAGTGTGTAAAGCAGAGTTCCAGAATCCAACTTTTCCTGAGTCAGAGACAGAACAGGCGGCAGTGCGATTCGGCAGCAGCAGATCCAGCGTGTGAGCAGTGAGGCAGCAATTCCCGAGTCAAAGACAGAACGGTGGCGGGTCCTGAGATGGAACGGTGCCCGGGGCGGTTCTCATCAGCAACAACACACAATAATGTAATATAACTAAAAACACCACATTCCTCATTAAATCACTACAGCCACTATTGAGGAGTTTGATTAACTTTTCGTTGGGTATAGCCCAGGAATTTGGATGTCATAGAAGTAGCTAGTATGAGCTGCTGGATATCGAGAGCGCGTTAGGAGCTGTGTAACTGCACTGTGACACACCGGCTAGTGTTGCTGAAACTACAGAGTTGACTCCTGAACGTGTAAGTTAAGTACTGAAATCACACAAATACAAAAGCGTTAACTGAAAAATCAACACAGCCTTATTTTGCTCTCACTCACTGGCAGCCTGTATCATAGCAACCGAGCATACAGTCATCCTGCGCAATACGGCAGCTGTAAACATGACAGACTTAAATGGCATTTGCTCTTATCTCGCCTGCATGTAGTTGTAAACGTGTAGTTCAAAGTGCATTTGCTTATATATGGTCAGTACAATTATTAGACTGCAGTGTTAGGGACCTCTGACTCGGCGTGAGCTGCCCTTGTTTTTATGTATTTTTATGTATTCTGTCATTCGGGTTTCCGATTTTTCGCTATATATCGCTGGTGAGACTGCGACCCCAATGGAAATAGCCCAGTGACCCATAGGCTGAGGTTCACTGAGCTAGAGCATATGTATATATTATAGAATGATGCATTACCTTTTTTAAATCCATAACACTGATGTTCCATGATTATTGTATCCGTACTTAACATGTGAATACAGTATAAAATAATAATGGCCTACTGTACCTCAGAACCTCTGGGTACTTTGTTAAATAACTTCAGCTTAATGGAGTCCCAGCCACCAATATATGTTGGTAATTGCTAAAACGAGAAAGGAAGGGTACTGTAAGAGGAAATCAATGCAGTTAAGGGTCTGTTAGTGTAGTAGCATGCACTATATGCAAGTTAGAAAGTTACAGGTTAATCCCTGTTCATCTCCCATTTTCATTTTGATTGGAGAGGAAGCTATTCTGTTGTGACACTGCCTTTCAGATATGAGATTAAAAAGGGTCCTGTTTATAGTGATTTTAAAGGTTCATTAAACACAGCTTGTTAAAGTGTGTAAGCCATTGACCCCAGGGCCCAAGCCCTAAAATCCACAGCCCAGAGAGATGAGAAAGAATGTGTGAACTCTGTAAGTTTACTGGAAATGCTGAAAGAACTATTTTGAAAATGTTAATGAAATTATGTGAATGTAGAAGTACTGTACTTATACATGTGTGAAAAAATATGAAAATAGATTTTAAAACACCCCTCCCACGATAGAAATACATAATGAAACTTCCTCCAAAAAGTCTTACGTCAGCATGATTAATGCATTCTAAGATGATGATGTTTATTTAACCGGACAGTCTTTGATATGCATGTGTGATAATTGCAGGGTGGCCATGTGCTAGTACAGATGATTAGGAATAGGTGGGTGTTATATTTATAGCTTCTGTGCAAGAGTATGAAAGATGTGAGACAGTGGCAGTCCAAGATGCATGTATGCGTCTTAATTGCTCTTCGTGATCTCATCGGCCAGTTTGCTCTGCTGGTAGTTTTTCAATGGTAACATTTAATTTTTTTTCTCTTACTTGCCAGTCGAAGTGTGTGTGTGTGTGTGTGTGTGTGTGTGTATGTGTGTCTTGGAAAGAGGAAAGGATTACAGCACCACCGAGCATAAACAGGATAGTTATAACTTTTGCCTATATTGTCGAGGGAAAGTTTACATTTTCTATTAATAAAAAATAAAATAAGTTAATCAACCTTAGGAAGCTCACAATTTGCAAACTTTAGAAATAGACTGTTTAATTATGGGCCTCTTCATTAAAACATCTAAGACAAAATGGTAGAAATCACTGAGCCAACACAGCATCATTTTGGATTGGTTCACTGCTTTTATTACACAGTTTCCAGTTTTGAATAAGACCTCTCTCCATCTCTCTATCTCTCTCTCTATCTCTCTCTCTATCGATCAAAGTGGTTTTTATTTTAGCCAACGAGATGTTCACGTGTGGCAGCAATGCACTAGCAAAAGTCACAAGGCAGTGACGTCAGCTCCCTAGCAACAAACCTCCTATGTTGGGAATGGATTATTTCAGTGCAGCGGATTTGTGCATTTGAGAAAGGAGAAGACGACTCATGAAATTAATTGAAGACTAAAGTTGATGAGAAGCAATTACCCTCCTCTGTACGAATTAAAGCGGTGTGCTGCTTTTTATACGAAAAATGAGAAAAAGAGGGTTGCGTAGAGGACTTATACTGGACCCTGACCCCCCTCGATTAAAACGAGGGAGTGGTTGTACAGTATTTGTTAGCCTATTTGTTTTTCTATGGGTCTCTCGCTATATCGCGGCCCTCGATTTATATAGCGGATTTATATTGGACCCCGATACCCACGATATATTGTGTGTGTGTGTGTGTGTATATGTGTATATGTGTATATATATACTACAGACTGACATTTTCTGTAGATTGATAAAAGGATGACCTGTATCCTGGCTTTGTGTGGTAAAAACATGTTCATATACATAACATCTCTTAAGATCAGTTAAAACAAGACACTCCAGTGTCCTTTTTACATTGATGTAGTTCTTGGCCAAACAACCGTGTAACACACCCACACACAACATTGATTGGATTGTGGGGTGGTAATCCCAGTCAGTTTAGGCTGCTGCTTCCACGCCAGAGTCAATCTGTTCTATAAACTGGAATCATTTTTAATAATTTAAATACAGTAAATAAATTGTAGCTGTAGTTATCCTTGGTAATTTAGAGAGGTGAATGGGTTGGTTTAAAAAAAAAAAAAAAATTGGACTATGAAAATGGAATGGATTACACTTGTACTTGAGTGTCCTAGGGTTTCGTTCTTACACTAGCATTTTCTGTGCCCGTGCATAGATCCTAAATTCAGCTTGAATAATAGAAGCCTTCTTGAATTCCATACTCCTCTAGAGCTGGCTTACTGTCGGCTGGTTGCCAGCTTGATGCTGGTTTCCACAGAGATGGCATAATGCTAGCCTGTTTAGACATAATCATCCAGGAACATTTTTTCCCCCAGCTTCTGTTCCTGAATGCCTCTGCAAGATGGTGAAATAAGCTGTAACTGAAATGTTTGTTTCACGTATGAGGCAAACTAGGTTTGCCTCATACTGCAGTATTGTCAAAACAAAAATAGCTTGTGTGTAATGTATAACTTTGCTGGAACAATGGTCATACTGAGCAGTGCCCTCCTCCAGTTTAAAAAAAAAAAAAAAACTGAGTAGAAAACTGTAAACTTTAATTTAAAAAGGCAACCTCCTTTTTCATAGTCATATACTGTCTTACTATTTTATTGACTAAACAGTTTCTGAATCTGGTTTCATTGGGTCGTTTTTTTTTCGTTTTTTTTCCATAGTGTGCTAATTGTGTTCACAAAAATATGACAGTTTTTGTTTCTTTGTTTCCAACAGACGAACGTGAAGCTGTACAAAAGAAGACTTTCACAAAATGGGTGAACTCGCACTTGGCGCGTGTATCCTGCCGAATCACAGACCTGTACATGGACCTGCGCGATGGCCGCATGCTAATCAAACTGCTGGAAGTGCTCTCTGGGGAGAGGCTTGTAAGTACCAAGAAACAAAAATATAATCTGTTCTTTTGGAAGAATAGCAAATCTTTTTCAAATGCAAATTATCAGCAAAGCATATAAGTTGCACGGATTTAGTCATATAAGCAGTTTATTTCAGTTCAAGCTGTATGCCTTGATACAAAATCACTTGAGTTACTGTAAAGGGTTGGTGAAGGGAAAGAGATTATTTTCTGATGGATAAGAAGAAACTGAAACAGGTGTGGCTAGCAACAATCCTAAAAGCTATGTTTTAGTCTACAGTAAGTTACACATGCAGCCATGGGGATCTTTTGTGTTGCTTAATGCACCCCCACTCCACACGCATTTCTAACACTTATGATAAGATATTATTAAGTTGCTCATTTTGAAGAAAAAAAAAAAATTTTTTGTAAGACACACCTATTGTAGAACTAATTGGTGTTTTAGTGCTGAATGCGTGCCTTACACCAGCTTCAGTGCCCTACACAGTTGGAGTAAAAAAAAAAAAGTATGCAACTTGGATAAAAGAAGAAAGCAAGTTATGCCATTTAAATGTTTTTTGAGTGTCACAGAAATTGCTGTCTAACTTGTGCAGACATGCTGCTGAGCAATGAAAGGTTGAATGAAAGTCTTTCTTGAGGTCAGTTGGTGGTAGCATGGCGGAACTGTTGGTTCCTAAACTAACTGGGTATACTTCACACCACTTCAGACAAAACCTGAGGTCCGCCAGACAAAAGCAGGTTATTCTCAGTTACCTGTTTAAATTTTCACCTGTAACCTTTGATCCCCACCCCAGTTTTGTGTGGTGTGTGTTGTTGTTGTTTTTTTTTTTATAGATAAGTAAGCATTTTTAAATTGTTTTAATGATTTGCACTGTATATTCATTTTAAAACTGAGTCAAGCTTGATTACTAAAGCCAGTGTCTTGGTCATAAACCTATTAATCTTTTAATGGCATAACGCATCTCTCCTCAAAGTGTAATTGTAAAGGAAAGCCTCTCTCTGGAAATTGAGACGACTGCCAGGGGTATCGCATTGCTTCAAAGCACGTGGAATAGTAACACTGTCACTTCATACAGGAAACCGAATGCACACATAATCCATTTTCATCATTGAGAAAGTCACTCTACAATAGATTGCTGAGTTCCCTCTCTTCATTTAGGCTGCCAAACAAATACTGAAACCCTAAATACTGCTGTAATATAAAATGCTGATGGTTTTCTTAATGTGTTTTAACATGTCCTGACCTATTATAATGCAAAACCTAAAAATTGGATGGAGCATTTGTTCTGTTGTAACATGATTGTGGTAAATGAGGACAACTTGAAGAGTTTCTGTTGGAAAGATTTGAATATTTGTGCTTAGGGCTAGCAGTAGCCGGGTGAATTTCTCCAAGTCATTTCATGACAAAACTTTCCCAAATTGTTTGTACAGTAACGGGAAAACGTAAGATGAAGAACAATTCAGTTTCATAAAACTGAAAAGGGCTTAAACAAGCTTCTCAGTTTTAAAATCGTGCACTGTCCCTGTTTCAGCCCAGCTGTCCTAACAAACTGTGCCGCTGCTTGTTTATTTTTCTGCCGTGACCTGAAATCCAGCCCAACTCAGACTGACCTGAATATTGGGCAGAATGCTTTAAAGTCTGGTAATCTGGTACGTGACCTACCGGGATCAGCACTAAAGCAGGCTTTCTCTGTGCTGTGCAGCATGTAAAAACACATCAAAGAATTTTACCTCCCCCCACCCACCCCCCACAAATCCTCTAGAATTCAATATTGGGGAACCCTGGAGGGAGCTTCTAATGGAAACCCCAGTATACACCACCAGATGTAATGAAATAGTCTAGTTTTCTGATATTATCCGGTGGGGTGGTTAAATTAAATTAAATTAAATTTAAAAAAAAAAAAAAGGAATCTATATATTAGTCACTTATTGTAAATTACTTCCTATAATACAAATTTCCTGTTAGGACACATTATTTTGGAGCCCCCCCCCACCAGGAAGAAAAATGTGAGTACAATTAAATGCCCTAGCTTGAACAGCTGAGTGTAAAGGATATTGGGAAATTTATCAACACAGGAAGGAAGCTGGCTTGGTTGTGGGATCGGAGGACACCCACTGAACCTTCAGTTCTCCTGAGCTGTGTGGGGACTTGTTGCGGTGAGGGAAAAATGACATTCCAAATTTAGAAGAAAATGGGGGGTAACACTACATTTTTTTTTTTTTAAATGTCTCTGATCAGAATGGGACATGCAGATTTCAAGTACAGTTCATTTGCAATGCATACTTTTTTTAAAAGTTCACTTGCAGCCATTTTTTGTAACACACAAAGAGAATTTTTTCATTGTTCTGTAATTTTAAATTGGATTTCAGTGTGATTAACCAATAAAAACTGACAGTATGCATTTTGCTTAATATTCCTCATAATATGGATTATTGATAAGGCACATTTTTTGCTGGTCCCTTCAAATCCATATTATTAGAACTGACTGACTTCTTCAATTAGAAGTTTATAATAGTTCTGTGCTGTAAGAAAATCTTGACAAGAAACAGATACCCTTTTAAGTGTTCAGTGAGTGAAGGTGGAGTTTACTGGAAGGCTCTGTATTGATGCTGCAAACAATGCTGTATGTGCTTTGCATCAAAACCATCCTCCTGAAGTAAATCAATGCATCAGGCCAGCAGCCTATGCAGAGAAAACAACTGCAGTCAGCTGCATTAAATCTGCAGATGGACACACCCACCAGTAGCCAGCACCTATCAGCAAAAATGGCTTAGTATTTCCAAAGAGTCTGACTTTGCCTTGCCTGTGTATTGTCTGGACTGGCTTTATTAAAACCAAGGTTATTATATTAACACAACATAATAAAAAATGCTTATCTAATTGTGATTAAACTTGCTAAGGATATCCTTTTGCACAAATTACTGCTTGGATCAAAATCTTGGTGTAAATAGTCTGTTTTGTTAGTTACACCTTACATTTTAACCTGTAGAATCTGTAGAACCACTTTTTCAACAGTGATGAAACTTGTTAGGGACAGCCATGGCAGTGGATGTATGTAACTTACACACTTGTTTTAAACTACAGTGTCATTATTTGACTGCCTCCTTAAATCCTCAGATTGATACCAATTAAATATTATAAACCTTGCAGATAGTCTCAGGCAATTGGCTTCTGAGTAGAGTGGCCTGCGGTAGATAATGTGATTTTTAGAATCTTGAAAAAATGAGCTCAAACTTTTATTATAGATAATTGATCTTGTCTAAACCTCCTTTGCATTTGGCTTATGGGACCTCACTGTTACAGTTGTTATTTAGCAGATATTTATTGCCGCGTTTGACATTTAATGCTTAATGTGATTGCCTGACATAAAAGCTTGATGTTCAGTTATACTCAGCATAGTGTTCATGTGAGTTAACATGCGTGATATATTAATTTGATTAATTTTCTCTGCTCGCAGCCCAAGCCAACAAAGGGAAGAATGCGTATCCACTGTCTGGAGAATGTCGACAAGGCCCTTCAGTTCCTCAAAGAACAGAGGGTGCATTTAGAGAACATGGGGTCACATGATATTGTGGATGGGAATCACAGACTGACGCTTGGTCTTATTTGGACCATCATTCTCAGGTTCCAGGTAAAGAAAATTAAAAAAAAAGTTTCATACAAAGATATGTTTTGGGGGATTTGTAAAGAACTACAAACCCTATTACATTAACAGTTCTTCCACTAGGGATAGTATGTTGTATTTCATGTATCCCCACTGAGTCCCCTTTGTAGAATTGTATGAACTCCACTGTATAATAGTGACACCTAATGGACAAGCAGAACTTTTCTAGTGCTGAAATAATTTCAACCTCAACTACTCTACACATTGGTACTTTACCTGTCCTGGTACAACCACTGTCTTAAATACTGCGGCAGCTGCCCCCGGAGTTGGCAGTGATCTGGAAGCTTGCAGCATTCTAATTCTGAGTTTGCAACTGTGTAAGAGGCTTAATGTAATTACTAAAACATTATACTGCAGTGCCTGTAGTTTTTATGATCTTGACACAAAATTGCATTCCAGGTCTTTTTGATTTTTTTTTAAATATTTGTTAAACCCATTAGTTATTTATTATTTTTTTTGCATTTTCTTCCCCACCGTCATTTTCTAGATTCAAGATATCAGAGTTGAGACTGAAGACAACAAGGAGAAGAAATCTGCCAAGGATGCCTTGCTGCTGTGGTGCCAGATGAAGACTGCTGGGTGAGAATCTTCTTCCCTTCAGTATCCTGCTTTGTAACAAGGCAGAAACAAGCATCTGTTAGGGTTCATATATTGGTGGCATATATTAGTTATCTGACTTTATTTAGAAATATTATTTTCAATATATTTTGCCAGTTATATAAATGTAAACTGCAGTCATTTGTCAGCCAGATTTATACTTTTAATAACCTAGTAGCATTTTTTATGCAATTTTGAAGAATTTGGAACACATTATTTGAACTGACATGTTGGAGCAGCAATGTGTAAATGCTACATCTCATGACATTTCATTTTATTTCCACAAAGCTATCAAAATGTCAACATTCGCAACTTCACCACTTGCTGGAGAGACGGCATGGCTTTCAACGCACTTATTCACAAACATAGGTAGGTCACCTGTCACTGACTACAGTATATTACCATAACTACTGTATGTTGAATTGACAGGGGAAATGGTCTTATAAACAGTACAAGAGTATTGATAAAACTTTGGTTTGCATCTCCTATGTGTGTGTTACGTATACGTCTCTAATAATGAAATGCATGTAATTATGTTTTTGGTATAGCTGAAATTACTACATAAACTCTTTCCAACCTCCCCAGGCCTGACCTGATTGATTTTGATAAGCTGAAGAAATCCAACGTTCACTACAATTTGCAGAACGCTTTCAACCTTGCAGAGCAACACCTTGGTCTCACCAAGCTCCTGGACCCAGAAGGTTGGGTTTTAAGATGATTTGCAGTTGCAATGAATATATTGTATATTGAGTATACAACAAGATTTATATATTCCATGATGTTCTGCCCCAGTTAAAGTCTCACCCTTTTACATTTTTTTTTTTTTTTTGCAGATATCAGTGTGGACCAGCCTGATGAAAAGTCAATCATCACTTATGTGGTAACATACTACCACTACTTCTCCAAGATGAAGGCTTTGGCTGTAGAAGGAAAGCGTATTGGAAAGGTGAAATACTACTCCTTTTCTTAGTTTTCATTTGTCACAAAATTTATAGATTGGTCATTCACGGCTATGATCAAGTTATTCGATAATGTTAGCCAAAGCTCACTGTTACTTAATTCATGCTTTCATTTCCCCCGTAAAGAATCCTTTTGGTGCTCACTATCAGGGATTTGTTTTCGTTGAAACAGGTGCTCGACAATGCCATTGAGACCGAGAAGATGATTGAAAAGTACGAGTCTCTGGCTTCTGACCTCCTGGAGTGGATCGAGCAGACCATCATTATTCTGAACAATCGCAAGTTTGCCAACTCACTTGTTGGTGTACAGCAGCAGCTACAGGCCTTCAACACGTACCGCACAGTGGAGAAGCCCCCTAAGTAAGTTCCAAATGTTTGTACCATTTGCAGTCGCACCACAGTGTCCAGTAAGTGAACAGTCTGCCCCCATTTACTGTACACAGGTTGCTAGGATATGGAGCTATCTGCAGCAATTCATTGCACAAAGTTGCTTTTGCTTCTGAGGTCTGAAATCAGAATCCACAGTGTTACGATTGCAGATTTTGAATCCTACTTTAGCATGCTGTAGGTTGAAGTTGTGCTATGAGAGGTGCTTGTGAAACCTGATGCATGTTATTCTCCAGACATTTGCTCACCTGTCCTAAAGGAAACGGACACCTGCCAGAAATGGCATTCATAAGCACCACTCACCCCTCACCCCCCCACTCGCACACACACTCAAATCAAATATTTTTGATAATTTTAGGTCACGTTATTTATGAATTGCTTGCACACTAGTCTAGTCTTGTATTTCTACTGGATTGTGTGAATACAACTATTTGATAACCAGATCCAATGTATACCCTGTGTAAAATAAGACAATGTGAAATAGTAATGTTGTATATGTTTGTTGTTTCTAAGTTGATCTTTGTTGTTTTTAGGTTTACAGAAAAGGGTAACCTGGAAGTGCTTCTTTTCACCATTCAGAGCAAAATGAGAGCAAACAACCAGAAAGTGTACCTGCCCAGAGAGGGGAAACTCATCTCTGATATTAACAAGGCGAGTCACACTCAACAGCCTAAAGCTGCGGCTAAATGTAGTTCAAGTAAAATGTTTAGGTTTTATGTTTAGAATTGCTTTATATCAAAACTTGGACTGTAATTAAGTAGTGACAGCAAACGTTTGTATTTGTTTTTTGTCTTGTATTCAAAAACCATGTATATGAATTTGTTTTTTGTTTAGTAGCAGACTACCAGACTTTGTGTGGTAAAGGAAACATACAGTACACAGTGGGGGAATATGTTAAGAAATACAGGATGCTACATGAATGTTCATAGAGTACTGTAGTCCTTGAATGATAGCTGAATAACTTGTCAATGGGTTGTTTATGGGCATCCTCATGAGTGAAATAACACAGAACAATAAGAAAAAGAAAACATATATATATATTTAAACAAGATTAAACAGCTGGGATTTGAAATTGGCAACAATGCAGTTTTGCCCATTCATTTTGTCACTGGATTTGAATAAATTCAAAAAAGATACCAAAAGGAGATTTGATTTAAATATATTCACCCTGCAGCATTGAATATTAAAGTTACTGCTAGATTTTAAATGCATGATTTTAATGCAGCTATTTTATTAAATCACTGAACGCTGACTCAGGATTGAATGTTTTCCATGTACACTTTTAATGTAACACATTCCTTCTCTTTCAACCATATACTGTATGTATAATAATGGATGCTTCTTTTTCTTCACTCGTAGACCTGGGAAAGACTGGAAAAAGCAGAGCATGAACGGGAGCTGGCACTGAGGACTGAGTTGATAAGGCAAGAGAAACTGGAACAGCTGGCCCGCCGTTTCGACCGCAAGGCAGCCATGAGGGAGACCTGGCTGAGTGAGAATCAGCGGCTCGTCTCACAGGTAGGGCTGGAGAACAACTTCTATCCATCCCACCATATCTGCTCTAGATTGAGCTTGAATACAAAACCTGTACCACCTAAAAAATAATATAGTATGAACTTCCCCTCTTGAGAGACCACGGATGTGTTACATTTTAGATTAGAAACAAAAATAGTTACTTAAGGGAGGCGATGTTGGCCACAATCATTTTGATTTGTACATGGGTGTTTTTCAGTGCTTAAGCTAAAACTAACATTAGAACAAATCAATGCTGTAAATAACAATATGGTGTAACTAGAAAAGGGCAAAATGGCTACCTGCTGCAAATGGCACAAACGGCGTTCCTGAGATTCTTCATAAATCATTTACACTCCACCTTTTGAAAGGAAATGAAACAAACTAGAAAGCAGTGTTTTGTATCTGTCAGCATCTTTCTTTTTTTCCCAACTAGGATTTGAAAGCCTTTTAATGTTTTTCGTCTGTCTTCATCTGCAGGACAACTTTGGGTATGACTTGCAGGCAGTGGAGGCCGCCACCAAAAAGCATGAAGCTATTGAGACTGACATTGCGGCCTATGAAGAAAGAGTGGAGGCGGTCCTGGCTGTGGCCAGGGAACTTGAAGCCGAAAACTACCATGACATAAAGCGCATCACAGCCAGGAAAGACAACGTGATTCGGCTTTGGGAGTACCTTCTGGAGCTGCTCAAGGCTCGACGCCAGCGACTGGAGATGAACCTGGGGCTGCAGAAGGTCTTCCAGGAGATGCTTTACATTATGGACTGGATGGATGAGATGAAGGTAATAACCCTTGATTTTTACATAGTAAAAGGTAGTAAGACACATTTAACCTCTTCTGTGCTTCTGTACCTGGTCCGTCCTAAAAAATTACTCCCCTGTGCTTCAGGACGTACCTAGTCCATTTAGAAAAAAAAAATGAAAAAAACATATACTGTATTGCAATTTTGAAAACGACTTGGGTTTTTTCAATTATACTGTGAAAACACATATATTGGACAGATTTTATTATCTCTTTTTTTCCTGTTCTACATTTTGTTGTGTATTTTATTGATTTAGTATTTACTGATTTATATATTAGGTTATATATTTTTTCACCAATTTTTCTGTCAGATTTCAGAGTGGTTATTAGGGTTTTTAGAAAGGTGTATTTTATTGATTAGTATTTACTGATTTTATATATTAGGTTATATAGTTTTTCACCAATTTTTTCCAACATCCCAAAAACTATTTGTTGGAGTTATTGGATTGATTTTATTTTTCATTTGCTCCATATATATATATATTGAAATATTTGTGAAGTAGTGAAGGTTTTGGTCAGTAAAATGGTAAGAAGGCAGCTTACTCAGAGGCTGTTGCTGACCTCCTAATGGAGTCTGACACAGAGGGAGATTTTGTGCCCGATGACTCTAATTCTGGTAGTGAATATGTGCCAAGTGACTCTTCCTCCAGTGAGGAATCCAGTAGTGGTGAGGAAGTGGAGCCGACGGACATTGAACCTGAGCCCCTACCAGAACAGGGTACAGTAGCTGGGCCTGGACCAAGGGCTGGTAGATTTCAGCCACTATCACTGTCTGTCTGAGTCCCTCCTTCTATTCAAGGGGAGGTATATTTTTAAACAGTACATTCCAATGAAACATGCCCATTATGAAATTAAACTGCACAAACTGTGTGAGAGCTCCACTGGGTACACTCATCGGTTCAGTGTGTACACAGGGAACGACTTAGATTGAGCCGCCTGGCTGCCCCCCATGGTTGCAGACCACTGAGAATTGTGTGGGACCTGGTTTTTCACAGGAATCCCTCTGTTAAGGGCCTTCTTCACATCCCAAACATTGGCTTGTGGCACCATAAGACTTTAACAGGGAGGGATTTCCTCAGCAATTGGTAGCCAAGAAACAGAAGTGTTGTGAAACCAGCGCTCTGCGCTGCGATGAACTGCTGGCCATGAAATACACAAATAAAAAGACGTGTACCTCCTCACCACCATCCATCATGAGGCAACTATACCAGTTCCTGTGCGAGGTCGGGACACATACACAATCAACCCCAAGTGTGTCGTGGACTATAATAAAAATCTGAGAGGCGTGGATAAGTCGGCTTCGGATCATATGCTGGAGCCATACAATGATGCTAGGAAGACCATGGCATGGTATAAAAAACTTGCCATGTACATGGTCCAGATTTCTTTGTGCAATAGCCATGTAGTGTACAGTACAGCTCCAGAGAATCAGCTCACTCTTCTGGACTTTCAGACCTCCGTGATCTCAGCCTCCTGTTTGATGAACAACAAATGCCAGAGTCCGAAAGATTGGAAACAGTAGCAAGATTGACTGAACAGCATTTTATACAGACACTGCCACCATCCGAGTAAAAAGCAAAACCACAAAAAGTGCCGTAAACCACTAAACACCACTAACCACAAAAAGTGCCGTAAACCACTAAACACCACTAACCACAAAAAGTGCCGTAAACCACTAAACACCACTAACCACAAAAAGTGCCGTAAACCACTAAACACCACTAACCACAAAAAGTGCCGTAAACTATGTGAAGGTGCACATATTTGGTATTTCTGAATTCAGGACACTCGGAGCAATTCAGAAACACTATCTTTTTAACAGTGGAACAAAAGCTGTCAAATTTACAGGTCCAAATATAAGGAAAGTGTGACTTTTACTATATAAAATTGCGTTGCCTCAAATTGCAGAAGGATTATGGGTAACATCCCATTGACAAGGTCATGTTACCCATTTCTAAAATCCTTATTTTGTGCAGTTTCAGAAAAGGTATACTTTTGCATACTTACCTCATTCTTTGGTGGCTTAGTGGCCATTTAAAACGAGGGTCGGTACAATGGACTGCGGGCTGCGTTTTTCAAAGGCGAAAGGTCAAAGTGCCCTGGTGTCTGTCTAGAGCATATAAACCCCCCAAAACCAATGCAAATATTTCCACATAGGCACAAACACATCCATATTTCTACATTTTGCACCAAACATTTGCATTATAGTGTCTAAATGTGATGCAGCTATAATACATTTTATGAAAAGCTTTTTTTTTTTTTTACAATAGATGTATTTTGTGGTCACATGACCAAATAACCACAAAAATTTGTCACCAATAGAAACTTCAGAGTCTGACAAAAAAAAACAATATATGGTTTGCCAGGGGTATCAGAAAAGGAAAATAGAGTCATTTTGATGTAAAACAGGAGAGTCACAAAAAGGGAATTACCAGGGCCTTAGCACAGAAGGGGTTAATTTGAATCTAGTTCCAAGTTTAAAAAGGTTGCACCGGTTCACTAGTTCACTCTTGACTTTTCCTCCACAGGTGCTCTTGCTGTCCCAGGATTATGGAAAGCACTTGCTTGGCGTGGAAGATCTACTACAGAAACACACTCTGGTTGAAGCCGATATTGGTATTCAGGCAGACAGAGTGAAGGCGGTCAATGCATCTGCTCAGAAATTTGCAAGTGATGGAGAAGGTAAAAATAAAAGTATTATATGTATAAATGATTTGCTCAATACAACAATTAGTCTGTTTAATACTAATACTTTATTAAACATCAAAATCAGCATGCAATACAAATAAGTCACTTTATGCACAGAATTACATTTTTCTCTGGTCCAACAAATTATTTTTAAGCCTTTTTATATCTAACCTGTGGTGACATCATTCTTTAACAATTCTTTCTTTTGTAACTTTTTTCCAGTATAGGTTGGTACCCTTTCAGTACTCAATTCATTTTGTAACTTTTCTCCATTACAGCTGTGGTATCCCCTTGGTCCTTCTAATAAACATAATTACAATTCATGCATTTAACACACACACCCTACTAATAAGATATTACTACAAGAGATTACAACAGAAGAGTACCAGACACCGACAATTTCCATACCCAGAAAAGGAATTTGTACTTTGTTCATTTTGGCTTGTGAGCGGGCACAGTGGTCTCCTTTTAGCAAGCAGCCTTAATACAACATACGTTATAAAATAAAAAATAGAGAAGTACCATACAAATACACAGAATTGTAAAAATGACATGAAAAGTATGTTTTGTTTGTGTTCAGCATATTTTGGGTTCTTGTGCTTCTTGATCTTAAAGCACTGTTTACAGGAATAGAGTAGTACATCTAGATGCAGTGTGTTTATTGAGTGGTGTGTTCTCCTTACAGGTTACAAGCCATGTGACCCCCAGGTTATCCGTGACCGGGTGGCCCACATGGAGTTCTGTTATCAGGAGCTGTGCCAGCTGGCAGTGGAGCGCAGGGCCCGTCTTGAGGAATCACGTCGCCTCTGGAAGTTCTTCTGGGAGATGGCAGAGGAGGAGGGATGGATCAGAGAGAAGGAGCAGATCCTGTCGTCCGACGACTACGGCAAAGACCTGACCAGTGTGTTGCGCCTCCTGAGCAAGCACAAGGCCTTCGAGGACGAAATGAGTGGCCGATATACTCACCTGCAGCAGACGATACGGGAGGGAGAGGACATGATCTCTGATGACCACTTTGGTTCTGACAAGATCAGGGAGAGGATCATGGACATTAAGGAGCAGTGGGCCAACCTGGAGCAGCTGTCTGCCATCAGGAAGAAACGCCTGCAGGAGGCCTCCAATCTGCACCAGTTCCAGGCCGATGCCGACGACATTGACACTTGGATGCTCGACGTCCTCCGGATCGTCTCCAGCAGCGATGTGGGCCATGACGAGTACTCCACCCAGTCACTGGTAAGGAAACACAAAGATGTGGCTGAAGAGATCGCCAGCTACCGTCCTGTCATCGACACTCTGGAGGAGCAGTCCAAGGCCCTCCCCGAAGAGCACGCCCAGTCCCCAGAAGTCCTGAGCAGGCTGTCCGGAATTGAGGAGAGGTACAAAGAGGTCACCGAGCTCACCAGGTTGCGCAAGCAAGCTCTGCAAGATGCTCTGGCCCTTTATAAGATGTCCAGCGAGGCTGATGCCTGTGAGCTCTGGATAGATGAGAAGGAACAATGGTTGATCAGCATGCAGATCCCAGAGAAACTTGAAGATCTGGAAGTAATCCAGCACAGGTAGAAAGCAGCATTGCCTCAGAAATGTATCCCCCACCCTACTTACCCTGTAATGATGATATATGTATTTTTTTTTATGTACATTGCATTATGTCTTATTTTGTATCAGAATATCCAATGCAATGATTGCTCAAATGGTATATTGTTTCCTCGCTATACAAGGTGTTTAATAGGGCACGCTATCCTTTGTATGAAACTGTCATTTGTTTTATTTTTTTTCACAGTTGCTTCTAACACACACCTGCGTTTTTTTTACAGGTTTGAGAGTTTGGAACCAGAAATGAATAATCAGGCTTCCCGTGTGGCTGTGGTCAACCAGATTGCTCGCCAGCTGATCCACAGTGGACACCCTAGCGAGAAAGAAATCAAAGCCCAGCAGGATAAACTTAATACCAGGTAATTTTGTAATTTCTGAATGGGAATAAGTATTGCTGCTACATTCCCCAATGCAATTTGCGGTTAGCTAAAAATGATCTCCTTTCCGTGCCAAGAACAAAATTACGAACTATGGGAGATCGTGCCTTTTGCTCTTTGGCCCCTCATCTCTGGAACTCCCTTCCAAGGTCTATCAGGGACTCGGTCTGTCATTATTATTATTATTATTATTATTATTATTATTATTATTATTATTAATGCATAAATAATAATAAGAAGAATAATAAGAATAATAAGAATAATAATAATAAGAAGAAGAATAAAGATGTAGGTTACAGTGACAGATTCAGAGATTAATCAAGTGCAGACAGTAGCTTAGTACCTGCAGTTTTAATTGAACTTGAATCTGATAAGCTTCTTTGAAATTAAATAAACAAATAATATTCATTTTAGCACAAAAGGATTTTGTAAATTATGCTAATTTTTTGTCTCAAAGGACTACATCTGTTTGTTTTTGAAGCCAGACTGCTGATTTTGTGCATGCAGAATGTTACTCACACCTGCCCTGCTGCCTCCAAAGGAATTCGAGCTAATTCCCATTCCTTATGAAGCACATCTGTGCTTTTATGGAAATATGCATTAACCAAAAAGAACAGCAGCTGTTTCTGACCCTTTGGCTGTTTTGTTTGCGTTACAAACTCTTCCAGAAAATGAGTTGGCCAGTGATGAGCACAAGTTAAGCTAAATGGCATTTGTTCTATTTCCTTCAGTTTTTAAATAACATCACAGTTGGTTGTTTAGTGAAAAGATTTATCTTTTGAGTTGACAAACTTTTTCCGAGAGGAAATAGCAGCTAGTAAAATGGAAAACAGGCAAGGTAGAAAACACATTTTGAAGTTTTGCACAATATTAAAAAAGTATATTCATACCATCTTACTTGCAGTTATTTTGTTCACATTCCATGATGATGTGTGTTCCCTATTCAAGTACGAAATGTTACTGAATGGGTATTTAACTCCTAAAGACCCAAATCCTCAAAATTGTGTACCAAAGCTGCTCTTAGAGCCTGTGACGCAGTCCTGGCCCTGCCACCAAGGGCACAAGACTGACCTGATAGGAGAGCCTTGTTCAGATAAGTACTTGTTGCTTCTATCTGTATATATTTGCATTTATTGTGTTAACACAAATTATATGTGATAGTAAACTAATCGCTGTAATAATAATGTCCAAGCTCAACGGACCAGCTGTAGGTAGAAACCTGGCTGCACTGGGAGCTGCACTTAGGCAGCTGTGGTTTTCCCAGGCAAGCGTGTCTGACGGGGACAAAGCACCGCTGTTGGATGTCCCGATCGCTCAAGGGCATATGTTTGGTACTGCAGTGGACGAGATGCTGCAGCACTCTCACTGCGCGTGGGAATCCACTAAGGAGCTGGTTCGCATGCTTCCCAAGTGAGCACCTCCAGTACGTAAACCAGCGGCAAACTGGCGCCCTAGGCCCCAGCAGCCTCAAACACCGGTACAGCCAGCTGTGCCTGCTGCCAGAGGCGATGTTCGGAAGCGGGCCGAGGCTGCTCACCGCGGAGGCTTTAATAGGTTCCGCCATCCTGCGCATTAACAGAAGCTGCAGTCCAAGCCACAGGCTCAGCAGCACATTACCAGGGAGCCACCTGGACTATTGGCGTCAGTGCACCACAGACACCTGGGTGCTTACTACCGTTCAGACCGGCTATATACTACAGTTCAAGCATGGTCCCCCTCCCTTTTAGGACGTGACTACAGCATCAGTCATAGACCCGGAGGACGCTGCTGTGGTGTCTTAGCAAGCAGCAGCTCTATAGACCCCCTCCAGTTGGAGGAAGGATTCTACATTGGGTACTTCCTAGTTCCAAAACAGGATGGTGTTTTCAGACCGATCAACGACCTCAGACAGGTCAACCTGTATCTGAGATGAAGGAGGTTCACCATGATGGACTTCAACACCTATTTCCACATCCCCATAAAACCAGCGCACGGGAAGTACCTGCGGTTTGCCTTTCAGGGAACCATGTACGAGTATTGTGTCTTGCCATTTGGCCTCTCCCTAGCTCCATGTGCCTCCTCCAAGTGCATGGAAGCTATCTTGGCCCCATTGAGACTCAAAGACATCGGAGTACTTAATTATCTGGACGACTGGCTAATTTGTGCCCAGTCTCCAGCACAGATAGAGGCCCACATGGTACTTGTCACTGGCTACCTTCAACGGTTGGGCCTTAAGGTGAATCATGCGAAGAGCCAGCTCGTGCCTTCCCAGGCACCATCTTATCTAGGATTGTGCTTAAACTCCATGGCCATGCTGGTCACTCTGTTAGACAGCAGAGTGCACAGAATAGCTGCCTGTTTGGGGCTTTTTCAGCTCAGCAGAGCGCTCAAGGTAGTAACGTTCCAGAAACTTTTGAGCCTGATGGCAGTAGCTTCCCAGACCCTTCCATTGGGTCTCCTGCGCATGCGCCCTCTGCAGGCCTGGTTCAACAGCAGGGTGTTTCAGCCCACGTAGAACCACGGCCGCCTATTCACAGTGTCTCACCACTGTCTAAAGGCACCCTGTCTTGGTGAAAACAGCCGGCCAATCTATGCCTAGTGTCACCAGAAGAGAGTCATCACCACTGACACGTCCAGCCTGGGCTGGGGCACTGTGTGGAATGGCTGGCATGCACAAGGTGTGTGGAGCCTCCCTTGGTAGGGTCGCCACATCAGAGTTTTAGAGCTGCAGTCAGTTTACCTGCCTTGCAAAATTTTTTGCAGGAAGTTTGAGGGATACATGTGCTTGTCCATACAGACAACACAACTGTGGAGGCCTCCGGTCGCCCAGTCTCCATCGTGTGGCCCACAAGCTTTTGCTGTGGGTGCACGAGAACCTCCTCTCAATGCGAGCAGTTAGTCTGCCCAGGGCGGCGGACCTCCTCTCAAAGGCAGACCCCAGCAGCTCAGAGTGGAGGTTTCACCTCAAGGTGGTGAGCCTCATCTGGGAGAGGTTCGAGTGAGCAGAGGTAAACCTCTTTGCCTTCCAGGAATCAACCCACTGTCCCCTCCGATTCATAATAGGAGGTGGGGACACGCTGGCAATAGATGCCTTGGCACACCGGTGGCCAAGGCAACTGTTTTATACCCACCGTTCGCCCTGCTCCTGCCGTGTCTAGAGAAAATCAGGCAGGACCAGGCCAAGTAGCCCCATATTGGCCCAGGAGAATCTGGTTTTAAACCCTGATGCAGCTCCTGAGCTGCCAGCCGTGGAAACTGCTCAGTCAGGCGCGGGGGACCTTATGGCATCCCAACCTATCAAGCCTGCAGCTCTGGGTCTGGCCCCCTGAACGACTGCATTTGAGCCATCTGGGGCTTTCCAATTGGGTCATTGACGCCCTGCAGAATGCCAGAGCAGCATCCACGCGTTCCTAGTACGGGCGTCTTCCAGATATGGTGTCTGCCTCATGGGTTTGACCCTATGACCTGTCCCATGGCAGGTATACTGGAGTTTTTGCAGGACCTTTTTGACAAGGGTAAATCCCCCACCACGTTCGTCTATCTGGCAGCTATTTTCAGCTTGCATTGTCAAAATTTGACTCAATCTCCCCAGGAGCTCACTTCCTGACAGGGACATTTTTGAAAGGGGCTAGGCTGCTTTGGCCGCCTATGAAGGACAGGGTGCATCTGTCACTAGGTTCACAGACTGAATGTCATGGACCCTCAAAACCCTGGTTTTGGAACGAGAGTGTTAAGGGCGGCTTCCCAGTCAACACAGGCAAAGAGGTGAATTCTCCCTCAATTTTCACCCTAACTAATCACTGGTGTTCCGAATGGTAACACACACAGGGCAGTCTTTGGCTAGCCTTGTCTGCAGTCTTGCCTTGTGACGGCTTTTGTACACTCACCCGTTCGGTAATGGTTACATTTTGTACTTGAAGGGATCATTAGGTTATTATCATAACCCTGGTTCCCAGAAATAGAAATGTAACCATTAACCTTCAAGGTCACTGCGTCCATGTTTGCAGCAGGCTTGAAGGAAAAATGACGCAGAGATCTGCGAGCGCAGTCCTTTTGTGCCATCGGGGGCGGGGCCACGACTGCATCACAAGCTCTAAGAGCAGCTTTGGTGTATACAATTTTCAGGATTCGGGTCTTTACGTGGTAAATACCTATTCGGTAATGGTTACATTTCTATTTCAGGGAGCCAAGGTTATGATAATAACCCAATGCTTCATACATTTTGATTACGTTTTTGGGGGGGGTAAAACCATTGTAACTGAAGTATCCCTTTTTGATGTGCTATTTGTCATTTGCATTAATAGTAAGGCTGTCACTCGATTTTAACATTTTTGATCGGTTAATTATTGGGCATTAGTTGATTAACCAGTAGATTAATAAAGGTAACAATCTTATAGCAACTGCCCTGCATAGTAATACTTAAATCAATAGAAGCAAAAAAGAAATAAGTCCAATGGGAATTTGGTCTTTTTAAAAAACATTTTTATTATTTTTATTTTAGTAAATGTATCTTACTAGTAATGTAACTTTCCATCCTTTTACCCTAATAAAACATATTTAGGGACATGTTATAACTGTCACACAAGCCCCAAGGGCCAGAGCAGCACAGTTTTATATGCGTACTGTTTAACCACTCTGTGTTAACCCCTAAACAGCAAAATTATTAGCAGCACAAACACGGAAGCAAGAAACACTCCAAGGTTTATAAGTAAATCAACAGTTTATTATGTTGGTCAGGATAAATGCGCCACGCTGGATTTTACCAAGCTCTTGTTACAATGCACACGAGTAACTTTGCAGACACATGTTTGGCAATCATTTAAATCAACATTAGATAAACATAAACATTTCTGTTCCAAATACATATATACATCCACAGCACACTATCAGCAATCCTTTCACAAAACAAGACAACAATTATGGGTTTTACACAGCTTTAAACCCTTTTTATACAAGCTTAAAACCACTTCCAGGGAGTGTGCTCTCTCTCTCTCTCTTCCAGGGAGAGAGAGCACACTTCAAATCAGCACTTCCCTAAATACAGCACGTGTTTCTCTCTCTACCCAGAATGCACTTTTAATGCACGATTTTAAATTGTAAAAAAATAATAATCTGCAATCAACTCTTTAGTTGATTAATCGGTCCAATTTAATCTGTTAATCGGAACAGCCCTAATTAATAGCATAGCAGTCTTCTGGACAGATGTTATTTCTGCATGAAGTGCAATTATTTGCATTTTATCTGACAGTGCACCTTCTATGAAAAATCCTGAGAATTGTAATTTTAACTTGTGTATAAAGGCCTCAAACAGCCTAAAATTTTGTTAGTTAGTACCTATCTGTGTCATGGTGGCGGCTTTTATTATTAATTTTATTTTTAGCTATAAACAGCAAAAGATGTGTTTTACAGCATTTGCTGTTTATTTCAGATGGAGCCAGTTCCGAGATTTGGTGGACCAAAAGAAAGATTCTCTCAGTTCTGCATTGGGTGTTCAGAACTACCACCTGGAATGTAACGAAACCAAATCGTGGATCAGAGAGAAGACCAAAGTCATTGAATCTACTCAGGAGCTGGGCAACGACCTGGCTGGAGTCATGGCCTTGCAGAGAAAACTGACAGGAATGGAAAGAGACCTTGCAGCCATCGAAGACAAGCTGAGTGACCTGCAGAAGGAAGCTGAAAGGCTGGCCGCAGAGCACCCGGACCAGGCTCAAGCCATAATGGGTCGTCTGGCGGAGATCACAGACGTCTGGGAGGAGATGAAGACCACCCTGAAGAACCGTGAGGAGTCCCTGGGTGAAGCCAGCAAACTTCAGCAGTTCCTGCGTGACCTGGATGACTTCCAGTCCTGGCTCTCGAGGACCCAGACCGCCATCGCCTCGGAGGACATGCCCAACACCTTGACGGAAGCAGAGAAGCTGCTCACACAACATGAGAACATCAAGAATGAGATCAACAACTATGAGGAGGACTATCAGAAGATGCGTGACATGGGCGAGATGGTCACACAAGGCCAGACGGATGCCCAGTACATGTTCTTGCGCCAACGCCTGCAGGCCCTGGACACCGGCTGGAACGAGCTGCACAAGATGTGGGAGAACAGACAGAGTCTGCTGTCTCAGTCCCACGCCTACCAGCTGTTCCTCAGAGACACAAAACAAGCAGAAGCATTCCTCAATAACCAGGTATTGGTTTTTGGTATCCAAATTGGTATCTAAACGCAAAAGTTGGTAAGCAGCAAAAAAAAAAATACATATGTTAGAAAATATTGTTAAATATGTTGGTTTCAAGGTCATTTTTAAGACACATGATCATATGAGTGTGTTGGCCAGCATGACCAGGTTTACGGATGCACATTGTCTTTTGAGTGTTTGCTTTGACTTGCACAGTCAGTGTAAATGCAAAAGGGCTGAGATGTTTTGCTCAAATCACTAAAAACGAAACAACTTCTTACTAATTTACTTCAGAAAGAACTGTGCTGGATCGGAAGTGAAAGGGCCAAAGCTAGTTTTGAGATACTTTGCTCGGTTTTGCTGAGGTTGCTTAGGACTATGCTTAGGACTTTCCTTTTGATGAATGTGTGAGCAGTTCAGAGATGATGTTGCTCACCATGCGCATTACTTGTGTGTTTCCAGGAGTATGTGTTGGCACACACTGAGCTGCCCAACACCCTGGAGTCTGCAGAGGCTGCAATTAAGAAGCAGGAGGACTTCATGACCACCATGGATGCCAATGAGGAGAAGATCAACGCAGTGGTGGAAACGGGCAGGAGACTCGTTAGTGATGGGAACATCAGCTCTGACAAGATCCAGGAGAAGGTGGACTCCATAGATGACAGGTAAAAAAAAAAAAAAAATCACATCCTAACTTGTTCAATATGAATCTTGGGAGAAATATTATAACATTACATTTAAACTTTACTGACCAGTCTTTAGTGTGGCTGCATTTCTGAGGTCCTTTCTAGTTTTCCGTTCTTGTATATTACCAGGAAAGAGCATGTTAGAGAATAGAACAGTTACATAGTATTAATAAAACATAAATTATGTCCTGTCCCTTGAAAGGTTTATTAATTTAGACCATTTCTTTTTTTCTAAATATTGAATTTGTTTGTTTTTATATATTTGAGCAAGTGTTGGCAGGTGTTATGAATACTGTTGTATATGCTGCCATATAAATTAAGGCATTGTTCTTCGAAGATCTAAAATTAACAAATAAAACTATTTAATTTATTTGTATGTTTTTGCAAGACCATTTACTTGCAGTATTTCCCAAGGTTGAGATAAATTATAATTATACCTCAAGGCTGGAAGTGTACTTTTTATTCTTTTAAAGCGAAAGTTAACCTAATTTTGTTTTTAGTTTGGTTCTCTTTTTAGCTTTGCTAAGAATTTCTGTTCCTCACCTAGGCTCACTTCAGCTGAGCTTTTTTCAATATGAATACAACACATACATACTTCAACAGATCATGATATAGTCTGTTAATCTGACATATATATATATATATATATATATATATATATATATATATATATATATATATATATATATATATATATATATATATATATATATATGTGTGTGTGTGTGTGTGTGTATTTCACTAGATTAATATGATCCAGCTAAAGCATGTTTTTTTTTTTGTGTGTGAATCACAGGCATAAAAAGAACCGTGAGGCTGCTAGTGAACTCCTGATGAGACTCAAGGACAACAGAGACCTGCAGAAATTCCTTCAGGACTGCCAGGAGGTATGCTGTCGTGAATAGTCCATACACTAGCATGTTCAAAGGTACAAGATATGTTTTTTAGACTTGTTGTAACTTCCCCCTTTTGAAAAAAAGCTGCAACCTGAAAAGACTAATCCGTTCCTCCCCTGCCATCCTCGTTAAACATTGATATTCGTATCACATCAGTCTTGGGGTATCTTCTGGTTTTATATATTTGAGCAAATCAAAACTGTGTTGCATATGCTGTCATGTCAAGTAAGGCATTGTTCTTCGAAGATCTTATAAAACAGAATTTTAAAAGCACCAAAATTATCAGATTTTTAAAATGAAGAATAAGTGTCACATAAGGAGCAGTGCCATCTAGGCAAGAGCATTGTTTTGTGACACTAGCCCTTTAAAGCAGTTTGGTCTGGATAATTAGCCCACTGTGTAACTGATCACCTGCAGGTCACAACAACAGATATTACTGACACACATTGTAATCACTTTCCTTGTCTTCCAGCTGTCCCTTTGGATCAATGAGAAGATGCTTACAGCGCAAGACATGTCATATGACGAAGCCAGGAACTTGCATAGCAAATGGCTGAAACACCAGGCGTTCATGGCTGAGCTGCAGTCCAACAAAGAGTGGTTGGACAAAATTGAAAAGGTATCCCTCTGAGAGAAACTGTAAACTTTCATGTTATTTTTGTGGTGGTCAAAAACAAGACCAGCAAAACAGTTGTAACAGTGGGTTATAAAATGATTAGGATGCCGGGACTGATATTAGTCATACATGTCCTACAAATAAAAAAACATTATTTTTCTAAAAGAAAATCTAGAACAACTCTTACAGACTTCTAGGCTCCCGAGTGGTGCATCCAGTAAAGGCACTCCATGTGGAGTGCAGGATGCGCCCTATAGCCTGGAGATTGCAGGTTCGAATCCAAGCTATGTCATTGCTGATCGTGACCGGGGGTTCCTAGGGGGCGGTGCACAATTGATCTGAGCGCCGCCCGGGTAGAGAGGGATTAGGTCGGCAGGGCAATCTACGGTTCACCGCACACCAGTGACCCCTGTAGCTGATAGGGCGCCTGCGGGTCTGTAGTGGAGCCATTCAGATCTGTGTTGTCCTCCAGCACTATGGGTCTGGTGGCTTTGCTGTGGATCCGCAGTGCGAAAAATGACAGATTGGCAGGAACACGTTTCGGAGGATGCGTGTTCAGCCTCCGTTTCCTGAGTCGCCTGGTTTTTGTATTTTTT
The DNA here is from genome assembly GCA_030684275.1 of Acipenser oxyrinchus oxyrinchus. Classification (NCBI taxonomy): domain Eukaryota; kingdom Metazoa; phylum Chordata; class Actinopteri; order Acipenseriformes; family Acipenseridae; genus Acipenser; species Acipenser oxyrinchus. Next base: position 16,224,309 of record CM060251.1, read on the forward strand.
TTGTATTTATTATTGTGTTATTTAAGGTATTTCTGATATTATTGGAAAATGATGTTTCTTATTATGACCTTTAAACACTCAACTTACAGAATGTGTGTGTGTCCTTTCAGTTCAGTTTTGTACATTGTAGTTTAACATTCTCTGTTATTTTCCGTGAGCAAAGACAGAAGAATCAGCTAAAGAGTATCAGCAGTGGTTTATGTAGGTGCATTTATGCTTTGCAGGACGGAATGCAGCTTGTTGCAGAGAAACCGGAGACTGAGGTAGTTGTTAAGGAGAAGATGTCATCCCTTCACAAAATGTGGGACGACCTGGAATCCACCACCCAGACCAAGGCACAGTGTCTCTTCGATGCCAACAAGGCAGAGCTGTTCACCCAGAGCTGTGCTGACCTTGACAAGTGGCTGATGGGTCTGGAGGGACAGATCCACTCCGACGATTACGGCAAAGACTTGACCAGTGTCAGCATCCTGTTAAAGAAACAGCAGGTGGGGATTTATTTCGAATAGGTGTACAAGTGTGAATGGGCTGGGGATGCCGAACAGCACTTGTTAATATACCAAACTGCCTTATTATTTATATAGTTTAACACACTGTCTGAAGCCCCAAAGTTTTACACTTTGATGGAACAAAATGTATGCTCAGCCACTAGATGATGCTATTGTACCACAAGCCTCTCTCGTATGCTAAACAATTCTTTCAGTAGAAACTGGAGGGAAAACAGGGAAGACGAATATACTTATCAGATCACTCCAGCAGGTTCTGAAAGATGCACAGTCTGTTCTCTCTGCTCCCAGCAAGGCAACTTATGCTATTTGCTCATTCGCTTTTGCTCTCTCTCGCTCTCTCTATACAATGTAACTCGTTTCTGTGTGCCCCCCCTAGATGCTGGAGAACCAAGTGGAGGTGCGGAAGAAGGAAGTGGAGGAGCTGCAGGGCCAGGCCCAGGTCCTGAGTCTGGAAGGTAAAGACACAGACGAGGTGGACAGCAGGAGGCAGGTGGTGGAGCAGAAGTTCAATGAGCTGCTGGCACCACTCCAGCAGAGGAAGAGCTATCTCATGGCCTCCAAGGAGATTCACCAGTTCAATAGAGATGTGGAGGATGAGATTGTGAGTATCTGAAAAGCCTTGCTGTTGGGAGTCTATGTGATGCAGTGGGATAATGCACCAGCCTTTCACTTCTCGAAGGCTGGTGGTATGTGCTTTACAAAGTCCCAGGGAGAAATAGAAGGGTTGGTCCTTCAGGTCAGGATTGAGAGGTTAGGCTTTGTGAGGAGGCTTGCATAATTCTCACTATTTCCATACATTTTCTTAAAAAAAAAAAACACACACACACAAGAGCCTTCAGTTATATTACATGTTGGTGTGATCTGCCCACAAAAAGGGCTTGTTTTACAAAGAATAAGGGTTGCTTTTTTATTCTTTTTTCTTTTAAACATGCCCACAAAAAATTCTTATATCTGTGTTCATGTCTGCATGATTCAGCCTGCTTTGTTTCACTGTAAATGTAGGTTGACTTTTTTATTTTTATTTTATTTAAGACTGTTTCCTTGGTAAGAAATGTCTTGGTAAGAAATGTCTTCAAAATGCTTAAACAATAAGGAAGAATGGGTCTCGTCTACAAAGATATGTTTTAGTACTATGTTTGTGGGGATTTATTTGCTGCAGGTTCCTATATTTATTTTATTTATTTATTTATTTATTTATTTATTGCAGTTGTGGGTTGAAGAAAGAATGGCAATTGCAACTTCCACAGACCATGGTAACAACTTACAAACCGTACAGCTTCTTATCAAGAAAAATCAGGTAAGTGGAGAGGAAATACCCATTTTTAGACCCCGATATGCCAATTTTACAGTGAAAAAAAATATAGCCCTAATCATTGTACATGAGTTTGTTGTCATGTTTTTTTTATTTTACTGATCATATTTTAACCATTTTCTTATGTTAAAAAGCATAAGCTAGTGGTTGCTCAATAATCGGTATACTGTATGAACACAAAATAGTGTGTTTTTTTATTGATTTTGTTTTGTGGTAGTAACTGCCTTCCATTTTGATCACTAAGTAAAGTTGATTTTATGTTAAAATCCAAGACTGGTTCCAACTCAATATTTATATCCTCTCAAATACAGACTCTTCAGAAGGAAATCCAAGGCCATCAGCCACGTATTGACGACATCTTCGAGAGGAGCCAGAACATTCTCACTGACACCAGCCCCAATGCTGAAGCCATTCGACAGAGGCTGGCGGGGCTGCAGGAGCTGTGGAATCTCATGATCGAGGAGACAGAGAAACGCCACGCCCGGCTGGAGGAATCCCACAAGGCTCAGCAGTACTACTTCGACGCTGCAGAGGCCGAGGCCTGGATGAGTGAACAGGAGCTGTACATGATGTCGGAAGAGAAGGCCAAGGTTGGTACTGCTCCATAGCATATGTCTTTGTTTCTCCCTTGCAATTACTGTTTCTATGGAAACCATTGCTGGCAGCACTACCTGTTAAGAAGGCACATCTGCTGAGCTTTAAAATGATTTGGTTGCCATCTGGTGTTTTGGTATGTTGTAATTGTAGAGTGAAAGATTAAAATGTGATATTTTACAATAATACAGTCTGAATCTGACACAATCATACACTCTTCAGTATGCTGTAGAGGAATATTAAATATCACCCAAAGAAGTCATCCTGTGGTGGTGATTTATCAACCTGTATAGATTGATAACAAAATACATAACCTTTTAACTTAATGTGCCATTGGCAAGGATCGTGTTACAGTGGTGACAGCTCGGGGGTGGTAGCGGTGAGCTGAGCTAAACTAAAATAATTGGAAAACTACAAAAAAACGAATTGGTGACTGTTAAATAAATTTTTTTTTAAAAACTCACAATGAGGCCTATGCCCAGTTTTAGCAGGCTATTCAGACACAAGGAGAGCAACTGATGTGTTGCTATCCCAAGGTTTTTCAGTAAATTATTAGGCTTTAACCACTTAATCCAACAGCCTCCCTTCCATATATGCAATGTCATAAGATGCAGAACAACTCCTAGACATGTCTAAACCTGAAGTTCTGCTGTTCATAAACTCTTCACTGCTGTGTTGTTTAGGATGAGCAGAGCGCAGTTGCAATGCTGAAGAAACACCAGATCTTGGAGCAGGCTGTAGAAGATTATGCCGAGACAGTGCACCAGCTCTCTAAGACTAGCAGGGCATTGGTAGCAGCTGGACATCCTGAAAGGTCTGTTCCACGATCGCAACTCTTATTTTTTTGCGGTACCTTGAAGCAACGAATGCTAACAGCGTGGGAACATTTGTTACAGCGTGCCACTAAAAATACAGGAAATGGCTCAAATACCGAGCAGTAAATGGGTTAAGTTATTACAGTGTAGTAGGACGGAAGCCAACAAAAACTGTAATGCTTTTAAAACAAAATATCTTTAGTGGTTGTTTTTCCATATTGTCTCCATATTTCTCTTGTGGTCTCTCAAGCTGAATTGCATGTTCCTATTTCTGTTTGGGTGGTTACATGTGGTGGCAAGCTCATTCTGATAGCCAGTTAATGTGACGGTTTGATTTTTGCCCTTGCAGCGAACGTATCGGCATGCGACAATCCCAGGTGGACAAACTCTATGCTGGCTTGAAGGACCTGTCTGAAGAGAGGAGGGGCAAGCTGGACGAGAGGCATCGGCTCTTCCAGCTGAACCGAGAGGTAGACGACCTGGAACAGTGGATCGCAGAGAGGGAAGTGGTGGCCGGGTCACACGAGCTGGGACAAGATTACGAACACGTCACTGTAAGCCTTTTTTTATTGTTTTCTTACACCGAATGAAAGATTTATTGGATTGATTTTAAGATTTTTATACAGAATCATAAAGGTTTGAAGAACGAAACATGCACAGATTGTTACAACAAAGCAATATCCCAAAACACAGAAAACATCAATCCAGAGAGATGAGCATATAGTTAATTGACACATATCTCCTGTATCTCTATCTAATGGACTTTATTTTACTCTTTACTCCAACCTCTACCTTATAAATATCACAGTTTTGATAGATTTAAACATTTTAGATGTTGAATTTGTACATGTGAAGTTATTAATATGATTTACATGTAGCACCTAATAACAATAAGCAGTTTGTTGTGGTGAAAGGTATACTTGTGTATTTATTTAAAATATATAAAAAAATTGTGCTTTTGTCTGATCTCAGATGCTGCAGGAGCGTTTCCGTGAGTTTGCCCGCGACACCGGCAACATCGGGCAGGAGCGAGTGGATGCCGTCAACCACATGGCGGATGAGCTGATCAATTCCGGACATTCCGACGCTGCCACGATCGCAGAGTGGAAGGACGGTCTCAATGAGGCCTGGGCAGACCTCCTGGAGCTCATTGACACTAGAACACAGATCCTGGCCGCCTCTTACGAACTGCACAAATTCTATCACGATGCCAAGGAGATCCTTGGGCGCATCGACGACAAACACAAGAAGTTGCCTGAGGAGCTGGGACGAGACCAGAACACAGTGGAAGCCCTCCAGCGAATGCACACAACATTCGAGCATGACATCCAGGCATTGGGCACACAGGTATTTCTACTGTATTCCTGTCTTACAAATTCTTCATTTATAAGTGGTTAAGACTTCATCTTCTGTATCGCCTATAGGAGAAATTTGGAAATTACTTTTTATTTGAAAATCAAATTCCTTGTAGGAGATAGTGAGTGATGACTTAAGTCTCTGTTGTATTTTAAAAATAATTTGGATGGCTGTCTTAAGGCTTGGGTCGATTCTACTTAGTTAGGTGGGACAATTGTGAGGCTGTTTTGATTGACTTTATGATTTGAAGTAGTTTCATTGATGCATAAGTGTCTTGGCTTTATGTCTACATATTTGCAACTTAATGTTTTTTGTGTAAATGTCAGAAACTGAATCAGAAGGTCACACTAGAAAATGTGTTCCACTGCTCTATGAAAACTCAAATGTCAAAGTTTTATAAGTCGCATTTTTGCCTATTTGCTTGTCACTGAGGTTTTTTATAAAGGTAGTCTAAACATTTGAGAGAAGTAAATGTTCATTGGTTGCAGTTTGTTTTTACACAATACAGTAAATGCTTAACAATTAAAAAGCATAAAACTAAATTGAAATGTTGTTCTGTCAAACTATACTGTCATTCTCCAATCAGTTCTAACTTGAAACCTGGTATATCCTTCCGTGTTCTCCAGCAGCACACTATTTGTTTGCTAATTATGATGTTTTAATTTTTTTTTTTGGGGGTTGTGTAGAATCTGCAGGGACTGCAGATTCATCCGATAACTATACTGCAATTTACTTGGAGTTTAAAGTAAAAACACATGAGCCTAGATTTGAAGAGGTCAAGTGAACTTTTCCGATAGGCTTGATTGCTCTTGCTGTGCTGTCAGCAGCGCTACTAGTATGTTTGTTGTCACTGTTTCTTTGCCAGGTGAGACAGTTGCAAGAGGATGCTGCCCGTCTTCAGTCCGCCTATGCAGGAGACAAGGCTGACGATATCCAGAAGAGGGAGAATGAAGTGCTGGAAGCCTGGAAAATGCTGCTGGATTCCTGCGAGGGCCGTCGGGTCCGACTGTTTGACACCGGGGACAAGTTCCGCTTCTTCAGCATGGTTCGAGACCTCATGCTGTGGATGGAGGATGTCATCCGTCTGATCGAGGCCCAGGAAAAACCCAGGTATGCAAGAGAAACTAGGTCTTCATCTCCCAATCATTATTGAAACATCATTCAATGATTACAGCTCAACTCATTTGCTGTTCTACCGTCTTACACTTTCCTAATGAAATATTTGGGTATGGCTTCATGGTTAGGTGATTTGGGATATTTTTATATTGAACACAATTTGTCAGTGAGTAACTTTTTTTAAAAAATTTTAATGAATTTTTTTTATAAATCTTCGTATGTAATACAAGTGATCCTGTAGTAGCCGTATTATTAATGTGGTAAACCCTTTTTTATACAAGATCCAGACTTGCCCTCTTCATCGGAACGCAAAAACTTGCTGAATGTTGGTAGGAGACATTTCGATTTTTCAAATTTGCAGTTTATTTTGGATGTATTATCTTCATATCATCATGACATAATAATCTTGTATGAAGAGCCCTTAGCACAGCTCTTTACAGATGATTATACACCATATACAAGATTTAAAGAAAAAAGTATAAACCAGCTATGCTCCGCATTTATCCCATAATCCGCAAAATCCACCTTAAGAAGGGAGGAAAAAAATGATTTCTAGCCACAGCAGTTCATTAACTTATTTGTGTGATGTAAATACTGACCGTATGTAAGTCAGTTACAATATACTTCGGGCCCTGTGAAAATCGCAAATTCACAGGCTGCGCGGAAATCGTGAAATTAGCCCAATACCGTGATTTTTACAATATTCTTAAGAAATAAAAATAATTTAATAATTTGTATTTCATACAAAAAAATTTGAAGAATTACATTAACGAAACTGTACAGCTCTGCGATGTGGCTGCTTGTAATTCGCCATGCACACAGTGCTGTGCAGTGATTGTCATGTCACTATATGCAATCTAAGCGGGAAATTAAAATACTACACACTGTAAACAAGAAAATGGATGTCTCTAAAAAGGCTAAAAATGTGTCTGCAGCAGATCACGTAAAGCAGTATTCAGCAAGAGTTTTACATAGCGATGGAGGTAAGCTCTTCATGTCCTGCAATGTTACTGTAGATCACTACCGAAACTTCCCTGTTGACAGGCATTTAGATTCACAGAAAAGAGAAAGGCGGTATTCCAGAGCAGTACTGTGACTGCTTTACTTGCAAAGAAACAAAAAAATGGTGACTTCCATATTCCAAAAGTCCACTTAGTAAATTTTGACTTGACAGAGGCGTTTGTTTGCGCAAATATACCTTTTAAAAAATTGGACAACCAAAAGTTACGGAAATTCTTCAAACAAGTGTAGCAAATGGTGAAGTGGTTCCTTCATCAGCCCAGCTGAGACATGAATACTTACCTAAAGTTGCCGAGTATCACAAGCAGAAGATTATGACGAGTCGACAGATGCCCAAGATCAGCATGGGTTACACATTTTATTTGTTTTGCAAGACCTAAATGGTGAACATGCACCTGACGTACTTGAACTGAAAGCTGTCCTTGCAGATACACTTTACCTACAGGCTGTTAATTACAACACCGTTTCACAAGCTATTGTAAAGTGCTTGAGTAACTTTGTTAGTTTTGATGTCAGTGCATTTATTTGCTGTTTAAAAAAATAAAAAAAATAATCTGTAGACGTAATTTATTATATTTCCGTGTACATTCCGCGAAATACGATACTTTACCTGTGACAGTGCTGTGAATTTTAAAGAAAAGTTCAGCGATTTTCACAGGGCCATAAATATACTGAATGCCCTGGTTTATGGCTATTTAAAAGACATTATGTGTGGGTCTGTCTTTTGCCTAGTTGCAATCCCTCCAGGCAGTTTTGCTCTAGTGGCCCTCTACAGTAGAGACGATTGGTTGGTTGTGGGATATCTAATGTGCAAAGGTAGTATGGATACACCTGCCAACAGGGTTAAGGAGGACGGAAACAAACACACACACACACACACACACACACACACACACACACCCTGTCCTGTGAGGAGAGGTCTCTCTATAAAGGACTCGGACTTGTCAAACACCAGGCACACATTCAGGTTGCTATTTGACTTGGCTAGGCCCCTACAGTCATTTACTAAGGAGTTTCACTCTTTGTCATGAAACTGCCAAGATATACTGTACTGTTGAAATACCTTCTTAATTTACTCGACTGCATGCTGTGTACATATTACCAGCTCCTGACCAAGTAAAAATCCTTCTTGTAGGAGTCTGGTTAGAAATCAGAAGCATTTACAATGACTGCATAACTGGGCCAAGTATCAAAATCTATTGAACATAGTCATAGTTACACTGTGGATCTTCTAACGGTAACCTGAGCGCTAGGAATAGAAGATATCAGCAGCACTATGTAAGACTACTTAAACCGGTCATTTCAGTGTCATAAATTTCATCATTTGCATTTGAGAAATAAAAGCATGTACACACAAACACATGTTAACAATTGATTTTGGTTCCTTGTAAAGAGGTTTTTGTGAGCCGGCTAATGATTACACATTTGTTTAACTACTGATGTTTTCCTCTGCAGGGACGTGTCGTCGGTCGAGTTACTGATGAATAACCACCAGGGGATTAAAGCAGAGATTGATGCCCGTAACGACAGTTTTACTACTTGCATTGAGCTTGGCAAGTCTCTCCTGGCACGGAAACACTACGCATCAGAGGAGGTACTGTATTAATCTCTTGACAACAGATTGAGTTGCAACTAGAAAAAGCAGGTATTGTTTACTCTGGTGACATATGGAGAGTACTGTAGTTCACAATAAAACCACTTTCCCTTGTATCTGTTATAAAAACCACTTGTATCCCAAATCAGCTTGCTTGGATGGATGGATGGATGGATATTCGAAAATCTTGTTGATCGTCATGCCATCATTATTCACATAGTGAATAAGAAAAGGGGGCTCCGTAAAACAGATACAGATGGTCTGACTCACCAAATGGTTGCTGTGTTGCTTTTTTCACAATGAGTTAAAGCCTTATTAGGTTTCAGATCACAGTCTAAGACCACATGGGAGTCAAGGAGTATTTAATCCTTCTGTGTTTTAAAGTGTGTTTTATTACTAGTTACTCTGGATTCTTGTGTTAAAAATAGAATATGCCCCTGACATATTTTAGCCTCTACTTAATGCCCTTGCACTTGTCGCTTACAGATTAAAGAGAAGTTGTTACAGCTGACCGATAAGAGAAAAGACATGATTGACAAGTGGGAAGACAGATGGGAATGGCTAAGACTGAGTAAGTTTTTTTTTATTTTTTACTCTGTATGCAAGCCAAGAGATCATATTTAAAAGATGATGTGGCATTCTTATCTGTACTAAAATCTTATTGCACACAAGATTAATGTAACTTTTTTTTTTATATCCGTGTTTAAAGTGCTCTGGAATGCATGTCTTGAAATCTGTTGTACAATTTGCGTTGAGCTGTCTCATATAATGGGATTCCTTCATCTAGTACTGGAGGTGCACCAGTTTTCCCGGGACGCTGGTGTAGCGGAAGCCTGGCTGTTGGGGCAGGAGCCCTACGTGTCCAGCCGAGAGATTGGGTTGAGTGTGGATGAGGTAGAGAAGCTGATTAAGAGACATGAGGCCTTTGAGAAGTCGGCAGCTACTTGGGAAGAAAGATTCTCTGCACTGGAGAGACTGACAACAGTGAGTGTTTCTCCATTAGAAGCAGGTGGTTAATTGGCTTGACCAGCAGCTGCTGAAGGTGGGAGGTGTTGGGAGCTCATAGATGGAGAGGATGTGCATAGGACAGCTGTTTTGATCAAAACAATCCTTCAATAAAAATAACAAAAAAACATCCTTGAGGATGCTGACACATCCAACTGCACAAGAGGAAATAAATACATATTCAACCCTACCCAGTTTCCATATACACTTCCAACATGGGATAAAGACCAGTGTGGTGAAAGAGCATAAAATATTTTAAGCTACTGTATATACAGCTAGATATTGTTTCTGTTCAATTATCTCATTCATTATCTATGAACTACTTTTGTCAACTAGTTTGAAGGTTAGCCAAAGTTAAAAAAAAAAAAAAAAAGTTTCCACAGTCAAGTAATAAAGCTGAAACTTCAGAAGAGTTTCGGTTTCAATGTCGTATGTATAAGAAGAATGCTGCAGAACATTTTCCATAAATTGCCTTGCCTGTCTTGCAGCTGGAATTATTGGAAGTTCGGAGACAACAAGAGGAAGAGGAGAGGAGAAGGAAGCCCCCGTCACCAGAGCCCCTCCCCCAGCCTGCAGAGGACTCTGAGTCACCACAACAGTGGTAGGAGTCTGTTCTAATACATCAGTAGAAGTAGAATACACTCAGGATGGGTGTTACTAAAAATAATGCATTCTTTGGACAAAGTCTCTGTTACTAATTTGTCTGAAATTAGAAGTCTGTGTTTTGCATATTAAGTTATATTTATAGCGGCAAAATGAATAATCAAGGACTGGATGAAATGAAAATGTCAGTTTCCAAGGCCAAGGTTAATCCCATGTGTATTGTGTTCATTTTTATTTTCCATTTTGATTTGTCAAGTTTAATTAAACTCCTGTTTTTCCCATGAACATCAAAGCAGTAATCTTGTACGTCCTTAAAAATGACCAGACATTCTGCGTAGGGATATGGGGTTATATTAACAATATTTTCAGTCTTTTTGGTTTAGTAATATGATGTATCTGTTACCAAGATGTAAAAACACTGGAATGTGTATAAGAAGTGTAAAACACAGTCCTCTAAACCTGTGTTTTTATGTCTTCACAGGGACGGAAAAGGAGAGCAGATTTCTCAGAATGGATTGCCATCGGACCAGGAGTCTCCACGGGTTAGTTACCGCTCCCAAACCTACCAAAACTACACAAGTTTTCAGAGCAGGCGAACTGGCAATGACCGGCCCCATTCTGGACTGTAAAATCCATCCTTGTATTAGAACGAGAATAACTATAGGGTGCTCACTAGCTTTCACTTGTCACCTTCCATTTCCATTCCCTAGATTCCTTGTTCCTGTCAGTAGACCCCATGGATAATTCTGCTTTCATAGTGCCTGTTTCTTTTTCATGTTGCTAGATCTAGCAAGAGCCCTCAACGTGGCTATAGGAGACTTCTATATACTATTTGATTTGTTTTTAATCAACCTTTTTTCCTCTTTATAAACCAGGAGGAGAAAACCTCTAAAAACAAAAAAGGGTGATGGTGTTTTGCTTTATTGTTCTAAAAGTGGTCTGAGCAATTTTGCATTGTTTGAGCACTGCTCCTATAGTATCTGAGTTTTATTTTAATTATGCTTTCTATTATAATTAAAACATTTATCAAATAGCATCTTTATTATAAAATGTTAAAAAGAACACATTTGTAGCTTTTATATTAACTATTTAAGTAAAAAAAAAAGTGTCATAACATTTAATCTAATTTTAAAGCCTTTTAAAATACTAAATATAAAATAGTATAAATTATAATATGAATAGTATAAATTATAATATAAAGGGATGATTAAGCGTCTTATGAGAGGAAGGGAAAATAAAAAATTGAAGGATAATTTTAATGAACAAAAAACACTTTTTTTTAAATATTTTCTGTTACAAACGAAATGGCTTTGTACAAGTCGATAGGGCTACTTCTATTGTGCTTTAATACTCATTAATGGTAGGGATATATGTAATATCTCGATGAAATTTTGTAGTTGTTAACCAGTAATGTATTCAATTGAGCTCACACTGATTTAGTCTTTGTGAGTAGGCTAAATGAGCCTACAATTAGTTGTGTTTATTTGAGTGGTGATGTACTGTATATGGACTTCTGTAGGAGTACAAAGGTTAGTATGTGACCAATAAGAGCTTATGTCTTGAATGGTGTAAGACTTCCTGCAAGTCATGCATTTACCACTTTAAACTCTCCTATCTTTTGTTTGTCTTTTTTGCTATACAGTTTTCGGTCTTTTCCAAAACTTGATTGTCATATGAATTTATTATAAACAATTCTGTGGAATATAAATTTTAATAATGTAGTACTTCAAAAAAAAGCTATGTTACTAGATTCCTATTTTTGATTGCACTAAAAAATACCTACAAAATATTCTGGCAACAAAAACCTTGTTTTGTTTATTTTATATAATTAGATTTTACATCATTTTTATTTGACCTATCCCATATTGCCCATTCGTATCACCTGGAATTCCCATCAGAATTATAAAGCTGTTTTTTTCTGGTCTAGTCTCTGTAATACATGGCATCAATTCAGTTTTGTTTTGGCTCCATTTTACTGTTACTTTGTGCACTCTGCTGCGAATGTGTGCTTTTTTCCCTTTCATGTCACCATGTTTTGTTGCATGTAGACACTCTTGAATTATACAAAAAATAACATTTAAACTCCAACAAAATATAACTAACTTGCACAGAAATAAACGAGAAATAATTTCAAATGTATGTCCCATTTGTTTTGTTGTACTTGTATTACTCGCATAACATTTGTTCATCGTCTGTGTTTCGTTAGTGTTAAATCCTATTGTTGTGCATGCTTTCGGCATGTTTGTAATTTTAAAGGGATATTTCTTTATTTATGTCCATAACTTTTTGTTTTGATTTAATGCTACTCATGCTACTCTGTTCATACCTAACATTGTTAATCCCTGCAGTAATGAAGTCTGAGGTGTATTACTTGCTACCAGCAGCATATAATAGGGATAAGCATCAGGCTAGCATTAGTGTACCAGGCTTTATCTTTAATCATGAGCGCCAGTTTGCATGGCAGGTACAATATATTAATTTAATTAATTTTGGCAAATGCTGGCATCTGCCATTCAATTTAGGCATTTATGAGCTCAACTGGGTTTAACTGTATAATTTTAATTTAGGCCCTCAACTTTTTTTTAAAAAAACATTAAAAAAAAAAAAAAAAGTATTTCTTAGCATTTATAATTGAAACTAATACTGAATGTCACAAGGTCAAATACCAGATCTGTCAACTTTTAGCAGCGTTGCCAAAAAAAAAAAAATTATCAGCGTGATATTTTGACTTTTAAAGAAAAGAAAGCTGTTATAATGCTACAGCTTGAACTCTGTTATTTAAAATGTGAAAAAGGAAGCAAAAGGGTCCTTTGCAGTTTCTAGAGTTGAGATTTCAGAGTTGACAGGTCTGAAGACATTTTGTTTTAACGGACCACAGTTTTCATTAACGCTGCTTTTTAAAGATTTTTCTGTAGCAGCTGCTTTAGTGGTCTTCTACATATACTGTATATAAAAAGTAGTCTGCCACTGACCAGAATGTGCTTGTCTGTTTAAAGCAAGTGTAGTTGGTTAATAATCCAACTAGAGCATTAGCTGCACTAAGCTTTTGTTACTTGCTGGCCCCTATATGGGTTAGCTAGCATAACCTTGCTGCTCCCAAATACTATAATTCCCGAAATGTAATGACAACTGGAAAATGTGGAACCCAAGATTTTCTTTCCTGAGGCCAAAGCCATGAGGATTCCAATTTTAAATGCTTATTGGAGAAGTGGCTTCGGAAGACTTCTCCACCTTGACCAGTCAGAGCTGTGTGAAAATTGGGCTGCTCTCTATGCACAATCGATCACAGTGCAGCAGCAAGCAACATGATCCACAAAGCAAGCGATGGGCGTGGCCTTGGTTCTATCTGTGTACTGGGGTAATTAGCTGTGTTTAGACTTGAGTGGGTGTGGTGTCTTCATTAAACACTTTAACAGAAAATTTAATTTCCCAACTGTTTATTAATAATAAAAATAATGTAGTCTTTTGACAAGCACTTTAGTAAATTAACATTTGCTTCCCCATGCTCCCTTCCCTCCTGTTTCAATTCAGGACTTAACTGGTGGTGGTATTGATATGTGGTGCACTCTGGGTGTTGTGTGTGTGTGTGGTTTTTTTGTTGGTGTTTTTTTTCTTTTCTTTTTTTATAAAGTCCGTGGATAACGACTCGATCATCCATGTGAATTTACAACAAGACTAATGCATTTATATTCAGATTTACATTCAGTTTCTCTCCTGTACGAAATTTGCACATTTGTTCTTTACTAAAACTATTGTTTTATTTTTTATTTTTTATTTTTTTATGAAATAAAATGTGTGGATTTTGCACTGGTGCAAAAAGATCTGAATGTGAATCTTTGAACCACAGAACCGAGGAACCCCATGAGTAATAGTGGGGCACCCCAGTTCTGGAGTTCAGCCTGAGTGATTTGCTTCTTGTTGGGATGAAGGTGGAATTGTTAAATAAATCACAGATTTAACAATTCGAGGCTGATGTAATGGCAGCATTTTAGATTCATATTGTATCTTGTTTTTATTTATTTGTTTGTTTGGTTTGTTTGTTGTTTTTTGGGGGTCTCCTCCTCCTCAGTGTGTTACCAGCCGTAGTGCTATGAATTATTATAAAACAGGATGGTTGCAGGATGCTTTTTGATTGGCTACCTGATGTTCTAAAGGGGTTGCATAGGTGGATTACTATGAGTGTGATCATGATAAATGGCAAACCAGCCCCTGAAGTACCTTATTGCGTTTGGTCTGCTGGTTAGCAAACCGCTAAAAATGATGCAATATTTGAAATTTGTGATCCGCAGTGATGTCTATTAAGAGAATAGAAAAGGGCATGTGCGTTTGTCTGTGCGTAAATACAATTCAGACATATGCACATATCCTTCAGTAATTGTCTCTTCTCAGACACTTGTATTATGTTATTTGTTATTATTTTTTTGACATACACGAAATGTGACTACACAGCCTCTGACCCAATTGAGCATGATCCTGTCAAATGAAATGGTGTGCATGTTTGGTGCAGCTCGATCCTTTTTCTGGATGCTAACGTTTCTTTGGTCTCCACTTTAGGCGACAGATGCTGTTGATGCAGGTGAAATCATGAACGGAGTAGCAGAGCAAAGGACTAGCTCGAAAGAGCCCAGCCCGACTCCCTCCCCATCATCGAACCGCAAAGCCAGGGGTTCTATTCAGGCAGCCACGCTGCCAGCTAAACCACAAGATACAACCTCTACTCAGATGGAAGGGGTTCTGCATCGCAAGCACGAGTGGGAGGGACACAATAAGAAGGCATCCAGCAGGTAAATATTCACCTAAATTTAATCAGCACTACAGCACGATTCACTCGGGACCCTGTTTAACTGCTTTATATGATGGCAGAAGTGTGTGTGTGTGTGTGTGTGTGTGTATGTGTGTGTGGGTATGATGGCAGTGATTTAAACAACAGAACTGTATAGGTTCACCGTCATGTGGATTACTTGAATAAAGCAGCCTATGTTGTAGAGCCACAGTAGCTATTGTGCTCTTCTAATTTTGTCTTTGCAATCAAATTCTGCTGTAAATATGAACAAAAAACAAGTGGTTCTATCAAGATGCAAAAAAAAAGTGTGTGATTTAAAAGTTGCAAGTATTCAATAATCTAGTAGGGAAAATGCAAGTGAACCACAGCTGTAATGTAACTTATCACTGAGAAGCCAGTATGTACAGAAGGAAGGATTAATTATGAATCTAAAAAAATAAGGGGCATCAAAACATTTCTTCAACTGAACAAAAAGAATCATCATTTTTATTTAAATATTGCTTGAAATCATTCTAAAAATGATTCTTTATTTTATAGATCCTGGCACAATGTTTATTGTGTGATAAACAACCAAGAAATGGGCTTCTATAAAGATTCTAAGAACGCCAGTCAAGGCATTCCATATCACAACGAGATTCCAGTCAGCTTGAAAGAGGCACCAAGTAGGTGGCCATAGACTACAAGAAGAAGAAACATGTCTTTAAGTTACGGTAAGTCACTTTAGAAATAGAAAGCACTTTCATTCTAACGTTTGAACCTTATCTACCGAATTGATGTATTTTGAAATAGTTTTACAGAAAAAGAAAACGGAAATTAAAGTAAAATATTTCAGTGCAAATTTCTGTACAGTAACTGGTCAGTGGCAGTCTGAATGCAAGTTGTCAGGGAACATGGGTTGTGTTTCACAGTAATTTGTCACAGTTCTATAGACAACTGTTCACATGTTAATGGTGATTTTTTAAATGTTTTAACCAGTTTAAATTCAGAGATACAGTTAACATTAAGGAATGTAAAAAAAAAAAAGAAAGTTGTTAGCCCTAGTCATTGTCCAGGTTCAGACCTCATTGAGCTGTAGTTGCTCTTTATAAAATGTCTTCATCATTATAATTCTGATCTTACAATTGAATTGTTTTGTATTCTTTTTTTTCAGAATAACTGATGGCAATGAGTACCTCTTCCAAGCCAAAGACGATGTAAGTTTATCATTATTATAGGATAAGAAATAAGTGAATGTAATTGTATTACAATCGCAGTAAATCAATTGTAATGCTTGTCGTATTGTATATACTTGGTGAATAGTGAAACTGCAGAGTATTTAGGAAGTATAAATACCTGGTAGAATCATTTCATCTTACTGCATTAAATCCCCAATGGTTTGCAAGTTGTCATAATATTATTCAAGTCAGTAAATATAACAACTATGTAAATTTAGATGATTC
Organism: Acipenser oxyrinchus oxyrinchus; assembly: GCA_030684275.1. Taxonomy (NCBI): domain Eukaryota; kingdom Metazoa; phylum Chordata; class Actinopteri; order Acipenseriformes; family Acipenseridae; genus Acipenser; species Acipenser oxyrinchus. Next base: position 16,240,455 of record CM060251.1, read on the forward strand.
TGTAATTGCTTTTTTTATCTATTGTTGAAACATTTCTATGACATCACCCTTTCATCTTTTAATTGATTTAATAATACAAATCTTCTAACTAAAAGTGGCTGTGTGGCTTTGAACAGAAGAGGAGTGTGCAGCAAATATATTGTTGATTTAAGAAATCAGCATTTTATGCTACAAATCCAGAGAACTGTTGATTCGTCAACAAAACCAGCCAGGACAGTTCAACGGAAAAGTGAAATACCATTTTATTACACAACAATCATTTAATTATAGTATTACACATTTCAAACGTAACTCTTAGAAAAAGGCTTGCGATTTCAGTTTAGCATTTTTTATTGTTAAAGAAAATAAATACAATTATACATTAACATAAGGTTAAAAAAAAAAAGTTTCATAATTACAAATTCACTTCCACATAAACATTTCCCCTTCTAATTTTTATTTCACATTTCTTCTGGGCAGGTTAGGGAACAAACTCAGCTTTTGCATTTCTTTCGTTTTTAGCCATTGTTCAAACAAGCTTAAAGCCCACTTTCATTTTGCCTGAGTACTTCTCGAAAACCGATCCTTGGCAATGATATTTAGGTCTTCATTTATTTTAGGTTTGGCAAAATGATCAATAACTTTACTTTCCGTTGTTGGTTCACATTCCTTTTGTTTTTAGCATTTTTATTGTTTTAATGCCACTTTCATGTTCATGTACATCTAAAACGTAGTTCTCACGACTATCTTCATTTAAGTCAAACATGTTGTCTGTGTAAGTGGAATTCAATTCAAACTCAAACTATGAGGAACTCATGACAACATTCCCACAATGTGAGACAAACAACATTTTAACTGTGTGGACCATAACGAAAGAGCAAAACCCAAATCCATTTACCAAATTAACAATCAATTGAATCTCATAATCAAACAAGTATCAATTAGGAAGAAATGTTTTAAGTGGCATCAACAACTCAAAGTGTTGAATCCCCAGTTTCTTATGTCTAACGGCACTTGAAAACCAGTGTATTATTTTTACCGAGTCAAACTTGTCGTTGTTTATCCCTTACATAACTGATGCAGGGAAGTGGTTTTCAATCTGTTTTGTAAAACCCATTGAGCTAAATCGTGTTTTCTAAAGGTGACTTCTGGGAATAAAATAAAAAATGTAGGTTGCATTGTACAGGGAAAGGGTTTAAACTTTACAAATAAATTAATTCAATTACTTTCAGTTCAATAAAACACATCAATAAATAAATTAGATGAGATGCAGCCCACATTAGCTTTCACAGTTTTCAACAGTATTTGGAAGGGCATTACAGTTGGAGGCAACTCTATAACCAACAGCAGTATGGCCAACCCACACACCCTAACTAAATTTGAAATGTTCTTTCAACAGGAGGAAATGAACAGCTGGATTCAGGCCATCTCATTAGCAAACACCTGGGATAAGTCAGAGGTGTCCCCGAGCAGCCAGAGCACTCCAGCCTCCAGCCGTGCACAGACCCTGCCCGCTAGTGTCACCGTGACAGGCGACTCGAGTCCTGGCAAGAGGGAGAGGGAGAAGGACAAGGAAAAGAGATTCAGCCTGTTCGGCAAGAAGAAGTAACATGAAACCTTGTAACACACTGCACTTCTCTTCCATTTCCAGTGAAATTCCAGCATGCAAGCTCAGAACCAACACATCACACTCTGTGCCTAATGTTCCTCAAAATTGGATTTAGATGTAATTTAGGGAGAGTTTTTAAAGAAAAAAAGGAATTTTAAGACATAGGGTGCGAGGTACGTTGGGCAGCTTTTATTTTAAAAGAAACAACAAACACAGGACCAGATTTCTTTTCTTTTCTTTTTTTTTTTTTTGATTTTTTGAAAAATTATATGCAGTTTTTAGGGTCTAAATATTTAAACATTTCCTCAATTTTGTGAGGCTGTCTTGGGAACCACCTACATCCTTTTGCTGTTGGTATGCAAGGCAGCGGTGCTTTTCAAAAACTTCCTTTGATTCTGCACATATAATTTCCACTGTAAAATTCTAAAAACACTTGTTAAATTCCATTTATTAAGGTTGCTATGCTGAGTCCTGACTAATAATAAAAAACCTTCCATCCATTATAGGCTTTAAGAAGATATATCATCTTTGCTAATTATACCTAGTATAAACATGCATTCATTTGGATACCAAACCATTATAACCTAGCGTTGTCTATTAACCACACATGCTGAGGCTTTATGCAGCAAGGGTGAAAAAATAAAAATGGTTATATAAGAAGGATTAGTATACTGAAACAATTTTAAAACTGTAATTTTAAACATATTTCTCTGTGTTTTTTTTTATTTGTTCTTTAGTTGCATTATACTGTGTTTCAAATAATTCTAGTACAAAGTATAAAAAAAACTAGATGTATGATAAACACTTTAAAGCATTGATGTTAAGTGGAAAAGCATTTACTGGAAAAAAAAGTAATGTTACTGAAATGGTTGCTTGCTTGTTGGCTTATAGCACTGCGTGTTATAATTTTTGCTACATTATCTTGCTGTTTGATACATAGTGTGCATTTCTCTGTCACTGTAACTATTGTAATGAAATTGTTCATCTTCTTGCACAATCAAAAATGACACGGTAGGAATGAAATCCTAGCAATGACTGGGCTTGTAGTCGTACAGCAAAAGGGCCTAGCTTTCTGATGTATTCAACTGCACCTGTAGACTTTTACCCTCTCTGCTAAATATGTGCAACGTTATTAAAATGCTTTTAAAACTTGATTGTGTTTTTATTTTTTTATTAGCCAGTCAATAACAATAAAATGCCAACCATCTGTTAAGCCTCCTGCATGTATCATACCATTTTCTTTTCACACTAATGACTGTGTGCAATAGTATAAGTGGTTTTAAATGATACACTGGGTTTTTGTTGTATTTCTCTACTGGAGTCCAGGGTTTAAAGCTGGCTTGGTTCACAAGTAAAAGCGCTTGATTGTCTCAACGGCCTTCAGTTCTCTTCGTGGTCCAGTGTTCAATAATACTCTACTACAGTACTTCTGACATCCATGGAATTTGTGGATTCTCTTCAGCGATCGTAGAATAGCACGGTACATCCAATCACAATACAAGATTCCAGGTGCATATCTTTGGCAGCATGGCCATCGCTCTGCAATGAATTTTACCTACTTAAAATAACATTCAAGCACAGGAAAGTTTAGAAGGGGGGAGGCAGTCACAGCGTTGCTGCCTAATGTACAAGGTTTTCACATTTTAATCCATCAACCTTACATTTCTTATGCACAGCAATATAAGGGTCTACCACAGATTAAGGCAATTGAATAGACCCCACTGTGTGTACTTGATGGCTGTGCTCAGATTTGTTGTTACCTGATAAGCTGTTTTGCCTTGCTAGAGATCTGCTTGTAGAGTTAGCCTTCAATGTAAAGTAGTCCAAAAATTAAAAAAAAGCTACGTATTGATTGGCTATGCAAACTAAACTGCTCCTTCATCCACTGTGAGGGTGGCTACTCAGGGTCAGGCTTAGGGTGCAATGTGGGGAAGCTTGCATTTCCACTGCTCTTTCTATCCAAGCGCTGTGAATAATAGGACATTTGTCAATTCCACACAACTTGTATGGCAGAATTTTTTTGGCTAGCCCTGGGCAGCGGAAACAAAGTATATGTTAACACTGGCATTCTACTTGTTGCATATTTTAAATAACCTATGTGAACTACGAACATTACTGACTTTTTTTGTATAGGGTGATTTCATAAGCATTGGTGGGACAAAATACCTGCCATGATAATTTTGGTTGAAACTTTATGAAGCACTAACGGCTGCATCACAATTGACACACACTTCAAAGTGACTGACAAAGTTTTTTCACAAGGTTGCTTTCACCACATTGACCAACAAGCGCCAGAGTCACTTAATAGCTATAACAGAGGCATGGGCTCAGCCCAACAGGGCAGAGTTGGGACTATTTTCATTGTGCTGGAATTCTAGAAAAGCTGGGCAAGGTTGCACACTTATTAATCACTATTATCTATAATTGGAAATACAGCTGTGTGCAAGTTTTTGTGGCTTGGCTTTTCTCCCAGACTGGCAGTGTTCGAAAATAAAATGCCATTTGCTAAGCCTTGCCACGGTTTCTGATCTTTCAGTCTCTGGTATTTATTGTGTATCAAACATGAGGCTGGAGATCAGAGTTCTGAAATGTGAGCTGATTCTCTGGTGCTGTAGCGTTGTACAAAAAAATCTGTACATGCCAAGTTGCTTCTACCATGCCATGGTCTTCCTAGCAGCATTGTCCGGCTCCAGCATCTGGTCTGACCTATCCACACCTCCCATGTATTTAGTGTAGTCCAGGACACACTCTGGCTTGTGTGTGTGTTCTGACCTTGCACAGGAACTGCTACAGTAGCTTTATCGTGGATGGTAGTGAGGAGGTACACATCTTTTTTTGGTGGTTTCGTCACACTACCAATTGATGTGGAAATCCCTTCCTGTTGGGTCTTATTGTACCACAATGTATCTGATGTATACAAGGCCCTATCAACATACATATGGTAGCTAAGATTTAGGAGGGGGGGGGAAACAAGATCCCATTGACTTTTGTCTTGTCTGCAAGCATGGGGGGCAGCTAGGCAGCTCAATCTGAGAGTCCTTCCAAGTGTACACTGAACCGATGAGTGTTCAGTGGAACTCAAGCAGAGTTTGTACAGTTTATTCCCATAACAAGAGCTTCATGGGAATGTAATGCTTAAAGAGAATCCTCCCCTTGAACAGCAGGAGGACACATCCACAGATACATTTTGGCCAGGTGTATCTCTTACAATGTATGCTTCAGATGGACTACAAGTGGCTGTAATTTGAAGATCCTGTCAAACGGAGGATGGTCACTTGGGAGAGCCTTAGCATTCTCGCTGTAATGTAAAAAACTTGACATTAACTGGACTCTCCCGGCTCCTAGAGGGGAAAAGTGGGGCGCGAGGATTGGGATGGTGGACCAAAATAAATCAGTTCTAGGTGAATCCCCTATTCCCATTAGAAGATAAGCCCCTGAACTTTTTCATTTCAATAACCTGGGGAACAACTGAAAAAAGTGAATTGGGGTAAACTCAGTTATGTTCACCCAAGGCTCCTCTTCCTGACCACTGTTAATCTCACTGGAGGTGAGATGGAGTGTTCAGATGGATGGGGAGAGAAGAAAAAAAGTACTAATCAAAATCGTATTTATTTTTTGGTTTTTAATGTAGAACAGGAACAATATATAATTATGAAGAAACTGAATTTTACAAAGTAAATAGTTATTCTAGTGGATTCGGTAGACAAATGAAATGAGATCTAATATAAAATTATAAAGTTAAGAAAGAATGTTATACAGGGATTGCAAAAAATAAGATAATTGAAAAAAATATATTCTATGTAAGTAGATCAATCTGTGAAGAATGCTCAAAAACTAGCTAAACTGCCATTTGTCTCCAACACCACCTCAACCAGACACAACAAAGTTCAAGTCAAGTATAGTAACTGTAATACAAAAATCACGTTGTTCCTAATGTTTATTTTAGCCTCTGATCACTGAGTTCACACATCACTGGAGGAAAAAAAAATGTAACCACAAAATTTCAATTACCCCCTCTCACACGTGATAAGTTTCAATGGTGTCGACATGACAGTTTCAGACGTAGGAAGTAGCTTCCTATACCGTCACATCAACAAAGCGAAGTGCCGAAAGTAATCAGATACATTACTTCAAAACTAATTTTCCTGAAACGCGAGACGGTAACACAGCTCCTATTTATCTCCTAAAGACCCAGAACCTAAATAATATATCAAAGCTGCTTGTCAGAGACTGTGACGCAGACATGCCTGCCCCTGAGGGGCAGATCTCGTCATCATTTTTCCTTTCAGCGGAACCTGACGGGAGAGCCATAGACTGATACTTGTTACTTTTATCTGCTTATTATTGCTAATTGTGTATTACACTATTAAGGCGATAATTATTAACGTTGTTATTAGTTTGTCTAATCATATGTAATTTTGCACACAGCCTGTTGCTTGTTACGTCCCCCAGCAGCCTTGTGCCTCACGTGGAGCCGATGGCTTCTGTCACTCCTTCCCAGGGATCAAGCAATTTGACCTAGCTGATTTGTGCTCTCCTCACAGGCTGCTTAGCTCCGGCTGGAGTTAAAAAAAAAAAAAATGTAAAAAAAAAAATATGTTTTTTATACAATATTGTTTTTGAAACGTAATTGCATTGCTACTGTTTTCAGTGCAGCTGCTGGGCTCAGCAGTTCTGCGTTGACCAAGATACGCGCTTCGGTTGACCCTGCTTGCAGTCTCTTCCACAGTATCTCGTTGCCGTCTTGGTGCCAGCTTGCAGCACCATTCTAACAAGCAGGCTTCCCTCAGTATTGTATGCGTACATACTGTGTGGTTTAGGCAGAAGCTTCTACAAGTGGGCATCCCTGTATACTGCTACCTGCGGTAATGCGAACAGAGTAGATCAGTAAGGGTAACCGACCTGTTCCGTTCCATGACCTGTCCCATGGCAGTTATACTAAGCTGCTTTTTTGCCGAAAACTATCTCGGCATTCCACATTAACCAGTCTGTGGAATTGGAGGCTTTCCATCAGCCTCCTTTCCAGCCTAATAGGGAGCGACAGTTCTGGTGCTTGGAGATACATCTCTTTGCGACCCAGGAGTCCACCCATTGACCACACTAGTATTCCCTAATGCAGAGCGGTCAGCGTCTTGGCATAGACGCACTGGCCCACAGATGGCCCAAGACTCTGCCCTTTGCTTTTCCACCATTCCACTGCTGACTACGCTTGGAAAAGATCACCACCTTTCCAGTCTGACAGGGAGAGAAAGTTTCATACGCTCTGTCCAGTTACGGCTTGACCGCACTCCGAGCAATTGTTTATTGTTTGACAAGCCCTGTCTAAACAGCGGCTGCCGAGGTGGATTGCAGATACAGTCAGAATTGCATACAATCTAGCCAACCTGCCCTACCACAAAAGGTCACTAGTCACTCCTCATGAGGCCTTGCAACCTCCTGGGCATTATTCCAGGGCGCATCTGTCGCAGACATTTGCTACACTGCAGTTTGAGCCGCGCCTCAAACTTTTAACAGGTTCTAACGACTGAATGTCGTAGATGAGCAGAACCCTGGTTTTGGGACCAGAGTGTTAACAGCAGCCACTCATTCTTTATTATTAGTTTATTTAGCAGACGCCTTTATCCAAGGCGAGTTACAGAGACTAGGGTGTGTGAACTATGGATCAGCTGCAGAGTCACTTACAACTACGTCTCACCCAAAAGACGGAGCACAAGGAGGTTAAGTGACTTGCTCAGGGTCACACAATGAGTCAGTGGCTGAGGTGGGATTTGAACCGGGGACCTCCTGGTTACAAGCCCTTTTCTTTAACCACTGGACCACACAGCCTCTTTAACACATTTTTATTATGTTCCACTTTGAGCCATTGGGTAGTTAGCTATACAAAAACTGGACTTCCAGTGTTAAATGCTGAGGTTACTCAGTGTAACCTTGCAGTATATATACTGCATGAGGGTTCTCCCTCACTGTACTGTGGACTATATGCCATGGGCCCTTATCGGTCCTCTGCCAGAGTTCTAAAGGTAGTTTATCTTCCTTTTTAGCACATCTGATGGCTTGGGTATTGTATCCCATTCAGTAATGGTTACATTTCATACTTGAAAGGGAATGTTAGGCTATTATCATAACCCTGGTTCCCTGAAATAGAAATATAACCACTAACCTTCAAGGTCGCTGCGTTCACTCCAATGCTGCAGGCCTGAAGAGAAAATGGCTCTGAGTCTTATGCATCATTCGTACGGGACTTTTAAAGGAGCAGCTTTGATGTAAGTGCTCAGCTAATTCGGGCTATACGAGATATATCGCGTTCAGTAATGGTTACATTCTATTTCATGGAACCAGGGTTATGATAATAACCTAACATTTTCTGCCATGTGATTCTACAGCATAGTACAGGGCTCTCGAATACTTTTAGTCATGATAGGATTATAAAGCTTCTTCTTTCAGGCATTCTGGTAAGTAAGCATACTGTAAGCTCTTGACTGAGTACTCAACTGAAAAAGCCCCCATACTGTGAATGTGCCGAATCCCTGCAAGTAGATAATAGTTGAGTGATCAGACTGCTAGGCAGTCTTGTCATGCTTTGGCACGTGTCCAAATGTGCAACATTGTTCAGTCGATATGCTTTGATTGTAAGTTAAGTGGGGACACTGTAGTAGCAATAGCTTCTCTTGGGACAGGGCAGGCCAGGACCTCAAACTTGAGCTATTCTTTTCCCCATCACACAGAATATATATCCTGATAACACCATGATTCTAGGGGACAGGAGAAGGCTGAACCCAACTGGAATCTTTGAACAGGAATTCCTTGGGAGACACTGTAACAGATATTTAAGCTGGTGTTTTGATTAGTTTAGGCACATCCTAAAGTAATGATACAAAACACAAAAATCGTGGGGCATGCTCTCCGATTGACAGCAGTATTTAATGCCATAAGATGTGTACAGGACCAAATACTGTTCCTGATAAGCTGACTACACCCATGTATACAAGAGACAGATAATCAGATGTTATCACCACTCTTGTTTGATTGCTTTTCTGCTCTGTAATGTCACTGGTTACCAAGGGAACAGTTTGCCGAGCAGGCAGAAAGCTACCATCTCTTCTAGACTACAAGTGGACTTTGAGCCTCGTGTTGAAAGCTAGAACGTCATCTGCTGCTTCTGATCCAGTTTTGTTTCTTTTTTGCAGAGCTTGTGTCACAATTTATGTTCTCGTCGTGTTCTTTCCTGTTGTTATAGAAACCACACTGCCTCTCATAACAGGATTTGGAGAGGAGAACAGGAGAGAATCTTGCATCATATCAAACATGCTTGCTGTTTTGTTTGTCAGTTTTCCTGGGAGAATGCTGTGCCTAAGGGAGTGAGGGAGCAGTCCAGTGCCCACCCAATTCTTGGCCTCTTATTCTTTTATTTAGTGCCAAATTATTTTACCCCGATTTTCTCCCCAATTTAGAATGTCCAATATTTTTTTTCCCTTCACCGCAGCAATTCTCCACACAGCTCAGGAGAACTGAAGGTTCAGCGGGCGTCCTCCAATCCCACGACCAAGCCAGCTTCCGCTTTTACACCTAGCGAGCTACTGACCTCTGGAGGACAAAGGCCAGCCCTAAGATAACTCACAGTTTATAGCGCTTAATTATTTTGTGCTTTTTCTTTTGTGGATCTCTGTTCACAAGTACTTGGTCAGTCAAGCCCACCTGTTGGAAACGTTTGAATGCTAAGTGTGAAATGTCAAGCAGACTGCAGAATGACACAGTATGTAATTAAGTAGTCGGAATTGTTTACTTGATAATTAGTATGATTATTTGAGGATTGCTGCAATTACAACATTGAAGCACGGTGGTGGGACTATGTGACAAGTTAAAATACTAGTCAAAGACACTGCAGCTCAGCTGTGTTTAATCAGTGCTCTGAATCTATTTGTATCCTAAGTATGGAACATTCCAGCTAACCAAAAGATTGTAATTGTTTTCTCACTTATATAATAATCTGACCATTATCAGTGTTCACCATGGTAAATTTACACTGTGTTTTTGAAGTGTATTAAGCTTTTCAATTTCCTATTCCCAGACTGCATTTACAATGCCACGTTTACCATGCTTTACTTACCTGTTTTACCAAACTTAACCTGTGATTTAGGGGAATATCTTTCTTTGGGGGGGGGGGGGCTTAATCGCTGTAATTAGCAGACAAGTTTCTATTTAGTGTGCAGTCTCTGTCAGTAGGACATCTGCAGAGGAGACACGGTTGGTCACATAACATTTCAGTTTGAAGCCTGTGTGCAGAAAACTTTACGCAGTCGAATTCTCATGTGTAGCAGGACCTGTTCTCATATCTACCAGCGGAGGTCGCCCTAGTCAACAAAATGTGTAACAACTACAAACTGCTCTACTATGGCAGGACTTAACAAGAAGCCAAGGAAAACAGATTATTATTATTATTATTATTATTATTATTATTATTATTATTATTATTAATAATAATGCCAAGATGCCTGTTATTTATTGGTATTTATAATTGAACTCCAAATGCTCTTGTTGTTTCTATAAATATAAGGGATCTAAATAAAATAAAGGTCTTTGAGTACTAATGTTATAAAAACCAACAACTAATAATTTTAAAAGGTTCAGCGCACAGAGTCTTGAAATGTAGCTTTAATTATAGACTAATTGGTTCCTGTGATTATAAGTAATGTAGCACCACGTACTGGGTCCTACCCTGTTCAATATCTCTGTTGTACTCTATACTGCCATCTGACCTGCATTAACATCAAACTAGCTTGCCCATCGTTACAGTCTCTTTAGTTTACAGTATAAGTTACAATATGTAAACCATCGTGGAGATAAACGTTTTGACACAATGTTCTTTTGAATGTCTTCATTCTTCTTCTTCTAATATAGTTAGGGTTATTTAACACCTAACATTACAATTAACATTTCTATTAAAAACCATTCCAATGATACACAAAACCATCTATATAAAAATATGCGAAGCGATACGATTCCATATACAGCTATGGACAAACGTTTTGCATCATCCTATAGATTTGAACTAATTCTGCTTCAAAAAGTTGCTGTATAAAGAAACTACGTAATGTTACGTTAACATATTGAATTATATACCACTTTGTAGTTTTCCATATACATAGCAAAAAACTGACAAACATTTTAAAATGTGGCATTTCGAAATTTAACATGAAATATTGTATGTGGCAGGACAGACGCCCTGCGTGTAAATAGTGTGGATTTGTTTAAATAAAGATGTATTGTTTTGAATTTAAGTTTGGCAGGGATGGGGTTTAATTCCATCCATGCTAGATTCACGTGTGGAATGTGGCTAGGTCTTGATAGAATAATCGATCATCAATCAAGTCCCAGCCACATGCTGTATAAAGAAAGTCAAGTCCTTTGTTTGCTGGAGGAGTTTAGGTGATGGCAGGTGATGGCAAAGTGTGGTATTATTTTGTGGTTTCTTTAATTACTTGATGTTTATATATATATATATATATATATATATATATATATATATATATCTCCTAAAACAGTAGCTATTTTGGCTGGCCTTACTATAACGAAGGTCTGTAGCTAGACCACAACACAAAGCCACCACACAGAATTCAGCACAAATGGCGCAGGGCACCATTGTAACTATTGTAAAAAGTGACAATGGCTTAAATGTGCACAGAGACTGAACTGATCTGGAGGTGAGTGCAAGCCATTGCTGTCACTGAGCCAATAACTATCTGCATTGTGAGCATCCACACTGGATTGGAACCACACAAGACAGGGTGATGAAGTCTGCAGCCTGGCTGTTGTAACTGAAGACCGCACTCTCTGCAATATGAATGGCTAATCTCCTGCCTGTGACAGGACCCTTTATTATTCATTGGATTTCAGTGACTGAATAAAATAAATAAATAAATTAAAAAAGCTTGACAAACCAGAGTACTCTCCAAGGTTTTTTGCTTGTATTTTATACTTTAATTTGAAATACGCATGTTTCAAAGACAACACTATAGATGAAAAGTTGCTGTTGATTCCTGGTACCGTACCATGCCTTGTGTTGTAGTTTAAACTCACTCCAGTGGGTTCTCTGCATTCAAACAGTGTCACTTACAGCAAAGGTACCAAAGTGCTACAGTTTACATTAAGTATTTGCATATCCTGAATTTGCAGCACAATAAATTGGGCTAGTAATGCTGCTCTTCAGTTCCAGTTGTCTACCATAGACGTATGTAATGAGGCTAGATCACCCAGTACACAACAGCATACAGAGTACAGCACTGTACTGTCAACGAAACAAAAGGAAGCTATGTGGTCCCAGCTTCTACTGTATAAAGACACTTAGGGCTGATATAGCCTGTTACGTAATCTGTGTCTGGCCTACTAGAACTGAAGAGAAGCACCTTAACACAGACTTATCAAAACATAAGAATCACTCTGAATAACTATAAACATCATAAAATGACAAGGGAACAGAAAACAAAATTGAAGTTCCTTTTTAACTAATGCCCTGACGGAGCGGTTTGGTTTTAAGTGGCTCTGTACTGTAGGATGTCATCCTTCATCTGAAACATTAGAGATTTTAAACATTAAGAACTAAATCAAAGTCTTTTTTGTATCCCATATTTTTGAGCTGACCCTGAGTTTTTACTTATCTTAGCAATCTAGTATATTACAAATACTGGCAACAGTGTTGTATTTTATTGTTCAAAGGGAACCGGAAATGTTATGAACAGTTTAATGTTGCAGTACATGCAGCAGAGAAGTTCCATTCTTCAAATGCCAGGAGAGAAGATGCTTTATAAGTATTTTATTGTGCACCAAGACTTATGGTTGGACTGCTTCCAAACCATTTTTTCCTTGGGGATTAATCTTTGACTAAAGATAATGAATCCGCAATTTTAGTGCTAATGTAATCCCTGGTGAAAACTTCTGGGTTATAAACTGCTGTGGTGTTCGAGCTTCCCATTCTGCTAATATATGTGTGTGCTTCACCCATTTACCACTATATAAAGAGCCCACTGCCCTTTCAACTCATGCCTAGGCTCTTACATGAGTCATCTTGTGCAATGGCATGCCATTCCTTCATATAAAGGTTTCAACACCCACATGAGTGATACACTGTATTCACATTGCTGTCAATATATTAGTGTTGCTTATCTTTACTTTTTCAATTTTCTCTCCTCCAGCAGGTCTATTCATTTCACGGTCATGCCTTTTATTTCTTGGTTAAAAGTCGCACATTGTCACATGACTCAGTTGTATAAAAAAATAGAATGTTATATCTGTCATGTAATGTGACCTTTCAACTCCCCATCTTCTGTAAGTAACATCCCAGTTGGAATCTATAAACAGCAACTACACTTATAATGTCGCTGAGAGTGTAGATCTCTCACACAGAATGTCAATAAGAATTCTAAACAACAGAATCTACAAAAACAGATTAAATACGTTAATATCAGTCTTTTTATTTTGTATTTTTATTTCATTCCTTTTAATACTGTATGTTTAGACGTGTTCATGGCTACCTCCAATCAACTCACTTCGCTTGCAGGTCTGACACAGCAAAGTGTGAGTGAGAAATACACTCTCAGCAGAGGCAGCCACCGAACACAATACAAGCAGGTGCAGCCAACAGACACCAAAGGACAAAGTTGCTGCACGTGATTATTCTAGAAAATGACGGGGTCTTAAAAGTGTGCTTCACATTTTTCAGGCTAAAAGCTCTTCTATAGAATGAACTGAACTAAATAATATCGGCAGTGTCAAAGTCATGAGCCCACTGTTACAGTTCAGTAATATATATTTTCATACTCCATAGCTCTGTACCATTTTAATCCCAAGTCTGAAACACCAGCCTTCATAGCATGGCCTTAACCCAAAGTCAGAGTGACTGCTGTGAGTTCAGAATGCAACAATAACCCGAGAGAGCCTGGTCACACATGGGAAGCCTGCAGCAAATGAGATCACTGTCAGAATTGTTAGCTCATATGAAGAGTAATCAATACAAGCCGATATATAAAGGAATAAAACACAAGCTAGTAGCTGGGATCTGCTAAGAAGCATTTGATTAATTTAGGTGAGAAAATCCCATGCACTCTTCCCACACGCACCTAGAGACGTCACTGCAGTAACCCACAGACAACAGCTTTTTAATCTGGAGCATTACTCATATGATAGATTGTAGGATGCTTACAGCACATCATAGGACTGCATTCCCACACATCATTCATACACTACTCTGTAACAAGTGGTGGGTCTCAGACACAGGGTTACACAGAGCAATGTTGTTTCATTTTCAAATAACAATAGCAAGTCTGTTTTAATGCGTTCATAAATCAGCAGGTTTAGGAAGCTATATATATTATTATTATTTGTTTATTTAGCAGACACCTTTATCCAAGGCGACTTACAGGGACTAGGGTGTGTGAACTATGCATCAGCTGCAGTCACTTACAACTACGTCTCACCCGAGAGACGGTGCACAAGGAGGTTAAGTGACTTGCTCAGGGTCACACAATGAGTTAGTGGCTGAGGTGGGATTTGAACCGGGGACCTCCTGGTTACAAGCACGTTTCTTTAACTACTGGACCACACAGCCTTCTATAATACTTTTGCAAGGCACTGATATATATATATATATAGTGCCTTGCAAAAAGTATTCAGACCCTGACTAATTCTCTCATATTACTGAATTACAAATGGTACATTGAAATTTCGTTCTGTTTCATATTTTATTTTAAAACACTGCAACTCAAAATCAATTATTGTAAGGTTGGGAAATATTTTTAAGAAAAATAAAAAACTGAAATATCTTGCTTGCATAAGTATTCAACCCCCACACATTAATATTTGGTAGAGCCACCTTTCGCTGCAATAACAGCTTTAAGTCTTTTGGGGTAAGTATGTACCAGCTTTGCACACAGTGTCGGAGTGATTTTGGCCCATTCTTCTTGGCAGATTTGCTCCAGGTTGTTCAGGTTGGTTGGACGACGCTTGTGGACCACAATTTTCAAATAGTGCCACAGATTCTCAATGGGATTGAGATCAGGACTTTGACTGGGCCACTGTAGGACATTCACCTTTTTGTTCTTGAGCCACTCCAGTGTTGCTTTGGCCTTGTGCTTGGGATCATTGTCCTGCTGAAAGGTGAATTTCCTCCCAAGCTTCAGTTTTCTAGCAGACTGAAGCAGGTTCTCTTGCAGTATTTCCCTGTATTTTGCTCCATCCATTCATCCTTCAATTTTAACAAGATGCCCAGTCCCTGCTGATAAGAAGCATCCCCACAGCATGATGCTGCCACCACCATACTTCACTGTAGGGATGGTGTGTCTTGAGGCATGGGCAGTGTTAGGTCTGCGCCACACATAGTGCTTTGAGTTTTGGCCAAAAAAGCTCTATCTTGGTTTCATCTGACCACAAAACCTTTTCCCACATCGCAGCTGGGTCACTCTCATACTTTCTGGCAAACTCCAGACGTGCTTTCAGATGGTACTTTTTGAGTAACGGCTTCTTTCTTGCCACCCTCCCATACAGGCCAGTGTTATGCAGAGCTCTTGATATGGTTGACTGGTGCACCATTACTCCACTCCCAACCACTGAACTCTGTAGCTCCTTCAAAGTGATTGTTGGCCTCTCTGTGGCTTCTCTCACAAGTATCCTTGTTTGAGCGCTGAGTTTTGAGGGACGGCCTTTTCTTGGCAGTGCCTGGGTGGTGTGATGCAGCTTCCACTTCCTGATTATTGATCCAACTGTGCTCACTGGGATATCCAAACACTTGGATATTATTTTGTACCCTTTCCCTAATCTATGCATTTGTATTACTTTATCTCTAACTTCTGTAGAATGCTCTTTGGTCTTCATTTTCCTTTAGATTCACAGCCTGACTAATGATCCTTCAACAGTGGGGTTTTTATCCAGAAAATGTGACAGCAACTTTAATGGTTCACAGGTGGAGGCCAATGGTAAGGTAATTGTGTTCTCGTTAGGGCAATTTCTTTCATTGGTGTAAACTGGGAGCTTCCACAGTACAGGGGTTGAATACTTATGCAAGCAAGATATTTCAGTTTTTTATTTTTCTTAAAAATATTTCCCAACATAAAACTAATGTCACCTTACAATAATTGATTTTGTGTTTTAAAATAAAATATGAAACAGAACGAAATTTCAATGTACCATTTGTAATTCAGTAATATGAGAGAATTAGTCAGGGGTCTGAATACTTTTGCAAGGCAATACAGTGCCTTGCAAAAGTATTATAGAAGGCTGTGTGGTCCAGTGGTTAAAGAAACATGCTTATAACCAGGAGGTCCCCGGTTCAAATCCCATCTCAGCCACTGACTCATTGTGTGACCCTGAGCAAGTCACTTAACCTCCTTGTGCTCCGTCTCTCGGGTGAGACGTAATTGTAAGTGACTCTGCAGCTGATGCATAGTTCACACACCCTAGTCCCTGTAAGTCGCCTTGGATAAAGGCGTCTGCTAAATAAACAAATAATAATATATATATATATATATAGCTTCCCAAACCTGCTGATTATATATATATATATATATATATATATATATATATATATATATATATATATATATATATATATATATATAATTAAACATGTCTACTGGCATCAGAATTTAATGTTGCTGGCGCTATATAAGGTACCCTGGCAAAGGAATCGAGCGCCATAGCGCCAAATTTGCAACCCGGTAGAGATGTTAATATTGGAATGATATGAACAGGCTGTGCTAAAAATGCTATCTTGTCAGGCATAATATGACTTGAGTATTGAACGTGTTATTATTTTTTTTTTTATCATATTATCATATATTTTTATCATATTTTTGCTAAATCAATATAACCTTGTTAGAATATAAAGTTATTGATAGATTGTTATGAGTTTTTCTCCATCAAAATAAATAAATAAATATTTACATAAAAGTATTTTACAAAATAGTTTAAACGGTCTAAAACAAACATGTACACATAAATCAGAGGCTGAAAACGCAACCGATAGGTATACAGTGTTACAGGTTGTTACAGTAGTTGCAGTAACTCCAAAATTCACTTTGTTGTCTCAAGACGCATCGGTTACAATGATCTTCTCAACCTTTATATTACTATCTGATTTTAGTTCAGACTTAACTTGGTAGAACGACTGCAAATACAATTTCAATTAGATCAATCAATTCAATTAATCTTGTTTGATTTACTCGCAATTCACTCTTGCTTCGGTAAGTCAATTCCACTGATTTATTTTTAAAAACTACAAACGAACGAGTATTAAGGTTTCCTTGGTTAAGAACCTTGGACAACGCTCTTACGGTGGGCATTGGTAGTTGTTGTTCTTTCAAATAGCATTGACATTCTAATCAATTAAAAAACCCACCATTAAACACTACAATTACCATTACCCTCAGCGGCCTGGCGCTCTTCGCCCAACTGGCGGCGGCAGAGACAGCCATAATGGCGTCCTGGTAACTAAGTACTGCTTTCACCTAGAAACCAGAGCCTCTATTCTCTAAAGCGTTACGTAAAAATATTAGCTTGACTACCCTTTGACTGATATTGACCCACGTTATATTTCTTCTTAGATGTGTTTCACAGAATAAGGCTTCTGTGGATTTTTTTTTTTTTTGTCTAGAAGCGATTTATTATTCTGCGCGCAATGGCAATGTTACAATCCAGAGTCCCTCTCCTCCCAACCAACCGCTTTGAGATGAGGATAAGGAGGGGGCAAGCGCTGAGAGAGACTGTGGTTGGAAGCTATTTCGTTATTTTGCATTACAACGAAGTTAACAAAAACATTTGCATTTTGGGGCGTCTTTCATTGACAGGAGCACCGCTAGTGGTAGTAGTTGAGCGAAGGCAGGTTTCTCCAGAGGTTTGTTGGTGTCATCACTGAGGTTTACTGATCAGATTTATGAATGGCAGTCAAACATTGCGTTTGGCCTATTTCTTATATGGAAATTATGTATACGATAGGAATTATGTTATGATAGGCTAGGGTATTAGTCTGAGAATTATATTCTTCCAGTTGGTAGACAGTCCACAACCAGTTGTTTTTATTTAATTTTTTAATATGCTGCATTAAATATGCACATATTTGAAATAGAGAGAAGAATTAATAAAAATGAGTTTTAACACATGTCGATGTGTAGGAGGACGTTGGTTTAATAAAGAAGTAAATACATAGCTAAGCATTAAAACTGGAAAAGTTAATTGACAACAGCCAAGGACTGCTTATACCTAGCTTAGTGTAATTTTATAACACAGAACACGCAGTGACTTGAATGCTGTTTCATACAGGATGTAAATGTTGACCAATGTTTAATGTTGTTGTATTAACGTTTCTTGTGCACCTAGAGTGTTGATAGGAAAATATGCTAACATGATTTTACTGATGCGAAGAATAGACAACATTGCAAGCTTATTTCAGTCTCTTTAGGAATAGCGCTAGGGACAAGTGTTGTACGTTCGAGTACTCTCTGTATAAGAACATCCTTAAGAGTTTATATATATTAAAAAATAGTCAGATATCATCATGGCGGATCGGACAGCTCCCCGGTGCCAGCTAAGACTAGAGTGGGTTTACGGGTACAGGGGCCACCAGTGCCGCAATAACCTGTATTACACCGCGGGAAAGGAAGTGGTTTACTTCGTGGCTGGGGTCGGTGTGGTCTACAATACAAGAGAACATAACCAGAAGTTTTTCCGGGGACACAACGATGACATTATCAGGTAAGGATTGGGACTCCGTTTTAATACACACAATTCTACATTATTATTATTATTATTATTATTATTATTATTATTATTATTATTATTATTATTATTATTATTATTATTAAATATGTAATATACATTTTGTTGCCTAATCTTGTGTTTACTACTAGACTGTGAACAGGACATTTTAGAATGTTGCTGTATTGTCAGAGCAAACCACCTTTTTAATCTCTCACTTTGTGATTGTGCGTTGTGAATAATGAGATATTGCCATGTTGTCTATCTAAAGTTACTTTTTAATCTGTTACTCTCATTTTTTCGATACAAATGATTGCATTTGATTCCTTAAATTGTGATAGCTTATGTACATTTTTTAATGTTTCTGTTACAACATAATAAATGAACCTATTGTCTTTTTACACTTATGAATGAGTGAATAGTACATTTGTACTTGATGGCAGGTTTGTACTAAGGGTAATCCAATGAGAATTCATGTTTCATTAATTGAAATAAATATTTGACACTTAACTGTCTGGAATACACACCGATAATTAAGTACTGGAACCAGTGCTCGAATCCGGATCAGACTATGAAATGTCATCAAAATAGTCTGAGGTGTGGTCATTTAAATATGAAATCGCACCCTGTTTTTTGACATTTTTCCAACACTGTTGGATTTATTTTGTTATAATTCAACCATAGACATGGCTGTCACACTTGTATCCCATTGCCCTGTTATTCAAGTCAATGTGGTGCAAAAATTGCGCAGAAATAACAAAAATTGAAGCTGTTATGGGCAATTCTAGTGTAAGTCACGTGGCATTCAGAGAACATTTTACAAACAAATGAGGATACAATTATCCCTTTAACAGTTTTTTTGAGAATGATACACGAGACAGTCTCCAGAAATAAAGCTCACTAAATCAATTTTTTATTGTTATGAACTATAAACATGAACTTATTAATGTGTTTAGAATAATGTAACTGCTACCAACATGTTTTAATCTCTTTAGTTTGGTCAATTTTACCCTGTATAAAATGCTGTGGGAGTACATGTGTGATGGACTGTGTCATTTACCGCAGCTCAAGCAGGTAGGCAGGCAGGCAGGCAAGGGGCATAATGGAAGCACGGTGACACATAGATGCGGTGAACACAACACACTGGCACGCAGTATTTATTAACAATAACATGGTTATCACGGTTATCATATCAAAATACAATCCACAGACATAGACCTTTACAAAAATCACAATGAAATTTTGCCACCTCAGATAGTACCGATATGTGAACATTCTGATTTTGGCCCATGGACTAATAACCAAATTGGGGATCGGGGGAAAATACAAAACAAATTTATGCTTTGAACGGTGTATTTGAAGATATGTAGGGAAATACATATCAGGGACGAAATGGTTATTCTGGATTTTGAAAAAGAAGGTACAATGAACATAGTTATTTACACCCGGTTCACTGTTTTAAAATCATGCACAGAAGCGCTTTCTCTGGCTGCAACATCGCATTTCATTTTGAATTTACCGACTTTCCTTGATGAAAACTAATCCACGTCTGGGAGGTTATTAGACGTCCTCCGCTTTTTACCAACTCTGAGGACACCTGATTTTCAGTCCCGCGCGAATCACGCTTAAGAATAACACATACAGTAGAAGCCCGTTCATCCGAACAGCTTGGGGGACATATAAATGGTTGGTATTAATGAGCGTTCAGACGCAAGTTTACAAAAAACAGCAATACATATTGTACTCTAAAGGGTTATTTAAAAATTAGCATTTTTCTCATAGCCCCAAATATGTGACAGCGGTACTGAAACATTCTATACAAATACAATAAATGTAAAACTGATTCAAATCATATATATATATATATATATATATATATATATATATATATATATATATATATATATATATATATATATATGGTAAGACTAGTGTTTCAAACATATATTAACTAAAGGTCTTCATGAACTTAAATAACAAACATGCACATACAGCGCTAAAGTGTACTGTAACAGTTACATCCCTGCTGTTTTTATTTGTTTATTGTTAATAAATACAGTATTGTACACTAATATGGAAATTTAACTTAACTGTTTGTAGTTGTTTTTAGGCTTCTTGATAACAACAGAAAAGTAGGACAGTATCCCACTACGCTTTTTTATGAGACATTACAAATGAAGCTTTTCCAATGAGCACGCAGAGAGGTTGACTGTCCGTGATGGTTGATGTGAGGCAGCGTGAGTTTGCTTGCGCAACGTCCGGAACGAGGCAACGGGGATATTCTTTGATACATTTTCGCATATGTGTGGTCAGATTCGAACATAGTTTGATGGAAAAGAATCATATTTATTGTCAAAAAGGTTCCAAAAAGTGCCGGAGCACAATTCCGGTGCGTTCCGGCAGGACTCGAGCACTGACTGGAACCAAAAATGTACTCTAGTGCCTGGTCCTTTAAGTTGAAATTTTGTACAAAACAGACACAGTGTAGGATAATGTATCATTCTGAACATCTTAGCTATTCATTATTATTTGGAGAAGAAATAAAATAGGAGTCTTTTCATTTTCTCATACCAAACAATGTATGCTTAAGGTGCAGTTTAGCCCACTTTGAAGATCATTATAAAATAGCAGTCACAATGACATGATTTATCCAAGCAACATGGACACAGTAAAGTGTTACACAAGCCAGTGCAGTGGTAATGAGAACCATCTGTCTGGGTGAAAGACTCCACACAGGTACCCTATACATATGTGTGTTTGTGTGAGGGTTTGTAATTGTGTTGTTGGCAGGGTGTTGAAAGACATTTTAAATCTCTCTGTGAATGAAACTGAGCTGTCAGCTGCTGTGCTTCACAGCAGCATATTGGCTATAATTTGAAATATATTTTGACAAGAGTGCTCCATTCATCCTTGAATAGGGTAGATGAAATAGTGAAAGTGTCAGACAGATTAAAAAAAACAATACTGTACACCTGGTATGTAACCACTCTGTTCATATCTAGTCTGGTATTGCAAATGTGAACAAAGCTAGTATAGGTACTAGATATTAGACAGACGCAGACTTCATTCCAATAGTAACAGAAAGAGGCAGTGATGGCCAGCAGTGTTGTCAAGTGTAAGGTTTCATTTCTTCTTAAAAATTCAGTCTTCTTCAGGAAATTTCAATCAAGTTTTATTCAGGAACAATGCAAATCAAATGTGATCCATCAGTGATGTAACACGCAGGCCTTAGTTGATGGTGTTCTGAGCTGGCGTCTGTGTAGATGTAGTTTTCTGAGCCCTGAAATATAAGTCATAGACATTAATATACTGTAATATATTAGGCAGGTTACATCCCACAAAAGAGGTGTAACCTGATAATTCTTACCAATAGCAAAGCCGACCTATATTCTATAGTGTCATTTAAGCAGAAGTAAAACGTTAAATTTATTTTTTCACCAGATAGGCTTGTGGTTAAAATATATATGAAGAAACAGCCGTTGAAGCAATAACATCTTGTGACAAACAAGGCAGAACCCAAGATTATACCATTTCATCTTGGTCTTGTTGAATCAGCTCACTTATCTTGGCACGCTTTGGGGTGGGGTGGGGGGGGTGGCGGGTGGTTACGTTAGGCAGTAGATTTGAAAGCCTTACATTAAACACAGGAAAATCACAGACTATTCAGAGAGTTTCAATGATTTCTCACTTCTTTACCATTTAAAGGGGCACATACAATTATTAAAATTATATAAAACCTTACAATAGATTAACTGGTTCAGAACTGAAATGCTTTGTGTGTTTCATTCAGTGTAGGGTAATGTACCTAATATATTATTCAGTGTCTTTTTTAAACTATAAAAGAATGCAGCCATTGGAAAAAAAGGTTGCTGCTGTCTTTATTTGAACTGAAACCCATTTAGAAAAAAGTTCAGCTTTTAAGCTGACAAGTACAATGTTTAACGCACTCTTTTTTTTGTTTCTTTTTTTACTTTTTGGTTTATATAATCTTGAGGATTCAAACCCCCTAATGGCAAGCCTGCATTGTATAAAAAGGAGCGAGTCAGCTGAAAATGTACGCACTCCTGTGACAGGAGACCTGTACACATTTGAAAAAAAAAGATGATAGATGTTCTCTGTCATCCTTACTCAGTTGAGGATATGAATAACATGCATTGTCAGAAGATAAATTAATTGATGTATCTACTTGAAATCCACGCTGCTCAATGTCCAAGTTCAAAGCTTAATAATTTATAAAAATGTCTAAACTTGCCTTGAATTGAATTTGGACTTGGAATGGTCTGACTACAGTGAAGCTCTGCCACTTCATCTCAGTTTCTGTTTATATTCCACAAAGAGTACTCTGAAACCATTGCATCATGTTGACTGCTGAGAAGTACTTCAACAGCAAAGGAAGCTGCAATCAACTACCATAGCAACTGTGCAGATAGCTTGTAATTATCCTGGGAAAAGAGCCAGTTTAGAAAACATTGCCACATGTTTTTTAATACAGCGTGTGATGCTCAAAAATGCTGACAAAACATTACTTATAAACCTTGCCCCTTTTAATGGGTTATTGCAGTACTGTGGCTAGGTTTTTTTGTAAGTTGAATAATATTACTGTGGAGATTTTGTAAAATGCAAGTGGTGATCATTTTTCAGAGCACAGGAATGGAGACCGTGATTGGAATAGGTACCCAGTTGGAAATTCCCAGTGTTTCCTGGTTTGATACTATATGGTATTTTTCTCACAACTGCTCATGCTTTCCAAGAGGAGCTGATACAGTCCTAAATGTCTAAAACCCTAAATGAATCTAACTTCTGTAAACCTGCACACCTCTTTATATTCCAGTAGAAAACCAGTAGGCCTAAATATGTGTTCCAATTCCCAACTCTTGCTGGTCACCAGCTCACAAGCTGTTGCTGGGTTTTTCAGTAGTGTCTATTATAAGAAAAGTTGGAAACTACACTAAGTAGTTGTTGGTGGTAACCTATGAAGATTTCAAATTTGTATGAATTGAACAGTTTATTATAGAACCCTGGTACTTCTGCTAGACTTCAAGTTATTTAATAAAAGCAACATAACTGCAACAAGATCACACCTTATTGAGAATGACTGCTCTGTTGTCCACCCTCTTTTTTGTAAATTCATTATTAATTACAGTACAAGAACAATATAACTGACTTCTTCACCTTCTACAGTGAGTTTTTCAGTCTCTCTGGTAGCAATAGTGTATCCCAAATGTTGCAGCTTTCTTACATTTTTATTGGAACTGTGAAAGCGAGCAACATCTTATTGTCATGTGTTATTCATGGAAGGACAGTGCTAAGATTAATAGGCAGCCTTTGTCTCTGTAGTCAGCCTGACAGTGATGGTTTTAGGGGCAATTAAACAGAAAATTAGCATGGGGGAGACTTTGAAGTGTATGAAACCAGCGACAGTCAAAGAAAGTACTTATCTTAAAGACGTTAGTTTCTATGTAGTTATCTAGTTTTTCTACCTGTATGCTATGTTTGTATGGGTTACAATGCATTTTATAGTGGGTTTGTCACAACTGAAGTTAAATACTGTTCAATGACATATTTTATGTTGACCTCTGGCTTTGTCAGGGTAACTGCCACTAACAATGAACATAAGAATGAACATCTAAGAAAAGGGTCTGTAAATCTTCAAAGCTGCAATTTCAATGGCAGTGTTCAATTTAACATCTATAAATAGTGCTTCTTGTTTTTAATCAGTTTAATGTTTATTAAAATAATATTAATTTTTTAATTAATGCATTTTTGGTTTTTGAAGTTTTAAGGGACTATTTTTTAGGTCAGAGGCGGAAGGATATTTAATGTTTTGCCGTAGATCACATAGTCTCATTGCTGCTAGACCTTTGGAGTGTTATGACAAGTGATTGAGACCTATAGCAAATGGAACTGAACAACAGGTATACCATTATTTTGTTAGCTACAATAACTTCAAATTGTTGTTTAAAAAAGAAAGGCAGCACTTTAAATGGATGTGCATGTTTAAGCTGAGGTTCTAGTTGGATAAGGGTTTTGAATATCCTCTGCTATATTTGAAATACTGACATTTGACACATGTAATCGCAGGCTACTAAACCACTCCCAATCAATGCATGGCAAGGTACAGTACATTATAAGATTAGGCAGCATTGAATGTTAATTAGTACAGGCACTTGAGTTTTATTTAGTTTTAAAATGTATTTGGTATTATTGGTAGGGCTGTCAAGTGATTAAAAAAAATTAATCGTGATTAATCCTGCGATTAAAAATGATAATCTTAATTAATCTTGGTTGTAATCGCATATTTAGTTGATACAATTACTGCATCTGTCTCATTAGTTTGTTTTATTACTGATGCTATTATTATTATTATTATTATTATTATTATTATTATTATTATTATTATTATTATTATTATTATTATTAAGTTCTTCTTATTACCTATAAGGCCTTTTAAGAGACACATTTTGATAAGGAGACAGCATGTACACAACAAAGCAGGTGCCCTTGGGTAGTTAGTGACCCTGTGAATAGAGCCCATTTGTCTCTTTGCTGTATGAAATGTGCTGTTGTTTCTTTCATTTCTCAGTTGTTTTGTGACCACATTGCACAATATTATAGTCGGTCAACCTTGCTTGTGCTTTTTGAAAGGAAGGCTTCAGGGCATCAAGCTGGTTGTGGCTACAGTGCTGTTGTACTGTGCATCTGTCATTGTCACTCTGCTACTATCCGGACATGGTTCTCCTTTTAATAGGTGACCATTTCTACCTATCCCTCCAAAATGGATACATTGGTTCAGCAAAGTTCTTTGGTGTAACTGTGGCTTGACAAACAGAAAAGGTAATAAAGTAGTTCTGTGTAGGTTATGCAAAAATAACCTTTAGTGGGTTTTTGTTACCCACTTCACATGATCAGTCAATCAGCCGTGGTCCATAATACTGTAGGTCATATGGGCAACAATGCAATGCAAACTCTCTGTCTGTAATGAGACAATGTATGAAATACAGCTATCTGGTTGAAGCTTTTCTATTTCTCAAGTGATGACCAATTTTACCTTTTATTATTACCCTCTGGGGATATAGTTGAGGGTGTGAATGTACAATTTGTGCGTATGTAACCCTTTAGAGTTTCACATAGGTGCTAGATCTAACCGCTATCCAATGATGATGCAACTTGCTGAAGAAAGTTATTGACAATATCATAATCTGGGGGTTTGTGGAGGTGTCTGTCTGGATGCACATCATGTTGTCGTGAAGCCTATAATTGCTGTAATTTGGTAAGCAACAATGGCGGGGCATGTGCAGTATGTTACTGAAAATAGTTACAAATCTTTTAACTTGCTACAGAGATCGACTTTCAAGCAGTAATGTTAAAATCTAAAATAGAATTAAAAAACAAAAAGTAACAAGGTATACAATAATGCAAAACAGCCTGTGTCAGAGCCTTATAGGACCCTTCAAAAATCTTGTGTTTTTCTAAGGTCAGGATGGTGGCTGATTTTAGACAATAGCAGATGAAAAGGCAATTGATTGTTTGTCTAGATACTGTTGAACGAATGACCTTGGCTGGCAAGTCTCTAACACACATATAGCTACCCCGTTTTCACAAGCCATGTTTAACCCGACTTTGAGGACGTTTTGTAGTGTAAACGCAGCTGTCGTAGGTCCAGCCTACTGTAGATCCAGCCGTTCTAAAAGTGGCCTGCTCCAGAGTGGACTGTTTTTTGCTCAACAGTGAATGCAGTGGTCCCTGAGACGACTCATGTTTGCCACGTACACTCACGGGCAATGCCCCCATTGTCAGCGTCAAACAGGCACAGACAACAGCAACAGGAACTTGGTATTGTTACTAGGACAGCAGAACCAAAAAATATCTTGGACAGAACGCTGAGAGCGATAGAGGCAGAGGATTTCAAAATACAAACAGACTTTTATATTTGTGATATAATGTGAAAAGACATTTAAATGTGTATAAATTCATGTGGGATAAATGTGAAACAAGCCTAGTTGCAGCAAAACTTTATTGTCAGAATTATTATTTTTCACACATATCTACAAACGTAACCTGTGATCGTATTTTGATACGTGTCATTATGAGGAAATGTTCGGTTTTGTGGGTATCTGTCTAGAATTAAACAAATCATTACAGTAAACACAATTATACCATTTATAAAATAGGCTTTATTTTGCAACATGCATCATTGTAAGTGCCGTGATGTGAATATATGTATAAGCACTAGCTTCAGGTCCAAAAGCACTTTACTTTCAAACAAAGGATTATTCACCTTCATCCCTGAAAGGAAATCTTTAGATTTAAGAAAGGCTTTATTTTTTAAACTGTATCATCGATAGTAGTGACACTATATACATATAGTGTATATAGTGTCTTTGAATGTCCATATACCCCTGAGGAAGAGACTGTGGAAGTGGAAATCATAGAAACAGGTAAACGGTACTGATATGCAAGTTTTCGATGCTTTGCTCCATTTCTGATGTCAAAATTAAATCTTGAAGTAGAAACACAAATGACAGGTATGTTGTTGATTTAAACACTTCTGCCTCTGTGTTTTGAGGAGGGGAAATGTCTTCTCTCAAGAGATGGTCGATATGACGTCTTCTGACTCGCACTTCAGTTCAGGGGCTATGTGCACGCATACGGGGCCAAAGCTAGTTTAAACTGGGTGGCTCAAATGATAACAATCTTTTAATCTGATCAACCCTAAACCAGCTCAGGTCCGTGTTGTAAGTGTAAATGCACCAATAGAGTAAGGGCGTCAAGAATACCAGGGAAATAAGAAAAACGATTTTCAGTTGTTTTGCTTGTGAGCTAATATTGCACTGCTATACCTTTCCATAGCTTTGCTCCGAAATACTATTTTCAAAAGCCTTTTTTTAACTCAGAGTAATCAGTTGCACCACTGGCACCATTGCTCTTTATCTCAGTTTTTCTGAGGTCCAATTCTCAATCTGAAAAGAAGAGAAAAAGAGTCCATTTAGCGTCACTATTTTACACCTACTTTATGGTGATGTAAAAGGGTGCGCAAACAGGATTATCAATGTAAATGAGTTTGGACTGTCCACACTGGCTTTCTATTCAATAGCTAAATCACAAGCTGCACTTTTAAATGCATTAAGTTCACCATTTCCAAAATTAGCTACTGCAGGATGTTTGAGGGAAGCTGGTATGTTTTGTTAAAACATGGAAACTTCTCAAAGTATTTCATATGACATTTGCAAAATAAATAACTAAATTATTGAATAATAATAATTATTCCCTTTTGTTCAGTGTACCGAACATTTTTTTATTTGAAATTGCTCAGGAAATTGCATCTTCCACAAAGCATTAGAGAGGTCGATCTTTTCAAAAAGCTGAATTACTTGAACTGTGGAGGAGGAAGGAAACGGAAAATGCAAGACAGAGAATAAGGGCATGACTTGGGGTTTAAATATGGAGATTGGCAGATGTTATTGGTGGGACAGAATGGAGGAGGAGCCCTGACTTCATTACCTGGAATTAAATGTACCTGTAACAATAAACCTTTGGATCCTATTCATAAAGTTAAATTATTTAAAGGATATTTTTTTCTGCATTAAGTTCATTCATTTATGGACTGTAAGTGGTCTCTCTAACAACCATATTGAAATGTTTCAAATCCTTAAATAACAGAGTTACACTTTGTAAATAGTACCCAGTGTGGCATAACTTATATTCTTTTATGCCAGTCTTTAATTCGACAATGTGAATTTTTTTGAGAAAAATCCCTTTTACAAAATTTGAAACAAACAACTTGAATGTTCTTAGGGGACCTACAAAGGGCACAGCCTTCTGGGCATTTCATGTCTATAGAACTTGAAACTTGCCTTCTTATCTAAAATACCTTCTAGTCTGAAATATTCAAGATAAAACAAAACTGATTTAAAATACAAATTCTAAATTGTTAAGACATGATCAACAGGGAAGGTTAAGTACAAAACAAATATATTTTTTTCTGAAACTTGAAATGTTTGTGGGTTATCTAAGACTGCAACTTTTTTTTAATTTTCCAGGACACCCCTCATTTATCTCAGGATTTTGACATTCTGTTGTCAAGATCCCAGGAAAACATTTAAGGATCTTGACATTTCCCATTTAAATGTAAAAAACCTCTCCATGTCCTCAGTAAACCACCGTCATTCTGGCTATAATTCAGTCTTTTTGCTGTAGCATACCACAAACCTGGCAAAATGATTAGCAATTAATTAATGTTGCATCTTTTTCGTCCCTGAAGGAAAACACTAAGCAAGGGCAATTTTATTTGTTTTGAATCCATTAAGCTTGATGAATTTGATTTTTTTATGGTCATTTGAAATGCTAAATATAACAAACAAAATGTGCAAGTGGATATTTAGCAACTGGTTATTATCACTAGGTTTTTAGTTTATGACCAAAAGATATACTCTTTTATTCTATCTAGGACGCAGGACCTGCATGAAGGGCAACAGAGGCAGCAAGTGACAAAATCTAAACTGTAGATTCCATCAAATTCAATTCTAACATTGGAATCAGAGACTGTATTCCTTAATTACTGTGATTTTGTTTGCATCAGACTTGTGCTTCAGGTATCCATGGTTTTATGGACCAGGAGTTTTTAACTGAGGCTGTGACTTTTTAAAATGAAATAATTTTATTAGTTTAACAACTGAAGTTTGTAAAACAGATGTTTCCAATTCTCACAAAGTCTCTTTACAATGTGAGAGCTGTCACCAGATCTTCTGATAGGATTTATTCATTAAAAGTCTCGCTCAAAGATTCCTTAAAGGAATTAACAGGTACATTTCCCCCTTTGTAATCTTTAATCTTTTTATTTAGCACCTTTCATGGTGGACCACCATCACAAAGCGCTTTACAAGACACAAGACTAGGGTGTGTGAACTATGCATCAGTTGCAGAGTCACTTACAACAACGTCTCACCCGAGATGGAGCACAAGGAGGTTGAGTGACTTGCTCAGGGTCATAGAATGAGTCAGAGGTTGAGATGGGATTTGAACCGGGGATCTTCTGGTTACAAGCCCGTTTCTTTGACCACTGGACCACACAGCCTCCTCTGTATCTAATTACAGAAACAGGCTGGTAACCTCTATGGGACCCAGTGCTTGAGCATAAAACAAGCCTTATCAGAAACAAATGGGAATCCGCAGCATCACAGCTTCCAGACAAAAGGTGATAAAGGGGTTTTATACTTTTTTTTTAGAAAAGACCAGAATATTCTCGTACTTTCCAGTAGTTTTCCACAAAAACATTACATCAATACCCCCAGACAACACACCAGGGGTCTTATCGCCTCACATGACCCATAAATTGTTATTTTCACAGAACAGTTGCTACTTTGTACCAGGCTATCCTTTGTATTCTACTAAGAAACTTTGTAACCTCAAGATCATACATCCTTGGTATACTAACTCTGTAAAATTTCTCAGATTCCAGTATCACATACACATCATAAAATATTGTGGGCCAGCTTGTCTTAAATGCCAGGTTTGTTTAATAAAGCAATGTTAATTTGTCTTATTGACAGGTTCTTTTGGGCCTATGTTACTACACCATTTATATCAATTGTATAGCACCCTCTATTTCGATCATTAATGTCTCAAAAGCATGGAAGTCTCATTAGTGTTTTTTCTGTTATAATATGAAAAATTAGGTTAGTTGGAGCCAACATATTTAGATAAATTGAATAGACCCAGTCTCAGTTTATTTATTTCATATGACAATAAGAATAAAAATAAATGTCTTGATCCTTAGTATTTATCTGCACCGTCTCAACCTGCACCCCTCAACCTAACTTACCAATTTACCTATCTGTCAACCGAATTATTGGAAGGTAAATCTATATAATAAATACAATATTCTGTGTTTGGAGTGAGTCAGGATGCGTTATATCGCTATAGCAAGGTTATCAATAAGTAATACAATTTTATGTTTCTTTATTTGCTTAAGTGCAGTATCGGTACAGTTTAAAAAAATATACAGTATATGGACATTTTTTGGAAGTGTGTCTGTCAACATGGAAAGGGAGAGCATAAGAGACAGAGAAAGGAAGATTTATAGAAAACAACTATAAAAACTGTAGCAACTTCCCTGACTGCAAAAAATGGCTGCAAAAAATGTTCAGGTGGAAAATAAGGAAAGGAAAGTTTTTATTGTAAGACCAGGTTTTTGTACAGTAGTTCAAAGTAACATTACAGTTCAAATGTAAGGCTGTAGTTAATGCATACCTCATAAGTTAGCATTAAAGTACAGTATTTATTAAAAGCACTCATGACTTCAAGGTAATGTTGCACTTTACTCACCCAAAATACATTTTATCCACATGTAAGGATAAGCGCAGTGCAAACAGTTGTGGCTGCAAATTGCCTAGCGGCCAGGCAATTATTTTGCACTGCGGCCTATGTAAGCTTAAGAGCAATGCAATTTACTCAACACGCACAAATAATGACCTGCAATCATGGTAATGAGGGTTGCAATGAGTGCTGTCTGTGCATCAGGCTGTTTAGTGGCTGCACTTACAGCCCAGAGGTGAGATGAATTAGGAGTACAGAGAGCAGTAGGCGCTGTATGAGATTTGTGGAGCACGAAAATAAAACCAAACAAAAAAAAATATGTCAGAGGAAGGGCAGCAAAATCCTCTTGGTGCACGAAAAAGAAAATACATTATCTGAGGAGGAGCTGATAATCCTTAGGGCTGAGGTCAGTCAGCATGAAATGTAGTTATTTGGAAAAGCCTCAGCCAAAATCAGTTATGCTACCATAGAGGTCATATGGTCCTCTATAGTGGAGAAAGTCAATGCTATCGGTGTTACCAGGAGGACAGACAACCAGATGATGAAAAGGTGAAATTCAGCTATTAGGTCTAGGATGAACTGCAGAGTGAAACGATAACGCCTTACCACCGCATCCTCCAGCATCCAAAACAAAGTGACTCTGGGTTTGAATATGCAGGGTCTTCTATGTCTTGCCCTTCTCCTCTGAAGGTTTTCCTGCCTGTCCTCAACAAAAGCCAAGCGTCGCTGCATCAGGAAGTGTACCACAGCAGCCATCCTGAAGCCAATGACAGGTCTCTGATGTGTGGTTTTATGCAGCTCTTAATTACTCACTTCTGCAATGCTTTGCACCTTGTAATAGGCGGTGCAAAGTTTTTGGACGGTCAGCAATTGCCCAAGTGCAAGGCAAAATCCTTACATTTCATAATGTTTGCACCCGCTTAGCATTCCAGATTCCCGCCCAATTCCATGCTGTTTTCTTTATTTGAAACCCATTCTTTACGTATGCCGCATTTTTAGTGCCTGCTAAAGTCCCACTTTATAGTCGCTAAACATGGTTTGCGCGTGTAAAACGCAGATATTGGCCGCAATATATGGGTGTTTTGCAGCCTCAAATGACATGTTTACTGATCCAGAATTCAGAAATGTAATTATCACAGGTTTTAGAAATTAAAATGTAAAATGAAGCACAAACTAAAGTATGCATGCCTTTTTCCCTCAGCATGCTAGCCTCACAAAATCCCCTCAGTTAACTCTGTTTACTTGCTCTTGCTTTTGTGTTTTGTGATTTCCTTGATTTCTTTGTTAATTCTCTCTGGAGGCTTTGCTTTGCATTGCTACTATTTATACATTAACCCTCTCACATTATTTGGTTTGCTTTCCCCTTGATTTATTAACCCCCCACACCCCTTTACACAGTAAGTAGCAGGGTTCCAAAAAATAGTGTTATTCATCCCCAAGTGTTGCTACAACTGTTTAAGTAGCGTACCTGTAATTAGTTTTTTCATTGTTAACATCCTGACAACTTTTTACACTTATAACTTTAAAGTCTGTTTCAAAACTCTTTTCAAAATGTCCGCTCTAGTGCACTGATAGTGTAAGGATTATTTCCCACACTGTCAAACAGGTAACACAGCAATAACGATCCATGATGTGGTACGGAACAGAAAAGCCAGAACACTTGTTATGTTTAAAAAATATATATAAAAAATGTTATTGCTCTTCCTGCAGTGATTTAGAGGACAGATCTCAAACCCAGTACACTAGAGTGGCCATTTTGAAAAGAGCTTTGAAAGAGACTTTAAAGTTGTCAGAATGTTAACAATGAAAAGAAACATTACAGGTGCATTATTTCAACAGTTGTAGTAACATGTGGGCACGAATAACGCTATATTTTTTCGGAATCCCTCTACTTACTCTTTAAGCCACTGTAAACTGGAAAACCTACATTCCGTCTGTTTAAAACTCACCGAAGTCTATTGTGTTGATAACTGTGGCAGACTTGAATACTGCTGCTCTTAATTAAAAGCATATACTGTATGGAGATGGACACATTTGATTTCAGTAAACACTATCTAGTACTTTCTTTCCAATACATCCATCATACTGAACTAGATCACTGGATTATTAGTTCTTCTTCAGAGATGGGAGGTCAGTTACTAAGTGTATGAAATTATGTACATTATTTACTGGTTGGCATTCTGCCTCTGGAACAAAAAGAGCAAACAGAGGCATAGTTATTAAGATATGCTGCTGTTATCATTGGAGCATTGTAATTAAGAGCTACTGTATACATCATTAAAACAGACCCCACACTTTTTTGATTATTATTTAGTATCTCTTTTTGGTAACACTTTTTAAAATAATCTAAATTTCATAATAATTCCAGTGGAGTAGTTCTTATTCTGGTATTAATTTGTTGGAATTCATTATGAATTTATACAATATATTAAAGCTATCAGGAGAATAAAATATTGAGAGAATCAGAATCTGAGGAATAAGGAGGTGCTGACAGTACCTAACATGGAGTACAGTATGTCATTTTTAAATATATTTTAGAGAACAGAATATCCAATTATGTTAAGGCTTTGTTAGGACATTGTTTACTATGGTATTTTTCTTCTCTCTGGGAACTAAGTGAAATTAAGCTGTCAAACATACTTAGCCGAATGCTCAATGAAAACAAATCACACTCCAATCTGGGATAGTGCCAGGCTAATAACTCATGTTCCTAATTAGAAGGAGTTATTATGGACTAGAAATTAGAAGAAAAAATGCCCATTCTCTTATTTTAGGAAGGACTTCTCCCTTGGATGATTCATGGTCCTTAATAAATTAAAACTGCACACTAAATAATCTCTTCAAAGTGAACCCTGCTGTAAGCAGAAGCCCTACCTAATGTTAATGACAGTGAATACTCTCACCTCCTGGTTACACAGTCCTTTCCAGTAACCACAGACTCAAATTTGTACCTCCACTCATTTGCATAAAACTAAAATGTTGCACTCTCTTAATATAGGACTAGCACAATTAAATTGTTTTGCAGAAGAATAGCAGTATGTTCTTAGACTATCAACTCAGTTTTAGGAAACTTATATTTGGTACTGAAATAAACATTCAGCTTGAATAAATCAGATTTAATCTACCCGTGATGTCTTACAAATTAGATATACTATTACTTGTAGCCTATTTTG
Organism: Acipenser oxyrinchus oxyrinchus; assembly: GCA_030684275.1. Classification (NCBI taxonomy): domain Eukaryota; kingdom Metazoa; phylum Chordata; class Actinopteri; order Acipenseriformes; family Acipenseridae; genus Acipenser; species Acipenser oxyrinchus. Next base: position 16,274,271 of record CM060251.1, read on the forward strand.
TAGTAGTATTGTGTACTACTGTATAGAGAGTCTGAAGAGGATATTAAATACATTTTACTTTTAGTAGTCTCTTTGAATAGATACAGTAGATATTTAAACCATTTAAGAACATCTTCAATGAGGTAAATGAATAGTAGCATTAAAGAGTTAGTAGCACCAAAGGCACAGGATTAATTTTGTTTTTTTTACAAAACAAGTACTATATGTATTGACTTGTAGTTATCCTTGCACTGCATACTTTAGTTTGTGCTTCATTTTACATTTTAATTTCTAAAACCTGTGATAATTACATTTCTAACGTCAGGATCAGTAAACATGTCATTTGTATACAGGAATTATTTACTGTGTAATTTACTTCTTGATTTATTGTGCCAGCTCTTAAATATATATATATATATATTTAGCACTTGCTGAAATAAATTACAATAATTAATAGTTCATATTGAGTGCTTCGCTTACTGTAAATGCAACAGTGATTTTCCAACTCATTTTTAACTTCATATCTAACTCCCTATGGTTGTTCCAAATGGAAGTGTTCTATTATTTATAAAGTCATCTGAAATACTCAGCTCGATAATTGCTATCATTTATCAGGCTGTCTTGTGAGGCTGAAAGTGCTTAAAATCAGTAAAGACACACTTTACAATAATACACAGAATATTCAATCCTTAATGAAATGAATGTAAGGATGCCAAAGTATTACAAACATTTGATACTGTTAAACAAATAATGCTTAATACTGCATATATCAATACTATTTTATGTGTTATATGATTAAATTAAAAATATAATTTCTCTTTTTTTTCAATTAAAATCTAGGACCTAAAAAAAAGACAAAAGCACTTGTCATGAGAGTCATTGAGTGTACTACTAGACAACCGTCTACCTCGCTAGCATAAAAACCTACATTATATTGACACTGTTATCCTACACTCCTACACCCTGTAGTTATTGCTTCAATATATGCCATGGTAAAGTAAATACATTGTTTACCAATGCAGTATTTTACAGTATTTGATGCCATATTTAACAATGGTCCACAGATAAAGACAATTAAGTCATGAGTGGTTAAGCACTTAGATTAAAAGATTATTAATAGTGTAAATTTAGCTTTTCATTGCATGCACTGAAAAACCTAGTGACTAAGACACTACATAATCAAAATTTTAAACCATTCAGTAGTATAGGATAGCATGTGTGTTGTTAAGTTATTTAAGAGAGATAACAGTTAACAAGTCAACCCAAGGGAAATCATTAGTGACTGGTTATTACTGGTGCACTCTATGGCTATTTCCATTACTTTTTTGTGATATTTTTTATCTCTGGTTTCCTGTCTTACAGTAGTGTGCAGCCTGTTTTATCCTTGGCTATCTATTCTTCGAACTTTAATAAGTATCCTGGTTGCAGAGGAGATCAGGCAGTTGAATTGCATAGATTTATCCCAGTCTTGTGTCAATCCACTAGAGTTTCACACTTCACAGAAGATGTGATGAACCATTTTATTTATCTGTAGCTTTTTTTATTTATCTTCTCCCTGATTATGTTACAGTACAGTTCTGAGTAAATTCAAAGTATACAACCTTAACATTTAGCATCCAAAATAGTCAGCATTTTTTTAAGCACCTGTTTCATTTAAATGTTAATAATTTATTTTATAATATCAGTTACAGTAAGGCTGCTCTGTGTAAGTATTTTTGTAGCAGCACTTGAATGGTATCTTGTGTTTTTTTTGCACAATACAAAGACCCTGATCCTGTGTGTATCAGTTATGTGATGCTTTCCAATTGCGTGTATTCTGTGTGCATGCATACAATAAATATTTTTCTTAATAACTATTTGACAGTTGGGGGAACAGTTCAGTGCACTAAAGTGTTACTTTAGTGTATTTGCCCTTTGCACTTCTGTTCATGTCCCTCCAGGAGACGTCACATTTTATGATGAGGCTGTGGCAAGTTTCCAGACGCTGATTTTTACTAGCTGTGGAAGGGTCAACTTACAAGGTGGAATGGAAGATTCTCTACCAAAAGGGAGCATTATAAGCTACTGACTGGTGTAGCACTGGGATGGACCTACAGTACATCTGCTCCAGCCCTGTGTCACCTACCAGATATCACTCATGCTTGCATTCATTATATTAAAGGAGCCCCGTGACAGAGAGGCAAGACACATTTCATTCCACCTTTTGTATGAAAGGCACTATTTGTGTCAAGTTAATAGTGACTATGGTTGTTTGTTGAACTGTATTTTGTGCAGAGTTGAAAAATATTAGTGAATTTAGGTTATCACTTCGCACAGTGAACCTGGCATCAGTCTCCAGGGTCTCTTGTTATTATTAGCTCGCTCTGATTTCATTCCTGCTAAAAATAGTATGGCATTTTTTGCTGTACAGATGGTGGTTGCCCTCAGGAATCTGCCAGGAAAGCACAGGTGTTCACACCAGTATTAGGGATGAGATTACTGTATTTAAAAACTAATAAACCCGGCTAGTGTATTGGATTCCAAACAAAAAATAAAATAAGAAATGTGGTGTGCAGCGAGACCTGTGATTGAATCATATGTTTTTCCTGTATACCACATATATATTGTTATTTTACTGGGTAATCAAAAGACATCCGACTGAATCTGAATTGCATTAGCGTGACTCCATGATGCAAACTTCCTGTGTCGTGGGTCAGTTCCACATCAGATATTAGCTCTATGGGAGAGAGGACTATTTCATGACCCAGAAAGGTAAACTTTGCATCTGGACAAAGACCAAGCCTAAAGCTACATTATAAAATTCAGAGTACCGGTACAGTCAAGCCAGCCCATGTGCAGTGTATCTTGAGAGAGTGGGAAGAATATGATGCAAATTGGGTGTATCCCAAGCTGCAAACTGTATATTCCAAGAGTTTCATATTTTTTAAGCAAAGTTTGCTTTTAACCCTTTGAGGCACAAGGGGCATGTCCTACGAACTTTCTTATTTTTGCAATGAGGTGCACGAAACAGGGTTTCAAATTTGCTGAAAGGTTGGATCTGGATATCCAAAGTGTCTGTTCCTTCATGATGCTTGAGTCACACTCAATTGTTTTTTCAGAAGAAACCGTTTGAACAACCACTCAATTCCTTGTGTACCTTAAGGGGTTATTAAAAATACTAATAAACTACTTATTGTGTTTCCATTAGCCTTCCTATGTTTGAAGTTCTTAAAACAAACACAGGCTTAATCACAATACTATAGATTTGCAGAGTACATTATAGTGTACTGGTTAATGCAATTTTTTTTATTTGTAATAAATTCACTAAATATTGGAACACAATATTAAGTGTTCTTAAGGTATATTGCATTTAAAGCTCTACACAACAACAAAAAACGCTTTTGTCACTTAGAGTTTTGAGTCCTGTTAAAAGATTACATCTGAGAGACAGTAGGTCCTGGTTTCAAAACTCTGCTTAGCCAATGACAAACATATGTGACCAATGTAGGCTGATACATCTTGACATGGTTCTTAAGTAAATTCCTAACATGTACAATAAGCCTACAGTATTTATTCTTGGTAAGTTGGTTTGTGATCAGTATCAGATATATACAGTAAAGTATTGTGCTTAATATTGATCAAACACAATTAAAAAGGCTGCAGGCAGTGTGCTCTTTTGAACAAGCAGGCCACTACAGACCTTTACAGTATCTAAAACAGCAACTTTCCATGCATCTTGCTATTCAGGCTTATAACAAATATTTTAAAAAATGTGTATTAATTTAATCAAGAGTTTAATTCCCTCCAGGAGTAGTGCTATTTTAAGCATTTGTAGGCGTTGCTGCTATTCATTTACATAGAACTGTATGTTAACAGTTGCAATAAAAAAAACATGTTGCAATCAGTGTTTTTATAAATTGGTCTGCTTAAAGTAAGGTTAGTATCCTAGGTGTATACCTGTGTGTTGTATTTGAATATTTCCAGCACTGTGTCACTCTATTAAGTAGTTAACTTAAGATGTTTGTAGATTTTCTAGTCTTATCACATATTTTATATCAATTCAGTAATTGACATCACAGGAAAATTGCTTTACAAAAAACAGTGAATCCAGTCCTGGTAAAATACATTTAACAAATTAACCCTATACTGCTCAAAATTGTCTGTATTAATTTGAATAACTGTTATTTCAGTACCAGTAACCACATTACAACTACACAAATCATATTTTGCCGGAGTAGCTTGAACTTGCTTGAACCAAAGTCCTTGTATTCATCATTGTATTTATCTTGCTCTTAATTGTATTATTACTTGCACTGTGATTCTTGAAATGTAATTGTTGACGACTGTAAGTCGCCCTGGATAATGGCGTCTGCTAAGAAATAAAGAAGCTGTCTTCATGACATTCTGTGACAAAATGAATTGTGGTATAAGATGGTACATTTTAAATGTATTGTAGCATTGTCTTTAAAGCTAATGCTACATTATCTACTTACAGCACAGTACCTACATTTACTGTTTACATCATTTCATGCAAAACATTGTACTGTACAAGACTAAGAGATTGGAGGTTAAAAAGGGTAAATAATATAGCCTACATACTGTCTAGAACAGGCTGCTTACAGTACATCATGTAAAATGTGCCCTTAGCATTCTAACTACAGATCAACACAGCTGTTGTTACATTTGATGGTATTATAAACTCATATTTTATTTGACATTAAAAAGAACATTGGAATTCACAAATGCCCCTGCAAGTTGTGACAGCAAATTGTGAATGTGGCTAATGAACAAGGAAAAGACCTAAAGGCATGGCATATCGGTTTCTGTAAGGTAGCTGTGGTTCCTTGTCTTTTTTTTTCTTTATTTCTGATTATAATTCTATATAAGACCTTGGGATTGTTTATGAAATATATAGGGAAGGTGGTTAGTGTAAAATGAACTACATAGAACAGGCAGATGGTCAATAAGGTCACATGCTAGAGATCACTGTCAGGTTTAGACAATAGTATTTTAATGCTTGACTGTATTTGGTACCCTTGTAGTTATCTGATGTCCTAAAGCTTTGTGTGAATGCTTCTTATCTGTAATAAAAAAGTGCATGTAGCTGATTAACCCACACTTATTTTATTATTATTTATTTCTTAGCAGACACCCTTATCCAGGGCGACTTACAATTGTTACAAGATATCACATTATTTTTACATACAATTACATAATTTTTTTACATACAATTTACCCATTTATACAGTTGGGTTTTTACTGGAGCAATCTAGGTAAAGTACCTTGCTCAAGGGTACAGCAGCACTGTCCCCACCTGGGATTGAACCCACAACCCTCCAGTCAAGAGTCCAGAGGCCTAACCACTACTCCACACTGCTGCCCTTATTTCTTCATTGTATCTAAGGGAAGTATTTTGCAAATCATCCTATTGCTGGCTTAAGAAAATAAAACAGCTTGGGCATAATCATTATACTAGTTAGGCCTCAGATAGTGATTGCTGATAACAAGCTGTAACAATGTGTCAGTCAGCATGTGTCTGTATCAATTGTTTTTAATTGTTTGACAGTTGGCTAAATAAAAGGGACTATGGAAGCGCTCATTTTGAAGACACGATGGTTAAAGGTGGATCTTCAGACAGAGCTTTATCTCTCGTGTCAATAGACTCATTACTGGTGTGCACTGTAAGAATAGTGGAGAGGCTCTACATTTTATGTTTATGAGTTGAGAATTTAAGGGAATAATCTACATGGCTAGGGATGTTCTGAGGTGTGTGTGTGTGTGTGTGTGTGTGTGTGTGTGTGTGCCCTAATCTTAGTGCATCCTACATAGTTTATCATAAAAATGTAAGATAAAACTGAATAATAGCCTACCCAATGATGGAACTGATAACATTCCCAGATAAAAGTACTGGCAGGCACAATAAACCTATGGTTAGCAATAAAGAAGGCTTAAGAAGACTGAAAAAAATGAAATCACGAAAAATGATGAACTATGCTTAAATTGACAGGCCTCTTTTTTTTGTTTTGTTTTTGGGTGGTATTCACACGTTTTTGTGACAGGTGTGTCATCTGATATAACGAGTAAGTTTCCAAAAGTGCAATATGAATTCAAAAGGAACACGGTTCAGAAAAATGTTGAAGTGAACCAGCAAATAGAACTGAGTCGTCGTTGAAGTGAACCGAGTTCTTTTGCATCTGTGAATACAAGAGTTTCCAAGTGAACCATATGTGAAAAGGCTCATAATAATAATATTAATAAAAATATTAATAACAACATTACATTTGTAAATCTGAAAATACGTTCATTAAAAAGTGTCCACTGTAATGGTTCCCCAAGACAGCTTCTAATATAAAAGTGTATTAAATAATGTAATTAACACATAAACAAAAGCACCCTATGCTCCTGTTGCCAAGGAAACAAATCACACTGTAGGTCATTTGGAGGCCATATCTCAGATGCCACTTTATTAAAAAGTGTTAAAATGTTTTTATTCTTGTAATAAGTACAAAGTTATCGTCACATTGTTGATATTTAAATGTTTGTGGTAAATTATAATGTTACCACTGATTTCTGCTCTTTTGTTACATTCTCTGCGTATATCGGAAGAAAGCTCATGTAACATTTTTAATTTAAATGAAACCAACCAGGAACATTTTACATATAGCATCAGTAAATGATGCATTTAAATTATAAAAAATGTGATTTGCTAGAAAAATTTACAGGGTTGAAGAAATACATTGACCTCCTACTGAAGTCTCCTGCAGCAAAAGGGAACCTCACAGCATTGAGTGGTCACTGGCCTGTAAAGGTTCAACTCTACACAGCCGTGTGAGCAGATGGTAGTGAGCGTTGAGTCAATTACCAGGAGAATCGGATTGTTTGATGCCAGTGTAGTTTGAGAAACATTTACAATGTGATTAATTATGCATATTCTTTGCTTTTCATTTGGCAAGGTCCCTGGTGTGACGTACCAGGAGATGAGGGTCATTGCTACGTATCACAGTAGTAGGATTTCTTGTTTAATAAAACCCATTGAAAAATACCATTAAACTTGCATGAACACATGCATTGCCATTCTTCAATAATGTGTTTTGATAATTGAATCCTAATAAATAACCTTGCTGTTGTTTACATAAACTTACAATCCCCCCCATTAGTTCCCTGCAGCTAAAGTTAATAGAATTGTGCCATTGCACTGTATGTTTACAGTTTTCAAAAACCTTCCCTGGCAAGACTGATTGTATTTTAAGTTCAAGCAGGCTTAAAATAAGTACAGTGTGTACCAGGAGATCAATAATTTACCACTCTTACCTCAAGATTACACATTCAAACTTGACTTTAGAATAAAATCAACATCCAAAAAGCAGATATCTATGGTACAGTATGTGTAGATATGTAAGAATGGAGAGCACTTATTGAAACAGTATACTGTGTAACCCACTGCCCAGTTCTGAATGCTGTCTAAATCATTTTGAATGACCTTTGCTGCTGCAACAGTGTTTGCCACTCCTCCTATTTTTGTGTTGCCTGCAAATTTAACAAGTTTGCTTACTATACCAGAATCTAAATCATTAATGTAGATTAGGTTCAGAGTTAGTTAATTCCCACCATGCTGACCTTTTACAGGGTCTTATTAACCTAGATTTTAATTAGCCCTCATATTATAGACAGCGTGTGTCTGAACAGTCTACCTTTTCAATGCCAAATCATTTGCCGTCTAGATGTATTCTCCCAGTATACAGCGTTTTCTCAGGAGCACCATTCCTAACCTGTATAGGCTGTAGTTGATTACTAACTAGTCAGATTAATGTGTTACAGGGAATTAAGAAATACATCAGTGTGAAAGGGAGGTGTGCGTTGTTCACTGTATTAAGCAGCCTGACAGAAATTACACTCGACATTGAAGGCACAGGTATTCAGCGGTAGTTACAAGGTGTCGCCACTAGGGTACCAGCAGTGGTAGCACTGAGCAGAACAGGGAACCACTTGACCATACCAACAAAGGTAAGGCCACGGCCACAGAGTACAGGGGAGACGACAACAAAACATGGGAAATAAAAACACAGTGAAAACCCAGCTAGAAAATAAAATTTATCTCACAGGTGTCTAAGCGCTACCTCCACTAAAAGGAGGGTCCTGTTATCAGAGTACGCTGCGCTACACACCCTCGCTATACTGGTTGGGGATCGTTGCCTGATCCCGTGCCAGCAAAATAAAGTATTAAGGACAGGCAAAAAATTAAGCAAATTTACCAAGCTGTTGGTAGCCACAAATGTGCTTTGCATTTAAAAATGTAAGTGTCTATCTGTCATACTTGCAATAAAACTTTTTGTGAAAAAAACCTGACAGACGTTACACAACTGGCTTACAGTTAAAAAAAAAAAAAAGTTAATAAGGAAAATATTATTTTAAAAAAGCAAAAACTCAGGTTAGGTACTCAATTAGCTGACACATGTCATACAAACATTATTTCCCAGCCTGATTTTGTTGTGTCGCAAATGAACACTGAAAATATCAGCTGAAATTATATTACAAACACAACCTTGGTAGAAGGTCAAGATATCTGTATTCTCAGTGTTCTCTTAACCTGTTCATCTTGATAAGTGAAAATCCATAGACTAGAGACTTCTAGCTGTCAAATGATGTATAACACATCGGTAAAATATAGATTTTCTATGTTGACTGTGTAGTACCACTTTTCACGTTTTCGCCCATATGCTTTGTATTGTACCTCTCTGCACTTTACAATGCTTACCTATGGTTAATCATGATTTCACTATGCTTTATTCGATTTTGCTATGCTTTTGCTGTGGGAAACTTTTATAAGGGGGGAGGCACTGGTTTCAATACTATAACGTGCCTATGGCATCTCTTGTCCTTGTATTTGACCCTCATTAAAGAAGCCTTTATGACTATAGCTACCTCCCAAATAGATTATAAAGGTTTCCTAAAATGATCCATTACCTTGCCAGATCTTTTTGAGAAATCACACAGGGCAGTTTTCTGACAGCTGGTACACAAACAAACAACAGGCTATGCTATTTTACAGCCACCCTTCACACTTTTTAATACAGTGTTGTTGCCTAACACATATAAAAACAGTATGCGCTCTGTACTAACTGTAATTGTATTAATAGTCCATTACTCTCAGTTCAATCATCTGAGTCATACCAATTGGTTTATTTTAACTGAAAGGTCAATTACATTAACTTTGACATGTTTAGCAATCGTAACAATCATTTTCAAATATGTCTCAAGCAAGCATCCAACAAACACTGAATTTGAAGGACCCTTTGAGAATATAAATTAGCTTTTCTTAGTGTTTCTTCTTCCTCTTTCTTCAATGTCATTGCTTCATCTTTTTCAGAGCTCCCTATTGTAATTTTCTGACTTCAGGCAACTCACTTGCTGGTATGGTGACTCATATTGTGTATATATCATCATCATCATCATCATCATCATCATCATCATCATCATCATCATCATCAAGGCCTCCCCAAAATTCTTCCGCAAAAGCCTGTCTGCTGCGTCCCTTATCCATGTTGCGTGTTTCCTAATTTCATCTTGCCCTCTTCCTGGAGGTCTTCTTCTTGGTCGCTTTATGTCTCTTGGGATCCAGTCTAGTACTGTAAAACAAGACAATTTCATGAGCAAGAAATGTTTGCTAATTTTGCATTTATTAAAAATCTGCAAAATTAATGTGCCGTGAAATACATTATTCATACATGTGCCGTACATTAAAAGAAAAAGAAGCACAAACATTTATTGCAGCAAAAATGGACCTTGAAGGCCATTAGCAAAATGAAGTTGCCACAAAAAAATCCTGTTTTACAGTAACTCCTTGGTCCAGCAATGGTCTGTTCTTCTTGCTACATGTATATATATATATATATATATATATATATATATATATATATATATATATATATACATTAACATAACAGATGTTAAAATATATTTACATATGAAAAGCAATAACTTACTTTAACATAGTGATCCTTTGCTTCATAACATCTATGGAGTAGCACCCTACGGGTGGTCAATAGTGCCAAACTTAATGCAGAGTGCAAACAGCATTTGGGACCTAAATGCCAATCAATGAAATCAAATGCTTCAATAATACTTCATTGTGGGGTGTTTCTTTGCCTACGAGGCTGACAGTGATTGGTAAGTATATGGTTTATTGTATCTCAATATAAAAGAAACTTGGTTATACTGCATTAGTGTTTTAGCAGCATTAGCCATAAAAAGCATGTCTCAGCGAGACATGCTTTCTGAAGGTCTCTTTATGGAGTGTATGTGTTGAGTGATATTTCCGGTTTCATTATGCTGAAAAATTAATCAGTTCTATTTAAAAATAAATCCATTACAGCATAGCAAGTGATATTCTTGTTAATGTCAATAAAACTGATGTTTAGCTTAGTAGTTAGGTACACCATGTTTATATCACCAAAAGCTGTCAAGTTTTGTCGAAAAAGTTATTGAAGCAAAAATGTTAAAATAACCCACGATAATACAATATGGAAATATCGATATCAAACAATATCATATCAAAATGTCGATATTGGTGGCCATCACTACTTTTAATAATAAAGTTATCATGTAACAATAGCAGTATTCAAGGTTGTGAAAACCCTGTTTCCATTGTATGACTATCAGTAGAATTAGGTTAGTGTGCTTTTTCTTTATTTCAACAGTATGCATAGCTGGGCTGATAATAATGAAGTCTGTATCTCTTACTTTAAACCCCAGTTGAATGCTGCTTTACAGACAAGCGTAAACACAGGCATTAGGTCAATTATGTTCTCTTTGCTCCTCCCGATTTAAAATGGATGAGCCCAGTCTTGAGAAAAGCATTCTTCAAATTAGTTCAGGTTTAAAATACAGTACCACAATTGTAGTAAAAAACAATACTTCTCAAAAACAGATATAAAAAGTTAGCATACAGTATCCAGTAAGCGGCTCTTAGCATGTTTCATCACAAGTGAACAAGTGGTTCTCTTTTGTTCAGTACTACAGTAGATATGAGGTGCTGTGGTCCAGTGGTTAAAGAAAAGGGCTTGTAACCAGGAGGTCCCTGGTTCAAAGCCCACCTCAGCCACTGACTCATTGTGTGACCCTGAGCAAGTCACTTAACCTCCTTGTGCTCTGTCTTTCGGGTGAGACGTAATTGTAAGTGACTCTGCAGCTGATGCATAGTTCACACACCCTAGTCTCTGTAAGTCGCCTTGGATAAAGGCGTCTGCTAAATAAACAAATAATAATAGATAGATATAAAGCCTAGAAAATGAATAACTTGTTCAGTAACCAATGAGATTAGGTTAGGCTGTGTCTATTTATTTCAAGAGTTGTTTTTTTTTGTGCAGTCAAGCTGCTCCATAACAAAACCAATGACAAGGGCAAATAACTGTAATTAAAGATGTCATCACCAAACAAGTATTTATTGCCAGCTGCAGTGTAGAGAAACACAAAAGTACACATAAGGTTGTTGGTGATTATGTTTAGTTCAAAATTATTTATTTTCTATATAAACTTTGATCACAGATGTTTTATTTCCTACAATAAATTAGCCTCAATTAACCTCAGTTAAATATCCTGTCTTTTTAAAAGGACAGAAGGTCGTTTGGTATTTGATAAGCTCTCATATCTACATTTTTGCAGTGCTTTCATTCTGTATTGCTGTATAGCCTACATGAGGAACTGTTACGGTATCGATATTGCTTATTTAAGCCATACCTAACCTAACTGGAGTTCTATAATTATGTGCAAAAGCTGTAGCACATATTCTGTTTTAAATCCAGGCTCTTGTTTGGATGTTCGGTTGTTTGTTTGTTTCTGTAACAACTTCTGAGGCATATATTTTGTGGACCCCATTTCTGTTGGATTGATTTGAAAATGTGTACACAGCTTGTTAATGGAGGTGAAAAGAAACGCTCACAGTTGCAGATTACTGTAACAAAGGGTTCAGCTTAAACCACTAAAAAAAACACATACTGGCGATTAATGGGTCTATGAGCATAATCATTTGTAACACACATTGGTGTGATTTTCCATGTTAGGCAAACACCAGTCTGGTTGGCTTTCACACTTGAGGTGACTGAAACAATTTTCAGCTCATAAATATCACTGCTTAATCTTTCAGAGGAATTCAAGGTTATTCTGAATTTTAAAAATTCTCAGTTTTGTTATCTGTGTATCCGTGTAGCTGGGTGTTAGAAAGGGATGCTAAATACAGATAGAATTTCAGTTCTTTTTCCTCTGAATATTCATTTTACTAGTACATGTACTGTAGGCCAAATCTACCTACGCTGGCGATTGGCCCTAATTCTTAGGCATATGATGTGTGAGTCCTCATTGGTTTAACCTCCACTATTACCAATTACCAGATTTTTTTTTTTTTTGGACAATTTATTCATGTTAAGATTTTTTTACATTGTGATTTTAATAATTATCATTCAATTTCCTTATTGCATGTGATGTCAAAACTGCTGGAAAAATGTATTCAAACACAGGGTATGCATTTTGTTACTGAAAATAAATTCTTGGTAGCTACAGCAGTCTGGTTTTAGACCCTAACCCTGCCATTTGTGAACCATAGGCACTTCTTTCTATTCTGTTTTTGTAAGTCTATTCTAGTCCTTCTCCTCCATCGTCTTTTATTTGCAAACACTCAGAGAATGTGATGGGCTTTTGCATGTGGGTACTGTCGGCTTTGGGGTCCCGGGGATAAGCAGGAAAATAGTTGAGAAGGCAGTGTTAATATTGAGTGTGCAAGAAGTACAGTGTGGTGCTAGTAAGTAACAGATGGACATGCTTTCAACATACTGTACAGTACTGTATGTGTTCCTCTTGCTTCTAACTCTGTTTTGAGATGTTTTAGTTTTCTCTAGGCTGCTCTTGCCAACATGAATCTCCCGTTAAGCAACTGTGTCTTTCTCCATGAGTGCATTCTGCAATTGATAAATGCTCTTGCAGTAAAGATTACAATTACAAGTCTCTTTCCTATACTTACCTTTTAATGGGCAAGCCATGTAGACATTCACAGGAGAATTTGCATGACCTGACTAAACTAAAGTGACTCCAATCAACTGATCTAAAGAATAATTAAGTAATAATTACCTTAACTACTGGCTAATTAAAAAAACATTTTTAAAAAATTACCTTCCGGTAGTAATGATTCATTGTGGCTATTATGTCACAGATGTGTAGTGCCGGCTTCTACAGGAGCTTCTGGATTCCTTATCTTTACCTCTTTACATTTTTTATTTTTATTATAAAACTACCTCTTCCCCTTATTTAAACAAAAGAGACTGGCACACAAAAATATTTAAACCTGCCTTTCAAAGAGCATCTAAAAGATTCAATCAGGAAGGAGAACCATATAAAACACGTAGTTTTAACATTAGTATTTATCAAACATACAATAAGGTTTCTAAATTAATAAATACATAACAAGAACTCTCGCAAGAGGTACACGGCACATATGCCATAATAAACTAACAAGGGAATTAGTGAAATCAGCTCAAGTAAATGAATATTGTGCTTTAGAACAGTAAATGTACACTATTTTTACTATTTATAGAGGTCATGTAATTGTACAGGCTGTAAAAGCCTCTGTAGTATTGGTTTATCTGCCAATAGTAAGGCTGTATTCTCAATGTGCAGGTGATTTTGGTATTCCGGGCACATGGAAGTTTCTACTGATTTACAAGTATCATTGCCAATCTGTGACTGTTATTGGGAGGATATACTCATGATGTGGAGTTTATCTTAACAGCTGTTAGTGATTATTTGAGAAATAAGTTCTACTACACTGTTTGTGCCTGGATGATACCGTGCACTCCACTGTCTCTGAACAAGTACTGGGATAATATATATATATATATATATATATATATATATATATATATATATATATATATATATATATATATATATATATATATATATATATATATATATATATATATATATATGCGTGTTCATATAGTTCTCTGTAGATCATGCTACTGAACTGTGAATTGCAAATAGCTTTATAGCTTTTACCAAATATGTATGTTGGGTGATGTGGAAGGGTGGTGGGTAATTCACTGACACACACGGGAGACAGAAGGTTTATTTGCAACACCGCACTGGTGCCCAGTTTTATTATTTTCTTTTTTTGGCTTTATTTTCTCTTTAGCCCACAGAGGGCGCTGTTGTCTGTGGCCTGAATACCGAAAATGGTAGTCCGGTCCATACAGGTACAGTCCAATGCTTTCGCACTCACAGGTGTTCAAAAGAATAATGAAAACAAACGGCGAAAGAAAAAGGGAAAATAAAACACAGTAATAAAACTACAAAATAAAGGTGCTGCATTCGTCAGCGTTACCCCGACCGTCTCTATCCGCACGGCTAGGGTCTCCGTCCTACGCTCACCCGTCCCCTCAACCTGCTTGTACTGTTGGGGTTCTGCCCAAGTTTTCCCCACTACTAAAAATTCCTTTTCTTTTTCTTTAATTAATTTGTTGTTGTGCTCGGTCCGGCAGCAGAGCTTCTGCCAGCTGGCTCGTTTCGTCTTAGAGGGGCAGGCTGAGGGAACACCAGAGCGTTATCTTATAGGCTCAGCCACTCAGAGAGAGGGAAAGCCAACACACCCTCTTCCCCACCTCTCTGTGTCACTGCCATGACTGACAGGCGGATCTACGAGGCTGCTGCCCCCTTCCTGCAGTACCACGCATGCGCCAGACAGTCAGCACAGATTTCCCCCCGTTACAGGTGACTTTTGCATTTGAGCTTGCATCAAAATGTGTAATATTATACAGTAAAGTGTAGGCGGCCATTTTATCTGTTGAAAATCAAAGAAAGAAAATATGAATATCCTGGCTGGCAATTATGTTTTGTCAGAAGTCTTTACAGCTGACATAGCTTTAGAATCCCAGCTAAAAGCCCTGTCATGCTATAGGCCTCTTAGTGCTTAGATCCCAAACGTGGATCAAGGGAACAGCAAGCTTCTATTTCTGCCTTACACATAAAAAAGGCTAGTATTGAGGCCAGTGAATTAGTGATTAAAGTCGACAATTGTACATCTTGTACAAAATATGCTGTCAACACGGCCAAACTGTCAGTTAAACACATTAGTAAATTATCAAATCATTTAATGACGAGGGAGAACTGTATCTAAACATACATTTTATGTGCACGACTTACCTAAATGTTTCATATGTCACAAGCATCCGTAACATCTCTGCAATGTCATGGGAAACTCCTAATCAGATACGGACGGTTTGGTGTGCAATGCACTGCTACTCCTCATGGAGTAGGGATTCAAATAGAAGGGATTCAAATAGAAGAAATTTCTTCCAAAATATCACACCTGGTTAGTTCAATAAGATTCATATCTGCAAAGCCTGGATGAGGTGTGTCTTCCAAATGTGAAACTTTATTGACAATCATATTTAAGTTTGTGGTGAGCACTGCCTCAGGGTTAATGCACAGAATAGTGCAGTAGACTGGTGGAGCAGTGAGTGAGTAAGGTCTCCCATTTAAACTGCGTGGTCAAGAAAGTGCTGTATGCACCTTTCATAATCAGTATATTCATCACAGAAATATATATATTTTTGTAAGTACTTGTACAGTAGAAGGTTCTAATTTGTTTTATGTCCATTTCAGCCTTGCTTTACACCCTGATAAAACCCAAGTTGCCACTGGCCAGGTTGGAAAGGACCCATATATATGCGTTTGGGATACTGACAATGTGCAGACCATCTCTATTCTCAAAGATGTGCACACACATGGAGTGGCCTGTTTGGCATTTGATTTGGACGGACAGGTAAGCATTTTCTAAGTATATTTTGTAGTACATGTGAATAGGAAAAATTCCTAATTTTAACAAGCAGGAGTCGGAGCACTGTCAGCCAACATGGTTTTAAATAAAACATAATGTAATTGTTTTCGACTGCCACCAGTAGACTCATTTGGAACTCATGTCTCAATGTAGGTTTACTGCATGAGAATATTGCTGTGGGTTCCCTGGGCAGGATTCAGCCAGGTTCAATGTTTATAGCTAACAAATGCAATGTCACCGACTAGATTGCAAAGAGTGAAGAATGTGTCTTGCAGTGCACTAAGTAATTGCTTGGGTGGCCACAGGCAGACTGTAATACATCTGTGCCACTGAGTGCTATTAGAGGGAGATACATAATAATTCTGCTGTACGTGACCCATATTAAATGAAATCCAATCGAGAACAGTAATATTAAATGGTGTTGGATAGAGTTACATATATTTTATATGAAATGGAGCAGTCATCATTTGGCATTTGTGGACATTTCTATAATAGTATATTATAGAAATTCTCAGAATCAAAAATGTGCTGAAATTGGTGTTTCAGAAGTCAGTATCAGGAAAGGCACATCAATCCTTGTGTATCTTGACACAAACAAAATTGGGAACTACTTCAGTTATTGGTTCAGATAATAATGTGAAATGCCATGCTGGGAAGGGAAATTAAATATAGAATATGATCAGGGTGCAAAGGACAACATTCCTGCTCTTCATTGATAAGTGTGGAAAAAACTGGATAGCAGACAGGGCTTAGATCCATGTCTTATCATAAACATGACACCTGTTCCAGCTCAGTGATGATGGAGCACATCCAGGTTATCTCTGAGCAGTATTTAAACATACAGCCTTCTGCCCAGTGGGTCTGACTACTTCTTACTGAGTTACCATTTATTATCTTTTTCATGCATGCTCTGTTCTGTGATTTTTTAACAGTAGAACGACCAAGGCAGTCATTTTGACAATTTTTGGCATTTAAATTTAAAATACAGTGCATGTGTTTAAGATACGGAGTTGTGCTTTCCTGACTTTTCCGAAATATATGTACTAATTACCCTGACAAAGAAAGAATCGCATAGCTGCAAAAATTAGGGAGATAAAATACCGTCATACCTAGTCTGACTAGGAGCTGTCAAATTGACCGCTACATATAAAACATATTACAACAATGAAATGTTGCAGTATTATTTGTATTTATCAGTCGGGACTTGCCGCCATGTATTGAAGTTTGATTATATCTTCTGACATTTCTGTTGTTTCAATGAGCCTCCTGATAGCCCATCAATCAGCCTTGGCAGCTCATGGCGCCCGTCTGTCTGTCTGTGTGATAGTCTATCACCTGTGCCACTACTTTTCTCCTCTATGTTTTAGATGCACTCTGGTTACTATTTAAGTCACTGTTTTTTTCTAAGAAATTCATTGTTACCCCAAAACACACTGAAAATGGATCGCGGAAGACGCATGAAAACAAAGCAGTGTTTGGAATTACTGCAAAGTTTACCACACAACGATTCTTATGTAGCAGAGACGGACTGGGTTTGCGGAGATGAATCTTCCAGCAGCAGTGACACCGATGGCACAGGAGATCCCGTGGGAGAAGAAGCAATCCTGTGGCAGCAAGGATGCCAGCCACTTCACCTGCATCAGCCCCTGCACCTGATCTAGCCGCTACTTCACCTGACGCAGCCGCTTCTCCAGCGATAGCGCCAGCACCACCTAGCACACAGGAAGATGGCAATGATTTGTTTATTTAGCAGACGCCTTTATCCAAAGCGAGTTACAGAGACTAGGGTGTGTGAGCTATGCATCAGCTGCAGAGTCACTTACAACAACGTCTCACCTGAAAGACGGAGCACAAGGAGGTTAAGTGACTTGCTCAAGGTCACACAGCGAATCAAGCAGAAGCCCACCGACAACTACAAGATGATCCCTGGTCAATGCCCTTGGAGGAATTAGAAGCTTTCATTGCACTAGTATATGCCTGTGGAGCATTTGGTGCCAGAAGCCTGTCACTGTACAGTTTGTGGTCCAGTAAGTGGGGAGAGACAATGTCACGAAATCGCTTCTGCGGAATTTTGCGATTTCTGCATTTCGATCTGAACCAAACCAGAAGCGCCTGACTTGAAAATGATAAATTTGCCCTGGCATCTGAAATTTGGACCTGATTCATTGACAATAGCATTCTCTGCTACAAACCGGGACAGCATATTACAGTGGACAAGCAGCCAGCTACAAGAGACGACAATGCCAGATATAATGGCAACAAGACTGTTGATAGCTGTGCCAAATGCGCAAAGACAGTCTGCGGTAAATGCACTGCATATGTTGAAAAGCGCAGGGTCTGTGTGATTTGTGCCAGCACTTAGACTTTCAAAACAATTGTAAATGAAGCCCATTCTGTTCAAATGTTTAGGTCATGCTCATTTTAAGGGCCGTTTTTATAGTTTATTAACTGTTAACAAACATTGTTAATTTTTAGCTAAGAGATAGAGTTAGGGTTAATAAAAACCTGATTTAATTTCCCAAACATTACTACAGTAACAATCTGAGCCGATTTCAAGCATGTGATTGACTGGGTATTGATCATCCATAGGGCTCTGGTGTTTGCAGTTTTAGCTATAAATATTATTAACTAACAGTTAACACAAAATAAATAATGTACATTAACATATTTATTAGCTGTTTGCTAACAGATAATAAACCAAAAAAAATGTCCCTTTAAAATAAAACATGACCAATGTTTATTTATTCATGTAATTTCGATTGTAGAGTATAGTCTGTGTATAAACACATAGCTTATATGCATATATGCGCTTTGTTATGTAGGCAATATAATCCAATTTATTTTACTTTTTTATACTTATTTACATCGTTTCAGTTGTACAGTTTTGTATGTACTTGATACACTTGTATATACACACATTTATTTTCAAATATTTGTTAATTTCATTTTTTACAGTTTTTTGAGGTTGCGCTTTATATAATATGTCTGTATATATTTCTGTTCAAAATGTCAATTTATTTACAATGTTTCGGTTGTGTAGATATGACGTTCCTGAATAAAACTACGACTTATATTACATTTTTTGTTCTTTCATTATAATGTTTAGTTTTCTATTGTTAATACGTCGGTCAAATTGACCACTCATGGTTGTTCTAGGTATGCCTATAAATGCGATCATTCTAGTGTTAACCACAAAAACTCCAGTGAAGCACTCTCTATACAAACACAAAGGTGTTAAGGAGATAAGAAAAAATGGGGCTTGCCATTAAATTGCTATACTTTATTTTGTAGATTTCCAAAAATATTTTTTCAAGGTAACCTTTTTAAGCTTCAAATATTATTTCAATACATTTTTTTTAAAATCCTGGTTTGGCTTAAACTACTTTGTAATGACAGTCTCATTCCAGCCCTGCTATACTGACTGTTTTGATTTATGTCAATTTGTTTTATTTTTTCCATTTGGAATCGGCAATTGTTTTTTTTACCCCATTTTCTCCCAATTTGAAATGCAATTCTTTTTAAGCCTGGCTCACCGCTGCAATCCCTGCGCTGACTCGGGAGAGACAAAGACGAGCACAGTCTACAGGCCAGTCTACAGGGGTCGCTGGTGCACGGTGAGCCGAGGACACCCTGGCCGACCTAAGCCCTCCCCACCCCGGGTGGCACTCGGCCAATTGTGCGCCGCCCCCTGGGAGCTCCTGTCCACGGCTAGCTATGGAATAGCCTGGACCCAAACCGGTGATCTCCAGGCTATAGGGCGCATCCTGCACTCCACGTGGAGCACCTTTACTGGATGCGCCACTCGGGAGCCCCTCATGTCAAGTTTTAACCCTTTAGCCGATTTAATAGGATTTTGATCTTATCTTGTAGTATCATCATTCTAGCTCAAGGAAACGATCATGGGCAGCAGTGTGGAGTAGTGGTTAGGGCTCTGGACTCTTGACCGGAGGGTCGTGGGTTCAATCCCAGGTGGGGGACACTTCTGCTGTAACCTTGAGCAAGGTACTTTACCTACGTTGCTCCAGTAAAAACCCAACTGTATAAATGGGTAATTGTATGTAAAAATAATGTGATATCTTGTAACAACTGTAAGTTGCCCTGGATAAGGGCATTTGCTAAGAAATAAATAATAATAATAATAAAATCTATTTTAGTATTAAATACTTTGAATTGTGTGTACTGCTACTATGCTTATTTATACTTAAACATTTATGGGTAAAACTGCATTTGTTTATGCCAAGAATCCAGTAGGAATGTAAATTATGGAAAGCTTTAAACGATCTTGGAAATCTCTCCAGTAATTTAGCTGAAAGCTCAATTAGAATATTGCCCTCTTGTAAGTTGATGCATCACAGTTTAAGATTTAAACACAGCACTTGCAATAAACTCAAGTAGTTTTAAATCAACTAAAATTGTGTTGTCCAAGAAACCATCAATTGTTTATTGTATTCTACCTAGCGTTTGTCCTCAGTGGGATTGGATGCCAAAAATACGTTATGCATTTGGGACTGGAAGAAAGGAAAAGTACTGGCCACCGCAACAGGGCACTCCGACAGGGTAAGGATTGGGGATTCTTTGTGCTTACAGCCGTAATGTGAATTTAACCTTAGATGATACACACAAAAATCAATAGTCTATATGCTACCTAGTAAACAAAACAGTAGCAGTCAAAATGGAAACATATAAAATGATACAGCAGTTTGAAAAGTAAAAAAAGAAACTGCTGAATCAGTTACCAGAAAGATTTCAGAGTCAAGAAAGAGTGGCAACAAATCCTTTTTAATCCACCTTTGAGCCCCTGGGGCAAGATAAAGTACTGTAGTTGTGTTTCAACTCCAGCGTACACACCTCTTGAACAAGATGATATACATCCTGTGAAACAAATGTTTTAATGAGACTACCTGAATATACTTAGAACTTTCTCTAAATCACTACCCTTTTATTTTTTAAGTCAGCTTAATTACATCGAGCATGTGATTAGAATATATTATTTGAGTACACATGCTAATCTTCAACTTAATATGTGCAGTAGTTGATTTTGGATGTCCTAAAGGCAAGGGGTACTACAGCCTGAAATGTAATTTGATTGTTCATTTTATTTATTTATTCACTGTTGGGTCTTGATCTATTGAAAAACATGGAATCATTTTGTGAGTTTAAAAGGATATTAGTTTGAGAAAAGAAACTATAGCCACCTACCTTCACTGCTGCATCTTCATACTTGTGGTTGGGTTGTGTTCACTCAATACTGTTGTGCTTAAAGTTATTGTAAAACAATGTGTGTACTGTAAGTTCTGATTCCTAGTCTCTGGGAAGAGGAAAGTAACTAGAAGAAGATCTGCAGTGAATTTAGTAAAGTAACGTAAAACTAGAAGAAACAAGTAGAAAAACTGTTTGCAAATAGTTTTAGTACAACAGGCAGATAACAATGGTACAGCATTTATAGTACATTTTGGAACGTGGACGCTGTTTACTTTGATATGACACAAATACAGGAATACTGTACACCTTAAACTCAAATGTAATATGTCATAATTTAATCCAGATTAACTATTGGGGTTTTCATGCTGGAGCATATTTCAATATTGGTTGATTTGACCCTTTTTATAAACCACCCCTAAGAGATAACATTCTTGCACGCACCAGCACATGCATGGAGAGAAGGCAAAGATCTGTCTGGTGCTTTATAGATCACATGAGTGGTTGCCAACATAGAAGTCTCTTTGGTCCTTTGGTTTCTATCTAGCTGGAAAATTGAACCAGTCATGGCTTTAGGGGTAGCCTACAGCTGACTCTCCCATTACCAGTTGCTATGATTGAAGGCCATCTCCATTTCTGGTGGGACTTGAATGATTTCAGGTCAATGATTAATTGAGATGCAGCACTGAATACATATTGTACCATAGTTGAAAAGTTTGATATTTCAAACTTTGACGCAAGTTCTTTGGCATTGTTACAGATCTTTGATATTGCCTGGGATCCATTTCAACAAAACAGACTTGTCAGCTGTGGGGTGAAACACATTAAGGTAAGTGTGACAGTAATGAAGGTGTATTCTTAAACAGGCCTTGCTGCTGTTTAGTTCACTGATAGATATACTCACAGTTAAGCGTCTTTATTGTCATCTATATATATAGTGGTGTTCAAAAGTGTTGATACCCGCCTATCATTTCAGTGCAAATTACTCCAGTGTTACTGTGATAGTATTCACTTTGTGAAGCATCTGGATTTAATATTTTTAAATTAAGTTTTTATAGATGCACAGTATAGTAAGTACACTACCCTGGATCTGGAAATTTTATTATATATATATATATATATATATATATATATATATATATATATATATATATATATATATATATATATATTTAATTAGAATTTGCCTCCTCTTGTTATTTTTTGCCTCCTGTTATTCTTCATAGTTCTGTTTTAGAATTTGTTTGTGTCTTTCAAAGTTGCAGTTACATAGATCGGCACAGCTGAGAGAAGAGAGAGAGAGAGATTTCAATGTGCATACAGTTATCATTTGAACAGAAACGAGAATGGATTTTAAATAAATGCAGAGATACCAAAAATAACTTGACCTCCCACTAGCCACCATATTCTTGGTAAAAAAATTGTATGTGCATGGAATTTAAAATAGAGATTAGTCCCACACACACAAGGAAATGTACTGGTTTGCATTGCACTATTCACAGTACTTACAAATATCTATATATTCATGCACAGCATACAGTACATACAGACCTAGACTGACTACTTATTTACCCTTCAGTTATCAGATATATCACATAAAGGTACTTGGTTACACCTAAATACAGGGTTGTCAACAATTATGTATCCTTTTATTTTAAATAACACAACAAAACATAAATCAGTGAGGTTTTCTTTGACTGCAATGAAGGTCATTATAATCCATCCTGCCATGCTTAGATACTGTAACTGTTTTCTTTTTGAAAGTTGGTTCAACAAATATTTACAGTATGTAAACTGGCTTGAGAAGACGGGACCACATTTTCTCTTTTTTTTCCTACAGAGTTTACACCACTGTTTATAAAAGCAATACAAAATGTTGAGGGGCCCTATTCACGAAATTCGGAACACTGGTAGATGCCTATGGATGATAGTCGGTGATATTCAGCAAATTTGCGCAAGTCACATGGTTTGGCAGCCATATTGGATTTTACGGAATTTGTTAAAACGCCTATGTATCGGAAACTGCTTACTGCAGAGTTCTGAAAATTGCTATACATGTTGAGGGATAGTCCATGATTAACTGCTGTTAATATGAAGCTGATTGGTTCTGTTGTTTGGCAACCACATTGATTAATGACATAAAATTACCATAAAAATATAAAATCATCAAAATTCAAACATCTTCTTCTCTGAAACCGCTTATCCGATTGAAACAAAAATTGGAATAAAACATCTCAGTATGGTCGTCTGTTACGCTTGTTCAAGGGAAGTTGCTACTGTGAAAATCATGGCGTCCACACTGCATGACATCAACATACGCAACTGGCTATAAAACTGCGTATAACTTCTTATCTGTTGCACCAAAATGCACAAAATTTGACACGGATGTAGAGGACTATGGGATGTTGTGTCATGGTCAATATGGCGGCCTTTGGTCACATGGGGTGGCAGCCATCTTGGACTTAATGAAAAGTTTGGACAATATTCAAAAGTTTTCTTCTCATAAACGGTAAATAGTACAGCTGTGAAAATGTTTGTACATAGTGCGCTCATGTCCACAACTGATTCTACTTCAGGAAAAATGGATCGGTCACATGGTGTGGCAGTTATGTTGGATTTTGTGTAAAACACTTAAACGACAACTCTGCAATTTCACGATAACTGCTTGGAAGCCGTAAAGTTGCTCGCAACTCTAGTTTTTTTTTTTTTTTTTTTTTTTTTTACATAAAAGTCTTGAAGGGTACTGGTACTTGAGACATTGGTTGAATATTATAGTAAATTAAACACGTCCGTTGTACGTTTTAGTCATTTTAAATTATACAATAGTAGTTCAGATGTTTCACGGCTCACACAAAATATACATGTTAGCCTTGCGCTTGTCTCATTGGACTTTCTGGTTAAAATTCCAGCCATGCACAGGAAGGAGTTGAATATCCTGTATTATCGCTGGAAGTGACATGCCTGGGGCTCCTAAAAGAAAGAGAGAACATTTGTCAAGACTCTTACTGTAATAAATTGCAAATGTGACAAGCCTATGAAGCAATCTAGCAGTCAAGGACTCTTGTTAATAAATGAAATCCACACCCAGAGCAAGTGAAAAATACATGTTCCTCAAATGTGTCCTGCAGTGTTACGCCAAAATGATTCAGCTGTCTGAAGTGAAGATACATATAAACACAGATGCCAGGTGTGTACAATTTTTGGTGGTGCCCAGAGGTCAGGGGATAAATTCTCCTATACTTGAGGGTCTGAGAAGTAAATTCCCTCAGTTAGGAGAAAAAAATGAAAATAATCTCTTGTTTTTAAAAATCATGATGTAGCATATTCAGTAAACCAATACCTATTGGATAAAATGGCTATCGTATGTAAAATTATTGTCGCTGTGTACTTGCAATATCTTATTTTTGTTTTTATAGTACACATTGCTTGTCTATGACACATTGTTTGTACTATAAAATGGTATATATAGAGGATAAACAACGAAGCCCCATTGAATACGGAAAATATACAACAAAGTGCAGATGGATCCATTATTTGATCCTTCTGCACTTTGCTGTGCATTTTTGTATTCAATGGGGATTCGTCGTTTATTCTATTTGTACCACAAGACTAACATTTAATAATAATAACAAGAAGATACAGAGTAGGTTTAATTATATTCTGTTTTTATACAATTTAGAATATTAAAACAAAAACATATGCTATGCTTCTTATGCGAGGCTTCCAGGTAAACTGTGTAAGTTCTCTGTGTTGCTGCTCTGGCTGCATTGGCAGTGAACACACAAACACAGTGTGTTTAAATTAATCCAGCTTTAATTTGTGAAAGAGCAAGGAAATTGTTTTTAAAGTAGCAGCACAGACCGAAAAACGCAGTAATGAATCTCAATTACCGTATGTGCAAGGGTGTGGGTATTCACTGACATGGGAGATAGAAGGGTGTACTTGAAACACCGCACAGGTGCCCAGTTTTATTTATTACTTTTTTTTTTTTTTTTTGCAAGTTCTTGTTTAGCCTGGAGAGGGCGCTGTTGTCCATGGCCTGAATACCAGCGATGGTAGACAGGACCACGGAAATACCCACAGGTAAACAGTCCCGGTGACGCACTCGCAGGTGCTCATAAATAATAATAATAACAAAAGAGAAAATAAAACACAGTAATCAAAAACTACAAAGAAAAGGTGCTGCACTCGGCAGCGTTACCCCGTCCTACACTTCACGGCTCCCTCAGCCTGCTTTTTATGCACTTATGGGGTCTGCCCAAGGTTTCCCCGCTACCAATATTTATTTTCTTCTCTTTGGGTTTCTTTTTGTTTTTTCTTTTTCCAGCCATTCTCGGTCCTGAAGCAGAGCTCCTGCTGGCTCGTTGTTTTGTCTTACAGGGGCAGAGCTGAGGGAACAACAGAACGTTATTTTATAGCGCCAGCCACTCGGAGAGAGGGAAAGCCCACACACCCTGTCTCCCACCTCTCTGTGTCACTGCCATGACTGACCGGCGGATATTGCCAGGCTGCTACCCTCTTCCTGCAGCACTATGAACGCACGAGAAGAGTCGGCACAGATCCCCCCCCCCCCGTTACACCGTACATGAAACATAATAATAAAATCAATAAATAACAAAACTATGCATAAATTACATTATAATGATTGATTGCATATACACTGCTAAAGTAAGACTTTCAGTCATGTTTTGTAACGTGGATTATACATTAAATCAGTTCCCAAACTATGAAAGATATTTGAAAAACCATTTTATAAACACTACCATTTCCTACCCTATTGGACAGGACATGGTGCATACAGCTGAACTTCTACACTAAAAATAATTAAGCCAGCAAACCAGGAGAAAATGAAAACTACAAAATATATACATGATCAAGCATTTATACTAGTCAACATAATTATACATTTATAACAAATAGCCAAATGTTAAACAAACAAACAAACAAAATGCTAAATTTAGTGTGTTCAAAATAGAATGAGTCAAATTTCTTCAGATGGTTATTTCAGAGGTGCAATTGGAAATTGTTGAACTCAATCCATTCAAAATAACACAAACTGGACTGTCACGTGTCCCGGTCACCTTCGATATGCACGCTAGAAGCTCTTGTTTTTCATTTCAACTGAAGTTCTACTCTTTTGAACCTCATTTGCTTCATTGCTTTAAACTGGACTTTTCAATAAACATGAAAGTACTTGCGTAATTTAACTTCATTACAAATAGTTTTCTTAACAACATTTTTTTATGAAATAAAGAATATACAACATTCCTTACTACAGTAAACTCCATTAATTTAGTACAATAAAGTACACTAATTAAAAAGACTTCACTTACTATAGACAACTCTCTGTCAGTGTCTTACAATCTCCGTCCATTAGTATTAGAACCAGCTTTCTATTAAAAACGAGTTACTCAGTGTCCTTTGTGGTTGTTAGAGAGGGATTATACTTTATTACCCTTCTCTCCAGTTCTGTGAGATACTGCCGTCACTAACAGGTTTTGAACTACTTTTAGTGGATTAGTTACTATAGACCGGTTTGGTTAAAAGACTTGGCAGCCCTGCTGCTGGAGACCTTGTCTGGGGAACAGTTCCAGTATCTGTCCTCAGTCAAGACAATGCTGTTCAAAATAAATGTACTGAGTAAATTCACTTATAATAGAATACCTCCAACTGGGTCATTTTTTTTACTTTCCTTTAGAGCTTTTTGGTTTAAAAACAACTTTTTAGGAATGAGTTCAAAAAGTATTTGGATTTATGACAATACATTATAAATTATGAGGACAAAGGCATTAGGATTTATTAGCGACAGGGATATAGTTGAAGCGGTCACAAATACATACTGTATATCACTTTTTTTTCCATATATCTGAAAAACCTCTAATCCAATTGTGACAAAAGTCACATTTACAGGTAACATGATTTAGTATAAGATATTGAGAGTATTCGATTCTTGGGATATACAGTATGTCTGTCTGTCTGTCCGTACATGCATCTGTATCTCACACTTGCATTTTTAAATGTATGTGGAAAACAGATTATCTGTCTGTCTGTACATTACACTTTTTTGGATGTATCTTGAGAACATAAGTTATTCCACAATCAGTTTAATTAAAAAATGTTGCTTAGCTGATAAAAACTGAACAACATTTAAAATGTTAAATGACTAAAGCAAATAAATGATCTATGCCACAGGAATGATGTATTGTTTTTAACTTGAATTTGTTTGTCATTTCATTTAGTTCTGGGCATTATGTGGAAATGCTTTGACACCAAAAAGAGGTATCTTTGGCAAAACAGGGGACCTCCAGACCATCCTGTGTTTGGCCAGTGCTAAAGACGACATCACATATTCTGGTGCACTAAACGGGGACATCTATGTCTGGAAAGGCCTCAACTTGGTTCGCACAATTCAAGGAGCACATGGAGTAAGTGACAGACAATACTGTTCTTTCGAATGTTTTGTGACATTAGTATTCCTTGAAGCCTGCTTAGTGATGGTTTACTGCACTCAGAATCAGAATCATTGATATATGCATGTGTGTCCTTTTTCTTTTTCTTTACTTATCCTGCACTAATTTGTCATTACGGCTTGTCTGAATATATCCCATTTTTTCTTACAGGTAGCAAATTATTGAACAAAAGCACACATTATTGTATCATTTCCAGTTCAGCACAAAGACATTGTACAAACAGGGGGTGGGGTGGTCTGTTTAACCAGTGGGTGGGCTCTTAAATAAGGGTCCAGTTAAGCCATTAAGTCAAAACACCCTTTGCTAGAAATAAAAAGAAGCATTTGAAGTATTAGTGCCCTATTTGCTTCCACAGATTTGCAGAGCAAGTTGTTCATAAAGGATGTAAGAGCACATATTTGCTTCATGTAAGATCGCCTGTGCTCCTGTTATTAGAGGTCTTTAGGGACAGCAGAAATCTGAGAGCGTATTTGGACTTCTAGGCACCACCATTAAACACTGATTTAGGACATTAGTTTAGGACTGTTGCAGTAAATTTCCAAACTATTGCAGAGGAAACTGAATGCAGATCAATCTCTTTCAGACACTGACGCATTTCAAGATTTATTTTCAGAAATGCCTAATTTGCACTTGTTTTGTCATCAGACTTTAACAGCTGTCGTCTGAGTCATGGTTACTGAGAAGAGATGCAACACTGTAATCAAATTCATAGATTCATCGTTTTTCACAATTTCATTTATAATATTTCCTTTATTCTGCCAGACATGGGTATCATCTACATGTGTATGTTAACATAGATACCGTATGTGCAGGTAGCTGGGTGGGATTCTTATTCATCAAAATACTATCCCTGTAAACAGGTTTAAAATAGCCATCTTCTTCTTCTGTAATAGTTCTCTGATCGATTTAATTACCACCAAAGCTAGTTGAACTTTGCTATCTATGTTATTGCCCTATTCTATGACTCTATTCAGGAGGAAACTTACAAATAACCCTGTTATAGCAAACAATGTGAAAATCATGTGTTAAGGTTCAATGAGTCTTTATTTAAGAACACCTGTATATATTGCTCCAATTTTGCCAGAAAAACATTACATTAATCCATATTGTTAAATGGCGCTGTACTTTTTGATTGAACCCCTTTGATATGGCACTATTGTATGTTGTAGGCTGGGATATTTAGCATGTATGCCTGTGAAGAAGGATTTGCCACTGGTGGAAGAGATGGTTGTATACGGCTATGGGATACGGACTTCAAGCCAATCACCAAAATTGATCTCAGAGAGACTGAGCAGGGATATAAAGGTAGGTAATAAAAAACACATACAATATTGTAATTTTCAGACTATAACATGCACCTTTTTACAAATTCCCGGAGAATTGCACATGCTGCAATGTTTTTTGATAGGGTAGAATATAAGAAAGTAGATACAAGAAGCTTTTTCATGATGTCAGCCAAGCCACCTACCTGCATTATGTACGTTATAGTCTGTTCATTTTTTAATTGGTACTCCTGAGTGACCAGAGTTGGCACCACAGCAACATTCACACACATTCCCACAAATATAAAGTCATTAATACAAATGTTCCTTTAATTTAACTGAACAAGAGCCCTATGCACTACTCAATCCAGAATATTTTTAGGAAAGAATTATACAATTGAACAGTGATTACTATTATTTAATGATGCTGAGAGAATATACTGCTTCTGTTTTCATGCAAGTAAAGACATACTCTTCATACTGTAAAGACATACTTCAGACATACTGTTCCTTGTTTAGTTCCTTTTGGTTTCCAGGTATCAAGCAGAGTTTCTGACCTGACACAACCTTATGATCAAATATCTTAAATTACATTTAGATGTATTCTCTGCAAAGATTTGATTAAATACACATTTCATGCATAAAGTGGTCTCTCTGTAGGTGGTCAGATGGGTTAGGGTTATGGATGGATTTTATTGTATGATTATCTTATAAAACTATTTTTAGGTCTGCATCAAATTAGTATTCTTAATCATTAACTAACATCTGTTCTATGTTAAAGACTGGACACAAAATCCATTTGTAAAAAGGCTTATAAAGTTAGGAAGGACATAGGATAAGAACACAAATTAGTGACCAAATATAAAAATGTACTGTTAAGTAACGGGCTACAGCTGTGTTTTTGTTTTTACAAACTTGTACACTGCATTTGACCATACCTTGGTTTTACGATTTTAATGCTTCAATTTTATTCTACAAATCAAAGAAGAAATGTTGAGTTATATGTGATACAGCATATGCCATCTTAAGCTCTCTGAATAATCTGAACGTATTTATAAACAACTGTCTGACCTTCTCCCTCAATACTGTGACAGAACCGAACGGTGAAACACAACAGTGCTTGCTCATTGGGTTTATCCCTATGCTGGTGATTACAACTGAGATGTGCCTTTGGGAGTATAACCGGAAAGCTGCAGAGTGTTGTGCTCTCCCAGATGGCTATAAATGAACTCTTGATTTAATTGTTGATTCAATCAAAGCTGCATTGTTAAAATCATAGAAAGCTTTCTGTCAGGATAGCGGTTTTTCTTGGAGCCAATGATTAGTTGAGATAAGACTACCAAGAGCACCTTCCATCATATGCTTAATAGGAAAGAATCTCCTTTATTCAGGTTGTCAGCCACAACATTTGTGGTGTTTTTTATTTTATTTTTTAACATGCTTGCTTTCGATGCATGGCAAGCTGGTAAACAAAATTATTGACAAGTAATACAAAACCAGTGCATTATGAGAAAATATTTCATCGAGGGGTTATGTGACATGAACCCCGAGATTAAATATTTTTTTGAAATGCACTGCAGCCCATATGTTATATGGATTTAAAAAATATGATCAAATATGTTGTTGTTCCAGGTATCGATGTCACTGCTATTCAGAATAAAACATACCTTTCCGGGTTCATACTCACAGCCGTCTCTTTTCGTAATATATAAATGACAATAACAAGTGTTGAATTTAGAATAGTATTGTAATAATCTTTAAAACGATGCTCAAGGTAATTTAGCTCTTATAGGCAGCAATCCGCAGCTTTACAATCTGACCAGAGCCTCTGGGGAAGGCCCTGTCCTAAGCAATGTTGCTAACAGGAAACAGCAAGGCAAAAGAGAGAATCAGAATGCCACGTTCCTA
The DNA here is from genome assembly GCA_030684275.1 of Acipenser oxyrinchus oxyrinchus. Taxonomy (NCBI): domain Eukaryota; kingdom Metazoa; phylum Chordata; class Actinopteri; order Acipenseriformes; family Acipenseridae; genus Acipenser; species Acipenser oxyrinchus. Next base: position 16,304,894 of record CM060251.1, read on the forward strand.
CTCGTTGCCGTCTTTTTTCATTAAGGAGAAAATGAAATTTGCCAGGTGTGTGTCAAGCTCAGACATGGGTATTTCTTCTGGATTTTTGTGCTCTTTGATCAAGTCAAATTTGGTTATCTCGAATGTTTTACATTTTCCTATTGACTAATAAAAGTTTTTTGAGCATCAGTGTTGGCTGGGTGTTGAAAACGGGACAACTTGTTGAGTTTGTGAGACAAACTGTTAATCTTGATTAACAGAGAAAGTTGTACTGCATGGGCCACAGTGTAAATATAGCTACTATCCATGTATATATATAACTGGGCAGACACATGGCAAATGACATTTAATAGAAAAAAGTGTAAAGTATTGCATGCAGGCAATAAAAATGTACATCTAAACAATGTAGGGAAGCTATAAAAAAGGCCAACAAGATGCTCAGATATATTGTGAGAAGTGTTGAATTTAAATCAAGGGAAGTAATGTTAAAACTTTACAATGCATTAATAAGACCTCACCTAGAATATTGTGTTCAGTTCTGGTCACCTCGTTACAAAAAGGATATTGCTGCTCTAGAAAGAGTGCAAAGAAGAGCAACCAGAATTATCCCGGGTCTAAAAGGCATGTCGTATGCAGATAGGCTAAAAGAATTGAATCTATTCAGTCTTGAACAAAGAAGACTACGCGGCGATCTGATTCAAACATTCAAAATCCTAAAAGGTATAGACAATGTCGACCCAGGGGACTTCTTTGACCTGAAAAGAAACAAGGACCAGGGGTCACAAATGGAGATTAGATAAAGGGGCATTCAGAACAGAAAATAGGAGGCACTTTTTTACACAGAGAATTGTGAGGGTCTGGAACCAATTCCCCAGTAATGTTGTTGAAGCTGACACCCTGGGATCCTTCAAGAAGCTGCTTGATGAGATTCTGGGATCAATAAGTTACTAACAACCAAACCCGATATCATTTGCATGACATTCATTTTCATTCAGGAAAAAAAGAAGTGCTGAGCAGGTATCAACATTATAGGCAGTTTAGTACATTAACTGAAAACTTAGCATTCTTAAAGTTGCAATGTCAAAATTGCAGAACTGGTAAATCAAAAAGGTTTCTCATACTTTTGAAGGTTATCTGTTCTACATACCATATATCTGCTTATTTATTTATTATTATTTTCACATACCTCCACATGCGCAGAAAAACAAAAACAGCAGAGACCGAGGTTTTCTACACAATAAAAACATTGCGGAGAGCAGCCACCACGTTATTTTATTAAACCATGCAGGGAACTATCCACAGCTCAAGCCAAGACCCTCACACCCCCACTCCCCGTTAGCTTGGGGATTCCTTCATGGACCTAGCCAGAGACTAGTCCTCAAACTAATGTATTTGTCACCCAGCAAATCAGCCACACAGTTCAATGGAGGCTATCCCCCCCTGCCCCCCACCCCAGACCTCTACATTATTTTAAATCAGACAACTACTAAATGGACTTTATGTTTTCTGAATGAATGAACCTCATCTTTTAATATTAAATTGGCGGTCCTGTGGGACACTCAAAATATTCTCGCCTTTTAATTTTTGAAAAGTAGTTTCTTAGACCTTGTCTGGTAGAGTTCAAGCTGTTTTTTAAGTGCTGCAAAGAATCATGTCCTAGGTATTTAATTTCATGGAGCTTTTCTATCAGCTATCCTGTACATAAAAACAGACACTAAGAAGTTTGGGACAAATGGGTAAAACAGCACGTGATGAAAATCATTAACTATTAAAAAGACTGTTGTGCATATATGAACTGTAGTACAGTATGTAGACTATGACAGTTTGTTTAGAATTTAGCTTACAATTTGGCTCAAATTTTCACATAAACAAAAGTAGCCAAAAGCTGGTGAGATATTTAGTTATTTAGTTTTGTAAAATAATTGATGTGTGCTGATTTCATCCCTCAATGTTTGTTTCTTTATCAGGGTTGTCTATCCGGAGTGTATGCTGGAAAGCAGACCGCATACTGGCAGGAACACAGGATAGCGAGATATTCGAGGTGATGGTGAGAGAGAGAGATAAACCGCTGTTGATAATGCAGGGCCACTGTGAAGGAGAGCTCTGGGCCTTGGACCTTCATCCCAAGAAACCGCTGGCAGTCACAGGCAGTGATGATCGATCTGTACGGTCAGTGAATTACTCACGTGTTTTGTTTCAAAGTTAAGTTGGTATGAGATAAGAAAACTTTTATTTCTCTATCACCACTACAGTCGGCGTCGCTTTATCAGGACGCCTCAGGAGAAGTAAAAATATCCTGAATAAGCGGCTGTCGCAATTAAACGAGAGGCATTTGAGACAACCTTAGTCACACTTTTTTGTTTCTAAATAAAAAGAAAAAGAATGAAATTACATCACATTATGATTAAATGATAAATACATAATTTAAAATACAAGTCAATAGTTTTTTTTTCTATTCAACAAAAATGAATCGCTGTTTTATTATTTCTACATGAAATGAAAAATAATGAAATCTCATGTTATCACAAGGCGAGGCACCTGCGATGTTGACACACCAACTTTCTTTGCAACAGCAGCCTGAGAAACCACAGGAGACTCCTCCTTCTTCAAGAGTTCAATGTGGTTTACGCACTTTACACAAGTCACAGCTTACTCGCGTACTCACTGCACTGTGCTACACGCCCTGCTGTGAAAAGTGATCTCCATTCATCACTTGAAAATACTGTATCCCAATTAAATGAAGTGATGTCCCAATTAAACGACATAAATAGCATTGCGAAGAACCATCTCCCAGAGTTGTATCCCATTTAAGCAGAAATCACGATAATCAGTATCCCGATTAGGCGGTGCCGACTGTATTTGCAGCTACATAGATTGGTTGACATGCAAGCTCAAAGTTTATACACAATGTGGTTTTGAGTGGCTTTTCACATTTAGCACCCTTGTTTTATTCTGACCTGGAGCGCCTACAGTATACAGCACTATAAAGAATTACTTCTGGTGTGGTCTTACATCACCTTTCCACAAGTTTATTATCATACTTGTTTGCTGCTGTCCTCAAGCATTTTCCTAGTCTAAAATTGGGATGCAGACATTTAAAAAAGACTGGGCTATATTCTCAAAGATATTTGCTCCAAACCGTCATAAGCGCAATTATTCACCTCATGCTGGGATGTCTCTTTTTATTGTTAATTAGGGTTGCAAGTGAGAATTACCCATTACCATAATCCTTGTAAATGTTGTAACATTCCCAACCCCATAACTTCATATATAAAACTCAGTCAATGTCAATGCTGTCATTGGCCACTGCTTTTAGGCACTCAAAACAATGCCCGGCCATTGACGTCATTGGCCGCTAATTTTGGGCGATGTTATTTTTGTAACAGAAATATAGAGTACTTCGGTCATTGGCCGGCCATTGTCAACAATGCCCAGTGAATCTCGGGCAATGGTGTTTCTGCCAACATTGGCCAGCTATTGTCAACAATGCCCAGTGAATCTCAGGCAATGATGTTACTGCCAACAGCTCTTGTCAAGCGTTGTTTATAGCAGTGCATTGTGGGATTGATAAGGGAAAGCGACCACAAACTTCAAACAATTTATTTGCAAAACTCGGCAATTTTACAGTTGTTGAGTACGATAAAGTTTCGGTATTCACCCCAGCAGTGCAGCAAATTATTAATAGTGCAGATTGTTTTCACGTTATAACTTTTAACTTATCAGCAAAGCAACACTATACGAATAAGTAAACTTACTGGTAGATACGTCCTCCCATATTAATTGTGTACTGCCAGTAGACCATGCTGTTTACTCTTTTTTTTAAATTTATATTAAAAAATAACTATTACCATTTAATTTACTGAGGTTTTATAAATATATATATATAAATAAATATATATATTGTAAGATAGCCGGGAGAGGGTCAGATTCTTCCCTGCTAAAAACATGTGCAAATGCACGTTTGTTGAACTTAATTGTGGAATTATCACCCGCACCTGGGCATGATTGTAAATTAGAACCAGGTGCAGGGTTTAAATAGAAAGCAGTCAGTCTGCTCAAGGCTGCTGCGGTGTGAAGAGCCCGGTTGTGAGTGTGTGCAACCTTAAAAAGGTATTGTGTAAAACTGTCTGTTGTGGTTTGTGGACGGGGAAACAGCTTAGCTGTCCCGTGTTAGTCAGGGAAGATCCTGTGTTTAGTTAGTGCTCCGAATGGGAGCTAGGTGTTTTTGTTTTGTTTTGTTTTGTTTTGTTTTGTTTTGTTTTTTCTGAACCACAATTAAAAAAAAGGTGCTAAGATTCCTGCCCAACTGTCCTTACTCCAAGCTTCCCGTGTCGCTGTCCTATTACAGGAGTTACTGATGTGGAAAGGAAATACATTTTACTTATTCATTTCATAATTTTTCTTCCCTGACTGAAGGCTGTGGAGTCTGGTAGACCATGCCCTGATTGCCCGCTGCAACATGGAAGAGGCCGTGCGGAGTGTAGCTTTCAGCAGCGATGGCTCACAGTTAGCTCTCGGAATGAAGGATGGCTCCTTCACTGTTCTCAGGGTCAGGTAAAACTACCACTGGCTATTACAGTTAAAGATTGTTTTTTTAAAATAATTTAGTCGTTGCCAATTAGTTTTATTATTTTCTCCCAATTTGAAATGCCCAATTATTTTTAGGCTCAGCTCACCGCTACCACCCCTGCGCTGACTTGGGAGGGGCGAAGATGAACACATGCTGTCCTCCTGCGTGTGCCGTCAGCCGCCCTTCTTTACACTCTGCAGACTCACTGCAGCCGCCTCAGAGCTACAGTGCCGGAGGACAACGCAGCTCTGGGCAGTTTACAGGCAAGCCCGCAGGCTCCTGGCCAGACTACAGGGTCGCTGGTGCGCGGTGAGCCGGGACACCCTGGCCGACCTAACCTTCCCCGGGAGGACGCCGCCAATTGAGCGCCGCCCCTGGGAGCTCCCGTCCACGGTCGGCTGTGGAGTAGCCTGGACTCGAACCGGCAACGTCCAGGCTATAGAGCGCATCCTGCACTCTAGCGAGTGCTTTTACTGGATGCGCCACTCGGGAGCCCCCTACAGTTAAAGATTTAAAGACCTTTCTGCAATATTTCCTCTGTGAAGACTTGATTTGCTAGTAGCTTCAAGGTTATTGTTTCACAATTGATTTAAAGTTAGTAGAAAGGTTTGTACTTTGTGTGAAATACAGTATTGTTTTATAAAAAATAAATGTGCCATAGTATTTTAGCTCTGTAAGTCTTTTTTTTACAATTCAATGTAATATAGATTTATGTAGTCTCACCACCATATAATGTGGACAGCATGTCTTAACTGTGCTTGACTGGTTGACTAGAATAGATTCTAAATCCTTAATAATATACTTTGTTAGGAGTTCCATTTAATGCTCTGGTCTTTAGGACAGTCAAACGACCTTGATTAACAGAGTAAAGGGCTCTGATATATGCCCTGGCAGAAAACCTGTATATTGTTCAGCTATACATTTCTGGGATGCTAAGATACAGTAAGTGCATTGCATATTGTAATAACCAGCAGTTGTATTCATGACAGCGTCATAATCAAAAAGGTATTGCTACTTTAATATCTAAGGCTTCTTATTAATTAAGAACATAAGAACATAAGAAAGTTTACAAACGAGAGGAGGCCATTCGGCCCATCTTGCTCGTTTGGTTGTTAGTAGCTTATTGATCCCAGAATCTCATCAAGCAGCTTCTTAAAGGATCCCAGGGTGTCAGCGACCTGCTCAGTCATCCTGACCCACTAAGCCTGCAGCTCTGGGTCCGGCCCCTGAAAAGCTGCATTTGAGCCGTCTGGGATCTTTCCAACAGGGTTTTTGAAACCCTGAAGAATATCAGGGCAGCGTCCATGCATTCCCAGTACGGGTACAAGTGGGGCGTCTTCCAGACGTGGTGTCTGCCTCGTGGGTTTGACCCCACGACTTCCCATGGCAGTAATACTGCAATTTTTGCAGGACCTATTTGATGAGTGGAAATCCCCTTCCACACATTAAAGGTCTATCTGGCAGCTATTTCAGCTTGCCATGTCAAAATTGACTCGGTCTCCCTAGGAGCCCACTTCCTGGCGGGGCAATTTTTGAAAATGGGCTCGGCAGCTTTTAGCATTGTCCCTCATTGGACGTTAAACATGGTGCTTAATGCACTCATGAAGCCTCCATTGAGCCCCTGCATTTTATCATTTAAAGCAGCTTTCTTGCTTGCTATCACCTCCGCAAAGCGGGTGAGTGAGATGCAGGCATTCTCTATTGCGAAAGCCAGCTTAATTTTTACAGAGGCCTATCTCGGCGTTCTGTGTCAACCAGTCTGTGGAATTGGAGGCTTTCCATCCACCTCCTTTCCAGTCTGACAGGGAGTGACAGCTCCATATGCTCTGCCCAGTTCGGGCCCTGGCGTATTATGTTGACAGTTGTTGGAGGCAATCTGAACAATTTTTTGTCTGCTATGAGGCGAAATCCCATGGTCAAGTCCTGTCTAAGCAGCAGCTGTCCAAGTGGATTGCCTAAGAACTGGGGAACTTGCCCCCTCCAGAAAAACTGACTGCCCATTCCACCAGGGGCCTTGAAACGTTGCAGGTTTTATTATAGTATTATTTACAAATACCATATTGATTTTTATCCTGTATCTCCAGTAGAGAAAGTGATGCAATCAGCTGCAGCAAGGAAGTGTTTAAGATGCACTATATTTTAAGATATATAGAAGATTTAGTTTCATCTTTTGTTTATTACAGCAGCCAGAAAAGTTAACAATAAAATGCCGTTTGGACCAAAGTAAAAAATGGTGTATCGCCATATGTAACGGGAGATCTGGACTGACTATTTGGCACATCCGTATTACTGCAGGTAGAGGGCAGCGGTATCGTGGGACCCGCCTGTCAGTCATGGCAATGACACGGAGAGGTGGGGAAGAGGGTGTGTGTGCTTTCCCTCTCTGAGTGGCTGAGGGCGGCCTTGGGAGACTGCTCTGCCCATAAGATCTGGCTTGGTTGTGCATTCGGGTGGCCGTGTTGGGGAAATACAGTGTCACTGGCAGAAGAGGCCAGCGTGAAACAAGGAGCAGGTGAGCCCGGCTGAGGGGCAGCCTTTCCTGAATAAATAAATACGCACTGAGGGGACGGTGTAGAGGTACGGGGAACCCTGGCCAACCCCAGTGTATAGGCACAACTGAGTGTAGGACGGAGACCGCGGCGGACCGGCTTAGCGGCAGTGGGGGCATTGCATAAGCAGCACTTTTGTTTGTAGTTTTATTACTGTGTTTTATTTGCCCTTTTTCTTTCGCCTTCTGTTTTCATTATTATTTTGAGCACTTGAAGGTGCACGGATTGGGATACCTGTGTTGGTAACCCCGTGGTCCTGGTTTACTGTCGGCAGTATCCAGACCACGGACAACAGCGCCCTCTGCGGGCTAAACTAGATAAGAAAAATAAATAAATCTGGGCACCTGTGCGGTGTTTTGCAAATAAAATCTTCTGTCTCCCGTGTCAGTGAATACTCCCACCCTTCCACACCATATCTTTAATTTTCTTATATTTTGCTCTGTCTCAGGGATATGACTGAGGTGGTTCACATCAAAGATAGAAAGGAGGTTATCCACGAAATGAAGTTTTCTCCTGATGGCTCCAACCTTGCTGTGGGTTCCAACGATGGCCTGGTAGATGTATACGCAGTGGCTCAGCGCTACAAGAAAGTGGGCGAGTGCAACAAGTCTTCTAGTTTCATCACCCACCTCGACTGGTCTGTCGACAGTAAATACTTACAAACCAATGATGGAGCCGGCGAGCGACTGTTCTACAGAATGCCATGTGAGTGACTACAATTAGAAAGAAACCCAAACACGTTTCCAAGTTTGTTGTGCTGTGATTAACTAACAGGGTGTGAAAAAAGCAATGATACACAGAGCAATATTGTGTAAAAACATTGAGCTGCCTGTTTACTAGACAACACTTTAACATAAACTGATTTGTAAACGCAATTCTTGTCATTTTCAGAATTGTTTTATTATTCAGATTTAACTAAACATTATTACTTGTTTATTTAGCAAGTTACTTGTTTATTTTTCCAAGGCGACTTACAGAGACTAGGGTGTGTGAACTATGCATCAGCTGCAGAGTCACTTACAATTACGTCTCACCCGAAAGACGGAGCACAAGGAGGTTAAGTGGCTGAGGTGGGATTTGAACCGGGGATCTCCTGATTACAAGCCCTTTTCTTTAACCACTAGACCACACAAACATCTGCTGTATAACACTGCATATTATCAATGTTTGCACAGTACTTTTAAGGCTGGTGTCTTGTCCTGTCCTCAGCATGTGCGTAAAAAACAAGTTAATGATGTTAATGATGCTTTGGTTTTTCAGGCAATTTTTTTCCCTCTAAAAGCCCTGCTGTCAACTGTCCTCTGTAGACTATTACCGTTTGCATGGGGGGGATGGACGGGATGGACATGTTTCATTTAAACACTTTAGCTGTAATTGGGAGTTGTGCTATGCTTCGGTTTCCTTTCTAGCACAAACCTTACTGACATATAAAAAATGTAATTTAAATTCTGTCAAAGCTCCTATATTACTAAAGGCTTAACAACTTGAGAAGTGAGTGATTTGATCTGAATCTAAGTTTTTAGTCGGCATTTCAATTTGTTGCTTAGGTTTGGCAGGTAAAAAAAAAAAAATGCAGTTGGCTTGAATGAAAAATGGGTTTTTCAAATTGGGTAGAAGGGTAAAATACATTGGTAGAAAAATGTATTTCTTTTAGGCCAGTGTTTTTGAGCGTCTTGTTAAAAGGTACATTTACTTAATTGTAAGTCTAATTATTTTAATTGTAAGTTATTTCTCACTTATTTTCATCACGTTTTCTGAAAAATGTTGTATGTAATCGATCATGTTTGCATGTACTAAAAGGTACTTGTTACAAAGGTCACTCAAGATGTACAAGCTGTATGCCTTTCAAGTTTTAAACTGTCAATACACCATCTGTTGTATAACGCAATTAATTCAGAGATTATTCCATTTTAGTAATCATTCCTGAATCGTCTGAATACATTACTCAGTGTAGGGAAAGCACATTCAATTAATTGTAATACTGCCTACTGTAAATAATATATTTAGTTTAAATTGCATACTTTGCTCATGGCTTAAGATATGCATTTAAAATACTGACATTCTACATATTAGTTTGACATCCAAGCAGCTCCAAGTGATTTGATTTAACATGACATGAAATTACCCCAACACATGTCTTCTCTAGAGTTATTATTGTTCACTTACTGTCTATAAAAATTGATATGTATTGTATCTGAAAGCAAACATGTTTTGTTCTCAATTGTTGGTCATTCATTTTTCTTGATATTTCTGTTCCTGTATCTCCATTACACACAGCCCAACACGTCAATCGAGTGTTCTTGCTCACAGTTGTATAGTAGCCTAGCAGTTAGTAAACGAGTCCTGGAAGTCCAATATATCGAAATGAATATATATATATATATATATATATATATATATATATATATATATATATATATATATATATATATATATATTAACAATTAAAGGTGCTTCAGCACCAGCGTTGGTAGGCTCCCATGTTTAATGTGAAATCAGTTGTTTTATTGATCAGTCACTAATTAGATAATAGATCCAGGCATTCATCTGCTTATTTACCTTTAATAGGAAAAAATAATCTAACTTCATGTTTGAGTGACAGACACTTGCTTGTCTTTCCCTTCGTAGGTCTGTCTCTTCAGCTGTCTCTTCTAGAGACTTTTATTTATAGGAATTTCATATAGCAATATTCTTCCTATGTATGTTTTCTGCACCCCTAGAGCAAAGCTGTTATTTCCTCTTTTACAACAACTCTTATCTTTTTATGATGTTTGCAATCATTCAGAGTGCAATTAATCAAACATTGCTTTTTTTATTTTTTGATAAGTCTGTGTCTAGGTGCTTTGACCATGAGTTCAGGAACTGCTCTTTTATCTCTGCTCTAGACATGTGTAATGTAGGCCAGATCAGATAATTTGTCTTTATTCTAGCAAGCACCAGAACCATCTAGTGCACAGCAGCTTATTGCCAGAAAAACAAAAGGAAACATCATGCAAAGCGGCACCAGATGGTGCTGGCTCTTACATCTAAAGACACTGTCTGATCTAGCCTGCGTTACATACTGTATATCAATGGCAGGAGGCAACAACAACTGAATAGCAGTTCCTGTACTCGGGTAAAAAAACACCTTAACACATATTAAAATAAATAAATAAATAATACTCAGAAAGAAATTTGAAGTTACTTGCTTTTTAAGCTTAAGCGAGTATGTAAGCTTTGATTCCACCAGCTCAGTGCAATGTTAAGAGTGCCTCTCAACTGATTTTGACAAGCTTAAAAAAATGCAACCATGTACACATTTAAGAGGAGCAAATGTGGTACATAACCATATGTTTAAACAATTATAGTATACTTAAAAAATGTGACTTAATCCTTTTTTTAAACCCCCAGAGAATCATTTGAGTGTAATAATATGATTTCTGGAGCTGTTTGATGTTTATAGAAATCTCTTGAGGTAATTTGGCATAGACATGCTTTGGAGAATGATTTAAGTGCCTTACATGATACCTGCTGCTTACAATTTAATACTGTAAATCTGCATAACATTTTTTTATTTTTTAATATTATGAAACAACGCAAATCAGATGGATTGTATTAAATTGCTTTTTGCTATTTTCTAGCTGGTAAACATTTGACAAGTATAGATGAGATCAAGGCTATCCACTGGGCTACCTGGACATGCGTGATTGGGCCTGAAGTCAGTGGGATTTGGCCAAAATACACTGACATAAATGATATAAATTCAGTGGACGCAAATTACAACAGTGCTGTGCTAGTCACCGGAGATGATTTTGGACTTGTGAAGCTTTTTAGATTTCCCTGTTTGAAAAAAGGTAAGGTTATTTGTTCTGTATGAAATTCCTGGATAAGTGTCTTTTTTAGTGTTTCTTGTGAAGATTTGATTGGTGTTAATTATCAAACTAAATAAAAACATAAATCAAATCTAAAAATAACGACATACATGTAAAATGTCCTTTTTTTGTACTGGACTAATATTTCCGATCTTGATGCAGCTGATGACTTTTTCATTGACGCAAACTAAGCTAGCTGCCAGGTTAATAACTGGTAGTGCATCAGTAAGGCAAAAGTTTGCAGTATTAGTGATAATAATATGTATATTTACACTATTCTTATAGAAAATTATAATTTTCACAGGGGACTACATATTACACGGACATGGTATATTTCACAGTAATCGTGAAATCCGTGATAACCGTGAAAAAAATACAACCTTAGTCATGGATGATCATAGGTATGTTTCCAGCTGTCGAAGGCACGAAAAGCTTGCTCAACAGTATCATACATCGGGATAGTAATGTAGGTTCCTATACAATATAATTAGTGCCTCGCTTTTATGTAGGACGCAGAGTATAACCGCAACTAAACATTGTGTGCTATACAAATTACTTTTTCCCCGTTGCAGCGTGTTTTTTGTTTTTTTTTTGTCAAAAAGTAGGTGTGTCATGCTGTAAAGCAAATAAACACAGAAATATAACTTTTTTTTCCTACAATGCAGATGGAATATACTTAACAAAAGGCCTGCATGCACATACTACATATTTATAAAGAAACGATAATATTGTATTCCTGATTGATCGCCTTGCTATAGCAATATAAAGCATCCCGACTCATTGCAAACACAGAATATTGTTTTTGTTCTATAGGTTTACCTTCCAGAAATTCGGTTGACAGATAAATTGACAGGTAAATTGGTGGGTTAGGTTGAGGGGGGACTAAGGCGTTGGCAAGAAATCTAGAATCCATCCAGTAGCTTATTCACCATCACAAACGTGCATTGCAAGTCAGTGGATGAAGCTACATTTTTTTTAAAATTGGAAACCCGAACATTATGGGTCACATGTTTCTGGCAATTCCCAGGGATGCTACAATTAGCTGTCCCGGCATTCCTATGATCCATTCACTAGGTACAGCATGCAGTACATTCACAATTGACCATTGAGATGCTGGGAACCAATGAAGTACAGGAAGCTTGAGAGCATGCAGACCCAAGCTGTGCAGCAAAATTGCTGTGCTTGTTCATTATGCATTATATTCAAATATTATGCGTAATTCATATTTTTGTCAATGCGTTAAACACCTAGTACGCATCTTATCTGGAGCACTGACCATAGCTACTTCAAGAAGAAATCTGTGACAAAATTGAGTCCTGAACGTTTTCCTAATCCTAACAGATTTGTACATAAAGTTGTACATTTCAGCTGTCAGCAGACCTTTAAGAAAAGAAAATTAGATAAACCCCAACAGCCTTCTTATAAGCATAGTCAGATATATAGAGATGGCTTCAATGATTGTTTCCAATGCTGGTCTGCTTTTTAGATTGAAAAACTGACTATTCAAATTAGTGCTCAGTCTAAGTAACCTTCTACTGCAGCCAATGTAATTTAACACATGGTAAACATGGCATCTCTTAATAACATTAAGTCATTTGTATATATTTCAAGCAGGAAAATAATTTTCACTTTTACCTTGTATGTAACCAACACATAATTAATGAAGCAATTTGATATAAACTTGTATTTGCAGTTTTTATAATTCTTCTATCTCAACTATAGAATCTTTAGCTACAGTATACTGGAGATCCAGGGCTATCTGTAAGCGGTATTGTATGCTTTACTGAATATATACAGTATATGTTTCAAGATAACCAATGCTTTCTGCATTACAGGGTATGTTAACTTTCTTGTCAATCATTTACAGTTGCTTTTTCATATTACCAGATGTTATGAATTCTGTTTATAGGGGCCAAATTCAGAAAATATGTTGGTCATTCAGCCCATGTTACAAATGTTCATTGGTCCCATGACCTGCAGTGGGTGCTGAGCACAGGAGGGGCAGACCACTCTGTATTTCAGTGGAGATTAATTCCGGACAGAATGCCGAATGGATGTCTGGAAACCTCAGTTCAAGGTAATGCAGTGTTTAGCAAACTTAAAGTGATTATACCTTTTAGGAGGTTTATTATCATTGAATGAAAACAAACTGTAAATGTGTCTTTCCTTAGCATATGTTTGCTATCTCCAAAGCATGGACACATTGGAATTTGTTGATAGCAGATTACTTAAGTGGCCCTGACCTTTTCTAATGGATTGCTGTTCAAGTTGACATACTGCATAATGATAACCGTGCATTAAAATTCCTGATTTACTATCAGTCACGAGTGTTCTTACTGTCATTCTTTTGTAATGAACTCTTTATTCCCATGCTAACCAGATGGATGTGTTGACTCCAATAATGAAGAATCAGACTCTGATTTATCAGACGTGCCAGAGTTGGACTCAGACATTGAACAGGAAGCCCAGATTAACTATGACCGTCAGGTTGGTAAAGCCGACCATAAGATGTTTATCTTAATTATTAACACAGTTGACATAATAAATAAAAAAAACTATTAAAATTCATTATTTTTGGGTATGTGACTCCTCCAGAAGGTCACTGGTTCAAATGCTGCCTGAGCATACAAACAGTTGTTTATGTCATAGAGATAGTGTCTTGTACATAGACTTCTGTACAAATCTTTCTAGCTAGAGACCAGGAAGCTAAGAGAATCCGATTTACTGGTATTGTGTGACCTCGGGATAAGTTGCCTGAACTCAGCCAGGAGTTATGTAAAAAAAACTGTTTACAATCTAAGATCAGCTGTAAGAACCTGCTGAATCCTGTTTAAAAGTACTGTTTTGTGACTTCGAGGAAAATGGTAATCCAAAATAAATAGAGGCAGCGTATATAGATCATCCCATATTACTTTATTTCATGGTAAACATTAGACACACTTAAGATAACCATGGATGGCCATAGTACCATGCAATTAAGCGTTGCTAAATCATGGTACTTTGTTTAAGCTTAATTACAACTGTAATATATGCAGTGCATACATAGATATCATTTATATATTTTTCAGGTGTTTATTAGTATTTGTTGAAAATAATTGTGCTACTGCTCTGTAAATATAAATTATTAACGGTTTATTTGTATCTCTTAAACTAAAGCAATGTAGTTGAATGTATTTTTTGTTGTTGTTTAATGTATTTTTATGATCAATGTATAGTATAGGTGTAAGTGCGAAATTAAAATTTTTAACATTACTATACAGTATTTGGCGTAAGAAAGGAAATGAGTGCTTTTGATAAAGACATACTCGTATCTAGTTTATATCTATTTCATTCATTTTCTTCAAAAGTATTCCCTGGGCATTTTATGATAGCATGCAGGATAATATTGACTTGCATATTTTCTGATTTCCCAGCCTCACAGTATATAAGGAGCTTTAAAAAATAATGTACAGTATAAGCCTGAGGACTAATAGTGCAAGAGACTAACTGAGTGTCTGAGGGGAATGGAAAACTTAACAAAAAGACTAGGCCATTTCTGTAGGCTACAGGCTAGCTCAGGGGAGATGACGTCAAATAATACATTCATTATAGTGTTTGATTGTTTTTTTTATGAATAGATTGCTTTTCTAATTGTATCCCATTGTTTCACATAACTGCAGTATTTTAAGCCTATTCTGACTAAATGAATGTTTTATTCAGCTTCAGTATTTTTCTTGCACCATTAGTCAGTGCAATCCTAATATACATTTTTGTGACAGTGACTTATTAGTGGTGCTTATAACGTGTTGCTACTTTTAAAATGTTTTCCAAGACCCAATAAATATGCAGACAATTTAGTGTCAATTAAAAACTTAAAATAAAAAACATTATTATGGTGTTGTTTGTTGATTTTATCACTAACTGGTGACCCAGTTTGACCACCAGGTTTGTGTTACATATAACAAAATCATTTCACAGTGTTGAAGTACATTAACCTGTATTGTGTAAGTGTATATATGTTGGGGTGCCCCGCCCCTGGGTGTATTTTTGTGTTTTATATTGTATATGGTGTGTATGTATTTGTGCACAGAGTGTGGGTTATATAGCACAGGTGATTTAAAATGTATATTTGTATTTAGGCATGGGGATTCACTTCACGTGCAGATTGTATTTGTATATAAGCACAGGGATGTGTGTGTGGAATAGTGGGTGACAGGGAGGCAGTTAATCCTTCCTGCAAAAACATGTGGGAATGTGGCTTGAATAAATGATTAAATGATTAATTAAGGCTCCCGCAACAGGTCTATAAATAGAGTGATCACGGGTGACATGAGGTTAGTGTTCAGGGAGAAAGAACGGGAGAGAATTGGGAGAGAACTAAGATAAATATAACAGTTGCTACCAGCAAGATACTTGTTTTGGTTTGTCAGTCTATTTATTTTGGCCTACATGCCGTTTTGTTTTGTACAAGTGTTTTGTGTTTGTCTAAACCTTTTTTTTTGCAATAAACTGGCACAACAGCACATTCATTCATTCACTATTCAGACAGTCTCTGGGTGTTCCTGGAATGGTAATGTTTTTAGAAAACCACCACCGGAAAGCAAACAGATCAAGCCTGCATTTGTGTGCAATATATTGTGACAAGTTTTTTGGTGTTTTTGAAAATCTAGAAGATTAATCACTTTAATGACTATCTTTTTTTTCCCAATGAACTTTTTGCCTGTGTAAGCATCACTGCACAGGGCAAGTGCACTCCTCCACTCAGATGCTGTGTCAGCCTGTACGGCACTAATTATTTTCATGGATGATTTGCTTGTTAAGTAATGAAAGCCTTCCATGTTGAAGATAAATGCACTTGCTGTAAGTCCATTTAATAACAGGCATCAATTTGTCCATGTTCTTAAACGTATCTATAACTAAAACTAAAAGTTACTCTTTTATGTTTAAGTGAATCCCCAATGTACAGACCTGTGCTTTTTCAATTCTAGGTGTACAAAGAAGATCTACCTCAGCTCAAGCAACAAAGCAAAGAGAAAAACCAATTGGTCAGCTCCTTAAAGCGGGAAAGAGCTCCAGAAGAGAGTCTAAAACTGCAGTTTGTTCATGGGTAAGTAAGTGACATATTAATGTCTGCATAAATGTAAACATGCAGACAGGGAAACACTTGTATTTAATATCATTTTTCAGATAGTTTCTATTTTTAAAGGTGTATGTGCTGGCAAAACAGGAACTGCAGCTACAGTATGCCAACTTAGAACAGTTCTCACATTATTTTCACTGTCTGACTTAAAGCTGTGAAATAATGAGGGTAGTAAATTAGTGATGAGTCCTTACATAGTATAGTCATATACGATTTACTGTCAAAATGGCTTAACCATGAAAAACCTGAATTAATGAATTATAAAAATCCCAAAGGGAAATGGACACTTGCCATGTCTCCAATGTCACTTACTCTGTACCCCCACCCCCATTATTTTAACAGTAGAGGAAAGGCTTATAAGTATTGTTAAAAAGGATTGAAAAGATTTTCATAATATATTTGTCATGTAATGTATTATTCTAAAAAGACAGGACAAGGACAGGCTTTGTGAAAAAGAGGGCTCAAGAGCAAAATGTTATGTTCTTATCCAGGAATGTGGATAGTGTACGATCTATGCAGGACTTCGAGCGTCAAGCTACAGCTTGAGTTATGTTTCATTAGTCAAGCTTAGTTAGGTGGATCCATTATTAATGTCAAACCATGAGATTAACTATGTGAATATATTCCTGTAAAAAAAGATAATGCTACAGTCTAGCTGTTTCACCACACATTGAATCCCTCCCCTGTAACTATCTATTACACATCTTCTTGTGTGTACACTGAACAAAAACATGTACTGAACAGTACTGTACATGCTCCATGTTGGTTAACAATATCTTTCATTGCTGTTTCAGGTACAGAGGCTATGACTGTCGAAACAACCTGTTTTACACACAGGCTGGAGAGGTGGTTTACCACATTGCTGCTGTGGCAGTCATATACAACAGACAGCAGCACACACAGCGATTTTATGTTGGACATGATGATGACATCCTTAGCTTAGCTATCCACCCTGTAAAGGATTATGTGGCTACTGGACAGGTATCTGTGTCTCATATAGTTTAAACTTAAGGTTTATATGTTTGTTTTACTTAGCAGACTCCTCGTGGTTATTCCTTTTTGAGTAGAGTTCAAAGTTAATTATTTCTCCTAAATCAGTGGTCCTCAGAGTTTTTTTTTTTTTTTTTCATAATGTTGAGAATTGCACAAGATTCGATCCGAGAACACATATAACTTTGCAGCTCAGCCCTAAATAGTACAAATCACTCCGGGCCATGCATACTATATAAATGTATTTCTTTTGTGCTGGAGGTATACATAACTTAATAAAGTTTGCTCGCATTCTGGATGTTTATTGTTGGTCTGAGATCATAGAAACATTATTTTTATGTGAGATCAGAAATCATGGTATTGTCTGAAGTATATGAAGGATTGGTTTGCCATAACAGTTGTTATTATATTTAGGTCGGAAGGGATCCATCCATTCATGTGTGGGATACACAAACACTGAGATGTCTGTCTCTACTGAAAGGTCATCATCAGAGGGGAGTATGTGCTCTTGATTTTTCAGGTGAAGCATTGCTTATTTACTATTGTGGTATACAGCTTTTCTCAATCGCTAAAGCACAGTTACTGGTACTGTTAGCACAATTTTCAAAACAGTTAAAATAAACAAACACCAAAACAGCTGCGCAATTTGCAAAACATCAAATGCAATTGCAAAATGAAGCAAAGGTGTTAAATGTTTTCATATATCTTGCAAAACCTAATATTTACATCAATTCTCCAAACATTTAGGTACATATCATTTAACTCTTCAAACCAAAATAAAATACAACTTTCAATTGTAAATAGATCATGCAATGCAAAGGCTTACATTATCAAACAGAAAACCAGTATACACAACGCTTTTAATGTGGTTTTTTTTTGTCATTTCATGGGCACTGTATTTAGTTATTAATTTATAATTGGCATACTGTATTTTTGAGTTTCACGGTTTTAATAGGTTTTGCTGTTGTTAAAAAAACAAAATCATTCCTTCTTTTTTTCTAAAAGTAACCTTATTTCTATGTAATGTCTGCTTAACAGGCATTTCTTTATTCAAGTATATGATAAAACGCCAGCCCAAAAAGTATGGGTTTGGACTAGTGGAAGGATTAGTATTGTTCAGCAAGTTGAACACCTGTTGCAACTCTTCCCTGTTTTATGTATTTGATTATGCATTATTATAAACAAAATCCAGTTTGTAGATGTACATTGAATCAGCAATGTGGAAATGACAGGGAAGAATGTGAATGTGCAAATATTACTTTCTGAAACAGAACGAGCATTGTTTTTGATGAAAAAAGACAGAAACATGTACTACAATAAGCCACAAACAGTAATATTTAACTAACAAACAAACTGCAAACTGAATATCAAAGTGGTGTATTTAGCGTTTTGTGGACAAACTTACCACTAAGTCAATGCAGAAATGTTATTTATAATCAAAGGCTGAGTTAGATTCCATTTAGCAGTGAATTTGTGTGTATCCTGTAACCCTGTGATAATACATATGTTACTTACTGGTAGACATTCATTTAATTTTGCATTCGCTCTTTCTTGTCTTTTAACTTCCTGCTGACAGGCACTGAAACATTGCGTTCTCCATTTAGTCTTTGTTAAATGAACAAAAAATATCAATGACATTTGTAATCTCAGTGCAACTTAACATGCAGTGTGAAACAAGGTTGGGTTTATTATCCTCTGTAAGGAGAACAGCATACTTCAAGAACAGACACATGATCAGCCCAGTGTGACAGCTTTATGTTTTTTGGTGTTTTTGAAAATCTAGAAGAATAATATGATCATTAAAACACAGTGACTGTAATCAAGGTAAATGATGTAGAACAATGGCTTGGTTTAAATGCTGTATTTAAATGAACAATTAAACAGAAAAGCGGTTATTTTCCACAAAGCACTACTTAAAAAAATGAAAAACTATAATAAAATAAACATTTCAAAAGAAACTAGTGTGTAAACAGGTGTAAACAGGTTTATGTACATGCAAAAATGTAAAAACAAAAGTAGTTTTTATTCTAAAACGAAAGCACAGAATCCAGGTTGAGCAGCTTTGCAGTTTTCTGATCGAAATATTTCTGCTGAAGCGCTGTGGCTAGCTTCAAGATGAAATCTTTATTCAAAATAAAAACCTGTCCTGTAAAAGGCGGTTCTAGTTTTCATGAAATGTAACTTTTAGATGTTCCACAAACACACACACACACACACACACACACACACACACACACACACACACACACACACACACACACACACACACACACACACACACACACACACACACACACACACACAAACATACATTCTATGTAGTAAAAGTTGTACTTAGTTTGTACTTAGTAGAAATTATATTTATATAATTGTGTGTGTGTGTGTGTGTGTGTGTGTTGGAAAAGTAACCAGACAAATAAGTAGCTAATGTGCGGCATAATTCAGAATGTGCGCGACAAAACGTGAATTCATTTCTGTTAAATGTTTTTATCTTCATGACAATGCATGAAGTTCTCCTCATGATATTGAGAGATGTTGTTTTCCTACGTAGTAAGCAGACACGGATATTTAAATATCCCCTCCCCTAAATGACTATGAATTCAGTAAACTGCATTGGTAAAGCTGATTTTTTTCCAAAATCAGAACTGCATAGCAACGCATTTCTTGAAAAGTACAGCAAACACAATAGTTCTCTCACAATATGTAATTTGCCTTTCTGTTTGGCAGCGGATGGAAAGAGCCTGGTTTCTATTGGCATAGATGACAATCACTCTATTGTTGTTTGGGACTGGAAGAAGGGTGAAAAGCTGGCAACAGCAAGGTATTGGAAATGTTTTTATTTAGAGCCTATTTTTTGTAATTAGCAACATGATTTTAAAACCTAATGGAATTATATATGTTCTTTTTTGTATGCAGAGGACACAAAGATAAACTCTTTGTGGTAAAGTGCAATCCTCATCATGTGGACAAGCTTGTTACAGTTGGGATGAAGCACATTAAATTCTGGCAGCACGCAGGTATGTATGACAGTGTACTGCAGCATTGTTAGTGGACTGTAATTAATGTTGCTCTTGTGGATATGCTACCATAATTTGTTATTGTTAACAACAACAAAAAAATAGAAACTGTAATTCTTACTTAATTGTCAACATCAAAGCTGATAGTGCAGTTGTGTCTTTAGAATTCACAAGTAATAGCTGACAGTCCCTAAACCTTGCTGGAAAAATTTTCCTCCCCCAGCATTCACCAGTAATTGCTGACAGCTATAAAACCTTAATGGTAAAAGTTGATTTTCATTGTATTTCATTGTGGTTAAAGCTAGTATCAATCCCCAGTACTGCCTAATATGAAATTTGACAGGTGTTGGCACCAAATGATGGGTAGTATGATTCTAGGACGACCAGTACGGCTCTGTAGCTGGTTCAGTTGTCAACTAGAAAGTTGTTTTTCTTTTTCCACAGCAGTGTTGCAAACTGTATCACCATTTTTTTATTGATTTATCCTGTTGTCACTGAAGCAGCTATTTTAAATTGAATTTGAAAATCTAATCTTTTTCCTAAGGTGGAGGCCTTGTATTTAAACGAGGGACTCTTGGCAGCGCAGGGAAGCTGGAAACAATGATGTGTGTGTCCTATGGCCATGTTGAGGATTTGGTTTTCTCTGGAGCAGCCACTGGGGATGTTTTCATCTGGAAAGACACTCTCCTGCTCAAGACGATCAAGGCCCATGATGGCCCAGTGTTTGCCATGTACTCCTTAGACAAGGTAGGCTATATTTGATGCTCATACCAAGCATTAGATTTTAAAACCACATGGTTTTAGTTAAATAATAAAGGCAGCAGAAGGTATAGAAATTGCAGTGATGAGTTTAATGTAGCTAAAAAATCTTTTGTTTTATCATGTTTAATAGCTTATGATTGCCATCTGCTGGTGACCTTGCTTCTTTTTTGTAAAGTTGAAAAAAATTCCTGATAAATATATTTACTTCCCTAATTTTGCCTACTGAAAGCGAAAAAAAGATGTGGGCACTCAAGATGTCAAGCACTCCCTTGTGTAAACATATTTGAATAAATATGTGGTATTTGCAGCTTGCTCATTAGTTTAATTAGTGTAATTTGGTTGAGCAGCTATATTTGAATTAACTAAGGTATTATTATTATAAAGGTTATATTGTACACTGGTGAGTTTACCTGATTTTTCTTAAAGGACATAGAGCTAACATTATAATTAAAGTAAATCTTACCATATATATATATATATATATATATATATATATATATATATATATATATATATTGATGCTTCATAGTAAATCATATATTTGATCTTTTGAAATACAGTCAACCTCAGTTAACTCGACACCCCACAGGGATGCCATTTAGTGTTGATTTTTTACAAAAACAACCCAACCACAAGCTGTTGTCTAGACTTTTAGGTATTGGCTTGTACTGTCTAATTTGACGGCTTAAATAGCAAAAGTTAACAAATGTACATTAAACAGAATTAACCTGGTGAACAAAAACAATAATAACAACTTAGTTTCACACAGAAATCCATGTCGATTGTTTCGCATGCAAAGACACGTGCTTTGAAAGTTCTGCTGACTTAAAGCCAATTGAACGAGAACTAATTTTTCACTTCTCACTCATTATGAACTGACACTGTAACCAGCTGCACTTGGTAGCTGGTACTTGGTGAATGAACGATCCGTTTCTAGTCAGAGGTCAGTCACGTGAAACAACAGTGTCGAGTTATCCACTAGTTCCTCCGAAACGTGTTCCTGCCAATCCTTCATTTTTCGCACTGCGGATCCACAGCGAAGCCACCAGACCTATAGTGCCGGAGGACAATACAGATCTGATGGCTCCACTGCAGAACTGCAGACGCCTTATCGGCCAAAGGGGTCGCTGGTGCGCAGTGAACTGTGGATTCCCCTGCCGACCTAAGCCCTCCCTACTCGGGCGATGCTCGGCCAATTGTGCGCTGCCCCCTAGGAACCCCCGGTCACGGTTGGCAATGACATAGCCTGGATTCGAACCTGCGATATCCAGGCTATAGGGCGTATCCTGCACTCCACGCAGAGCGCCTTTACTGGATTTACTGGATGTGGCCCATCACTAGACTTTTTAATAGTTTTTATCCATTCGGTACCGGTCGAGTTGCGAGTAAAGTGTGGTGTCCAATTAAAAAATTAAAAGAGGCGGGTGTACCTGTCAACCCATTTTTAGCCCAACTTGTATACCAGAGCTTTCAAACCATTAAGGAATGCTTCCAAGCCTTAAATTCGGCTCTGAATCGAAAATCAGAAATACAGAAACGGTTTGCTTTTCTTTACACATTCCTTATGGCCGGCAGTCTCAGAATGCATCTTCATGTCATACTGTCATACTGGGAGGACATGTCATACTTCATGTCCTCCCATTCCTTAAGGTACTGTCCACTGTACAACTTTCCAGTTTTGTGTTTTTTTTGTTGGCGGTGGCATTTTTGTGCACTGCTTCAGCCTTTTTTGAAGGAAGCAATCAGTGATGCACGTGCCCTTCATCAAATTGTGCATGTGCCCTGCGTGTTTTTCCCTGACCTTAAAGTTTTGAAACCCGTAAGAGTTGACAGGTAAGGGCAGGATGCATATATGTTATATGGAGAACATTCGGGACCAAAACACTCTGTCGAATTAAGCGAAGGTGTCCAGTTATCCATCAGTTGAGATAACCGAGTTTGACGCTATTTTTTTTTGTAGTAATTACTGCACTCCTTGCACTCCTCCTTCAAGAGGTCTCATTAAGGAACACAGAGACATTGAAAACATGTTAGTTATAGGCAAAGCATTTAAAAGTTTCAGTGGCTTCCAACAGTCTCCACCACTACAGTACATCCCAGTCTCCTGGGATAAGCACCCCCTATGGGCAATAATGAGTGGGCTCTCTTTCAAAATACATGACTTTTGGGGTCACGTGAGTCTTGTTTTGATCTTTTTGGGGAGTTAAATGGAGGCCAGTGTAACTACCAGCAGAGTCTTGCGCAGGTCCAATTTTTACGACCCGCTTCCGACCCGGACCCGCGACCCAACCGGCTTTAATAAGACCAGCAACCCAACCCGAAACCGTGCAGTGTTTGTCCTTTATCTACTGCCTGCGCCGACTGACTCTCATGCTCTCACATTCACACAGATAAATCTACCATTCTCCATAGTTTATAGGCTATACAGCTTGGTAGCTTTCTCAAATGGTCTGGATATATTTTAACATTGTAACATATTAACTATCTCTACCACCAGTTTAAAGGGAGCTACACCTGTGTGTTCGAAGAGAAGTACCAGTTTTGTGGCTGTCATTCATTAACACATGTTCATTATTTTCATTCGCTATGATTCTGAAAAAATTCCACACTTCTGATTTACCTCTCAAACTGTTATCCAGTACATGATATAAACCCTGCCCTATCTTTTGTTTCACCTCATCCACAGACATTTTTAATATCACCAAGCAGACGTGATAAAAGGATCTTGCGACGTATCAAACAAGCGAGAACACTGCTTAGTCAGCTGACTCCTCTCTTATCACCCCCTGCTTTAGTGTAGGAAATACATTTACCTTCAGATACGTTATTTGAGAAAGGGTTACAGACGAGTATGCTAAAATGACAGAAAACGTTTTTGGTGATTCAAATTCAGACCCCAAAATTTTATTTTTTTTACCCGCTTCCCAACCGCAAACTGTGAAAAAGTTCACATTCCGACCCGCGGGTACCCAGCCCGATGCAGGACTCTAACTACCAGCTTAAATAAGAGGACCTGTTTTTTCCTAATGAAAAAACACACAATTTTGCTCAACCAAGAAGACAAGTTCATACTACCACCAACAGTATAATCACAACAGATCACTGTCATCTTATTCATAAATAAAATTGTCTTCACAGCAATGTTAATGAAATTCATTTAATTTACCCACATATTTGTTAAGCATTTTTTATTACTGGTTTACATTAAAGTCTAGACATGTCCACTGTACAGTAGACCAGGACAGATGTCTACCTAATATGCAATTACAATATCAAGGCACAAGGGGATAAGCTTTTCGTTTTTTATTTTATTACAATTCATATCAAGAGAAATGATGTGACATCTTGATTTTAAAGACTTCTGTGTCATCTAACATATGGTGCTCCTGTTTGTTTTTTTCTTCGCTCTAGGGATTTGTTACAGGAGGCAAGGATGGAGTAGTGGAGTTGTGGGATGACATGTTTGAGAGGTGTTTGAAGACATATGCCATCAAGAGAGCTGCTTTGTCTCCCGGTTCTAAAGGTACACGTGAGGGACAGATCAAAGGTTTACTCTCAGTTGAGTGAGACCAAATCTGTCTCAATTCAGAAAGCAGCTTTATTTTTCTATGCAGGTGGTTATTCTCTATATAGTCCTCCACTCAAGACAATCATTGAAGGCCCTCATCTGCATCACACTCTTTTGGGAGAGGCAGGGTTGCACAGCCAGTTATTTGAATGCCCCTTTTCCTGTGACTTGATATAGTTGCCCCATTCCCTGTGACTTGAAATAAATAGTTACTAACTTACTAATCCCTTTGAGAAATTGATATACATATGTATTTCACCATTTATAGTTGTGAAGGTAAGAGCATTCTTTTGCCCAAGTTATTCTGAGTATCAGAATCACATAATTTATAAAGGAACCTGCCTGGTAGTCCATACGTATGTCACATGTACATTTGTACAGTACATGTATATACAATGGCTGTATCAAGGTGATAGCGATCTTGAAACTTCAAGATACTGATAGCTCTAATTCTGTACTTATAGCCGAGGTGGGGGTGTATGTTACTAAGCAATCAGCCTCATATTGCTGTCTGTATTTACAGGCTTTGAACAAACAAAATGGATCACTTGCAATATGTAAAACCCCCTTTAAGTAAATGGATTTTCTCTCACATGACTGATCCCTGACATATACACTGCAATGTATACAAGTGCATCTCTTTGTTAGCTGGTTTCAGTCACTGTTAGGAATTTCAAGGGATGTTATCTTTAGGAAAATACTGGACTATTTGACCAGTATACAACACAATTATTAAGCAAGGATTACCACATTTTACTTTACAAGGAAGTACAGATGGACCAAGAGACTAGTACGTTCCAGTAAGATTTCTCGCATCACTGCTTCTCATATATTGAATATTTCTTTTCAGCTACATCGCATCGGATCTCATTTCACTTTGGGTGACAGATATGGGGCATCTTTTCCAAAGCAGTTGACAGTTGCTTCCAGGCAACATACATTTAGGGCTATTCAGCACTGACAAAGTGCTGGGATTTAACATTTTATTCAGTTGCTGTTGACATGCAGCTGTTTCTGCACTGTCTGTATTTTTCTATAACAGCTACAATATGCATCACACTTTTAACTGCAACACATTCACAAAATATATGCTCTAATTGTAGAGTTTGGATATGGCAAGGACATTTCTTCTTCTTCTTCTTCTTCTTCTTCTTCTTCTTCTTCTTCTTCTTCTTCTTCTTCTTCTTCTTCTTCTTATTTCTTAGCAGATGCCCTTATCCAGAGCAACTTACAGTCGTAAACAAAAATACATTTCAAGAATCACAGTACAAGTATTAATACAATTAAGAGCAAGATAAAATACAATGATTTTTTATGATAAGCACGACTTGTCACCATACATACATATACTGTTAAAGTCTCAAGCAAATTGTGAATCTGATGTTCATAAATTACAGTGTTATAAAATGTGTTTGTCTCAGCCTTGTTTTTATTGAAATAGTCTCCACTGACCATTACATTGCTCTCGTAATTTTCATAGTGCAAGGTACCTCCAACCTTGCCATGATGTTTTGTCCCATAGTGAATAAGTCGTTTTTGCACCTTGGTTCTTGGTTTTTCGTCACGTCAGCGGGCAGTATTTTACCTATCAGTACTCTGCCTTTTTGTAACTTGTATGCATTAGTAAACATATAGTTTATAGACCTCATTGTATTTTTGGTTATGTATTCATGGTGAGAAAATCCAGCGTCATACTGGAATAAAAAAAATATATATACTGTATATATTAAAAACAAACACTACTGTACTTTGCTATTTTGTATATTCTTCATGTCTGGTGTAATAGAACCACACTTTAAAAGTAACAAGGATGCATTCCATGTTTTATTGGGACCAGGTATGGTGTGGTTAATTGACTTTCCTGTTGATAGGCTTCCGGGTACTAAACAAGCTTTAGAACACTGCTGAAAAAAGATCATAAATAATCCATGCAGTGAACCCCCTGACACCATTAGCAACAACAACTAAAGAACTAAAGGATATAAAAAATACCATATTTCTCAAGTGCCTGATTGTTTAATAGATTGCATGATTTATCGTTCCAAATTATAACCATTGTTTTGTGGCTTTCCCCATTCACTTTTCTTGGTTCATTGCTTGAAGAGCTTGGAAGAGCTTTTGCTTAGGGCTCAGTGCCATCTTCCTAATGATCCACTGGCACCAAACCCTTACTACCTCCTCTGTGCTCGACAGCATGAATTATGTGCAGCTGAAATCAGCAGATTACCTTCAGGACTACCAGTTGGACTATAACAGGCAATAATTTAAAAACACGTCTGCAAAATCTGCAGATCTAGTTGGGGATGCTATGTGGTACATGCTGTAAATGTCACCATACTTTTCAAGTAACTATATTATTTTATTATCTAAAATACAGTATTAGCATGCATTTTAATTAAAAATGAATTCACATTTTTTTCATATCCTTAGGTTTGCTTCTTGAAGACAATCCCTCAATCCGTGCCATTACTCTGGGACATGGTCACATACTTGTAGGAACAAAGAATGGAGAAATACTTGAAATAGATAAAAGTGGCCCTATGACTCTGCTGGTTCAGGTATGGATATACAGTGCCTTGCGAAAGTATTCGGCCCCCTTGAACTTTGCGACCTTTTGCCACATTTCAGGCTTCAAACATAAAGATATGAAACTGTAATTTTTTGTGAAGAATCAACAACAAGTGGGACACAATCATGAAGTGGAACGAAATTTATTGGATATTTCAAACTTTTTAACAAATAAAAACTGAAAAATTGGGCGTGCAAAATTATTCAGCCCCTTAAGTTAATACTTTGTAAGCCACCTTTTGCTGCGATTACAGCTGTAAGTCGCTTGGGGTATGTCTCTATCAGTTTTGCACATCGAGAGACTGAAATTTTGCCCATTCCTCCTTGCAAAACAGCTCAAGCTCAGTGAGGTTGGATGGAGAGCATTTGTGAACAGCAGTTTTCAGTTCTTTCCACAGATTCTCGATTGGATTCAGGTCTGGACTTTGACTTGGCCATTCTAACACCTGGATATGTTTATTTGTGAACCATTCCATTGTAGATTTTGCTTTATGTTTTGGATCATTGTCTTGTTGGAAGACAAATCTCCGTCCCAGTCTCAGGTCTTTTGCAGACTCCATCAGGTTTTCTTCCAGAATGGTCCTGTATTTGGCTCCATCCATCTTCCCATCAATTTTAACCATCTTCCCTGTCCCTGCTGAAGAAAAGCAGGCCCAAACCATGATGCTGCCACCACCATGTTTGACAGTGGGGATGGTGTGTTCAGGGTGATGAGCTGTGTTGCTTTTACACCAAACATAACGTTTTGCATTGTTGCCAAAAAGTTCGATTTTGGTTTCATCTGACCAGAGCACCTTCTTCCACATGTTTGGTGTGTCTCCCAGGTGGCTTGTGGCAAACTGTAAACGACACTTTTTATGGATATCTTTAAGAAATGGCTTTCTTCTTGCCACTCTTCCATAAAGGCCAGATTTGTGCAGTATACGACTGATTGTTGTCCTATGGACAGAGTCTCCCACCTCAGCTGTAGATCTCTGCAGTTCATCCAGAGTGATCATGGGCCTCTTGGCTGCATCTCTGATCAGTCTTCTCCTTGTATGAGCTGAAAGTTTAGAGGGACGGCCAGGTCTTGGTAGATTTGCAGTGGTCTGATACTCCTTCCATTTCAATATTATCGCTTGCACAGTGCTCCTTGGGATGTTTAAAGCTTGGGAAATCTTTTTGTATCCAAATCCGGCTTTAAACTTCTCCACAACAGTATCTCGGACCTGCCTGGTGTGTTCCTTGTTCTTCATGATGCTCTCTGCTTTAAACGGACCTCTGAGACTATCACAGTGCAGGTGCATTTATATGGAGACTTGATTACACACAGGTGGATTCTATTT
The DNA here is from genome assembly GCA_030684275.1 of Acipenser oxyrinchus oxyrinchus. Classification (NCBI taxonomy): domain Eukaryota; kingdom Metazoa; phylum Chordata; class Actinopteri; order Acipenseriformes; family Acipenseridae; genus Acipenser; species Acipenser oxyrinchus. The sequence goes on from CM060251.1 coordinate 16,333,192, forward strand.
ATCATCATTAGTCATTTAGGTCAACATTGGATCATTCAGAGATACTCACTGAACTTCTGGCGAGAGTTTGCTGCACTGAAAGTAAAGGGGCTGAATAATTTTGCACTCAATTTTTCAGTTTTTATTTGTTAAAAAGTTTGAAATATCCAATAAATTTCGTTCCACTTCATGATTGTGTCCCACTTGTTGTTGATTCTTCACAAAAATTACAGTTTCATATCTTTATGTTTGAAGCCTGAAATGTGGCAAAAGGTCGCAAAGTTCAAGGGGCGAATACTTTCAAGGCACTGTATGTATGCATGTATGTATTAAAATATACATTTATGTTTTTTTGTTAAAATTAAATGTTGCCTACTTCTGGTTAACTGGTCACCAGCAAGAGTGTGGAATACTTACTGGTTTCCTACATAATTTCTACAGGATTTCTAGCTGTCTGACGGTATGTCAAACTTACATTTTTGCATGTATACAGTGGATGTTGTGGTGATCTACTTTTTCGTGGTACTGGTAGCTTTAATTTTCTATTTGTAGCCATGGCGAGGATACATGTCACTGTCAGACTTTTTTATTTACCATAATTTCAGTTTTATTCTTGAAGACAACACAACGGTTTGGTTAGGCATATAAATCCCTATCTTTTCTTACAGTAATTAAAAACATTTCAAGAAGCACTTGCTGTACCAAATAAATCACTTTTGCGTCTATAAAAGAGCTGCCATGTACGGTAATGCTGACTCATTCATTCTAATAAAATGATGGCAGGCTTGGAACATTTTGTTTTAACCAAATGAGAGATTTCAAATAAGACTCGTGTTAATGGTGGTGCTTACTGGTTGGTTATTCATTTAGGGTCACATGGAAGGAGAAGTCTGGGGCCTGGCAGCTCATCCTCTTCTCCCAATCTGTGCCACAGTGAGTGATGATAAGACCCTTCGAATCTGGGAACTCTCCTCCAACCACCGCATGGTAGCAGTGCGAAAACTCAAAAAAGGTAATAGAGCCCCTTGCATTGCTGACTCAACCAGTGTTCTTTAATGAACAATTTCTAGACAGTTTTCAATTGCTAAAACTGATTTTGTCTCCTTGGTAATGTCTGTTGTTGGTCCTTCTGTTTTAAGGAAAGTTTTTTTTTTTTTTTTTTAAATACTTTTTTGAAATTGACACTTTAGCACTTATAAAACTATCTGAACACATTGGCTATTTGGTCTTTCATCTGCTTTCTAATAGTCTGCTGAAAGAAAAAAAAACACACCACTACCACAAAAGAAGAGTTTTAAAATAGTGGTCCTCACTTCCAGTCCTCCAAGCCAGGTCTTTATTTCAACCACATGCTAAATCATTAGAATTTAGCACCGCATTTCAATAAAGACCTGGACTGGGTTGGCCCTCAAGGACTGGACGTGAGGACCACTGCTTTATAACATTATGCAAGGTCCCAGGGGCCATTGTCATAAAAATAATGCCATAATAACTTAGCAGCAGTGTGGAGTAGTGGTTAGGGCTCTGGACTCGACCAGAGGGTTGTGGGTTCAATCCCAGGTGGGGGACACTGCTGCTGTACCCTTGAGCAAGGTACTTTACCTAGATTGCTCCAGTAAAAACCCAACTGTATAAATGGGGTAATTGTATGTAAAAATAATGTGATATCTTGTAACAATTGTAAGTCACCCTGGATAAGGGCGTAGGCTAAGAAATAAATAATAATAATTTTTAAGTTCAATATGTATTCAAGAGAACATTTATTTAAAACATAATGCATGTTAAGCATGTATAAAGCATCTAAATTGTGAAATACAGCCATTTATAATGAAGGTGTTGCATTCTAAATGCTACAGTACATGCCAGCTTCAAAAATAGTGCAACATTAATTTGCTACTTTAAAGTATTTAACTTAGTCTAATCATATGCAATGTAAAATGCATCATCCATGTAATTTTTATTTTACTGATTTACTGAAAATTGGATGGAAAACAATTAATTCATATTACTAAATTGGTTTCATAGCATTTTTGCTCATTGGCTTGATAATGGCAATGTGTTGCTGATTCCCTGTTCCAGGTGGAAGGTGCTGTGCCTTCTCCCCAGATGGGAAAGCCTTAGCTGTAGGATTGAATGATGGAAGTTTTCTTGTAGTGAATTCCGATACGCTGGAAGACATGGTGTCCTTTCATCACAGGAAGGAAAATATTTCCGATGTCAGATTTTCACAAGGTAAGTATAATTTAACACAGGGTGTAAACATTGAATGCAGCCAAGTTCTCCTGGATTCAACACAGCAAGCTTAAAGAAAGAGCATTTCTGAGCTGCCTGTTACGGTATAAATCAATCATTGCATCTACCATCTAGTAACATTTAGACTTGGACTTACTTTATTACTTAGATGCTGGAAAATACCTGGCTGTGGCTTCTCATGATAACTTTGTCGATATCTACAATGTGCTGACCAGCAAGAGAGTTGGCATCTGCAAAGGAGCATCAAGCTATGTCACACACATTGACTGGGACACAAGGGGTAAGGCTGTCTGTTGAAAATAAAAAGCATAAGAAAAGGACTACCTGCTGCTTGTTTAAATGGAGCTTTGTTTGCTCTCCAGAAAGTAATTGTCTTGTTTCCCTTTGCAGGTAAATTACTGCAAGTTAATTCTGGTGCCAAAGAGCAATTATTCTTTGAAGCCCCCAGAGGGAAACGACAAACAATCAGAAACTCTGAGGTAAGAACACAGGGGTCATGCATTGATCTCTCACTTACTGATTTTGAATAGATTTTGTTCTTTAAACCATAGTAAGGGACATACCAGTCCATTTGTGTCATTGTTTTTGTGAAAAGATGTATTCAAAATGGATTAATTGAAATTCAACATCAAGTTTCAAATGTCTGGGAAAGACCAGCGCACCAGATAAAGTTTTGGGTCATTGAGTAATTTACAATTTAGACACTGTGAGTAAAATGTATTTTGGGTGAGTAAAATGCAACATTACCTTGAAGTCATGAGTACTTTGGACTCTTGACCGGAGTGTTGTGGGTTCAATCCCCGGTGGGGGACACTGCTGCTGTACCCTTGAGCAAGGTACTTTACCGAGATTGCTCCAGTAAAAACCCAACTGTATAAATGGGTAATTGTATGTAAAAATAATGTGATATCTTGTAACAATTGTAAGTCGCCCTGGATAAGGGCGTCTGCTGAGAAATAAATAATAATAATATGGCTTTCCTTATATCTTTTCCACAGCCGTTAAGTCATGCCTTAATAATATTATAGTCCGGGAAGTTGCTGCTCTCAATGTAGGCTAGTAGCTTCTGCGTTCACAGAGTCTCTATACTAGGCTGCAGTTTTTATAGTTGTTTTCTGTAAATCTTCCTTTCTCAGACTCTTGTGTCCAAAAATATATATATTTAATCTTGTACCGATACTGCACTAATACAAATAAAGAAACGATAATATTGTATTCCTTATTGATCGCCTAGCTACAGCAATTTAAAGCACTCTCACCAAACACAGAATATTGTATTTATTATATAGAGTTCATCTTCCAAAAATGTGGTTGACAGATAGGTAAATTGGTAGGTAAGCTTGAAGGGGACTAAGATGGCACAGAGAAATCCAAAGGATCAAGAATCCAGTTGCATTGGAAGTGAGTGGATTCAACTGTATGTTTTTTTGTTTTTTTTATAATTGAAAACCAGGCATTTCCATGATCCATTCTCTACAGTAGTTAACGCATGCAATATATTAACAATTGACCAATGAGATACAGGGAACCAACAAAGTACAGTGCTCCCTCGCTATAACGCGGGGGTCACACAATATGTATATGTTATAACCGAAGAGCGTTATGAATGTGGGAGGGCGTGGGGCTCGCCGTGGGACACAACACACATCTGACTAAAATACAAAATGAAATAAACTCCCTCTCTATAATGCATATATAGTGAAGCAAAAATGTAACTTTCCGTGAATTAACCATGCATAAAGAACCATGTAATCAACGCTATATTTTTACAAAAAAAAAGGTAACATTCCCACTCATGGATCATTTTAATTAGCAGTTTTTAAACTATATATAGCCTGGCTAAACGGCGGGCGGGAGTTCAGTTCGAAGCGACAGACAAGCAACACACTTATCTGTCAGAAGGAGAGCGGGTTGGGCGAGGGGAAGAGGGAATGGGCTCGCCCCAGGTTCGGCTGCCGGAGCGGGGCTGAAGCGTCTCATCACCCACTGCCAGGGAAAGCTGCAGCTCCTCTCGCACCAAAAAAGTAAATACATTAGGAAAGATAACCACGTAATAGGCCTAATATTTATTTAGATATAAAACTAATGCTGAAAGTTAAATAACATATGTAATTCATATTTCTTCAATGAGTAAAACACCCAGTATGCAGCTTATCTGTAGTGCTGACTAAGACTAAATAAATAAAAGCATAGGCAATATCAGAGCTGGTACAGTATTTGAACATTGGCTCTTCTAGTTAATTGAAGAGGTGGTAAATATTGCAGGTCATAAATTGGCACTGTATTTTTTTTATCGAACCACTCCCTAAGGTATAGTGCCTTAGAGCAGTGGACTACAGTTCTATAAATATACCACCTTCTTTTTCTAATCTAACAAAATGTGAATTTTTTTCCTAGATAGAGAAAATAGATTGGGCCACATGGACGTGTGTGTTAGGGCCGACATGTGAAGGAATCTGGCCAACACACAGCGATATCACTGACGTAAACGCTGCCTCTCTGACCAAAGACAGAAAGCTGCTGGCGACGGGGGATGACTTTGGTTTTGTGAAGCTCTACACATACCCTGCAAAGGTGAGGGCTAGCACTGAATCTGGATAAGAGCAAACAAATAAAACAATGTTTTATCATGTATGTAGAAACATAGAAACGGTACAAACAGTTCAACAACTGGGCCTAGAAATTATTAGTTTAGTTTCACTCTGGAAATCTGCCTGACATTCCTGAAGATGAACACAATTAAACAAAAAGATGTGGCGTTCAGTAAATATCTGTTGATTAACACAATGGCCTATTTCATGAAAAGCATGTAACAGATGACAGGAAATGTGATGGCCTCCAGGAGTGATCTGTATACGAGTGTGACACGCATTACAATGATTGCTATAACTGAGAAAAATAACCTATAAACCATAAATGTCTAGGCATGCAGTTCATACATAACTTTTAGAAGCAGAATGTATTATTCTGTCTGCTTCATTTTCTTCCCTTATAGGGGCAGTATGCAAAGTTTAAGAAGTATGTTGGCCACAGTGCTCATGTTACCAATGTAAGGTGGTCCCAGGATGATTCCTCACTATTAACAGTAGGAGGCGCTGACACTGCACTGATGATCTGGGTCAGAGAATCTGATGGGAATCGTGAGACTAAGCCTATGGACAGTGAAGAGTCAGATACTGACACAGAGGAGGATGGAGGTAAAACAGCAGCATAATAGTTGTCTGCATATTTTAGGCAACAGAAATGAACAAAGCTTTAACCTCATTTATTTAACACTGTTTTATCTACTTTGACTTAATTGAATCTATTGACACAGACTCACAAGTAAATGCTTTGGGGAATTTTTAAGCCCTGAATTAGGCTGTTTTTGGTACAAAATTTGAGCCACCTGTTTACACTTGAGCACAGACCTGAGCCGGCTTTGGCCCAGTATGCACGTGCATAGCCCCTGGACTGTAGTGCATACCTGATGTTATGTCTACCACCACTTGCGTGAAGCCATTTCCCCTCCCCAAAACACTGAGGAAAGCAAGCCTGTTATTTGTGTCACTTGTGTGTTTCTACTTCAAGGTGGTCATTCCATGCTAATTAAGATTTAGTTTTGTCTTCAAAAATGGAGCGAAGCATTGAAAGCCTGCATATTTAAAGAATTTGAAGAAACCTGTGTTATTTTACACATTTACACGTCAGTCTGACCCCTCTTATATGTAAAAGTAAACAATAACTCCAGTTTATTTTCTTACCCATGAAAAATACTTATTTTTGAGGTGCCCAAGTGGCTCATGTTTTAAAAGCACAGCCGCGTGGTGTGCAGGGCGAGTCATACAGTGCAGGTTTGCGCGTCCTGGCTGTGCGAAATCACCGGTCTTCACTGAGGATTCTGAAGGGAGCGTTGCATTAGCTCTGGCGCTCATGTTTGTTTGGGAGACAAAACCGTGACGGACTGTTTGTCCTGATCGTGCTACAGCAAACCCTGCTGGTGAGCTCAAAAGCAGACACCTGCAGAGCTGGCCTTTGTCCTCCAGAGGCTGGTAGCTCGCTGACATCCGCTCTCGAGTTCCTGGGTGTAAAAGAGGAAGCTGTCTCGGCCGTGGATTCGGAGGACACCCACTGAACCTTCAGTTCTCCTGAGCTGCGTGGGGAATTGCTGTGGTGGGGGAAAAACAAATTGGGGAGAAAATCGGGGGTAAAATAGTTGGGCACATTAAATTTAAAAAGAAAAAAAGTACTTGTTTTTGCTATTCAACAAAAGCTAAACTCATTTCTTTAATAGCTAAAAAGAAACATCTGCGACTTTGAATTGTGTACGTTCTTCCCCCAGAACTCAAGTTTATTTACCAGATACTAACAACGCATCACGGTACTATTGATGATACAATTTAAAAAATAAAGCTTTTCATAAATCAAAAGATTTCCTTCTAGGGAGTGATTACAGTCCTTTGATTACATTTTGAAAAATAAAGCCTATACATTTAAATTGATTAAACTTCCACAAGCTTGCAGCTTTTTTTTCAAATTGTATAATTTGTAGTGCCATGATGCATACAATTAAACAAGTGCTACGCGCAGGTCTAAAAGCATGTTACTTTAAAACAAAGGATTGTAATCGCCCTGTGTAGGAAACCTTTAATTTTCATAGTGACTTTACTGTAATGATTTGTTTAATTCTAGATAGAGATACCCACAAAACTGAACATTTCCTAATATTTATATACCGGTATATCAAAATACGATCACAGGTTATGTTTGTAGATATGTGTGAAAAATAATATTTCTGACAGTGGCAACTAGGCTTGTTTCACATCCCACATTCATTTTTAAATGTCATTTCACATAACAATCACAAGTTCCTGTTGCTGTTGTCTGTGCCTGTAAACCAAAGACCAAAGCCATCGCAGAGCCCCCTCTGGGGGAGGCCACTTTTAGGATGGCTGAACCTGGGCTGTACCCATCTCAGTCAGCTTAAAAGTGGCTAGTGTAAACGGGGTATCGCTTGAACCTATACTGGTGTAATATGTGGTGATTGCTCCAGTACAGTGTTTCCATCGACCTAATTTCTAAAAACAAAATTAAAAAGGTTAACTCCATTTGAAGAATGCACTAATTGATTGTAATCTAAATTAAACAAGCATATAATCATAAACCATATAGACAACCCTTTCTTTAAACATGCCTACCGTAAACAACCCTAATGGATTTGCTTACTTTCTGGTCCCTTCAGTGTAACATGACTGATTTTGTAAATGCTTCATACCTGTCATTTACTATCCTTTATTTTAACACATTATACTGTTGAGAGCTTTTTGCCTGAGAAAATAGCACTGGCACCCAGAAGAATGAATGGAACTTAATATCTATACATTTTGTCTGTTATATCAAAAGCAATATGATTCTCTTGTGAAAGTCAATCTCTTTATCTTTGTTCACGATTCTGCAGGATATGACAGCGATGTCGCAAGAGAAAAATCTATTGATTATACAATTAAGATCTATGCAGTTAGTATACGAGAGATGACCGGCACAAAACCCCACCAACAGCAGAAGGAAGTCTCTGTGGAAGAAAGGTACACCACTGATTATTCAAGCTTAACAACCCACTGTCTTGTTTTCTTTTCTATTATCATTTTTAAAATACATTCCATTGTTTTTATTCATGACTGCCATGCTCTGAAAATTAGTTTCTATTATTTTTTGTAACTGGCCAGGCCTGTCCATTATTCCTAACCCAAAGGTACTTTCTAAGGTCAGTTGGGTGTCAAGATTGCTTGAAGCAGTAATTTAAGAGACCACTGAGACCAAAGCTCATCACATTTCAAACAGTTGATTGTAAAATAGCGTGCAAATGAAAAGTAAGTAAGGACAGTTGTCTTTTTTCATATCGTACCCCCAGAGCCAGACTGACACATGTATCTCTGGGGGTAGTATATAACCTTCATAAATCTCATTCTGTAAAGTCAATTGCACACAATCCTGCACTCCACGCGGAGTGCCTTTACCGGAGATATTCATCTTTAATACATCTAGGATTCTATTTCAACTTTTTGATCTAATTCTCTATGCTATACACACACAGTGGTGTGTGGCTTCATATTAACTTGACAAGGAAAGTGGAAAGCAGATGATGCATTAAGAAAAAAAACAGCATTGTACAGTCAATTTCACAGATATCATGAGCTGTATTTGCAAAGCATTTACCATTTTGCTAAGTTTGCGCAATTTGTTTGTAAAATGAAAAATACACTACAACAGAACTTGCTGCAAACAACTAAAGCTCTTAAGTTAAACTTCTGGGTCCTATATTTATCATTACTGGGTGCACAAGTATTCCCTTCTAAACCCTGCGTACGCACATCTGAACACAAAGTATACGATTTATCAAAACAGAAATTTGCATGAGAAGGTTCTTAGACTTTCACACACTCTGGACCATGCATATTATTATTATTATTTATTTCTTAACAGACACCCTTTTCCAGGGCAACTTACAATTGTTACAAGATATCACATTATTTTTACATACAATTACATCATTTTTTACACATTATTTTTACAAACAATTACAATTACCCATTTATATAGTTACCTTGCTCAAGGGTACAGCAGCAGTGTTCCCCACCTGGGATTGAACCGACAACCCTCTAGTCAGGAGTCCAGAGCCCTAACCACTGCTCCACACTGCTGCCCGGGATTGTTGTCTTGTGCTAGAATGATGATAGTACAATATAAGATCAAAATCCTATTAAATCGGCTAAAGACCTGCAAGCAGTGCAATATGTAAAATAACAGCGTTCTCATTAGGGACTGTACTCATGTAGGAATTAAAGCACCAAGAGTGACTGAATTAAATTGTGTGAACAGAAACACTACCATTCAATTAATGTGCAGGTTATATCTGATGCCTGGCTCTGTCTACTGAATGTTGTGGTTAAATGGCCAGACGGAACCCATGATTAATTTATTCTTCTAAACAGCAGTGTGGCACTCGCCTAGAAAGCAGAGCAGTGACCGACGGCTGCATCTACCACATATGGCTATATAGGGGTGTTTTAAATACAGATTTCCACATGCGAACAACTTTAGTTACTTAGAAAAGTGCGTACGAGTGCCTTACGCAAGATTGATGAATCAGGATTTAATTATACGTGCGACAATTATAAACTTTATGCATACAAACAAATCAAGTCATTTATTCACGCACGAATGATAAATATAGCCCCTGATTTATTTATTTGAAGCTTTTGAACACTAACACTGGTGTTAACTTAGCACATTGGTAAATGCTTTGTGAATATGACTCTATGTGTGTGGGGAATACCAGTCTTTTGTTATCACAAAAACATCTTTTAGTTTATGAAAGTGCATACTATATATACAATATATATTTAAACTAACCTGGCCTACTAACCTGGAAGCCATTTCCAAATAACAGCACTACTGTACATGTGCTAATAAGATAAATATTTTGATTAAGCCACAGCCACAGTGTGTTTCCCAGAAACTCTTGTCATAATTCATACTTGTTCAGAGGTTCTCACAAGCCTTGCTTGGTGTTTAAGAGGTGCTTACAGGTGTGGTAAACACTAATTTGTATGTCTGCATGGTTTGCGTGGTTGTTCTCTCCTGAATAAACCAGACTTCTTTTGAAAGTCAAAGTTCAAGAGCGTCTAGAGACACAAAGGAGTTTGGGAAACAAATTGTTAGTCAGAGTAAAGAAGATAATTGTTGTTGCAATGTACTTCAAGCAATGTTATCCTGTAGTTAGTCTAATGATTTAATTTGCAGTTACAATGTAGTTACAGGGCAACTGACTTACATTTACTGTACAGTTTAACTAGAGTCTTAATTTAATGTAAGTACGCTGCAGTTAAATCACCGTTTCGTATGGGTATGGAATTTAATCCAGTTTCATGATGACTTCAATGAGGAGAGAGGTTGTACTACAGCTTGAAGGGGGCCCAGACCCCAGATTTGCTTCCCAATATAAGATAGCTAACTGTGCTGAACCAGTAATAGCCTCAGTTTCATGTCCTATGTGATGCTTCTAGGAAGAGGTTGGATGATTGAATAAAATAAATACTACATTTGTTAACAGATTTTTATGTTACAGATTCACCCACAGTCTTAATGTTATTGTGTGTTAGGTTTTGAAATATGCACACAAACACTAAGAATGGAGCTTGTAGTTCTTTCAGATGCTTATAAAAGTCATCCAGTTTATTTTACATTAACTGTGTATTGCTCATAAGCCCACACTACTATAGTATTTTTCCATGTTTTACATAATGTTTTTTTTCTTTCTTTATTTGCTACAATACATTGGCATGCAGCTTGCTTGTCTAAAGTATGAACAATAAAGACATTAGCACAATGCTAACAATGGTGTTTGGGTCTCTTGTTGCACTTGCATGAATGCACCCTTTTCAGAAAAATGCCTTGCTGTAGACAACTGTCCTTGTAAATGGAATGTATAGCTAATTTCTTTGTATTGTTTTTGTGTTTTTCAAATATTCCTTGACAAACACTGTCCGATGCAAACGTTGGTGGAAGGTGTTATTGTTGGTATTTCTGGATTATGTTTTAATGTAGTATTGCTAGTTGCTGTTCAAAGTCCACATAAGAACAAAGGTATAGCTTGAACATATCCCTCTTAGATATAATAATAATTAAGAGAATATTATTAAATAATAACACAGTTTCCATTTTTTTCTTTGGTAACATACATTAATGAATCAAGTGCAATGGCATTAGTTTCCCTCACTTATAATTTGCTGTTGTCTTTGCTTATGCTTCAAAATAGGACCCTACAAGTTTAAATAGTTAAGCAAAGTTAACTTAAGAACAGCAGTCTGCAATACTTGTACCATTTTAACTATAACCTGTCTTTACCATATTTTATGTCTACATTCAACACCACCATAATGTAATAATTGATACCTAGTATAATGTCTGTTTAAATAGATGTATTATTTTTTCCTACTATCCTATGTGTTTGTATACTTTTAACAATGACTCTTTTTGTTTATCACTTTCCTAACTTATTTCATTTTTTGGTTTATCTTTTACATTGTTGTGCTTTTTTGGTTTTGTCTCCCAAATATATATTTTTTGGGGGAGTTGTTCTTCATCCCTAGTACTTTGCACCATTAGGTTCTAACCCCAGGTAGCAGTAAGTTGTAAAAAAAAAATCTCATCTCTTTTTTAATATTGGTAATGTTGGTTTATGGCTAATATACCCATAGAGTCGTAAAATTAAGTACATATTTTATAGGTGTATTGGCTACACATTTTTTAAAATAGTGAAATTATGAGCTCTTGTTTTGGTTGTTTCATGTAAACTATTATCTTTACATTAAAAGCCGCTTTGACGGAGTTTGAAGAGATGTCATTTATAACATCCTGCTGGTCTAACTAGTAGCAGGAGCATGTATCCATATTCCATATTTTTACAGCTTGCTGCACATTTCAACCAGTATTTTTTCTGTCGTTTTGATAACCTCAACAATTTTGTTTGCATTTTCTCATGTAACAGTTTCCTCAGTTCATTTTAATAACATTTGCAACATTTGTAGGATGAGATAGTGAAGTTAGTTTGCATGTTTTTCATTCAACAGCACAGTGCTCAAATTATCACAAAGGCATGCCAACATCATTGTTGATATGTGAGTGAATAAAGCAGTGGATATTTCTGATAAATAGTTCAAATGAGAAATCAGGATTGTTTTACACATACAAGACATCATATTGAAAGTACATTTCTAACACACTACGCTGTAAATTCCATCTGTGACTCTTATTTGCAAAGCCTACCATCATTCATACTTCACAATCAGTAAAACAGTTGACTTCTTGCCTTATAAGAAACTCTTAATATTTGTATTGTGTTTTAACTTGCTTTCTTTGGAGGCACGGAATTGTCAAGTAAGTACCTTCACATAAAACACATTGGTAAAACGACCTACATACCATATATACATCTTCTGTACATTCTAACATGTAAAATATCTGATATGTTTAATCATTTACTTCAAAAATGGTGAGGCCTGGAAGAATATTTGTGGGCTCTTATTTAAATATACCGATTGTGGTACCGTGGCTGGCAGTGTGGAAAAGACAAAAGAACAGCACTGTTTGCAATTCAAACAAAACAAAGTTTTATCAAACAAAACTTGCCAAAGTAAACAAACAAAACAAAATCCTACCTTGCTTCCAAGGAATAACTAATCTGTTGTCTTCCCTCCCTATTTGTATGGGACAGCTTGGCTGTTTTCCCGTTTACACACAGTTCCACAAAATACTTTTCTTCGTAGACACAGTTTTTAAGCATATGTATGGCAATGACTAGTGACTCCTAACTCCTTCCCCGACCTCTGTTTCCCTGGGGTTTAAATATCCAGCTCATTACCATATCGACTATCAACGTTAACTAAAAACACCTGTTCTCCTTGTATTTTTAATTAGACCTGATTATATTTAACACAGATAAATGTTTCTAATGTGGTGATGACCTCCAGTGGTTCCCCACTGTAATTGCACCCCCTTGCCATCTCCCGACACCGCTGTAAATCATGGGAAAATGGCTCTTTTAATACGCCGACTGATATGCTCTCCGTTTACCACTCTCCCACAAACTTTATATTTATACAAGCATTGCAGAGATTCAGAACTGCCTTTAAATTAAATGGTGCGTCACTAAGTTGCCCAGTTCAATAACTTGAAGACATGGTATATAAATGTGTGTGTGTGTGTGTGTGTGTGTGTGTGTGTGTGTGTGTGTGTGTGTGTGTGTGTGTGTGTATATATATATATATATATATATATATATATATATATATATATATATATATATATATATATATATATATATATATATGACTGCAAAAAGTAGTCAGAAGCAAATTATGTTTTTTATTTTATTTTTCAGTAACATTAGAAATTGGTAGCAAACCTTGGTCGATCAAATACAACATGTAATATTTACAATACAAAATCCTTGTTCACATACTCATGATTGGAAGAATCTTCAAAGAAAAACAAAAGTTGAATCTATCAACTTTAAAAGGCAGTTCACAAAGAGCAAGTTTGATGTCATGTTAGTTTTATCAAACAACAAAAAGTATATTTTTGGCTGAGTGTTGGGGCTCATAAAAGATGTTTGATTGTCAGTACCGGAGACTGAGGTCCTCAGAAGTACTGTAAAGTGGTTGGGAATGTCTGTCCATTGAGGGGAGATACATTTTACCTGTGACCCTTACTTAAATGCTAGACCATTATTCACTTTGCGAACCAAACCTTTAGAAGTGCTATTGTTAAGTTGACTTTCATTTGAGACTCTTTTTTTCAATGTTTGTTAGAACGTTATCAGTTATAAACTAATATTTGAAAAGGTACTACAATAATTTAAAACACACACACGGCACACACTGTTCTGTGTTTTTTTTCTTAATATTAAGCGTGGTATAGTAAGTAAGGAAGTGAGTATATATTCTGTGTAATGGTGGCTAAAGTACTTTTGAAGCATTGACACGCTTCTTTCTTCCTATTCCATAGGCGCTTTAGTACAGAGTTTGCCCAGTGATGCCAGGGTATGAGTCTTCTTTGTAGACTGGTGCACTCTTTTATTTTTTTAACTTTTTTGCGGGCATGCTTGGAAAGCATGATTTGTGCCACACAGGAATGCCAGCTCAGCTCTAAAGGTGGCTTGTGCATGAATGAAAAAAACAATCCACAACAAAAAAGGTCTGACAAATACATGACTTAACTGTGCTAAAATTCTTACTTGGCTTTATTTGCTGCTTACCAGGGGATCCAGGTAACTGTATCAATATTTCAACTGCTTGCCTATTTCCAGGTCAGACTGTTTGCTGTGTGTGTGTTTTTTTGTTTTTTGTTTTCATCTTGCCTGATGAAGAAGGTTTAATTATTTTGCCATTACCATGCCAGGGCTGTAATTAGTAACTAAGTTACTAAATAAACCTGGTAATTTACTATCCAGCTTGTATTAAGCAAGTGAAATAGAACTATAATTGATCTTGTATGAGATCATTGTTCAATATACAAACCAACAAATAATGGCTAGTGATTTTCAAATAATGACTAGTGATTTTCAAATAATGGCTAGTAATTTACCAGCTATTCCTAGCCATGATTGTGCAAAATAACAATTGTTAGACACTGTAGCTGCTTTAATGTATAAGAAGAAAGAGCTATTTTAAACACTATTGACCATTTTAGTCAACTTACAGTACACACGTGCATTAAGTCATTGTGGTGTTTTGCTTTTATATAAAATCACTGTAACCCCTACTACACTGGCGTCTGTTTAAAATATTCAACACAATAACTGCTAGTCATTCTTTATTGCAATTGTACCTGTTATATTGTATGTATTATAGTTATGTATTGTAAAGGAATAGTCTAATTGTCTGAAATATAACAAATGACTACCCTCCAACAAGTATTGGGACTACTACATGGTGGAGGAAAGCCTGGATACATTTTTTTACCATTACAAAAATATAAATGTCAGTGCTAGACCTGGAAAATCCAATATTGAGCAAGTTGCTGCCTAAAAATACATGTGGCTGTGAGATTCTTCATCAATAATAAGATAGTGAACCCTTGATATTTAGGTATGTCAGTTATATAACATAGTGTTTAGGATTAGACATCATAAACAGCATCACAGTGTAGATGATCTGCTTTGTTTTCTTATATATCCTGTTTTTTTTCTTGAATACTTGAGGACTGTGAACTGTTTTCAAGGCTATTCAAAATTGATTGTCTTCTGTATCCTGCTAAATGGAAGTGATGAGGTTTAGAAATCCATACTTTGTACACTAGCAATGTGGTTACAATTCCATAAAACATGTCTGTCCTTCATTAATATTATTAGGCATCATGCCACAAAATGCATTAATTCTCTAATGATGTGGTGGTTTTCAACCCTTATACTCAAATACCCCAAAAGGTCCAGGGTTCTGTTTTAACCAGATATTCTCATTTTTCAAAACACTGTCTTTTCCTTTTTTTTATTTGTATTGCAGTTTGGTGAACATGAACTTTTGAACAATCACTGCAGCTACACACAGTTTAAAGTTGCAGTGGCTGTAAGTGCTGTCAAATTCACTGGATAACAATGCATGTTTAAAATAAATATTTAGTAACTGGTTGAAAAAAAACATTTTTATTGGGGGTATTTGAGGACCAGGTCGGGAAACCACTGCTCTTTAGTGCAAGTGGTTGCAGTTGTCAGCTTTACTGAAGTATATCGGGGGAATCATCTCAAAAAAGGGTACATTTCCAGTGTCCAAAAGGGTTTACTATAAAAACCAGCACAATTATCTATTTTCCTTTTGGCTCAGTCTGAGACCAGTCATCACATTTCTCATTTTTGGGCTGCAAGATGGACACACATTTAGAACACAGAAAGAAGTGATTCAAAATATTAAACAAATATGCATACTCTTTTTTTACACATCACAGTTTAGATTATTAACATAATTAACATCTTAAAGTAAGTGATATTTGTGATGCATTGTATGGTTGACTAATTATTTTATAGTTTTAATAGTCTAATAATAACTAATAGTCCAATTATTTTATTATTAGTATATGTACTGTTTTCTCACGTGGAAAATGTTCCCTCCAAAAAATTAAATGGTTGAGTTTACCATGCACAACATTGCATTTTGTAATAATAAACATGAGCACCACATTAGTCACTATTATGCTTCAGTCCCACTGCAGTCATTGTTCTTCATCTAGAACTTGATAGATATGATGGTTCTGTAAGTTCAGTATATTTAATCATACGTAAAGGCCATAAAATTCAAAGCAACTTTCAAGCAAGTTTCTACTGTAGTTTAAATTTAAATTAAATTTGACTTGAACTATCCTTAAGGTGAAAATTGCTTAAAAATCTAATCTTCAAAAGCTGCCAGAAAAAGTTGCCTGCTGTTTCATAAACACTTTGAGCTAGGTTTCATCTTTGTCTAACCCTCCTCACTGTTTGGACTCAATGAAGTTATTGATACAGTTTACTTTTTTTTATTTTTATTTCAGGCCACCTGTCAGCAGAGCTACCCCTCAACCTGACAAACTGCAAAAAAACAACATGACAAAGAAAAATAAACTTGTGGAGGTCAGTATAAGCTGTTTACTCGTCTGCCAGCATTAAAAGTGATATGTGTTCAACTTTTCAACTACACTTCTGTAAAGACATTGGGAAAACACTACTGGGCGAAAGGTTTGTCCAGTTTTGAATTTGTTTAGTTTATTATTACTTTATACGTATTTAGTCCATAACTGGGCTTGCCTTTTTTCATACAGTTTCTCTTTAAAAATATCCTTACGAACATTTTAGAACAGTGAAATGATTTTATATTTATATGTGCAGTAGGATGACTTCCTAAACATGTTAAGAAATGTGGAGACTTCAAGGTCGCAGACAATGAAGACACTGAGAAGACCATAAGAGGTTGTCCTACTCACGTCACAACACTCAATAATAATTCAAGTATTTTTTATGCAGGAATAATTAATTCCAATCTTTAGAGAGAGAATCTTTTTTGTCTATTCTAAGAAACTGAAACTGGGAGGCTATGAGTCACTGTGGACACAAGAGGGTGTTGAAGCGTAGCTATTTACAAAGCAAACAGTTGTGGATGTAAATATGTGTTTTTTTTTATGCCGGCAAAGCATCATATTCCACGTGAATGTGCACTACAGTTGCAAATTATTATTATTATTATTTTTTTTTTTTAATTAACGGTACGTAAGTTGTTTAAGAATCCTTTTAAAGTACTCTGCACAGGATGATGCGTCAAATAAGACACTCTAAAGCTCCAATGTTTAAATTGGTTCCATCACATGACTTAAAATGACATACATCTTATGTCACACATTTTTCTTTGTACTTTCAGGAGCTTGTCTTGGAGCATGTGTTTGGATACAGAGGCTTTGACTGTCGCAACAACCTGCATTACCTCAATGATGGTGCTGATATCATCTTCCATACTGCTGCTGCAGCCATGGTTCAGAGTCTGTCAACAGGTAATGCAGACATGGTTTATATCAGAGAATGTAATGCATGCTTTAGTGCTACATCCCTTTAAAAGTGTACTATGGTGTATATGAAGTTAACCTGCTTATACTATGAACAGTTGGCTTTACTTTTGCTTTGATCTAGTTGTTTGCACTTGACAAGCTGTAACTACATGCAAGGCCCAGTTAAATGTATTCTAAGTAAAAGTATTCAAACACCAGTGTAGTTACTAATATATCAACAGTAAACTGCTTGCAAATAAAAAAGAAAGAAAAAAAGAAAGAAAAGCACCTTTCTTCAATATTTTCTCGGCTAGGGACACACTGGGAGCTCTTTGCAGTCCTGAGTAAGGGAGTAAACTCAGATGGGGCTGTAGTTCACCTCATTGGGCTCCAGCCAACAATACTGGTCAGGCCTCTAATGAGTGCAGTGGACATTTCCCAGGCTGGGGCCTACAGTACATAAGGACATAAGTACACTACAAAGTAAATATGTTTGTGGTCATTTTAAATGCTTAGATAACCTTAAGGTTTGGTTCCCAGGGACAGATTTCAGTTGTTTTTAAGCTCAAATAAGCCTTTCGAAATTAAAACTCTCAATTTAAGATGTAAATTCAGTATTAAATTCTTCATTGAGACTAAATGACTTAGAACTTGTAATCTAATTAACATTATAATGAGATGAGTATTTGCACTGTATATTACACAACAAACAATGTTACAATGTAGAGTATGTATCCATACAACAATGTTACTGTTATTGAATTCCTTTTAGGAACACAGAGTTTCTATCTGGAACACACAGATGACATCCTCTGTTTAACTGTAAATCAACATCCTAAGTATAAAAATGTTATCGCAACTGGGCAGATAGGTAAGGGCTCAATTGTCTAATTTCTGAGTATGTACATGTGTGTGTATGTATATGGATACAGTTAATCTGTACATTCAGACAAAATATAACTAATATACAGAATTAAAAAAACATGTATCGCCTGATTGTACAAATCACCATCATGGTGTGTGTGTGTGTGTTTTGTGTTGTGTTTGCACATATTTAAACACATTTCTTTCTATAATTTTCTTATTTAAGGGTTATGATTGTTTTATTTAGTTCAAATTATACCTTTTTAGTTTTGCATCACTGTGCATTTGCCAGTTATTGGGTGCTTTATGAAAAATCCTTCTGTCCACGTCCATTTTTTTTATTCTTTGAATATGCTTTCTTCTGGTGCTGATGTCACGATCAGCATTAGAAAAAAATGACTTATCCAGCTATTTTCTTTTGATGCTTCCTCATTTCCCATTGCCCACACACAACAGGCGATGTTGCAGATTCAGCAGGTAAGATAGTGCCATTCTTCCTCTCACTTCATTTTAAGTTCCTCCTTCAAAGTCACTTAGAGCAGTTTGTCTCCTTATTTGCTTGTGCTATTGTATTTATAATGTAACTAATATTAATAAAAACGTTAAATACACTGCAATACACTGTATCTTTACTGTGCCTAGGCTGAAAACCTTTATTTTATTTTTCTTATCTATAAAGACTTCCCCAAAGGTCTTTACCATAGACAAGTGTTTCTTGTTTCTATGTCTGGCAGGTAGTACCTGATGTGTTAATTTGCCATGCTTTTATTAACAAAAGATATCAGAAAAGATTGCTACTGCTGAACTGCAGGACGCGTTAAGATTGCAAACAGGCAGACCACAAAACATTTTAAATAAAGTGACAGTATGGGGAACAATAATCAGATGACTTACACACATAAATCCAAATTATTACATGTATTATTTAATTCACTCTAGTACAGGTTTCACTTCTCCCCCTCGTCTTGATTTATTTCTTGATTTATTCCTGTTTACAAAGTGTCAGAGTCTTCCACATTAGGACTCCTCCAGCAGAGGCGTCTGGTTTTGGTCACTGTTATAACAACTCATTGTTTAGGGAACATTCTCATGCAATTATAAATCCCCATTTCGTCCACCATACATGTCTGTATTACATAACAAAGTCATTTTCCTTTAACTAAAAAAGACTCTTTTAAAGTCTGTCCTAAATTTATTATTATTATTATTATTATTATTATTATTATTATTATTATTATTATTATTATTATTATTAATTTATTTTTTTTAACGTAAACTCGAATGAAATTCTCTTGATAATATAACTAAAAAAGTGTTAGTTGTTTGATAAATGCAGAGGAGATATCATAAAAATGATGATTATGATTCCATAGCAACAATACCATGGGAAATATATCAAAAAGCTGCCTTAACACAAGTTTGGTGTTATTTTTGTTTTGTCAAACATGAGTTTCAGTGAAAATTGACATTACATGCTCTTGTTATCTGGAAGTTTATTTTCTGTGTCTGTTTCATGTATAATAAACTCTAGGTACAACTCCTTCTATTCACGTGTGGGATGCCATGGGCAAACAGACTCTTTCCATACTGCGATGTTCCCATGGTAAGGGTGTCGGCTATGTGAACTTCAGCGCCACTGGCAAACTGCTGCTGTCTGTAGGAGTCGATCCAGAGCACACCATTACAGTCTGGAGATGGCAAGAAGGTGAGGCTCAGATTTAATAGCTTTGGTTTGACGAGATAATTGTGATCTCGGACAAGAATAAATATTGCTATTTAAAAAATAGATGTAAACAGTTGCATTTTATAAGTTATCTACAAAACATACCAAATTCTGCCTCTTTGCACTGTGTATATTTTATGGTAAAAGTCAGAATCTGGTATTTACCGAAAGCTTATTGGTAAAGACACTTGGTTATTCTTGAGATTTCCGGTAAATGTCCAAAGTAAAGCATTATCATGTTTATTTACTTGGTAAATGTCGACATTTAGCAGTAAATCTTGAGATTTTCTGTGTGTGTATATATACTGTATATATATAATAAAACTACAAGTTCTTATTTTAGTAATGTTATCCTTGAACCTTTTCAATGAAATTTCCTTAGCAAATAAAATCATTATTGGTATATGTTTTAAATAAGCCAATTATATTGGCCAAGACACTAATAGAACAATAGATAAAATACCTTTCTGCAGTATTCTATAAAGGTCTGCATCACTGGCATATTTTCGTAATCATTTAATCAGTGTACTGTATTAGAAAGAGCACAACACACATACAGCTATTGAACGTATTCAATTTTTATTACTTTCTAGTAACTTCTAGTTTACAAAGTGATACAGTAGTACAGCGCTATGGCCAAAAGTTTAGCATCACCTAGAATTTTAGGATTAAGACATATTATATATACAGTATATACAGAAAATCTCAAGATTTACTGTCTATTTAAATACCTAAACAGCGTCATATAAAAATCAAGCTGTTTTTTCCCCCAGGTGGTGATTTTATTGACACCTTTATTATAAAGACTAAAGACATTTGGTTTATGAGCTTTAGCATCACAGTATAGATTATTTAATTTGACACCTTTCTCTTCATTCCTGTAAATGCATGTTAGAAACCTATAGTATGTAGTATACCTATAGAATTCCTAAGACTACTGAAGTCCTATATTGTTGCTGTTCCAGGTGCCAGAGTTGCTAGTAAAGGAGGCCACGCTGACAGGATTTTTGTCGTGGAGTTCCGACCAGATTCAGACTCACAGTTTGTGTCTGTGGGAATAAAGCATATCAAATTCTGGACTCTGGCTGGTGGTGCCTTGATGTACAAGAAGGGCGGTATCTGTTCAGTCGAGGATGCAAGAATGCAGACCATGCTTTCTGTTGCGTTTGGTGCTGTGAGTTCAATGTTTTTACCATGTTTACCTTTACATATGTGGGTCAGGTAAATTGACAAAAACTGCAAATGGCTAATGTTTTAGGAATACGGCACTTTATTTCACAAGCCTCAGAATACAGTAGAAGTAGATTTTAAACAAAAAAAAAGTTTTATAGTACTGCCAATTTTTTTTTTTTTTATGTATACTCTCGTAAGTATATTGAATAACGACTAATGCCTCAGAGTGTTATTTCTTTTAATTTACTGCTTGACATTTAATTGACATTTAATTTGAATGCAATTTAGCCTCACTGAATAAATTTTAACATATATATATTTTTTTCCCATGATACATGTTTAACTCTTCAGTTGTTTGGTAGGTCAGCGCATTTAAGGCTTTTTGTAAAAAAGAAACATACAAAACCATTTTTTATGTGAACTGATGAAAATGCATTATTTCACAGAACAACCTTACTTTCACTGGTGCTATAAATGGAGCCGTGTATGTGTGGAGGGATCACGTCCTGATTCGAGTGGTAGCTAAAGCGCACACTGGTCCTGTCTTCACCATGTACACGACTCTGAGAGATGGGCTGATTGTCACTGGAGGAAAAGAAAGACCGTAAGTCTGAAACAAGTCTTAACTAACAGAGTAATCAGTCACGCTTTGGCAAAGTTCTCGGTTCTTTTGAAACTAGTGGAATTATTTTCTTCCTAAAGAGCATACAGTTATTCCTTTGCATGTTTTAAAACAGCTACACAAAATAACTTGAATCTCCATGTCAGCTATAAATATTGTAATATACTGATTTATCAGATTCAATAAATATTTACATTATTTAATTGCTGCCTATTCAGTCTTCCAGAAAGATATTGCATTGTTTCCACAAACCTGTATGTCATGATAATCATTATAAATGGCATGTACCACTAGACAAGAGGCTGCGATTTCTACTGAGATTTCGATGTCTATTTTATGTTCAAGATTCCTTGCTTGCTTGCATAATTTGTAGCAGTTGTAATTTCTGAAATGGTTAGGTTCTTCTTTTTCTTTACCTCCGGAGGCCTAGGTTCAAAACCTGACTTACCTTCAAAGTTAAAATCTGTGAGAACTCATATTTTCCGAGTAATTATCTTTAAGAAAGTTGTTAGGTATTCATTAAATGGAATAAAACATGTTAATTACTCAACACAAAACAATGCGGTTCCTCGGAGTAACAATCAATAAGAATCTATCAGTGTTATTTAATATAGAACCTGTCGTGATCAAAGTGATTTAGATTACCTTTCTTTTATCCTTTCGATATGAAATCTTATTTTTTCCATTTCTTTAGTTTTCTTAGAAAGGCATCATCTCTGCAGTGAATTCTGGGACTGTAATCCTGGGCAAAATGATATGTTTGATTAAACTTGACAGATACATACATATCCCAGTTTCCACAGCGATATCTCTAATGATAGGTCACGTTTATATGACGAATCAGTTGCATTTGCTAGTTTTGCAACATATGAATAGCAGTAAAAATGTTAGCGCCCCAGATGAGAGGAAAATGTGCGTCCAATCACTGCAAAAATGAATTGACGTTGATTGCTACTCAATTGTAAAGGTGAGGGATGGACAGCTTTTCTTGTTTTGAAATCAACACATCAATAAATAGGTGTGTTTTGATTTATTTAACACCTGCCGACAAACACTTAAAGGAAAATACGAGTATATGCACTCCCCTACTTTTTATTTTGTGTTTCAGGACTAAGGAAGGGGGGGCTGTTAAGCTGTGGGATCAGGAAATGAAGAGGTGCCGTGCTTTCCAACTAGAGACTGGACAGCTTGTGGAGTGTGTGAGGTCTGTCTGCAGGGGAAAGGTAAGAAACCTAAAATCGGTTCAACAGAAATAACAGGGACATGCATAGAGTAATTTTAAAATGCTGGAGTAGTTTAAGAATCTCTTTATTGCCTTCCGATGCATAAACTAGATATTCTGTCTCTCTCACTTGTTTTGTCCTCTTGATCCTCAAATTTCAAGTAGATTTTTAGAAGGAGGGAAGTTAAGTTGATGCAAGTTTAGCCGAACAATATTTAATGAATGGCTAGATTATTATTATTATTATTATTATTATTATTATTATTATTATTATTATTATTATTATTATTATTTGTTTATTTAGCAGACGCCTTTATCCAAGGCAACTTACAGAGACTAGGGTGAGTGAACTATGCATCAGCTGCAGAGTCACTTACAAATACGTCTCAAACGAAAGACGGAGCACAAGGAGGTTAAGTGACTTGCTCAGGGTCACACAGTGAGTCAGTAGCTGAGGTGGGATTTGAACCTCCTGGTTACAAGCCCTTGTCTTTAACCACTGGACCACACAGCCTTTTTGGTGCCACCTTTTGAAAATGATTGCATGATTTGCTTTTTAGTGGACTTTGTATAGGTACTATAGGTGAGCTGATATATACATGTCCCTAGCAAGCAGATTTTAATTAAGGTCCTGAACATATCAAGGTTATTTTACACCAAAATCAGTAGTACTCAGCATGATTTTTGATAAAATTGCAAAAAAGCTCCAGTACTGACATATGATTTTCTTTTAATTAGGGTAAAATATTAGTAGGAACTAAAGACGGTGAGATTATTGAAGTTGGAGAGAAAAATGCAGCCTCCAATATTCTGATCAATGGACATATGGAAGGGGAGATCTGGGGCCTGGCTACTCATCCCTCCAAAGATATGTTCATCTCAGCAAGCGACGATGGAACAATACGAATCTGGGATCTGGCAGACAAAGTGGGTATCAAAACTAAAGGCACACAGAATTGAAATGTTAAAAAAGAATTGGGTACAGTACTAAGACAGAAGGGAAATAGCTTTTATGCATGGAATCTTTTTAGCAATCAGAAAAATAGTCAGGCTCCTGGTTTAGTTGTAGCAGTTGTAGGTTATTAATGTCATCTTTGTTCATAGCTTGTTCATTTGTTTATAGCTCAGGAAACAAACACCTGAACAAATTAAAATGGGGATTATGTTTTTCCTTCTTTTAAAGCACTTACAAAGCTGACCCATATTAATCTACACATTACATGTCTTGGTCTTAATCTTTTACTTTTGTAATGTTATATAAAGGATAAATACCCTGCACAGTGTTTCAAAGTTATAGCTGTAATAGTTATTTAAAACAAATTTTGAGCACTGGAAATGAAAAGCAAAACAAATAGCAACGTGACTAAGGCTCTTATATACTGTCATTTCAGCAAATGGTGTCTGACTTCAAGCCAAAAAAAAAAGACTTTGTTGATTTATATTTGCTTGAAGTCAAGCAGCTGACAAAGTCTGATCTTTTCACTAGTGTAAGCTAGGAATAGTTGTTACAACAATAAATAATTTGTTTTGTATATATTTATTTAGAAGGGGATATGTAGTAAATATACCACACAAATGTGCAAACAACATTTTCAAAAGTACCTTGATGTACCTATTGTATTATTTTGTATCCTAGATAGGTGGTAATGCTTAGACAACTCTTTAGTTATGGATTCTGGCCCCAGGTCTATTAACTCCTGTACAATCTTTATCTATTCATGAATGGGACTGGTCTATTTAAAACAATCCAGTGTTTAATGCTTTGGTTTCATTGTTTCTGTGTGAATTTGGCTTTGAAATGTGTTTTCTGTTTTCTTCTAAATCCTTTATCCTAGGCTTTAACTAAGCTGTACACACATGCTAGTACACGCTGCTTGTACATACATAGGTATGCTGGGAACTTGTCCATAACCCAAATTTTCAGCTTTCAACCTTTATTTTTTTTTTTTATAAAACCTTGGTTTCATCCACGTTGTAAATATTTAATATCAAGATTTAGCATTTCTCCAAGAACATGGTTTTATACCCTTACAAAGGCATGTTTGCCTTTATTCCAGAAATTATTGAACAAAGTAAGTCTGGGCCAAGGTGCTAAATGTGCAGGCTACAGCCCTGATGGAGAGATGGTCGCAGTTGGTATGAAGAACGGTGAATTCATCATCTTCCTGGTGAACTCACTAAAAGTCTGGGGCAAGAAACGGGATCGCAGTGCAGCCATCCAGGACATCAGGTTGGGTAACATGTGCACAGGAAGGCATAAGAAAGCAGTAACACATGGCAGGGTGTTCACTTATGGTCCAATATCCGCAGCCTAGGGATGCTGTTCGTTAAATAGCCTCGACCTGCATATTTTGGACCAGATTTGAACACTCTGGAATCTGTTGCGCTTATAAAATAGCACCCCACCCCTCCCAAAGTAAATTGGTTGTCAAGTGAATCAGGCAGAATGGTAAAGCTCCAATCTGTACTGGTATGGAGGCATATCTGCACAGGTTGGAACGTTTGTTAGCCAATGAGATCGCTCCCTCTGTTGTTGCCATTTTATAATGTGAGTTACAGATTCAACCAGCGCTTACTCTAGTCATGGGACAACATGACATTAAGTATTGTTTTCTTTGTGATGTGCCGCCCAGGTTCAGCCCTGATAGCAGGTTCCTGGGGGTGGGCTCTGCTGAAAGCACTGTTGATTTCTATGACCTGACATTGGGTCCATCTCTAAACCGGATCGGATACTGCACAGATATTCCCAGCTTTGTTATCCAGATGGATTTTGCTGCTGACAGCAAATACATTGAGGTATGTGAGGAAGATACATAGCTAATACCTGTCCTTAATAATCAAACAAATAAATATACAAATAACTAGATAAAGAAGAATTCAGACAAAATAAATGTTTTACACTACTGATATTAGCATTATATTGTTTATAATATTAATAAGAAATTGTAATTTTTAATAGTCCAATATAATAAAAACATCCAAAAGTGGAAATCAGTCTCTTTATTTCTGTTTGTACAAATATGAAAAAGCTCAGGAAGGTACATTTTTTAATGATTGAAATAACGGCAGTAATCCACCACTGTTTAGGTGAATTGAATAGACCTCACTTTGTCTTCATGCAATATGTGATGCAAGAGCTACTGTACATCTAACTCTGGCTGGATCTTCTTCACACCGTGGATTGGTAGCCAGCCCAGCAGACCCACTTGAGACTTGCACGTTGGTTGAGTCGATCCATTCCAGGCATCAAAGTTGATCAAACCCACAACCTTTGAATGAATTGTAATATAGAACACCACATGCATCCACCTGGATGGATTGTATAATTATTATTTCTGACTATTACAAAACAAGGTGTATTATGCAGAACATTTTATGTCTTGACAGGTATTTAAGTCAATACTGAAGTTATTTATTAAAACCCTTGAACTGTCCAAACAGAAGGCATGCATGGCTATGTTATGACAGATCCACGCCTTAGGATAAATCCTTTATTGGCAGATATCAGACACTTATTAAAATGTTTTTTTCACTTAGTTGAATAATAAAGGGCACAATATAAAGTGCCATGCCCGAAGAGCATCAAATTACTCAAAAGTCTAAATGAATTAAGCATCAAGGGTTGATGGGATTGTAAGAGATCCTGCTGTCAATTGTAGAAATTAGAAATGTTGTTTGCAGGCCTCCAGTAACACAGCAGCAATCACTATATCCAGCGACATTAGGCCGGAAAAAAATAGTGGATCACATTTTTTAAACTTTTGTCTGGTTGATTTTCATATTATTAAAGTTAATTTAATTTACAGTCTTACAATCCAACAATGCTATCCTGCCTTGGAGAAACTGACTTCCATATGAATTGTCCTCTTTACAATGCCTTGTGGTATCAAACCCATTAAACAATAGAAGTTGTCTGCAAAACCAAAAGTCGGTAAATGGGAAAATGTACAAAATCCAATAACATTTTTTTTCTTCTGTCTCCAGGTTTCCACTGGTGCCTATAAGCGTCAGGTTCATGAAGTTCCTACAGGGAAGATAGTGACAGAGCAGTCATTGATTGACAGGATAACATGGGCAACCTGGACCAGGTAACCATATTTACATTTCGGTGGCTTTGACACTGATGGAGGCACCTTTTCTTCCGGAACAAAAGTAAATAATTGTACTAGTGTCTTCATAAGTTCTATCATTATGGCGTCATGTACTTCATTTTAGTTCAAAATCTTTATGGTCTTTCCTCATTAAATACTTTGTGCATGTACCGCAAGTCTTATCTATTACCATTAATTTACAGCATCCTGGGTGATGAAGTAATTGGAATCTGGCCAAGAAATGCTGACAAAGCCGCCGTGAACTGTGCCTGTGTCTCTCACTCCGGGCTAAACATAGTGACTGGGGATGACTTTGGTTTGGTGAAACTTTTTGATTTTCCATGCACTGAAAAATGTGTAAGTTGTTACACTTTATCTTGTTCAGTATACAGCTTTAAAATGTCTGTGCTCCTTTTCCTGTTTAAGTGTTTAAAATAGTTGTGTTAAGGGGGCTCCCAAGTGGCGCATCTAGTAAAGGCACTCCGTGTGGAGTGCAGGATGCGCCCCACAGCCTGGAGGTCTCAAGTTCAAGTCCAGGCTATTCCACTGCCAAACATGGACGGGAGTTCCCAGGGGCGCACACACTCGCCGGCGCCACCCGGGGGGAGGGCTTAGTTCAGCCAGGGTGTCCTCAGCTCACTGCGCACCAGCAACCCCTGTAGACTGGCCAGGCACCTGTGGGCCTGCCTGTAAGTTGCCCAGAACTGCCTGGTCCTCCAATGCTGTAGCTCTGAGGTGGCTGCATGGCAGGCCTGCAGAGTGAAAAGAAGCGGACAGCTGACGGCACACATTTTGGAGGACGCATGTGTCCGTCTTCATCTCTCCCGAGTCAGCACAGGGGTGGCAGCGGTGAGCCGGGTTGAAATAAAAAATAATTGGGTTTACCAAATTGGTGAGAAAATGAGAAAAATCATTGGCAATTACAAATTTAAAAAAAAATAGCTGCAATTCATAATGTACTTTACCTAATAAATGCCTGTGTTCTCAAAATTCTGTTAAGCTTCAACTAGGAAGCATGTATTTAATCGGTCATCAGCACTAGACCTGATTTACCAGTTTACTTGATTGGAGGGCAATAGCAAAGAATGAAGGGTTTTTACGATAAAAAAAGTTTTGTGTTTGAGAATAATGGTTATTATATGATTTAGATATGGAGGAGCTAAACATGTAACATAAACATCATTATAAATAAATAACCTAATCATTGTGCATGCATTAACGATGCACAGATGTTTGAGAATGGAACTCTTTGCCTAACAACAATTCATTCATTCTTTGTTGGATGAAGTTTCCAAATCTCAGCTATTTTTGCTGGGATAGCTTTTAAATTTCCTTTCCATTTCCTGATAGTGATATATTGCAGCACAAGTCTAATTGGAACCAGCAACTACACCAGCAAAAGCTAAAACTATAGGATATGGACAGCTCAAAAGCAAAAAAAAATACTATTAAACAGATCTACTGTGGTATTTTTACCCCTGGCGGTTCAGTTTTTATGTATCTGTCTGGAAGAGATTTTTAGTATTTTGTTGCAAAGGACTGGTTTAATTCAATGACAACTGCAGTAACTTTAGCTTTTTCTACAGGCCAAACACAAGCGATATTTTGGTCATTCTGCTCATGTGACCAACATACGATTCTCATATGATGACAAGTACGTGATAAGCACTGGAGGTGATGATTGCAGGTAAAAAAAAGTACTGACAGCTATTTCAAACAGTATCATTTTGTATTTGATTGCTTCCGATTGCATAACACAATTGATTAATGCTGCCTGGACCATTACAGTAGACCAGAACTCGCATGTATTTGACATACCATTGTATTTAGTTTTATATTGTATATACAATCTTATGTATAAGGCTAAGACAACTGTAATTGAGTCCTCTGATAGATTTTTCTTCTTGCAGTGTGTTTGTGTGGAAATGCCTCTAAGGTCCAGCCATTCCACATGCTGAATCCAGACTACATGGCGAGGAGCTGGAGGGATTACAATGCCTCATGTGTCTGGCTGCTACAAACCTGTTACTAAAATGCTGCATTTAAACATTTTATCATGTTGTGGAAAAGAAGTGCCACATAAAACATCAAACAAGGATGCTGAAGAAACAAACAAATGCACTGTGCAATAACTTTTGTGAACATCACTTAGTACCGTGACTGTCCTATGAACAGGTCACATTAAAGAGCTCGGAGTAGTTTAGGGATGACACAATATTACAATACATTACAGCTTAACTGTGTACGTGGCTCTTGTGCCACAGTAAATGGTGTTTTAAATATCTTTTGAAAAGAAAATACTGTTAGTGTTTACATTAGTTTTGTCTACTTCCTGCAATGGAAATTGCAGAAATGATAGGTGCCATGACATTTTTTTTACACTTTAATCAAGGCTAACCCTGGAGATTTATATATTTGTTTTCTAATTTTGTTTATAGCCAAGCATAGTTTTATTATTATTATTATTATTATTATTATTATTATTATTATTATACAAAAGCCTTTTTTATTGTGAAAAAATCCATACATAAGTGCCTGAGATTTTATATTACCTACTTGCATTCTTTCACAATTGCATTTTGAAAGTTGTTTTTTTTTACACTTATGGTGCTATCGTTTGTTAATCGAGGGCTACCAATAATGTTAGTTTTATTATTTTAATTTTTTTTTTTTTTTACATAAATCATTTATACAACACGATTTAACTGTGTATATTCTGCGTATCTTATTTTGATGTGTTCGCTCTTCCTAAATAAGTATCAACATAATTACCTACATAAACAGTTTGGGATTCAATCTTGGTACTAATTATATAAAAGTACTAGAAAAGTATTTAACTTAATATTGTGAACCAGCACTAGCTAGTCAGTGATGCAATACAATGAGTAAAATGGGTATTTGCTGACGTATAGAAATTGTATAATCATACCACTGCTTTCTGTATCATGACAAAGGGGGCAAGACTTCAGCATCCTTTATACAATTAAAAAAAAAAAAAACATGGGGCATATTTGTAAATGTTTAGTGCAGTCTATAATTAACTCTTTATGTTTTGGAAGTGTTACAAAACTGAAAAACAAAAAACTCAAGACCTTTCTAGAGACCTTCAGTAATATTACCAGTACTTTATTGTTTGATTCTAGTTTTGTACCCTAAACAGGTGTTTTTCGCTATTGAGAAACTAGGGAGTTCATTGGGCTGGAGTAATTGCTTTGAAAATGTACCCCAAACAATCTATTGTATAGGATGTGTTTAATTAGATTGAGAAAGGATGCCTTATGCTGCTCTGGATATAGCTGCATGGTGTAAAATAACCTGGAGCACCAAAGTTGACTATGCAGTCTATAATCCACTTGTGGGTGGTCCTCATTTTAACTTTTCCTTGTGTCTTGTTTGTGCTGTTTGATAATCAGCCTTGAATCTGTCATCCAGTGTCTTTTACCTGTTGTGCGATGTCTGACTTTTGAATTTACTGTAACAAAATAGTATTTTGTGTGACAGCAATAGTGTCCAATACAACGGGTGTCTTTAATAAATATCAATCTGCAAAAGATTTCTGTTCATCGTTTTATAAATTTCGTATTTGATTTTTTGTGCATAATTGTCTAATTAGTACATTTGTTAAACATTGTATTATAATGTACATTAGAAAAAAATTGCTTGATGCATGAATTTATTTCTCAACCACCACAAAAATCACATATGGTATGGATCCAAGTTACTGTATAAATTGTGTTGAATGAGACAATGAGACTTTAAAATGTATTGTATGGATGACAATCATAGTTTGGGGGGGGGGGGGGTATACAGAGGAAAATATTTGATGTATCAAAATGAATGTGAAAATGTGTTTGTCAAAAATGTTCACTATACAGAAAAATGAACATATACAGATCATGATCACAAATAAATACATAATGCAGCTTTCAGTAGGGATGTGTGGATTTAGAATCTTTCAGTAAAACATTCGGTAAGGTGCTGCTCAGATTCTTCATAAATCTAAATGTACTCTTGTCCCATGACATCCAATAAGAGAATGAACATCAGTCTTAAATGACTAATTACTCTACACATGATTAGACTATTTAAATTAAATTCCAGTTGAAGCACTGAAATATAGGGGAAAAATGATCAAGTTCTTCCTACTTAAGTTTACTTAAAATAATCAGATGTTTTGTTTATAAATGGAGACGCACACTCATGTGAATATTTAAAAGGTACAAAAAAAAATGCTTTGGGCTAGGCTTCAATTCTAGGTATTGTATGTGCACGTTAAAATTTGAAAGTTTAAAAACACTATGTCCAATAGTATTTCCGAGTACAATCATGGTTTTAGTTATTTATAATAAGTTGTGTATAGGGAGCCTCTTATTAAAACAGCCCAAGGTAACATATCTCAGAATGATACCCTCTACACACAACATATTAAACTTACCAATCGTGTTCTTGGGTGTCAGTAATCCATCTAGATAACTGTATGCAATGAGGTTTAAAATAAAATAATCTATACTTAAAAATGTCCCACAAAATTGCATAACAGTTCCACATTCTTTTTAAGATACAAAATGCTGTGACTGGATTCACTTTCAGTTTTCCTTTTCAATGTCTGCCCATCTGTCAGGCATTTGGGGTTAACAAATAGAGGACCACAAGTTGTTTACATTACAAAAAACCTCTACAGAAAAAAAAAAAGAAAAAAAATGGAAAGCTTTAATCTATTGGTTTGCAGCCCTACTAAAACAACCAGCTCACTGTTCCCTTGGGTCAGCTACTTCTCCGATTCCACTGCATCTCTTGTTGGCCACTATCTTTTAAATAGTATGTCATAACTTCCCAAAAAGGTGAGTTTAATCCCAATGAATTCCATCGGTCCAAAAAAAAAAAATCTGCATCCTTAGTGTTCGCACATACTCTCCTCCCTGTTATTGTTTACTGACAAGAGGCCTCCTGTTGGTCCTTGGGGCATATTTTCAACTCGGTAAGAAGATTATTCCAAGTATGCTGGATGAAATAGCTTGCATTTTGCCCAGTCCTAAGGTTCACAGTACACCAGTACAAAAGTAGGTCATCAGACTTACTTATATAAATTACTTAGTAAATGGAGGAGAGGCATAGGAGGATTACTGAATCATTTTGCAGTGCTACAATATATTATCCCTCCTCCTTGTAGCTTTATCCTGTGCTTCACTAATCCATTAAAAATACTGCAATCCTGCCATTATGGTTCACAACTTTTAGCTGCTGAAATACCACTATTGCCGATTCAAGACTGCCAAATATGAATACGTTAGTCAGACATCCTTTATGAAGCAGCAGTTGATCAGTCTAGGGACTTTGGGGTTAAGTCAAGAACTGTAACATCAACTGGCTGCACATAACATATTTAAAGTGCAATAACAGAGATCTGCTACATTGTCATTTACCCACAACAAAATGACAATACATTTCCTTTAGCAATATTGCCCAATAGTTTATAAATGTTGTATTTGTATTTAATAAATCTCACACTGACTTGTCTATAAGCTTTATTGGTATTTGTTTACATTTCACAATGCATTCCACAGACTTGGTTCTCAGCAGAATTCATCACAGTTCTAAGAAGTTTCATTCACAATTACTTGCATAACACAAACAATGCTTAAATTTCCAAGTAACACATGTTGCAGCTTTAGATATTCGGTCCACAGATAAATCAGATACAGCAGGGTTTAAGTGTTCAGTGTGTAAACGTGTTTTTTGAGATTTTACTATGCATCTGCAATGAAGTGAATATCCACATGAATGTGTTTGCAAAGGTACTAATGTTCTCTGAAGCTTATGTGCTATGGAAGTTATCAGATCACAGTCTGAAATATCAAGCACTGTGGAGCTGTTGAATAAAGCTTAAGCTTTTGTGAAACACTACACAGTCAAGCAATAAAACAGTAAAATCACAATAACACTAAGTTTATACCAAAGTGTCCATTTCTTGCCACAATGGTACCATTCACTAAACATCTGTTGCATTTAAAAATATCCCTCAACCTTAACTCAGACTCTACAAACAGTAGGTAAACGGTGAAAAAAAAAAAAAAAAAAGAAAAATTCCCTGCTCCACTTTGACCATGATTTCCTTTAACATAAGACTTTCCATGACAAAGGACAGTGTATGGTTTTCTCAAATCGTTTTCTTAAATACAAACCAGTGTTTAAAAACAAGATAAATAATTAGATCTAAGCAGTGGCATATAATACTTGGGCTGGTGAAAACCAATGACAGGTTAACAAGAGTTACATTTTCACAACACTAGGAGGACTGCTATACTGGTATAGAGATTTGTGAAATTACACTGCAATGTCAAGGTAATGTATTGTATTCGCTCCCCACCCTCCCCTCAGCCCGAGTGACTCTCCAAGAGATGCTGCCTGAAGCCCTTACTCTGTCTTGCGCTTCAGTCCAGGGACTTTAGCTTGGATCCTGAAACACAAACATCGTGCTGTTAGAACATTTGCTCTCTTGTGCAGAATGCAACACACACAAATCTTAATGAATCTAGCGACATTCCCAATTTAGCGCCTACAGTCAAAATTGACCACGACTTTCACCCAGTGTATAAGGAATAAGGAAACACGCATTACCCACTACCCCATCATACTTAACTTGTGTCCCACCCGCCGTCCCCCCAAAAAAAACAACTCTTCTTTTCTGCCAAACAGCAATATCACACGATAAAATAAAGCCAATTTCTCGCCATAGTTTAACCATACTTACTTAGCAACAATGTCTTTAACTTGGTTGTTCACCAGAGCTAAATAATGGTCAATCTGTGCCTGGAAAAAAGTAGTAAGAAACAACTTAGGTCATAGATTTTACTATCTTCTACTATCTTCGTTTTATGTTTCTGAAACTTGCATTTAAATCAAATTAGTAATAACCCTTAAATACTTTATAACATTGCTGAATTATGATTATCGAAGCTGTTCATTCCGTTATGATGGCATGGCTCCCATTATAGGTTCAGACCACCTGGGTTCAGATTAGCAAGAGTCTACTGTAATTTAAAAGAAAGCCTTCTGTGAAAATAGGGTTTCCATATAAATACATTTTGATTTACATACGCAAATGAACTTAATTAAAAAATAATAAACTCTGCTTACCTGGTGCCTTTCATAAATAACTGGGATGCTAAACACAGAAATCAAAGCTGAAAAGAAACAAAATAGATTTTCAAACTGCAAGACAGTGAAATGTTCACATTTTCAATCTCATAACACAGGGCCATAAACTTGCTTTCCTAGTATTTGCTTTTCATATAAAAAACAGGCTTGTATCCAGCTATAAAAATCAGGAGGGGACAAAGCTACTTGCACTGGGACATCAGAATGTATTAGAAGAAGTTTTACCTTGTATATAGTTCAAGATACTTTCTATTTTACTACACTACAGTAAACACTCTTTTTTTTTTAAAAACTAAAAAAAAAAAAAACTTACCCAGAATAAGAAGTGTCAGACCATTAAACAAGGCGCCAACATAGGTAAGGATCCACATCAATACAGCAAACTAAAAAAAATTTAAAAAAAAAAGTTACAGATATCAAAATATTGAATCTGGTTTTAAATGTTTATTTCTGGGGAGATTGGAGGCAAAAAGGGATACATTTGTAAGAATGTGACAAAAATAAAAAGCTCATGGCTCAGAAAGGTGCCTGGAATATGTCACAGTATATTTCCTGCATTATTTAAAGCACCGGTGTGCTGTTGAGGCAACACACATCTATGATGCTTTACACAACAAAGCCTCTAATGTCCTGAAAATTAGATACAAAATATACTACAAATGGGTTCATTAAGAGATTAGATTTACCAAGACAGCTTTTAGGATGATTGCTGATAAAAGTGCATTTTAAAATAAAATGGAATACACCATTTAAAACAAACAGCTGACCCCCCAAATACAGAATAGCTTTAAAAGCACAGCTTCATATAAATATCAGGCTGTGTATACAGTACACTGACATGTTTGAATCATAAACCTCTTGTGTAATTATCTATAGAGATCCCCAACCTGTTGAACACACCATTATTAGGACACAGAGCTTACTTTTGACTATTTATTCCATTCTAGGAGACTGGGTAGGGCAGCTTTCCAGACCTTCAGAAAAGTCAACATCAAGTTCTCCTGAATATGGATCTGTTTTTCCTTCACCATTAAATGTGTCATTGCCTTTCGTAATACACCAGTTTGTTTGGGTTGGGCTGCAGTCGAAGTAGGGGTGTTGCGATATGACGATAAAAAGATGAAATCGCAATATAAATTGTAAAGATTATTCTATCGTCCATAGTTATTTCATTATTAAAAACAGTTTTAAGGAAAACCAATTGCGTGTATAATAATAATTCTAATGTGTTTAAATACTCACGTTTTATGATTAAAAACCAAAATGATATGAGTGAGGATATAGCGAGTGTGGTGTATACTCAACCAAACACATCAATATATTTGGCTACTCCACACTCAGCGCACACTACATCCTAACCCTAAAATCCGTTGTCTTCACACAGTTATTTCACCTTTATTTTTTATATAGAAAGTTCTGAACGAGAAACACTTTAAAAAGCTGTGAGGAGAGGCTCACCACAGCCAGTCTGTATTCACATTTTTTGTATTTTTTAATTTTCATATGCTCAATTACTGGTACTGGACTAAAGCTTAGGTGAGGCTGATGTGACCAGCTCCATTTAGAAATGTGTTTAACCCAGTAACAGTGTCACAATTGGATTTGGGAAGAAGACATTTAACATCCTTAAAAAAATATATTTTTAAAAAAACCCCAGACTAACAATTAATTCTGAGAAACACCCAAACTAAAATCAGTTCTGTATTTAAAATAGTGTTTTGTAAATATCTGTTTATAATTAAGCACCATATTTTTTCAAATTGGTTTATAATGTTGTAAAAACATGTTTTAGCTTAATAAATAGTTAACATTTAAAATCTGCAAGAATTATTTTTTTTTTGTAGTTCTTTGTAAAATCATGCTGTATCGCAATCATCGAGATAATACCCCATAGAATAATTGTCAGAGAATTTTCGTATCGTGACATCCCTATAGCCAAGTGATGAAAAAGGTAACTGGCAACATGGAGCAAATGGTGGATGATTAAAAGAATGCCATTGGGTCCTGTCTGTTGTACCATTAAATGATTTAAATTTGTGTTTTTAAAGATTTCTCATGCTTATTAAAAAGCTTTCCAAAGTCAGAACAAGCTTCAGGGACTGCTGGGGGCAAACTGTGCAGCCACTATGTGATCAATAACAGAGCTGTGGATTTGACATGCCAGTTTTGATGGGCGTTATGCCATGGGGAGGTAATGCTAAAACTCAAAAATCACTTTGTCTCCTGATTAGTTCCCCAAGCAAGGTCAATTTCACAACACCCCAGAGCTCAATGTTTTGTTGGTTTCTTTTTTTGGGTGGGATTTTAAAACCCATTTTCTCTTGGAAGCGTCAAAAATCAGACAAAAAAAAAAAAAGGGAGAGATATCTCTGGATTAAAAGTCAGTAAAAAAACAGATCTGGAACCCAACAGAGAGGTTACTGTTTGTTCACTTTAACAGTACCCCATTACCTTCTAGATGGACAACAGGAGGTTTTCATCAAGGTGCTGCTAATGATGTATTCACGATCACTGATTTGCTGGACTACACCCATGTTCAGCTCTCGAACTAGCAGGCATCCCAAGGAATGCAAGCTCTCAGCTAACAGTGACCTCATTACAAACACGTGCCCAGTAAACCCATAAAGCAAACATTTGTAAAGCAAACACGTGGGAAGAAGTGGTTTTGTTTATTTTAGCAAGAACAGAGATGTGGGATTATTATCTGTTTAATTTAGCTCTCCCATATAATCTGACAAATCAGATCAGTTTATGAACAGTGAAGGTCATCTGCAGTTAGCAAACAGAAACTACCACCAGTTTATTGTAAAATAAAGCCTGCCCACTCTTACTTGTGTAAGTTAAAACTTCCTTTGTTTCCGAACTGGAATAACAGGTGCTCCATTTTCTGTATATTCCCACAGAGCTTTACCAACTCGCTCCCTCTCCCTTGGCACTTTCAAAAGCTACACTGTATTCCTCTCACTAATTTAAAATCTTTTAATACGTTTGAACAATGCCCCCTTTGTAGCCAGCAGACCCCCTTCCCCTTCATTCACATGAGGCTCCAACAACACCTTCCTTCTCTGGAGCTTTTTCCAAACATAGTAAAATTGTCTTTCAGCGCCTGGACTGTACATTGCACAAGAGTGATTAAGATTTCACAAGGAATCCAATAGATTTAGATTGCTGCAGGGTCCCTTAATTAGTTAATTGTTTTATTAGAGGAGCACGGGGCTAAACCAAAATAAACAGAATGTAGTCTATCCTCATCTTATATATATATATATATATATATATATATATATATATATATATATATATATCTTTATAGATAGCTGGTAGGGGTAATGTCTTTCAAAAGGCCATTCTGTATAATGTGCTATTCATGGCAACAGCTGCTGCTTAAACATAATCCAAATGGCAAGACTTCCTTTTGATCATCTTATATTATTTCAATTACAGTAATCAAAATAGGATAGTCAGTTTTTTGTTTTGTTTTTTAAAAAAAATATATATACTGCAGTAGTTTCTTCAAATATTTAACAAGTATTGCATTTTCAGACAGCCAACACGATAATGCATACAGCCATATGAAAAGCAATAACATGATAGTTATATTTACGAAACAAAAACAAAACCGTATTTCAGAATGCTAGGTTCTCCTCATCCTCCAGTTAAGTTACGCTCCACCCACTCCTGAATCCCGACCCCACAAGGAGCTCCTTCAGCTGCAGCTGTTCTCCTATAAAAGAGGCGCTGACACTTCCTCCTATAGCTGTTTGCACAGGATTACATGGCAAGGAGCATCTGTCATTCCTTCAGAACAGCCAACTTATTCCCTGCCAATTAACTGGTTAATACCACTTTGAGGTTACTGTCTTCACCAGCACCAATAAAGCACTCTAAACTCTGCTTTTACTGAAGTATAACAGTGAATTAAGCTCATCGAAACTGAACAGCAACTTCATTTCAACAGCACGCTACTAAATCATGATTTGGTATTTTACCAGGATACTACCAGAAACATCCTAAATCTAGTTAAATGTATGAGAGTTAATACATCTGACCTTCACTTCTGATGAAAACATTAAGTGACCATTACAAGCTGCCAATTATCACACTTGTGTACCTTAACAACAGCATCAAGATTCAGTTTGGGTGTGGTTATCAGAATTCTGAACATGCCCAAAATACTGAACACAAGGCCCTGTGACTGTGGAAAATCCTCAAATGTCATGCACTGGTAGCATCCACCCATCCCTGAAGTGAATAGCCAGCTGGTTCAGCTGCTTGGTTTGTATAAATAGGTATTCTCTACAGACCCGATAGCCTGCAGCCTAGGGGTCAATTCTCAAGAACTTCAAACTCATTAACAACTGTCCAGGAGTACGAGCCCCGGTTAGCCTAAACACACCACAACTGTGTATCCTTCCACCACTATGGACAGACATCAATGCAAATGGAGTTCTTAATGAGGTGATCAAGATCAGACCCTACATAATCAATATACTGCTGAATTATTAAAAACAAATTATGAGGAGGAGGGAAGTGGAAGTCTTGCTATTGCCCTCTTTCACTGTGTTCATAGAATACAAGCTTCTTGCTTTGTTCAGCTTGTGCATTGTCTGTTTAAGCACCTGGAGAATGGTAACTCACCCCACCCCTTCACTCTGACTCAGAGCTCATTTACCTTCAGTGAGTCAACCAGGTCTTCCACCAGAAACAGGTGGCGTAGCTCTTTCAGTGCACAGTTGATGTGGCCCAGTGTAACATCGCTGTATTTGTGAACCACCTCCTCAGAGACAGCAACATCAGAGTCCAGGTAAGCCCTGCGTACACAGACATTTTAAAATACATCAAATACAAAATAAAGAGCATCTGGTATGTTTGATTCAAGTGTGTGGTGGAGACTCCAAATGCTGTACCTAAGCATGCTTACAAAAGAAAGGAATGAAAGTTGCCAGCTGGCTGGCAGAATGGATGAATATCCTGGCAAAGGGCCCACAACAGCAGTGACATTAAGCATAGTCTGCAGGTTACCAAATAAACCACTCTGCCATTAAAACTGGTTTTTCTGCAGCCTTATGTCACACATAGTGCAGAGACTGAATCTGTAAACAGCCGATATAACAACCTGTGTGTGTGTGTGTGTGTAGGGGTGTGTGTGTGTGTGTGTGTAGGGGTGTGTGTGTGTGTGTGTGTGTGTGTGTGTGTGTGTGTGTGTGTGTGTGTGTGTGTGTGTGTGTGTGTGTGTGTGTGTGTGTGTGTGTGTGTGTGTGTGTGTGTGTGTGTGTGTGTGTGTGTGGTGTGTGTGTGTGTGTGTAGGGTGTGTGTGTGTGTGTGTGTGTGTGTGTGTGTGTGTGTGTGTGTGTGTGTGTGGGTGTGTGTGTGTGTGTGTGTGTGTGTGTGTGTGTGTGTGTGTGTGTGTGTGTGTGTGTGTGTGTGTGTGTGTGTGTAGGGGGGTGTGTGTGTGTGTGTGTAGGAGGGTGCAATTCATATCGCGCAACGCCCGGGACAAGATTTGTGTGAGGGACAAGTTTTACCGTTATACAAGTACTTCATACCAATGAAAATGTAAAAAAAAAAGTGTAACTAAACCTTAAAAGCAAAAATACACAGTACACAAATACACATATCCTTTTAATTCACAAACCCTCAGGTCACACAGTAACAAACATATTTAAATGAATGCAACAATACTATTACACTGCCTTTGTCTACAGTAGGAGCCCAGTAAAGTCTGACCACCAGCTCTAAGAATATTTAACAATTATAAAAAGCTTAACTATTTTATATATGTAAGTTCAGCAATGTTTTTTTTAATTCTTAAAAAAAAAATCGGGTGGTTGGCAGTAGGTTTGTAAAGCTATAGCACTGACAATTATTTTTAATACAACTTTGAAATGACTCCATAACATTGCACTCTTACTAAACTGTTACCTTCTCTGAAACTCGACTCTCTGCTGAGTACCCTCAGCCTCCCACTGGAACGCCCACAAAATAAAATTACTTCTCTTTATCCAATGGCCATATAGGAAACAAAAACGTATTAAAGCAAGCGTCACAGCCATTCTGGGTAACGCAGCTCAGAAGCCAATCCATTAACCTTCCGCTCCTGTGAACAATTCTACCTGTTTGAGGTCTGACTGACAGGACGTGACTTTCGGCTTGTGTATCAGGACAAACATCCACCGAAAGTATACCGTATTATACCTTTCTAAACAGCTGAGAGTCTGAAAAGAATAACGTTTTTTGCTCTATGATTAAATATACCCTACGATTACCTAGTTTGAATGTAAAAAAGTTTTCAAATGTACTCAAATTCATTTTTCAGAAATGTCTCCATAAGTGTAATTTAGTGATCTCCTAACTAAACGTCTGACGTGGTTTGAATCTTTTTAGTTTAATTATTATTTGTGTCATGCACAAAAATTAGATGGGCTCAGTTTTGTTTGGACTGAATTACGTTTTCTTTATTTGAGTACCTCAAGCAAAAATGATTATTAATCATTAATTGGCTGTGTTCATTCTTTAATTAAAAGCAAAATCTTAAAAGTGATATTCTATTTGTGTGTGTGTGTGTGTGTGTGTTTTGTGGGACGGTGAAGGGGCAAGTAGATTTTTAAGGACATGTAGATTTTTCTAGCATTTTGTCCCTTGGACAATTTTTTTTTTTTTTTTTAATTGCACACCTGTTGGATGAATGGATGGATGTTCTATATAAAAAAATAAAAATAAAAAAACATTTGCGACAACCTTGTAGTCCACCGTGCATCCTGACAATTATTCCTCAGACAAACTCTATTCACATGATAATAAAAGGGTGTAAAGGATGGGCTAAACCAACAATAGGTTGTACAGCAGGGATAAGGGTTGTGCTGCAGCTGAGGGTCACCAGAGTGAACTTTACTGCACGACCTCTGCATGCACAACTTTAACAAGGCCCTGTGACTTGACCCTTCAACATGTCATATTTTACCAAATGGTCAATCTACATCCTGTATATGAAGGTGGCAAAAAGCCCTGGGAGTCTCATTGTAGTGAATGCACTCACTTGAAGGGGTGGCCCTCATCAGACTTCTGAATTGCCTGCAGAATCCCCTTGTATATCCTGAAAGTGATGCTGACGGACAGCAGAGCCAGAGCCAGGTAAGAGAACACACTGACAATGCTGCACACAGTCAGGGAGAGCAGGAGGAACAGGCTGGCTCCAAACACCACTCCCGTCTTCTTAATGTCGCGCCAGTACAGGAGGTCCACCACTACGAAAGAACAAGACAGGGAGACACGAGGGTTAGGGGTGGCAAGTTAAAACACAGAGAGGCGTCTTCAGTGAGGTTTCTGGCACTACGTTTGTGTAAAACTCTTGTCGGGAGTTATTTATTTGTGCCAAATGAAATACATATATACATTTTAAATCATTTAGACATTGCAAAAGCAACAAATCAACCGTGGTGCTTGCTGTGCTCATAACTGGGTATAAAAGGCAAAAAGCATTATAAAATCATATTTTGAAATCTCCCTAAAGGCACCAATTAGGAAAAGGGTACATACTGTAGTTCCTATTAA
Source organism: Acipenser oxyrinchus oxyrinchus (assembly GCA_030684275.1). Classification (NCBI taxonomy): domain Eukaryota; kingdom Metazoa; phylum Chordata; class Actinopteri; order Acipenseriformes; family Acipenseridae; genus Acipenser; species Acipenser oxyrinchus. The sequence continues at coordinate 16,374,873 of CM060251.1, forward strand.
GAACGGATTGTCTTAGGTTGAGGCATGCAAACCTTGACAAGACCTTTGTACTACAATATCTGGAGTCCCTAAACAGCTGCGTAGAAGATCTAAATACTTCTGCATCCACCTCTACAAGAATAGCAACTCTTTAATCAGTTAACCTTCACGGGTGTTCAAGTTCACTATTTAGTTTAGGTTGCTTATCTGCTGGGTACACACTAGAGGGTCCTTCAATAAAGACGTCTCCCATTTGCCCAGGTATTTAGTGTGAGCTTCCTAGCAGCTGTTTGTGGACTTCCAGATCACATTTCACTGCAATATATGCACAACGGCAGGTGGTCTACATTGTAGGCAGGGTTGTGTGGAAAGCTGCATTTTTTTTTTGTTTATAATTAAAAACATGCAACAGATTATAACGATGTCAGGATATTTGATGCATTTTCAATTGTGCAGATACAGGTTTGAAACAAATTACGCTATTTAAACGTGGTGCTTTGTGTAAAAATGTTAGTATAAAATCAAAACGTAGGCAGCATTCACAGTACATATTAAAAAAAACATTCTAGGACATGCATTTTTGCAACGACTGCGGTGCATGTTGTGTCAAGGAAATGTCTTCTGTGTGTGTTTTATTTATATATATATATATATATATATATATATATATATATATATATATATATATATATATATATATATATATTAGAAAACGGCAACTTCTGGTGTTTGCTGCAGTACGCCAATGCTGCACATTGCCAAAATAAGTAAGACGTCATTAAAAGACTGCCTTATCGATCCCTAATCTGGGCACAGCTTTCCCTGTAGACTTGCTGTAAGAAACTCAATTATATATAAAAAGAAATCTCCTCAAAATTAATCTCACCACGAATGTTTTGTTAGAATGCGTCTATAATATAAATGTCAGGTAAGCCTGCCCCACTGCAAACGTGCTTGACTACATTTGGTAAGCTGCATGAACCGACGGTCTGGCTAAAAATAGCACCAGCATGATCAACAGTGATGCTTATCTAATCCACTTACGCAGCTCTTCTCTTATCAAGCACGGGTTTATTTTTATCAAGACACCTGCATTTATGATTTCTGAGAAGGCACGCCTGGTTTATATCACACTTTTTTTCCTCCCCGAACGTAAACCTTTCAGCAATGGCACACTAAAGCTGTCCTGTACCGTTTGACCTGCTCGGGCCTCTAACGTCCACACGCCCGGTAGATCTCAGATTTCCTAAATCCCTCTCAAGCAAGTCATACAAAAAATCCAGAACCAGACAATACAACTGTGTGAAGTGGCATTCAATTTAGAACGATCCAATGTTAAAACATTTAAAATGAAAGACTAACCGAGTTTGGCATCCATCTTGAGTGTGCTTGCATGCACCGAGCTTTCTGCACAGCTGACTGAAAAGAAGGATTTCACTTCCTGCTAGGTCACTTGGAGGTCTCTGTACTGAAATGCGTATCGCATTTCTCCCTCCCTCTACCCTGATTGCTACACACAGAAGCCAATTGCAGCGCGAGCCTTGCTGTTGTTAATGCAGATAGAAAAAAAAAACAAGACTGAGATTCACACCATTAGAATGTTGTGTTTTTTTTTTGTTAACTGTACAATTAATAGTACTCGCCTGACGCACCCTTCATTATTAGTACAGTATTAAATATTCACGAAATGGGAACAATACTAGATACACATGTAAAAATAGAAAGGGGCAGGAACCATTTTACTGCACATACTCTCTAATGGTACAATATATAGGTGTCACGCGAAACTGGTAGACCGTGAAAAGAAAAAAGCAGATATCGCCTATACTGCGTTCACGCCGCCAATTGCCATCTGTTAACTTCAATTGCTGAACACCCTGTATGTCGCCTTTTTTGTTTTAAATGGGTTAGCATAACATTGTAAAATAACAAACTTTTATACTTGAATGTTGTCTGAATCTTTACAAAAAGCCACATTTCACGAGAAATATTTCGCTAATGTACTAGACATAAATCACATCGTTTTAACAACACTAATATGACATACCATTAAATAAACTTAAGAGACTGTTTTTTGTTATCTATTTATTCATATAGTGGTTCATTTTACCTTAATTGAACAGGAATTTGTATGCCCTCCTCAATAACTTCAGTGATATAGTCTATATATCAATATCGAAACCGTATTAATTATTTGTGAATATGTATTGCATGACAATCAAATTAGCTTATTGTTAATGTGGATTTAAAACATGCATGCATATTGAAGCAGTGAGGTACAGTATATTAAACATTGTAAATCATGCACAGTGTAACAATCTGTGCATTTGTGTTGTACTTTATTATTTGTTTATTTAGCAGACGCCTTTATCCAAGGCGACTTACACAGACTTGGGTGTGTGAACTATGCAGCAGCTGCAGAGTCACTTACAATTACGTCTCACCCGAAAGACGGAGCACAAGGAGGTTAAGTGACTTGCTCAGGGTCACACAGTGAGTCAGTGGCTGAGGTGAGATTTGAGCCGGGGACCTCCTGGTTACAAGCCCTTTTCTTTAACCACTGGACCACACAGCCTCCAGTACTGTACTTCTGTGTATGTGTGTTTACCTGCTGAGTGTGTCTTATGTAGTTCCAGTGGTTTGTAATGGTGTTCCCTTTCTCCTCTGTATTACCCACCGGTGTGTAACTCTGTCTCTGTTGTGTAACCGTAGCCTGTGCACGGGGGCATGTTCTTTGTCTCCCGTGATTGACCCTTGCCACTGTATCAGTCCTCTAGTGCGTGGTCTGTCTCTCCCCTGTGATTGGTCCCGCCTGTAAGTCACTTTTTGTTCACGTGTTCAGTGTGTTCCCATTGGCCCGAAGTGTGTGGCGGAGGACCAATGGGATGTGTAAGTTTTGAACAGAGTAGCAGGGGGCTAGGGTTATAAAAGGCGCTGCGACACCCTGTTGTGGTGGTTGTGTCCTGGTTGCCATGGTTCCGGAGCAGCTGACAGAGAGCTGTGTGTGTGTGTGTATGTGTGTGACAGTGCTGAATAAAGCTTTTGGAACGAGAAACAAACGTGTCTGTCTCTCCTGTTTTCTGGCTGTCTGTGAAACACTACGTTGGTGTCAGCAGCGGGATAAGAACAAAACCTACAGCGTAAAGCAGCAGCAGTGAGGAGAGATGGACCAGTGGATCCGTTGCAACCCCGACACATCCCAGACCAGGTGGGATGGCAACGTGGAAGACCCCCTCGGTGGCCTTGAGGATCAAGGCTGGTGTCTTGCCTGCGGGGAGTTCGGGCAGAAGGAGGTACCGCCTGCCCCGAAGCAAAAGAGGAGGAGGGGCGGCCGTTCTCGTCGACAAGCGAGGAAACTGGTGCTGCTTCCAGTGTCAGAGAGGGAGGTGCTGCCTGCCTGGGTGCCAAAGAGTGCAGCGCTTGTGCTGGAGAGTGAGCTAGAGCAGTGGAGCGGCTAGAACCGCTACCCTTCCCGGATCCAGTTGGATGGCGGATGGGAGGACCTAGAGGACCGGGGTTGGTGCTTGTCTGCGGGAGTTCGGGCACGGCGGGCGCTGTCCCCATCAAGCCGGGAGAAGAGCTGCCTACCCGAAGCAAAAGCAGAAAAGGGCGGCTGTCCCCGAAGCAAACAAGGGAGCCGCGCTTCTCCACCGCCTGAGAGGGAGATGCTGCCGCCCAACTGCAAGGGAGAGATGAGCTGGGAGCAGGGAGCAGGAGCAGGAGCGGTGACGGCCGCCAGTGCAACCCCCTGTCCCCCAGCATGCGCCAGCTCTTTCAAGGGCTCCTCCAAGAGTTTGTGCAGGATACAGCAGGCAGTGGCAATTTTGGGAACAAACTAATGCACTTCAGTCCGTTTCATCAGTATCTGCCACCTCTGTTTCAAGTACCCACTAGCCATATATTGCCCAAGCGTTGTGTTGAATGCTTCCTCAGCCTCTGTAAGCCGTCCGGACGGGTAGGGTTTCTAAGCCAGGGTAGTATACGCAGTATCACCTGATCCCCTATATGCTGTATTGCCTGAATGAAAGGGATCTATCTATTTATCTTTCAGCCATGGTGATCTGCTAAGATTCACTTGTGTACCAGTTCTCTGTGCATGGAAACCACAATGTCACAAAATTTCACTAATAATCTTCAAAAACAGCTCTATTAGAGTTCTTTACACATAGCTAATTTACATATCAAACCCCACCTTTCCTATTCATTTGCATGACATCGGGTGAAAAGTCTGGTTTAATCGAGTAAAATAAACCGAGCGAACGGAAACCCCAAAATAAAAACATTTTACACGAGACATTTCTTGTGTAAATGTCTTGAGTTTAAAAAAAAAAAAAAAAACACACACACACTAGCATGGAAACCCCACGAATGAAGCAATAAGAAAAAAAAACAGGATTTGTGTCTATTTTTGCAATTTTGTCTCCCAGCAGCTAGGGTACTGACCAATGAGGAGCAGCTTCACTTGCATGCCCTTCAGTAAACAATGGCAGGAAAAAGATGATTTGCAGCATCAAAATACTGTAAAGCCATAAACATGTGCGACCAAAATATTTGGCGAATCGCACTCATAAAACCTATTTTGCGGCAGACATGTTGGCGACCTGTTGCAATCAGCGCTCCAGATAAGGTTTTGGGTCGGAGAGTAATTTACCCTCTAATTTTGACAGAGACAAATTTATTTTCAGGGAGTAAAATGCAACATTACCTTGAAGTCCCGAGTAATCTCAATAAATAATGTATACTCTGGTAATGGGGTAGGCATTAAAAGAGCCTTCCATTTTAACTGCAACGTTACCTTGAACTACTGTACAACCACGTGTGTGTTCTACAAGGTTCTTTATCGGCTCAGCACATTTTTTTGTTCGAGGTATCACACTGACTGCAAATGAATTACGTTAATTATATTTTAACATTACATACACACAACCTCAGTGGACATGTTAAAACCTCAATATAAATAAAGAAATACATTAAGTTATAAAACATTATAGGCATCATTTTTTTCGACTGCCTCCGACGATGGTTCCAGTTGGATTTGTAGCTGGACTGTGGTGTTTACACTTCAACCTGTGTAGCTTCAAATTTCTTATTCTTACTGCGATTGGCTGCAAAGACAACAGTGCTAGCCAGAGATTGGATTATGTGTGTTCGGTTGGTTTTTCTTGTGTAGTTTCCTAGTACCTGAAGAAATTGTATTCTGGGAGATGTAGTTGTTGGTGGAAGTTTAAGGAGCGGCAGATAAGCTGTGCAGCAAAATTGCTATGCGTATTTTTACTCATTAAATTTTTATTTTGTGCGTATTTTTGATTTTTTTTAATGCATAAAAAGCGGCAGGTACACAGGTTATCTGGTCCACTGGTTGCAATATACGAAGTATGTATTGTTAGTTGAATTTGATTGTGCCAAAAATTTGTTTTTTTTTTCATACGCGAAAAATGCAGAATAAAAGGCCCACAAATATGTATGCTTTACAGTACTCTGACAATAAAAAGGACAACAATTATAAAGACAACGAGGGAGAACATCTGACAGTCCATTTCCAAGGAACTGGATATAGCTGGTGTGTATGATTCGTTTACTTTTACCGAAAAGTCTTCTGAAAAGCTATTTGTATTCTACATTTATTAGTTGTATAACAGGACTATCATACTGGAACGGTTCCTGTACCTTTAAGGATAGGTGGTGCTGGCTCCGCCCATATATTGTGTGTGTGTTAGAGAGTACACACAGAGAGGGTGCGATTGTAGTTTGCGATTACTGAACTCCTTGTTTATCGACTGTACAACTTCATAGGGATTATTATTACTTTCTAGCATTGATTGTGCTCGGATTAATCTATTAATGGAAGACCTTTCAAACTGTTCACAAGTGCATATATGTGTTTTACGCCAGATTTCATGTGGCTCATTTCTGAAAAGGTCTGGGGTCCAGCCTCCAGACCCACACACTATGTGTGATTTTTTACAGCTGATGATACAATCAAATCAGAGGAGAGTCACCTATCAACACCACTCGTGGCTGTCACCATCGGTGTGAAAGGTAGTGTCGCAGCGAAAGTAACATTTTAAAAATCGCAGGACAAATGGCACTGTGTCCGGTATATGGAGACGATTACTATCTATATTAAAATATTCTAAGCATTTTAACGGTGCAAATCGATCTTCTGAAGATCGGAATAAATTAAACATTAATTTACACCTAGAGAGATAAGATGACAAATGCCAAAAAAACCAAAAACAAAAAAAAAGTTTCAGAAATTAATGCACATAAGCAGGGTGCTTTTAAATGCAATAACCTAAGACATTGTACTTTATTGTGCAAATCGATTTCAAAAGATCATACACTGGGTTTTCAAAATGGTTCTTTAAATGAATGCTTGAGCCATTTATACAAAATACATCCTGTAGTACATATTGAATATGTCCCTGTATTGCCTTTATGAATACCTCAGATTTGTACCTCGCTCAGCATCAGCACTGTACTCTCCTCCACCTGTACCCACTACTGAATGAATATAGATACAATCCCTATTAGAAGGATGTGCAATAGTCAGGCAAGCACCTTAACTATTGTATACAAGGCTCAATAAGCTTGCTTGGGTACCACAAGTTCATTGCCAGCCTATCTCTGCTTTAATGTATTATCACTGGTTCGCTCTGCCTTCCCTTAGTCTTGGGGGAGGGACCGAGATCTGCAAGTTCACTGATCGCAGGGCAGCACACAGCACCACGATGCAGGGGGAGCACAGCCTGCTTAGTCATAGCTCTGAGTGTACTTACCAAGTCATCAAGAATGCCTTAGTTGTTATCTGAACATGATGAAACCTCGACTGGAGTCATCATTCACAGCTACTGGAACCTAAGAGTACTGCAACATCTACTGTATCATGGCATCAGATTATTGTTGCTCCAGTATATTAAATATTTAATCTACTATTCTCGCTACCCTGTAATTGCAAAAAGACTCACAGGTCACTACTAATACTATGAGGACACACTGGTGTCCAGGAAGTTCCCTCTTTCTATAATTAAACTTTAAGCCTTTACAAGCTAGAGAATAGAAGGGGTCAGCTACAATCAAGTGGCTCAAACAATGTAAAACGACAGCTCTTATCTAACATAAGGCCCCATTCAACAGATGTTCAGCAAAAAGGGGAGTAAACTCCATCAGTTTAAACCATCATTTTTATGTTATTTTAATTTTATTTTTAATACAAGGTAAGGGAGATAGTGTACTACTATTATGGCTTCCAGTAGACTGACGGTATCATTTTGTAGCTTCTTTGATTACATCTTAAATGGTATCAATTATGTTTTGTTTTTTGTTTTGTTTTTTAAATGTTTCAATCCTAAAATTCTAGGCAATGCAAAACTTGGCCATAGCTGTACAGTAACCTGCCTCTACAACACCCCTAAAAACCTGCTGATACACACTTCCAAAGCAGGTCTTTGAATTAATCACACCAGCTATTAAAATACACAAAGACAAAGCTTGCTTGGAGCCCTTTCAGCTGTGCTTGCTACTGCGTTTTACAGAATCTCTTCTGTTATGACAAAATGTGAGCTTCAAATACAGCCCATTCACAACTGTATACAATTGCACGCTCTGGCAAAGTTCTCTGAAGTAATACCCTTACCAAAAACGTTTACAAAATGTTAGGAATATTAAAATAAAGTTCTACATGGATTTGGCCTATACAAATGTGGTCTTGCTAAAGACTGTAGCACAACTGTACCCAGTGTTACCATAATTCACTGAAATCCTAATGTAACCAGTTTGTTTGTGTATGAAATTAACACAACACAAAATAATGCATTGCTATGCCATAATTTCAGCAGAAAAAAAGGAAATATATCTACCCTGGTCTTTCCAGTGTTTCTTCTGGCAGTCCATCTCTGTGCTTTAACCCTCAGCTGTTCAGATCAATGACGCATTTCAATGCAAAAGCAGCCACAGCAAGACTGAGTGGGTAGAGCTGTGGTAATATGCAATCCCCGGTCTCCCAGTGTGAAGGGGCTGCAGCTCAGTCTAGCTGGGCTGATCTCCAGGACTACAGCACTCCTGCTGCAGGACTCTGGTCACCTGACTATCTGCTGGGTGTGGAGGACAATGACGCAGTAGCTAAGCTAATCATACAGCATTGCATGCTCTCAGGATAAAATGCTCAATTCAATCTTTTAACTGCACTCTGGCCTGCAAAACCCCTTCCCCCTCCCCCCTTTTTTTTGTGCTTTCTAGCTGCAGTGGAGTTCACAGCCAACCGCCATTTTAGGCCTCTACTCAAAGAAACTATATTAAGGTGCCTTTTTATTAGTAAGGTCTTATCTTTGAAACATTGGTTTCCATCTTGCTTGGTTTCAGATTGAAGATGTGTAAGTAGATGCATGCAAGATTCAACAAGAACAGTCCCTGGCATTACTCAATTAAGATGTGAACCACTGAACATTAACTTGGAAAGACAGGAGGATAGAAACAGGAATTTTTTTCCTGGCCGAGAACATAGATCAGAACTGGTCTCTTCTAAAGAAGATCAAAAGAGCTTGTGCTGGCACCACTAGAAATGAAATAGGTTATTTTTCAACCAGAGCGAAAACCAGGGGGGCACTTAAATAAACACATGCAAGCTACAAGTAGTTTTGGAGCCTGTGTACAGTACACAATGCATCGACTACCAGCTAGGGGCCACAGCCTTTTGAGGGGGCCATAGAGACTAAGTAGCTGCAATTAAAAGCTAAAAGGATGCTGAAAACACATTTGTGCATGCAAAACGCTTACTGACTCATTCCTGAGCAAGCCACATATGTAATGGGCTAAACTATTCACACTGTACAAGCACAACTTTCAGGTCACAGTATTTGGCAAACATACGAAACACTCCCTACTGACGGGGCACAAAACCATTCATCAGGTTAATCTTCATATCAGTATGGTGTGCAACTGAACCAAGCATCCAAAAACCATGATCTTAGTTAAAGGTTTGCCTCTGTCATCAAAAAATGACTAACCATCCTATATATGCCCCACAAAATGTCTTTGACGAATTGCATCACAGTCACTTTTAAAACACAGGCCTAGACCAAATTAAGTATTCTCCAGTTTGTCAGCCAGCCAATCTCAAACCTGGGCTTCAAACACTAGATGGCGCCAACATCCCATCAGACTTCAAAAAGACCTGAGAATTGTAACTCCACTACCACATTATGCAACTGAACACCACCATCTCAACCTGCAGAGAAATAAAAGTGCAGTGGATCAGTGTAGTGTTTCAACCAGCCTCCTAAACTGTTTGTACAGAACCTTGCTCATGACAAAAAAAGTACACTCAATTAGTTTCAGATGTAGGGTATTTGAAGGAAGTGTGTTTTTTCAGATGTTCCTCTGTGTAAAATAAATAAAAACAAATCAATCAATATAGAATCGCCAATTTGATTAGCTACTTGCATGATTGATTTTAAACACCCTTGCACCACACACTTGCTGTAAACTCCACCATTTGTGTACCTTCAGCTGGCAGGTGCCCTGTCAACACCCAGACACCTTGCACCAAGCGAAGCTGCTGGGCAGTCAAATACAATGACAACAAATTCTGGGACCAAAACTTGCCATTGAAACCAGGGTTGGGGTCAATTCCTGGTTTTCAAATTCCAATTCCCTTTTAAATCAATTCCAACACTTCACTGATCAAAACCGCAGTTTGCATTACTCTGTTAAAATGAGCTTCTCAGTGGCAAAAAAATTGCCACTGTGTTTGTCAATTAAATTGGCTTCAAATATAGAATTACAATTCCTGCAAAGGAATTGGAAATTGATTTTAAAAAGGAATTGGAATTGAAAAACAGGAAATTGACCCAACCCTGAGACAGACAGATACTCACCTGCACTGATGGAAGACCTGCTCCAGTGCAGGTGAAGCCTAACTTAGCGTTTCTAATTTGTATACTGAACGTTTTTGGACATCATTTAGATATTGCTTTGTCAACTCTGAAACAAGTATGTAAAAATGAAGAAAAGTAAAATCGATTCACTGAAAATACAATATTTCAATTGTCTACAACGTTTCGCCTTCCCTCTTCAAATAGCATGGTAGAAATAGTTAGGTAGACCGATCTGAAGAAGGCGGAAGCCAAAACGTCATAGCCAATTCTAAAATAGTGATTTTCAGGTTTTTTTTTTTTGTGATTGATCATTATCTGTTTTTGAATTCTCTGTACTAAATACTGGAACCCTAGACTTCATTATAAAAGCATTTTATGAAACTCCTTAATGACATTTCAAATAGGCGCAAACCAATTACTACTCACATCTTCACAGTAAAGCAGGACTAGTGCTGGGTTTAAAGTGAAAATGAGCAGTGATGAGCCCTTAACTGGCCAGAACTGTTTGTACTGAATTGATGCTGTCTAATTAACATGCAACTCTGAACGACCTGCACAGCACTATTTTCCAGAAAGCTTTTCTTTTCGCAGCCTAATTTGGGCAACGAGTAACCAAGTTCCATTAGTTAAGCATGTCTTAAAATCGTGGTGTTGAGGCCAATGTTAACAGCCACCGGATTTCTTAAATTCTATAAATAAGGGTTCCCCACCTAAAGCAAATTGGGTGATGGTGTTCTGCACCTTGTTTAAATTGTGTCAGGGTGTTCTGCACAAATTGAGTTTGTTGGATTTTACTCACACATTACAGATCAGCAATATTTCTACACATAACAGACCAATAATATAACATGCCTATGTGTTGTGTGTGGTCTGTTGAGTTTATTTTTTTATTGCCAGCTGTCTCCATTGTTACTGTCTCCACTACTAATCTGCAGCACACAGGTTTAAAATGTCACATTTACATTACAACTGAACAATTAAAATGTTACCTAAAGAGAACTAAAACATCATGAGTAAGGAGTATCAAACTATTTCTACTGAAGTGAAAGAAAATAATGAAGGCAAAAACCAGAAAGTGAAAAGAAAAAGAACAGTGAGTCACTGCACAACTGTTATACAATGACAACAGAGAGGACAGTAGCCCCTTGAGGTGAAAGGAATGGGTGAGGTGCCAAACAAGACAGTGCACACACGCATGCTGGCATTACCTGCTTCTGTGCTGAGGTTTGGTGTCTGATCGATCTTATGGACTTCAGGTCTTTCAGTATCAGAGGGAGGCTGGTCCTCATCTGCCTTTGGAAGAGGAACTGGATTCTCTGCTTCTTCGCTTTTCGAGTGTACATTTGGAACCCTGGTCACCATTTCTTGGAGCTTGACTTCTTTGAGCGGCTCTGGGGGGGTAATCTGATTTTCTGGTGCAAGATCGATCTTCAGTGATGCAGCCTTTGGTGCAGGTTCAGATGAAAGTGCGAAGGAGCTTTGCTGTGAGCTGACATGCACTTGTGTAAACTCAATATGTTCCCCTAGCTTAGCAACCAAGTCGTCACGGCCAAATATGGATGGTATTTCACGTTCTGTGCCTAGTTTGGAAACGCTTGAGACACTAGAATTATCCAACGTTTCCAAAAACTCATCTACAACTCCTCGTGTTAATGGCTCACTGGACACGGCTTCTATTATTTCAAACTCTTCAGCGGTGACGCCATACTCCATGGATCCTTCCAATTCTACCGTTTCTACTGGCTTTTCCAAATGAGCTTCCCTTTCTGGAAAAGCATGGGCATCTTCAGTAGGTAATTTCTCCAATTCCTTCAGGGACCTGCATTCATTTTCCATCACAAAACTTACAGGAACAGTGGCTTTGATACTCTCTCCCACTGCTTCGGAGGCAGCAGATTCTTGAAGAGGTTCTTTCATCTCATGAATTTCATTTATCGAAATATTGAACTCAGATGGACTAGTGGACAATTCAATCACTTGCTCAAAACTCAGAGATTCTTTAATACTTTCTAACAAGCCAGATGAACGTCGACCCATGCCCACTGAAAACTCGTTTTCCTCTCTATCCAGTTGGGCAGTGAGGTCACTTGTGGTTTGGGCTTCCTTTACTAGATCACATGCACCCATCCTCTTATCAAGCACATCGTCAAAAGCAGGTGCAGCTTTTTGAACTGCTTTAAACGAAACTGCCTCACATGTTTCCTGGTTAGGTGAAATCTGGGAGTCGGACACAAAGGCCAATGGTTTCACAGCCTCGAAGATGACTGGCACAGCAGGAGCCTCCATCTTCGTTTCTTTCACAGGGCTTGGTTCAGAATCTGGAGTACCTTCAGAAGATCCAGCAGCTACTTTGCCAGAGCTCAAAGGAGACTCCAAGATATCTGGAAGAGAAGGGGGTTCCTTAGGCGACCCAGACTGGCACACTGAAGGTTCTTGTATGGACTCAAAGGTCCTCTGAACTAAATCAACACTGGTTTCATCAATAGGTTTTATTTGTGATACATCTTGGAACTCATTGTCAAATGCCCCTTGCACCAAGTCTGGGGTGGGGCTTTCAGATACCATAACGGCACTCCCCTCCAACACAGCATCAATCACTTGCGGCAAACCAGTGCTGGCAGCACTGATGGGTTGAAAGTCAAGGAAGGACTCTGGCTGGACAGATCTCTCTAAGGCATCAACCTCCTTTTTCTCATGCAGAATTTCACCTTCTGCCTTTTCAACATTGTAAGCCAGAGGAGAGGTTACTGCTTTTCTGGCATCTGGAAAGTCTGGTTGTGGAGAGTTAAAGGCTGCAGTATCAAAAGTAACATAGGATTGAGCTGTCATGGTAGACTGAACTTCAGGTGCGAGGGGTGACTGCTCTGAAGATGATCCAGAGGTAGTGTCTAATGGGGATTCAGCATCTTCCCCCAATGTAAAATCAAGTTCATCCTGACTTTTTTCATTCTTCTGTGACTCTACTAAATGGCCAACTTGATCATCAGGAGAAAATTCAAATCCACCAATTTTACAGAATAGTGTCTTTACCGTATCTACAGGGGACTCTAGTGCAATACCAACAATCTTGTCTGTCTCAACGGCTAGTCTATCAACTTCAGGCTTTTCAGGGACTGGAGAGGTTTGCTCTTTTAGTTCAGACCCTATCTGCAGGTCTACATGCTTGAGCGAACTCATTTCAGGAAAATGTTCCTGCTGTGCATCGGCAATCTGATCAGGTTCCAGTGGAGTAGTCGTGGTCTGTAACACATCTCCAAGCATGCCAGCATTCCACTCAATAGCCTTTTCTACCTTTGTGTCCTCCTCCATTTTCAGAGTAAGTTCCACAGCTTCTCCAACAGGAGGGGTTGCTAAACATTCTAAATGAGAGTCAATTAATTTAATATCACTATCAAGGCTCAATTTGGTATCTGAGATTTCAGTCTCAGTTTTACATTCTGCAGTCTTCACCTCTTTTGTCAAAGGCACATCCTTAGGAACTTTCGAAGCGGAATCTTCAGCAGTCTGCAACAGACTAGCAGGTGTCACAGTCTCTTGTACCTTAGCTAACGCAGGGGCTTGGTCAGAGCTTTCAGAAAGAGAGAGTTCTTCTAAAGAGTCAGGAGAAGGAAGAGGAGACAGAGAGGAAACTGGAGCAACAGTCTCCAGAAGCACAGAGGAACCATCCTTCTGGTCAAGAGAGGGAGTGCTGCGTGGCTGCTCTGGCATGTCCACAAAGCTCTCTGAGACCATGGACAAAGGGAAAAATGCCACAAAATCAAGAGACATTCTTCTAATAAACTAGCTTGTCGATACATGCTACATGATGCATCAATTCAAAAAGTAATTCCCCATCAATAACAAAAGAAATGTTTAGCATCAAAATTAAAACCCAATTGGATGCAAATTGAAATCGTACATGCAACGAGTCATTTAACCAAATTTAAGATTTAGATACCAAAACTGAGTCATTAGTACTTTACCAGTCAGTGATGGGGAAAAAATGCAATACAAATGCATATTAAAATAGATCAAGTAAGTTCTACAACAAATCTACAGTATATGGGTGGTGCATTAATTGTAATTGTGTATGTAATTCTGACATCTAACAACATCTAACTGCATTCTAGGGTGTCCTTATGGAGGTTAAGGATAGATGGAAGACTAAGAAAACAAGCACACTATTACATGCATTGTGTATTTCCTGTGCAAAAGTACAAATGAAACAGCATTTGTTTTAGTTTTTTTTTTTTGGGGGGGGGGGGAGGGTGAAGAAAGTGAAAGAAACTCAAGGCAGGCAGAATAAGGAACAGTTTAAGGATACAAAAAAAGCTAGCAGAGCGAACTTGCCTGCAAAGGGCTGCATCAAAGGCTCAGAAGAAGGAAAAATGATCTCATCTGAAAAACAAAAAAAGAGCAGCTCAGCAGAGACAGAACATTGCACCAGCTGCGTGGAGGCAAAAAGCAGTGAAACATCTCAAGTATCAAACGTTAGGGGAGGGGTAGGCAAGATTTAAAGAGGTCTTTCAAAAGTCAAACTAGTTCATTATAAATTTGAAAACCGACCTGTCAAGTAAAGGATAACTTATACCATCAAGACCATGATGCAAGTTAGCAGATCGCTTTCTAGTCTAAAAGGGGTTAGAAGCAGCTTATTGAATCAAGGAATCTCTTTAAACCACATGTTTATCGTGCATGCCCATCAGGATATAGGACTGCCCTGCCCTGCAAACATAATGCTTACCAACATTCAAACAGGAATGGGATCTCTGGTAGAAGAAAAAACATCAACCCAAATATGCCATTAAGTATAGTCAACTGGAACCATTCCTATGGTTTCAAAAATGTATCAATTAAAAGGATCATCTTTGGGTAAAATTATATTAATAATGTACAGCAATAAAGCCATGCCATGGCTGCTTGAGTTGTATTGAGTGACCAAGCAAAGATCAATGAGCGATCTTTGGTATGTAGCCTTAAAAATGTAATAGTAAAACTTCACAGATATCCATCCATACATTTCTGAAAAGATGACTATAGACAATTACTGCCAAAGAAATACATTTAATTTCTTCCTTCTGAAAATGGTCACAGAGGAATGTCCGTCTGTCCCCAAGATGCACTCTAGTACTCTAGAATCTAAAAGGCACTTTCACACCCAATTCACTTCCAAGAGATTCGAATTATGGTTCACTTGCAAACAAAGTAATTTTTTTCAAGTTTGCTTCGGCTCGTTTCACATCAGATAAATTCAAGTGAACTTGATTTTTTTTTTTTTTAAAGTGCATTCAAATGAGTTTGTTGGTTCACTTGCAGATTCATCCAGACTTGAGTTCTATTGGTTTCACATTGCACTTTTCCAAAACGTACTCTGTTCTCTTATGGATTACTAGAGCAGAAGTTCTCTGGGAAAAAAAAAGGTTTTCAAATCAGGCCCAACATGGAGAATACTTCTCGCGATGTGGTTGTGATGTTGTCTTATTTTGGTTTAATTGGTGCAAACAACGTAAAATCATTGCCAAAGTAAAATGCCGAAAGAGCGTCAAGTTTTGCCATTATGCTTAAAGAACACGCTTGCTGCAATAGTAATTAAATCTCAACACTATTAGCATAATTTCATTTAATAGCCCAGGGGTTGCACCAGTTAGTAAATCAGCCCCATAGTATTTTTTTGTGATGTGCTGTTGTGTACATGTGACATTAGGGTGTTGTCTGGTGTGTATGTGTGTTTCTTTGACAAGCCCTGCATTGCGTATGTACGACAAGATGAAGAAACTACTTTACTTGGTGCTTGCTGTAGTACGTCACTTGCACAATTTGTTTCACTGTTTGAAGCAGTTCGTTTCCAAGTGAATTGGAATACGTTTATGTGAAAGTGCCCTTAGAAACCCAGCAGGGAAGCGGACGATCATTCGCCACCTGGCAAAATATCCAGGCACCTTTTAAGGGCATGCATTACAACATACGTTGATATTTACAAACAAAAGCACAATTAGTTATGGTACACCTAGAATTATGTTTGTATTAATGGTAACACCACCACACCCCCCCAAAGACAATTCCATATTCATTTTTGCACCATGTATGGTATTTATTAAAAATTGCTTACTGAAGCCCATCTCTATAGATAGAGAGATAGATGGGCTTCAGTAAGCAATTTTCCATCTGGGGTTTGTGTGACATCAAAACTACGAGACCATTGGGTCTAGTAGTTTATAAACTGTCGCAGAAATCAGAGATGGAATTATTTTCCTTTAACTCACTGAAGCCTTTCTATTTTTTTTTTTAAAGGTGCTCCGCATGGAGTGCAGGATGTGCCCTATAGTCTGGGCGTCGCGAGTTCGAGTCCAGGCTATTCCTTTGCCGACCAGGGCAGGAGCTTCCAGGGGCGGCGCTCAATTGGCCGGCGCCCGGCAGGGGAGGGTTAGGTCGGCCAGAGTGTCCTCGGCTCACCGCGCACCAGCGACCCCTGTAGTCTGGCCGGGCGCCTGTGGGCTTGCCTGTAAGCTGCCCGAGAGCTGCGTTGTCCTCCGACGCTGTAGCTCTTGGGTGGCTGGATGGTGAGTCCGCAGTGTGAAAAAAAAAAAAACGGTCGGCTGACGGCACACGCTTCGGAGGACAACGTGTGTTCGTCTTCGCCCTCCCGAGTCAGCGCAGGGGTGGTAGCGGTGAGCTGAGCCTAAAAATAAATTGGCCATTCCAAATGGGGAGAAAATAATGAAAATAAAAAAATAATTGGCAACGACTAAATTATTAGACTTATTAAATTACATCAGTTTGTTCATATAGTAACAAAAAAAAGATGAAATCATTGTCTTACCTTATCCCTGTTGATTTGTTTAAATCCAGTCGGTTTAACAACCAAACCAGAGAACATAACTAATTTACAAAAAGTAAACCCTGTCCACAGCAGTTCAGTACATTGTACCATGCAGACTACCAAATGCCTTGCAGTAAATTATACAAATTAGTACCATTGAAGGTTCAAACCTTCCTTCAGTAATGTGTTCCGAACCTTCGAAAGTCAAAATGTACTCTTTGTTGCAGCCCTACCAACACGAATCTCACTTTACAGAGCTCTTGTCTTTGACAAAAAAAATAAGAGCAAACAGCTCTTGCAAGTAGTGTAGTTATAAGAAAATACAGCCTTTTATGCCCATAAATAATGAGTGAATCGGCACATTTAAATGAATGTGTACAGTCATTTACAAATCTGAAAGGTAAATCAGTTATTTTTGTGATTTATTCAGACCTGGACACCAAGCGAGACTGACCATTGTGTCAAATTGCATGGTGATTTTGTGGTGTGTACCTTTGTTCATCCTCTCAATGCAATCATGCATCTTCGTGTCATTGAGGTTCCGTTAATATTATTAATAGTGGATGATTCTTCAGGATGAATTCAGTCATATTTACACATTAATTACAAATGATTATTTTGCAATTTAAACTGCAGGAATGATTGAATAAATCACACAAACCTATTTAAATGATTTATTTAATGTTAAGGCAATTATAAACAGCAACACATCACAACATTATCCAATAAATATATTTTTTTACTATTGATTTTGATTTGTTCCACATGTTACCTCTTTTGCCTAGCCTCTGTTCTAGGGCCCGATAACCTAAAAATAAATAATTGAGACATTAAACAAACAGAAGTGAGAAACATTGACTTCAGACTCTATGGTGGTTCGATCCTAAACAAACAAAATACATACATCACCCCGGCACAATACCTCACACACCTTACCAGGTTTGTCCTGCTCCAACTTTTTTTCAAGATATCTTCCAATTAGAAGTTCTTAAAACTCTTTTTAGCATCAACATTGCCACTGCTTTGTTTATTTTGTCTGCTTGTTTTTCAATTTTTTTGCATTTACCAAGTTTCCTGCTTCCTGGCCTTGTGGTGTAGTTTACATGGTCAGACGGTAGCAAAACTGCATTTTAAGAAATAAAAGATAAGATACCAGAAGTAGTTGCTTATATTTTTAAAGTTGTAGGGTACTTGTAATTAAATATATCGCAATGAGATAAAATCAACAAGCAGCAAATAATGAAAAGAGGAATCTGTGACCCATGTTGCTAATATGAGGAAATTGACTTAAAAGCCATGATTTGTACTAGGGCTGTCAGTTAAGCCTCCAAATAGCAATCAATTAATTGGGCACACAAAATATAATTGTTCGAAAAAAATATCGAGGATTGTACCGCCCACAGAAATTTTGCCCTACAGAACATAACGACAATCCATGAACAACTAATTGCACATTTTTGTTTCTTTTGGAGGCAAGTCTTTGACTTCCAGGGAGTCTTTTTCTATGCAGGTTTTTTTTTTTCTCAAAACACTGCCATCCTCCTGAGAGAGTGTTCAACGTCTTAATAAAAGGAACAAGCTTCTGGTAATTAATACACCACTCAAGGGAATTAAAATTCATAGTTTTGCTGAAAAACTATATTGTCTGAAGTAACACATTCTTGAGATCATTTATTTTCAATTGCCAAATAGGTAGTTTCTTTTTTTACTGTATATATGTGTACAGTCTTTCTGCATTTTTTTTTTTTTTTTTTTTTAATGTTCCAGATATAAATGGCTTGGTCTCTCGCGGTGCATCTGTGCATACAGTAACCGGTCTCTCTCGGCCTTGATGCACTTGTCTAAAACGGCTGCTCATAGACAAAGGGGTATTTGCAGAGCAGTAATGTATTATTACAATACAATCATATTAAGACCAGAAAAACTGATAAAATAGGGATTGGAAGGGACTGCTAACAGCTTACTAATGCTAGATGCTGGTATATTTCTAACTCGGCTTTCATGCTGCCATTCTACCACAGCAGACAGTGAATAAACACAGCCAGTACAGCAAGCCTGACATGGGCAGCAGTGTGTATTATATACAGTATGTATGTTCACTGTATTGAACAGCCGTCTGACATCATTTTGGTCACTTGCACATATCCAGACGATCGGGTTCACTTGCAGAAATTGCAGAGTGAAAG
This sequence comes from Acipenser oxyrinchus oxyrinchus, assembly GCA_030684275.1. NCBI lineage: Eukaryota > Metazoa > Chordata > Actinopteri > Acipenseriformes > Acipenseridae > Acipenser > Acipenser oxyrinchus. The sequence goes on from CM060251.1 coordinate 16,393,712, forward strand.
CAAACAAACACTGGTATGATTAAGGTGGTGAAGGACCCAGTAAAACAAACCTGAATTCACTTGGAGGCGAACTGCAGTTAGTTTGAAAGTTGCTGGTGTGAAACCAATGAAAAACAAAATTGCAACATTTTAGTTGGTCTTCAAGTTGTGTTGCATTCAAAACATCCCATTACATGGCAGTTCTGCTGCAACCATGAATTGAGACGTGCTTACAAGCTCCTTAAGATGATGGAAAAGAAACCCGTGTTCAGCAGTTAAAGGAGATCAACATTTACATTACCGAGGTATTGGATTCCAAATGGGGACCTTAAACTCGTGCTTGCTTCCAACATTTTACTGAAAGAAATGTACGGATAGTAACATTTCCTTTTTGCGACGGCTTCAAAAAACAAACATTCACTCAAATCCTGAAATGATCCTTAATCTGTGGCAACTGGGAATTTGAAAACGGTTAAATCTGTCAAAGAAGAATGTCAAACTAGCAATAGAAAATACGGCTCCCATGCCAAGCAGCTTGAGTCTAGGTTTTATTTGACCTAATAAGACAGGGCTTGTAACTTCTAGGCTTTGTCAAAAACGGCAGACCTGACTAATAATGCTTAGCCTGTAAACTGTGCAATCACCCAAAACTCCCCTTTTCCAACTCCTGTTCGTCAGCATAAGGCAGCTTAGTGCCATTCAGGCATAGACTACACTGTAGCGCTTGTTTTACCATTGCAACTGCACAAGGAGGAAATGAAAATGATTAAAGTACTGTTTATATACACAGAGGCCTCAGAATTCTAAACACTGTCCATTAACAAGTGTTAAACAGTATAAACAAAGGACCTGCCTGACTGTCATTCTTCATCTAATATTTGAAGTAACAGCAGGGTACTGTAACACTACCATGGCTTGTTGAGGCCATTGCAACAAAAAAAAAAACCACCAAAAAAAAAAAAAACTTGATAGAGAAAGCTATTCCGTTATCTCATGATCATGTGAATTTAGCTCAGGATTTCAAGAGAACGCAAGTCAAGAAAATAGAAGTAATGACTTCCGTTTTCTCAAGATCTTGAGATAAATTCTTATGATCACGAGGATAGCAGAACGGCTTTCTATACATGATCTTGTGAACTCGACAAAGGATATTTTTTTTTCCACACAATAGACTGGCCAGTTTTCAAGGCAGCACAGACTCACTACTGCACCACATAGCACATGACTGGAGAGGGGATGACCGTAAAACGGAGGGTCCAGTATAAAATTTGTTTTAATTAAAAAAAAAAAAAAAAAAATTACGAAACATTTTTTCCACTCAAATCTAAATGAATTTCCTCAAAATGTATTTTCTAAACAAATACATCATAAAGTAGGCGCGAGGCTGCTGAACCCTTTTACAATTAGGAGTTACTGAAAAGGTGATAGTACAAAAAAAGGTCAGTCTTGAGCACGAATTAGATTTTGTACATCCGTTCAACCTCTGGGTTTAAGTAACATCATGGTCCTTACAAGATCCAGGCCAACATAGAATGACCTGGCCGAGATCGAAACATGTGATATCTTTCTGCAGGCTGTTTAGGAATTGTCACTAGCTCAATAGAAGGCACTTAGTACTCTGGTACGGAATTCCCAGATCAGGTTTCAAAGTGTAATACTGGATATTGGAGTGAATGAAATTAATAAAGTCCAGCCATGTCTTAACTGGATGATGAGTATTACTTAATAAATACTCTCTAGGGCAGGTTCTGAAAGTGTACTGCTTCGCTTTTTTGTAGTATTTGTTTCCATATCCAAGAAACAACCCCACTCACTGACCAGTTTTCAGGGTCAATTCCGTTCCTCACCTCTAAAAATTGAGCAGCCACGTCAGGCACTTCAAACGATTAAAAAAGCGGAAGCCGCACCCAGACTTGCTCTTGCAGTGTCTTCCTGGAGGCGTCCACAAGCAGCCCCGCCCCTCCCGCAGGCTGATATGATGGAGCAGAAAAGTATGCGTGGTCACCGTCCGCCCAAACCAAACGCAAAATAAAAAATAGCAGCATCTCACGGTCTTTCTTTTTCTGAAAACTAACATATAACGCGTTTTTTTTTCTACCAATAGTGATAAAATTGGATTAAAATCTAATCCAAAATAGTCAAATTTTAACCTCGACTACTTTTGCACTGATTTGTTCAATTCGCAAATGTAAGTCATGCGTATAGGCCGACATTGCTTTAAACGGAAATTTAAACCATTAGTGGAAATGGAATTAATGGAAAACAATATGCCAACGAAGCAACGTGTGCGGGCCTACATAGTGCAACTGAAGTTTTAAAAAAAAAATCATTTAAATAGTTTAAAAGATGTTTAAAAGATTAAATGTACTGGATATGTATACCAGGACTTGATTGTACATATTCTGCGTATTGGTTCAGTTAAGCGGGGAAAACGGACGTTATACTGACGCTAACATTGTACATTTTGGCCACCCAGTGTATAAGGCCAGTGCATCCCCATCACAAAAGAGAAATGGCTGACTGATACCAGATTTTTTTTTTTTTTTTAATATATAAAACGATAAGGTACTGTGCAAGGTTCACACACTTGACTTCACCTAATCTGTCATTATAAATACAATTTAAAAAAAAAAAAACCACAAGTTTTCTTTTCATCTTTTAATCACGTTCCATTTATCCCAGGGTAAAAACAGGTGACAAGATCGTTAAATTGTTATGCGTCATATATGGAGATGTTTGAGGAATACAAAAAACAGTAAAATGCACACCACACTAAATACCGGTAAAGCAACCCGCTGAATTCTGGTTAGTTTGGATAAATAATTAACCCCATGGTTAAGTTCAGAACGTTGACGCATAAGAATTTTGCTCAACATTGTTTTCACAAACTTCCTCTTTTTACAGTAACAGTGATGACTGTTGTATGTTTATTTTACTCGCAATGTATTACAATTAGTAGTAGTATTATTATTTTTTTTAAGAACCAGTACTCACTTGAAAATCCCGACGATGAAGACGAGGATACCGGTGAAGGGGACAACTTGGATGGACTATCAGGCTTTGGGGCTTCCGGCTTTTTCTCCTCCGCGATAGCAGTAGTTTTCTCCAATGTGTCTGGAGTCTGTGCCTTTGTCTGCTTCTTTTCGCCCTGGTGCTGTTCCGTTTCAGTCGGTGTTCCCTCCGGCATAGCAAAGGGCTCGGGTTTAGAAAACGAAATATTGGGCACGGCTTGGTTAACTGGGTCTGCCGGGCGAGGCGGAGAGGCAGACTTATGCCGAAGGAGAGCATCTGCTGCACCGCCGGCTAAATCTAAAATATCATCCACACACACGCTCGCCTGTGCCTCATTATTCTCCATCAGGTCTGAGGGTTCTTCCAAATATTGTTTTTGAACAAGTTTGCTCAAATCATCAGCAGTGGGTGTTGTAGAGCTTACCTGATTCATGTCTTCCATTATATTTAAAATAACTCTCTACAAGCGCCTTTTAAAGATGTTTCTTTTTTTCTAAAATAAACCCCCTTATCTGTAAAGTTGTGTAAGTGTTTAGTTAAACCGTTGTGGCTCTCGGCAGAGTTAAATTAAACAAGTACGCCACCAACTGCACACAGAAGAATGAATAAAAGAGAAGTTCCCCCCAGCTCCAGCCCACACTGCAGGAGAATAAAATTCAATCAACCTAACCCGTTCCTAGTTTTACTGACGGGTCAAGTAACCAATGGTGGCCCGTCTTTAAATCTTTTGCACCGCCCTTTCAACAAGGTGTCGACAAGGAAACTCCCTTTTCCATTCCAACCAGTGAAAGTGTGACTGTTTTGCATCTTTTTGAATAATAATAAAGCATTACGGTAAACTGGGTCAAAGTTCACTGTGCAATCTGTGTGTAAAGGCAATGACGTAATACTGTAAAAATGCGTGCCTGGTTGTTATCATTTACGCAATCATTTTACTACATTTCAAAATACCTTGACCCTTTTTAAAATAAGTATGCCTTTAATAAATTAGAATAGTGTTGGAAATGCCAGCGATGGACACCACTGTACCCGGTCAAAGCTGGTTGTGTTGCTGATTTAAATTAGTCATGCTGGTTTTATTGACTGTGAACTGAAGCCAGACATATTTCAGGTTATGGTGGTTGAACTACACCCAAAATTTGTATTATTACTTGGGTGTGTCACTTGACATTAAAATGTAATAAATGGATATTTCACAATGTAGAGTTGGACTTTGTGTCTAATTCAGTGTTGAGATACTCTGTGTTAAGGTGCTTTCACCAGAATTCTTCAGCAGCTCTGCCACTCCAGTTGCTAGCTTGTGTTTGAACATAAACATGTAACACAGGCTGGATCAGCCTATGTCTGTAATTGTGTGGCGGGATTGTGTAGTTACTGCATATTGACAGCAAAACAAAAGGAAACTTGATTCTTCACATGGTCTTAAACATCCAGACAGCTCAAATTATTTCCACACTCAAACATGAATTTTGAATCAAATCTGTAACAAAACAAGTCAAATGGACAAACAATTATAATGCACACGTTTATTAACAAATACACAGGGACAAACAGACAAACAGTCTAACAACATTCACCTTTCCACTGTGCCATAGCCTTCACTAAAGACTCTGGTGCTTGATTGATAATCAATTATTCAATCAGGACCTTCCACACATGTATCTGGCAGGGACGGTATTAACCCCATCCCTGCCAAACTAAAATTGAAAATAATGAATCTTTATTTAAACAGAAAATAAGCACAGACTATTTACAAGTGCAGGGCTTCCGCATGTCTCCATTGATTTTTTTTTTTCCTCCACAAGAAAGAGAATTGGTGTTGAAACGTTTGTCTAATTGGCATAGCAATTCATTAGCAATGTATGTGCTCATTAATTATTTATTTAAAGTACCAGAACATGCCATGTACAATAGAAAACCTTTGTATTGGTGGAAATATGTCTTAGCTTCTGCTTTAAACCATTGAAAATATAAGCCTCAGTGTGCTTCTATTGAACTTTAAAGCAACATGTAATGACAAGGTGTTCGTAATGATGAAACATATCAAAACCCGGGCTACAAAATGTAGCTTAAGGCTATAGAGCAGGGGTGTCAAACTTAATTCCTGGAGGGCTGGTGGCTTATGGCTTTCGTTCCACACAATCTCTCAGTTACTCAATTGGTCTAATTGTTTGATTAATTGGACACATTTAACACTTCTCTCCACACCTCAAAATGTTTCATGGGTAGTGTACCTTGAATCAAGGGCATTTATTTCAATCATCAACTGTAAAATACCTTGAAAAATATGGAATATGTCCAATTGAACAAATAATTTGATCAATTCTGTTAATTGAGATCTTAAGTTGGAATGAAAACCAGAAGACCCTGCGGCCCGCGAGGACTGGAGTGTGACACCACTAGGTATGTAATGATGTGAGCACAGTAAATTCTGCACTTTAATACAACAACATCATTTTAACGGATACGCTGTGCCTGTAATAGGTCTGGAATAATGTTTAAGGGTCTGTGTCTCCAGCTTTATATAAATGTATTACAAATTAATCAGTTATGATGTTCTCCTTGTTCCTACAGGTGATGCAATCTGAATGCTCTACACTGGGGCAGTCACTGAAGCTCAGAACATCAGCAACAAACATGTGTTGCCCATTTGAACTTAGCATTGTGCAGCATCACAACGTCATAAAAACAATTACAAATTAAAACATTTTTAAAAAGCCAGCTATAGAGTGGAATACACATTCAGTCCAAACATATGGATATTAAACATGCACCACACCAACATTTTTTCTGATATGGCTTACAGCCAGTGTTAAAAATACAAATGATGTAAAATGATCTGCAGGGCCCCCAGATAAGGGTTTGGTTCCAAACCACTGGGGGCATAATCATTGTACAGCCTCCAACAGTACATTCCATTCCAAGACTATTTAGCTCCAAGATTTCATTTTGTATCATACACTATATTCGGACAGATGAATAAGTGACTTAATGTCTTAGTAACCCTGTGTACATATTTGTCTCCTTCTCAAATACTGTACAGTGCAATGTTAACCAAAATATTATTTGTTTATTATGATGAAAGGCTGTCTGGTACAAGTGTTCTTGTTGTGGACTATGTTTCATTATAAATCTCCATTCTATAGAGTGATAAACTTGCTAAGCAACTGGACAAGATGAAAGGTGTCTTTTGTGTTATAATATATTGTATAGATATGTTATATCCCGCATTATCAGCACAATTCTCCAATAAGGACCTAAGGAGCTCATGTTTAATAGCCAATCACAACATTTTATAGGACTCGATCATGACAGGTTTGTCTGATAAACTATATTCAAGTTACACATGAGGCCTCTACTATAGGTCCTTGCTGGAGAGATATACCGATACTGACATCCAACTTGCATGCTTTCTGCAGCTGATGAGAAACGAAGAATGCATTGAAAATGTACACATTAAGTGACAAAGCCTCTGAAACTGCACAGTTAGCAGGTTGTCTGATGTTTCAATTAATATACGATCCTCTAAAAGGTGAGCGATTTATATTCTCCATGGCACATTAAAAGCGATGAAGTTGCAGAGCTATGCAAGGCACTATGTGCTTATGATCAGTATTGCTCTTTAGAGTTCACTCGGATTACTGTTTCATATGTGCTGCCTTATGTAATTAATCTCCTGCTAGCGGCTGATGAGTTAATAATATTGACAGCAGCTCAAGACCCGTACTTACTTCTTGACTACAGAGTTTGCTCATCAGCTGAATTATATGGTTTGTTGTTCATGTCCAGCCTTTGCCTTTCCAGTTAATTCAATGGGCTAAGATGCCAATTCATTACACTTAGTTACACACTAAGTGTAATGTTTAAACATGCAATGCTAAAGTAATTGGCAGACTGAGATTCTAAGCAAATACAGTGTTTGGTCCCAATGTATCCACAGTTTACAGCACTGGTTTTCAAAATGCTTGTGCTGTTATATGTTAAATAGCGACATTATCATTCCGCTTTATTAACATTTATCATTTGCTTCTGGTAAATTAATTTCTCTCTATGTATCACTCTTGTAACCCATTTGTGTCTCGAAATTAGTTTCGGTAACAGCAAATGAGATTGATTGCTGTGAGCATTTATCGCTGTAGAATTACTTTAGGATTCTAGCTGACAAATGAAGAAAAAAATTATTATTATTAGTAAGTTATCCAAATATAGGGGGGAAGATAGCAGCGACCCTCTGGCGGTTACCAGAAAGGTTACACATCAGACTAAAACAGCGGCTCTGGTAATCCATGGAGGGCTCTCTATATCAAGACTGTTAAATACTAAAAGCAAAGATCGAGTTCACCTCTTTTTTAAATCTATTTTTTATGTCCTGTTACTAATAATGTATGTTGGAGCAGGTTTCTGGTTGTTACCACCCACCCCACTTATGTACCAGACAAAGCATACATGGATTTCCATTAGAGTTAGTCAGGCGTGTTTACAGTCGATCTCATTTGACCTTTATTAATCTCAGACTGACTCCAGGCATCATAGCCAGCAGTTAGGTCCCACTGGGGCTGGAGTTGATTCAGGCACTTGTAGAGGCTGTGTCTGTCGGTGCAGCTTTCCAGCAGAGCAAGCTTACAGCACAGTGTAATGTCAGAGCACTCTGTTTGTTCCGACCATTAAGGAGACAACGCTGACTCACACTGTTAGCCACGTTGCTGGCTGCTGAGCAGCAGAGAGACTGTTGTAGCAGAAAGAGGCAATTGTCATATCACTGTTAAGGGAGTGAGGGGTTGAAATCGCACCTGACTTGAAATATGTCTTTAGAATAAAATGCTGCATGGATGACCAAGTTAAATTGAGTTTATACTGTTGCTGTTGACTGCCCAAGTATTCACCAACCAAAGCCAAGGGGAAAAACCTAAGTCACTTTGTTTTTAATTTTACAATGCCCAAGCTCTCTCTTGAATATAGTTAAATAAATTGAACACGCATTTACGATTGGTCCGTGGACCAAACACTCCAGCATCCACGCTTCCACACATAAACCTAATCCTAACTTTAAATCTCAATTTTACCCCAAACTTTTACATTATGCTAACCCTAAAGTCACTATCAGATTGCAAAATTGCTATTCAGGGTGCTCAGACTTCCCAGAACATTTAATAAAGGAGGAAATGACAACCCTGTGAATGACCCACTTGCAAATTTTTTTTTTATGAATTCAATGTCTGGATCATGACTGCTTGTGTGGGTATGGTAGTCCCCTCATCAAGGGGACTGCCTGCAATAAGGTGGAAGTTAGGGAGGTGGAAGGTAGGCTTACAACTGAGACAGCAACGTCCAGGTGAGTTTATCTGAGACTTATATAGCATACAAAAGTGATCTGATGAGAGAGCAATTATTCAATAATCTTAATGAGATAGAAATCATTCTATAATCCCTCCCTGAATTTCAGTCTAAACTTCTGTTTCAACAGAAAGAGGAAAAATGAAAATACATGTTTGTAATAAAACACAAAACTGCACATTAGAGACCTTTATAGCAAATGGAAGTCCACAACAGATTATATTTATGGAATTATTTTGTTATTTAAATGCTTTGTTATTTTAATAGAGGAGAGCATGTGCATTTGTTTTGCTTAAAGTGGTTGTAAATTATAATTGTTTCTGCTAAGAAATAAATAAATAATAATAATAATTTACATCCACTTTAAGCAAAGCAATTGAACGTGATCTCCTCTATTAAAAGGGTAACACAACATGACCATCTGTGTAAAAGCAATGGTTTCCACTTCCAGTGTATTGCTAGAGTAGCTTCTAGTGCATTGCATCCAGCAAGTATTCCAAAAAGCATAGGGATGTTTTCCCAACAACTGACACAGGTATATCAATCACCTATTAAGTTAAATTACTGTCATGTATCATAGCAATAGTGCCGAATGAGCAGAAAGCCTTTTATTAGTAGTTCGCCTGTAGGAAAAGGGCCTTAGCTCAGGAGCATGTCTACACTTGGTTTTGCTGGGAGTACTGTAGTATTATTTAAAAAAAAAAAATACATGAAGATTGAGCTTAAGGCACTTGCAAAGCTGTGGCTATCAAATCTGTCTATATGAATGTTGTGATTTACCTTTTGGACCTAGCCAGCCTACAGTGTTTCAGCTTGTGCAAATAAAAGCATGGCTTAAAAGATTATATATATTGATGACTGTACCAAATGCGTTGTTAGTATTAAAGGTCAGCTCGGGTATACAAATAAAACCCGACCCGACCAAGGCCAATCCGAACCCGACCCGAGCCCTTTTAATTTAATTTCATACCAGACCCCAATATCGCCATAAATAATATCAAACATCCTATTGAAATACAGAAAGCATATTTCTAGTCAAAACGTAAATTAAAAAGAAAACAAATACACTCAGCCAAGCATCCAGTTAGATGAACATTTTACTTAGTCTCAGATACAGACATATAGCATAATGTTTGAATAAACCTAGCTAAAAAACAGCAACGTTAACGTTGAACATCAAATTATATGTCGATGACTTGTGATTATATCACACCAGACTTTATACTCAATGCCAGAGTTTTAACAACAACGTTTCCACTGGAGGACGCCAAAACTGGTGAAAACAATGTCATTTAAGTTTCTCAAACGACGTAATTACCATGACTGACTTGGCCCTGCTGCAGGGCGAGTACGTCCTTCAGTGTGCCGCTGCAAATATGAATTCTCCGTCTTTTTGCTGTCATATTTAAGTAAAAGTTTGCAAGATTTCCACTGTACAAATCCACTTGAACTTTTACTTTCGTGGAAAACAACGTCGAGATGTTTCCAAACAGAATGTTTACCCTTTCCAGTGACAGAACTTTCCACTGCTAAACATTCTCCAGTAGACAGCTTTCTTTTTATATCAACAGCCTCCATACTAAATAATGTTGAATCACTTTTTGGCTGTATTTTTCAAAGCATAAACACTCACTGCACGCATCACGCTTTGCTCACGTGGGATCCATGATAAGTCGGAAGTAATTTTAGGAGGCATTTGCAAGAGTAAAAGAAACACTGGCTAAAATGTAATAATGCATTTATTTATAAAACACTTGACACAGAATATACACACGACCCGAAAAATATAGTCGGGTCCCGTCGGTTAGCGAGGCTTTAGTTAGTAGAGCGAATTTCACTAGTTGAGGGATCTTTTCTCAGATTTAAAAAAAAAAAAAAATTCCATACAAAGTGAAGTTCCAACAGAACGGTGCTGTATTTCTATTTTCTGCTGTGTCCCTTCGCCGTCCTCAATCAAAATAAACAAACCAAACCAAACCAAAGCTCTCCGTAAAGGAGCGCTAAGTAAACTTCTTCACATGCTGATTCGTCGGACGGCTAAGCCGTTTTCCGATTGTCAGAGTTTTCATCCTTCAGTGAGTACAACACACATACCTTAAACGGGTTGTCACTTTGGGTCCATCTTTTCAGGTCTCAGCCGTAACACAGACAACCCGCCGTACACAGTACTCGGGCTCATTAAACACCAGGCAGATGTCTTTCATTATCAACGCCAGGTGATTGTCCCTACTACTCCAATACCTAGTGCAGTGCCTGTGGGGAAATATAGTCCTGACCTCACTATCTATGGGTTAGGACTACCTTTTCCTATATGATCACCACTACAATATATGAACACTTACTCAGATTCAGCAGCATTGGACCCTGTTGCCTATGTAAACAATCGGGCCTAGTGTTTGTTTTCAGCTGTGAGGCTGTGTGGTCCAGTGGTTAAAGAAAAGGGCTTGTAACTAGGAGGTCCCCGGTTCAAATTCCCACCTCAGCTACTAACTCATTGTGTGACCCTGAGCAAGTCACTTAATCTCCTTGTGCTCCGTCTTTCGGGTGAGACATAATTGTAAGTGACTCTGCAGCTGATGCATAGTTTACACACCCTAGTCTCTGTAAATTGCCTTGGATAAAGGTGCCTGCTAAATAAATAAAATAAGTGGCATTGCCTGTGTTTAGTTCGTGTTTGCAAATTGGTTGTATTTAATTTAAAAGATACATTGGATTGCTTTCTAATGGGTTAATAGAACCAGGGAATTCAATTGGAAAAATCCACAAATTACCTTTGACTCTAGTTAGCAGCATTCCATATTGAAGAACATAACCATCTATGAAGTAAACCCCAGGTAATAATGCACATGAGCTTTGCAACACAATTTGTATTCATTTGCTGGCCCTGCTTGTCAACTTTATGTCTGCAGTTGGTCTGAAGGAGATAGTTTTATTTCATGTTTTCAACAGCAGTGACTAGAAATAAGCAAATACAAGTAAAAAGCAAGCATAAAACTAGACATGACAGCGGACTTTCCTAGACGTGCTATCAAAAGCAACACCCTAGGTATTATTTGCAATGTCACTGCAACGGATTACAGAACTGATTGTAAATTAATACAGCAGGGGATTACCCTTCATTATCAGCCAACTCAATTTGCAATCCATTTAAAATCTACCCATATGTTTGCATGCCTTACTTTCAGGTAACTGGTTACACTTCAACTTTCTTGGTCATTTCACCTTGAGTTAAATTCTCCCCCTCACTTCAACAAAGCCTTCTTCTCTATCAGCTGAGACAATAAGGAGAATGTATAGTATTGCACAAATATTGAATTAATGACAGCATTTTTAACGTTCTCAATTATGTAATTGTATTTATTTATCTTTAAAGTTTTCTGGAATAAACGTCAGTTGAGTTTGCAAATGTAAAACATTTTATATGTATCTTCATACAGCAAGCAAGGATGGTTTTTTTCCCCCTCTTTTTAAACATTTCACAATTGTTACAGGTGAAATACACCAGATTAGTTACCTCCAATCTGAAAACTCCACCTGCGTTCACTCATCTTTCTCAGGCGCTCTTTTTTTCAAACAATAAAGGAGGCGGGAGTATTGCGTGACATCATATAACTATGAACGATGATTGGTTAAGGGGATTTTCATCCAGGTCCAACTTTTCAATGTTGGACCAGTAACAACAGCCACACGTCAAAAATCAGGTTATGCGTATGCAAACCGGGCGGCCTTATTGCATAGGAACGGAACTTCATTCCCCAGAATGCAGGGTGGATATAAATAGAGGTCAGAGTTAAAGAACAGCTTAGGAGGCAGGCTTTTTCCCTCGCTACCCTCATGATTGACGTTTTTTAATAGACATGAATACCAATAATAATTTGTAATGCAGTATCACTACCACAGCAATAAAAAGGTTATATAGATATTATAACTACTAATATAGCGTTTTTCCAAAAAGTAATACGTTATATATTACCTTATAATAATACAAATGTATTTATTAGGCTGACGCTTTTAACCAAAGTGACTTCCAGGGGTACAATTAATTATTTTTTCATATAAACTTTGGTACCCATTTATACAGTTGTGTTTTTACTGGAGCAATCTGGGTAAAGTACCTTGCTCAAGGGTACAGCAGCGGTGTCCCACGTGGGATAGAACAGCCTCAACATTTGTGTAACTTTACATTGGAAATGATGGGGCTAAATATTCTAAGAGCGTATCTTTAAAAAGTGCTATACTAGGATTTTAATAAGAGCATTTAAGGTACAGAAAAGTATGATATGAATATAGTTTTATCTTGCATAAACTAACAATTACAACATTAAGGATTTTTTTCCTGTAACTTTTCCTTGACACCTTTAATCCCCCTTACTTTTTTCTGTTGAAAGAACATAAAATTAAAATCTACAAATCAAGTGTATTTGTGCTGATGCAAAATTGCACAAGTGAATAGGGAGTTACTTTACATAAACTATATGACAAACCTTTACAGATTAAATGAGGTATTGCACAGATTAATAAAAAAAAGCAAAAGGCAACAAAAATTAACAGCAAATTGACAGAGCATTTTTACATTATAATTTTAATAAGATTTGGAAAGACAGGAACAATTTAGTGTCTTAATGCTGTAGGGAGGAAATACGCTGTCATCCCATTGGTCATCATCTTTAAAATCCTCCTCCTCATCCTCATCTTAGGCTGTGTTTGACCTACACCTTCACCTTGGGGGACTTTGTCTGTGCAGTTTGATAATAAGTAACGAAACTTTTAAATTTTTCCATCTGTTACAAATAGACATTGTATGTAAGGGAATAGAGAAAGAAATGTAATCATGTATCATTTTAAATTATCGTAGATTTTAATAGAAATATAATAGTAAGATACATAGGAAATTGAATATATTATTATTACTTAGCAGACGCCTTTATCCAAGACAACTTACAGTGTTCTTCAAACTTTAAAATACAATATACTATATATACACAGCATTACACAATCAAACAATTAACTCTGGTCACATTGCACACCTGTTTGGCAGGGATGGGTTTTAACCCCATCTCTGCCAAACGCCGTCAAAACAAACACCATTCACATACATTATTAAATGAATATAAAAATATTTCTATTAAAATCTACGATAATTTAAAATGATACAGTACTGTGCAAAAGTTTTAGGCAGGTGTGAAAAAATGCTGTAAAGTAAGAATGCTTTCAAAAATAGACATGTTAATAGTTTATATTTATCAATTAACAAAATGCAAAGTGAGTGAACAGAAGAAAAATCTACATCAAATCAATATTTGGTGTGACCACCCTTTGCCTTCAAAACAGCATCAATTCTTCTAGGTACACTTGCACACAGTTTTTTAAGGAACTCGGCAGGTAGGTTGGCCCAAACATCTTGGAGAACTAACCACAGTTCTTCTGTGGATTTAGGCAGCCTCAGTTGCTGCTCTCTCTTCATGTAATCCCAGACAGACTCGATGATGTTGAGATCAGGGCTCTGTGGGGGCCATACCATCACTTCCAGGACTCCTTGTTTTTCTTTACGCTGAAGATAGTTCTTAAACGCTTTCTCTGTATGTTTGGGGTCGTTGTCATGCTGCACAATAAATTTGGGGCCAATCAGATGCCTCCCTGATGGTATTGCATGATGGATAAGTATCTGCCTGTGCTTCTCAGCATTGAGGAGACCATTAATTCTGACCAAATCCCCAACTCCATTTGCAGAAATGCAGCCCCAAACTTGCAAGGAACCTCCACCACGCTTCACTGTTGCCTGCAGACACTCATTCGTGTACGCTCTCCAGCCCTTCGGCGAACAAACTGCCTTCTGCTACAGCCAAATATTTCAAATTTTGACTCATCAGTCCAGATCACCTGCTGCCATTTTTCTGCACCCCAGTTCCTGTGTTTTCGTGCATAGTTGAGTCGCTTGGCCTTGTTTCCACGTCGGAGGTATGGCTTTTTGGCCGCAAGTCTTCCATGAAGGCCACTTCTGACCAGACTTCCACGGACAGTAGATGGGTGTACCAGGGTCCCACTGTTTTCTGCCAGTTCTGAGCTGATGGCACTGCTGGACATCTTCTGATTGCGAAGGGAAGTAAGCATGATGTGTCTTTCATCTGCTGCAGTAAGTTTCCTTGGCCGACCACTGCGTCTACGGTCCTCAACGTTGCCCGTTTCTTTGTGCTTCTTCAAAAGAGCTTGGACAGCACATCTGGAAACCCCTGTCTGCCTTGAAATTTCTGCCTGGGAGACACCTTGCTGATGCAGTATGACTACCTTGTGTCTTGTTGCTGTGCTCAGTCTTGCATTGGTGTATGACTTTTGACAGTAAACTGTCTTCAGCAACCTCACCTTGTTAGCTGAGTTTGGCTGTTCCTCACCCAGTTTTATTCCTCCTACACAGTTGTTTCTGTTTCAGTTAATGATTGTGTTTCAACCTTCATATTGAATTGATGATCATTAGCACCTGTTTGGTATAATTGTTTAATCATACACCTGATAATATGCCTACAAAATCCCTGACTTTGTGCAAGTGTACCTAGAAGAATTGATGCTGTTTTGAAGGCAAAGGGTGGTCACACCAAATATGGATTTGATTTAGATTTTTCTTCTGTTCACTCACTTTGCATTTAGTTAATTGATAAATATAATCTATTAACATGTCTATTTTTGAAAGCATTCTTACTTTACAGCATTTTTTCACACCTGCCTAAAACTTTTGCACAGTACTGTACATGATTACATTTCTTTGTCTATTCCCTTACATACAATACTTGTAACAGATGGGAATTTAAAAGTTTTGTTACTTATTATCAAACTGCGCAGACAAGGTCCCCCAAGGTGAAGGTGTAGGTCAAACACAGCCTAAGATGAGGATGAGGAGGAGGATTTTAAAGAAAATGACCAATGGGACGACAGTGTATTTCCTCCCTACAGCATTAAGACACTAAATTGTTCCTGTCTTTCCAAATCTTATTAAAATTATAATGTAAAATGCTCTGTCAATTTGCTGTTAATTTTTGTTGCCTTTTGCTTTTTTTTATTAATCTGTGCAATACCTCATTAAATCTGTAAAAGTTTGTCATATAGTTTATGTAAAGTTACTCCCTATTCACTTGTGCAATTTTACATCAGCACAAATACACTTGATTTGTAGATTTTAATTTTATGTTCTTTCAACAGAAAAAAAGTAAGGGGGATTAAAGGTGTCAAGGAAAAGTTACAGAAAAATATCCTTAATGTTGTAATTGTTAGTTTATGCAAGATAAAACTATATTCATATCATACTTTTCTGTACCTTAAATGCTCTTATTAAAATCCTAGTATAGCACTTTTTAAAGATACGCTCTTAGAATATTTAGCCCCATCATTTCCAATGTAAAGTTACACAAATGTTGAGGCTGTTCTATCCCACGTGGGACACCGCTGCTGTACCCTTGAGCAAGGTACTTTACCCAGATTGCTCCAGTAAAAACACAACTGTATAAATGGGTACCAAAGTTTGTATGAAAAAATAATTAATTGTACCCCTGGAAGTCACTTTGGATAAAAAGCATCAGCCTAATAAATACATTTGTATTATTATAAGGTAATATATAACGTCTTACTTTTTGGAAAAAACGCAATATTTGCAGTTATAATAGCTATATAACCTTTTTATAGCTGTGGTGGTGATACTTCATTACAAATTATTATTGGTACTAGGTATGTTTACTTTCTGGAGTTTAAATATTCAGTGTTTGTAGTTTAATCAGTTCAGTGTGTTTTATCTAAGTGTATGTTTACAAATAACAGTATTATTGAGTTGAGCAGGCAGCTGTGCCGCCCTACTTAGTGAAATCACTGCGCTGGAGCATACACGACTGTGTTATCTTTACTTGCAATGCTTTATGTGTTTATCCAATTTGATGACATTTTTTTTCCATGTTCCCTACATGTTGAAGTTATATTGTGCATGATAAAATATTTTTTTACAAACTATATACATATATATATATATTCTAAAAAAGCGTTGTTTTCTGTGGTTTCAGGCCTAGTGTGTGTACATTCATTTCATGTATGACATGTACCTGTAACCTTTATAATTAAAGAGTTGTAGCCACAAATCTAACAATAGTAAAAAAACAGGTGAAAATAACTCAACATTTTGTAGGAAGAGTTGCCAGTAATTGCCAAAAATGTAGGGCAGGGTCAGCGTCGAGGGGGCTTTTTCTGAGGACACTTTAATGACTAGACATAAAAAAATATGTAGGCAGTGTCTAATCCAGGGGTTCTCAACTGACGGGCCTTGAGGAGGTTTCAAGTGGTCCTCCAAAAATGAACCAGAGAATGTGTTATTTTCCCTGCATGCTTATGACACACTGAAACTTGTTAGCTTCAGCATGCCATAAGCATGCACAGATATTAACCTGTTCTCAGGTTACATAACACGTTCTCGGGTTACGTGTGGTGTAATAGAGCTATTTCAGAGGGGGCCCAACAGATTACAAAGCAGAGGAAAAAACATTGGAAAAACACACAATATATATATATAGTGTGGAATATCCACTAGAAAGTGTACTGAGGGCATCAGATGATTTTTAATGGTTAGGTTTATCAATCAATCAATCTTTATTTTATATAGAGCCTTTCATAGTGGACCACCATCACAAAGTGCTTTAGAAGATAGTGAGGAATGATGCATAACAAATTAAATACAGGGAAATACAGGGCATAGTACATTAAATACAAACAGTAAAAAATAATGCAAATACATTAAATACAGGCATATTAAATTAAATACAAGGCTAGGATGTGAATTCTAAACATTGTGGATGTGTGTGTCATACAGAATCATACAAAATGGAGTGAAAAACCTGAAATAGCAATTCAGACAACAGCTAATAACAGATTTCAGGCTTAAAAAGCATTGAAAGCAAGAGAGAACAGGTTTAGGGTTAGGTAGTGGGTTGGTGTTAGGTTTTAGGGCTGGGGTTGCTTAAGGTTAGGGTTGGGGTTGGGTTAGGGTCAGGATGGGTTGGTTTCGTAGAGTTGCCAAGCTCTGGGAGTGCAACATGGGAGTGCTTGGCAAATGCCTGTGACAGAGAGAGGAAGAATTCAAACTGTAAATCTCCCTCCTGACCAGAAAGGGCGCTGTGTAAGGTTGGTGGTATGTGTCCTCCTAGATGGGCAGCCTTAACAGTAGGCGGAAACCGGAACATGACCATATTAGGGGCATCGCGTATTTGCATGTACCTGGAAGGACTCCATTGCAATCAGCTGCGGGGCAGCCCTCGATTGGAGAAACCGTGGCGACGGGTTGATTACAAGGAGGAGTTTTTGGGTACAAAGGGGAAGCAGCTACGTCACTACGGCCCCTTGTGCTGACAATGTAATGCGGCCAGAGCCTGTGTTTGTTATTGTTATTGTTTTGTTGTGGTTTATAGAGGAGGAGGAAGAGTCAAAGTGCTGAAAGATGACATGTGGCTGGCAAAACTGGGTTACCTCGCAGACATATTCAGTGAAATGAATAAGCTGAATAAAACTGTGCAAGTTGAGAGCACTCATTTGATTGCCCAGAGTGAAAAAATTGACGCATTCAAAAGGAAAGTACAGCTCTGGAAGGTTTGTGTCTGTAATCAAACCACAGCTGGCAGCGCACCTGTCTGGTCTACTCAACAAATGTAATACTTACTTTCCTGAACTTACGACGGAACAAGCCGCTACACACCTGTGGGCTACAAACCCCATTAGTGAGAATATTGAAGCTAAACTGCCACCCTCTGTCCCATCAAAGCTGTTAGAAGAGCTCATTGACATTTCATCAGACAGTCCCTCAGAACGAAGTTCAGTGAAATGCCGCTGGAGACATTTTGGTGTGAGTGCTCTGATGAATACAGCACTGCTTCTTCTGCAGCACTAAAAGTGTTGGTCCTATTCAGTACAACCTACTTATGCGAAACCAGATTTTCAGCCATGACATCGATGAAAACAAAGTACCGAGCCTGGATGAACATTGAACATGACATGCGTGTGTGCTCAGCAAAGATACAGCAACAAGTTTCACATTAAGTAAGTAAAACCAAAAAATATATAGATGTGTGTGTGTGTGTGTATATATATATATATATACAGTATATCAGGGATGGAAATAAGACTCCCATTGCATAGCAGTTTGATCCATTCTTGGTTTTAATAGTATACATTTAATAAGACAAACCTGAACTTACCGGAATATTCGCCATCGCCCAGGGATGCCTGCTTGTCATCAGGACTTTGTTATGTCCAGTGGCAGCAGTTGCGCTGCCGCAAATTCTGGGGATCGAGCCCAAGAACAAGGAACCGTTGGCTACAGAGAAGGAGGTAGAGGTGAGGAGACCACCTCCATCCGCAGTAGTTGCACTGCCGGAGTACACAGCGCCGCTGCCACTACGTGAGTGTCCTGCGCTGAGAGCAGCATGGCCGCTGCCCGCGCCAATGCCAGGTCCGGAGGGCCTTGCGCCTCTGCTACTGCCAGAGTGTCCCGCGCTGAGGGCAGCATTACCACTGCCCATGCCACCGCCACTTCCAGAGTGCATCACACCGCTCCAAGATCTGCCTTTGCTGGAGGATAGCCTTTCCGCTGACAGCATTGCCGCTGCCAACATTGCCAATGGTGGGGGCTCCCGAGTGGTGCATCCGGTAATGGCACTCCACCCCGAGTGCAGGATGCGCCCCATATCTTGGAGATTGCTGGTTCGACCCCAAGCTGTGCCACTGCTGACCGTGGACGGGAGTTTCTAGGGGGAGGCTAGGGGTTAGGTCGGCTGTGGAGTCCTTGGCTCACTGCACACCAGCGACCCCTATGGCTCGCCGGGCTCCTGCAGGCTGGCCTGTACGCAATTTGGAACTGTGTGGTCCTCCGACGCTGTAAGTTCTGGACATGGCTGCAGGGCGGGCTTGCAGAGAGAAAAAAAGCGGACGGCTGACAGCACTCGTTTCGGAGGACACGAGTGCTTGTCGGGTTGAATAATAATTCTACATTCCAAAACTAGGAAAAAAATTTGAAAATGAATAAAAACAATTGAAAAAGAAAAAAAATGGCATTTCCACAGCCAGGATTGCCCAGGCTGGGGGAGCCAGCCTGGCATCTGTCAGCATTTCCACTGACAGCATTGCCACGGAAAACATTGACACTCGTGGGCCCATTGATGCCTCCATTCCTGGCACAGACCTATCGAACCATATGTGCTGCGCACAAGGGTGAGATATGTGGCGGGGTACACCCGCTTCTGTGCGTATTTCATGTTATATGTATTGGTGCACAGGGTATGGTATTATTAGTATTTAAAATGTATGGTTTGGTGTTTAAAAACACTTTGTTTTATTTTACAGCATGGATGGGGTTAAAATTCCCCATCCATGCTAAACTTGTGCAGAATGTGGCCGTCTCCAGATTGATTAATTTATTGCTAACCTGGAGGTCACATATTTAAAAACCTGCAGCGTTGGCTGAACGAGGTTGCGTTTTGTTCAGAGGAGTAACGTAAGTGAAAGATACAAGTAAGAATTGCTACTCGTGCTGCATGTTACTTATTTCTGTGTTTGTTCACTATGTGTTGTAGTGTCTGTTTATCTTGGTCAAAGTGTTGTTTTGTTTTATTGTTTTGTTTTGTTCATCCTTTTTATTTAATTAATAAACTCGCGCATCAGTGCTTCCATCACTCATCAAACTGTGTTCTGCATTTCCTGGTCTGAGGTCACCCACAAGCTATCCTGCTACAGCCTGCAAACATGATGGATGATAAACTTTGGTTTAAAGAAAATAAAGAAATATATAATACTGGCACTATAACTGAATCAATGGAAAATTACAAACTGGACCATTGTAATGGAAAGTGATGTTATATGTAATATACAGGGCTCATACGGTAGGGTCATTGGTTAATAATGCATGTTGTATGAGTCTGTATTCTGAATACCTAATGAGAAACATTTTGTGTATTAAATGAGGAAAAATCAATACTGGATTTTCCATTTTTCAAATAACAATAGCCTCAAGCAAGCCATCTGTTAAGGGGACAATCTATATGAAAAGAATGCTATAGTTTTTACAACTGTATTGGGCAAGTTATGTTTATTATTTAGCTGGATGAACAGGGCAGTGCTGTCTGCTGTTTGTGGTGGTGTTTTGCAGCATAGGGTGGGTCATTCCATATTAAAACATACTTAAATACTGTCTTGAAACACTGTAGTATCCTATAATATACTCTAGTATGTAGTGGAGTATACTAGAGGACACAGTAGTAATTTTGGACGGTGCTATAGTATTTTTTATATGGTAGAGCACTGCAAAGAGGACCTGTGGGTTGTCTTTTAGCTTGTTTTGAGCTTTAGTAGGGCACCTAGTGGGTAGAGATTGGGAATGGTCAGGATTGCATTTCAAGTTAATTACAACTTCTACATGTGGGAAAGTTTAGTTCCCACTGTGCTTATTAACAAATACTTTCAAAACAGTTTTACATTTGAACCAATGCATCTGTGGCAAAATTACCTGCTACAATATTTTGGACATATTCCACTATGAACCATTGTGTATATTCCATTTCAATTTTAATGTGTCAGACATTAGAGATATTTCAATATTTTATTATGGCTTAAGTTTGCACTCAGGGTTTTATTAATACATAAAAAGCCAACTTGACAGATGTTTTCTCACAAGTTGGCTGAGCTATTTTACAGTATATATGCAAAGGTTATAAGAGAGTATTAATTCCTATCCACCTCTTCTGTGTCTGCCCTCAAACCATGCCAATTAGTGCAATATTTAATATCTCATACTGGGCTGAGGTCACAGGATTTCACAATCCACAGGAGTATGTGTTTTTGTCAACAAGATTCATTCTAATGTCCTAAAAGACGACATAAAAGAAGCCAACACAACATTGACACTCAGTGTTACGTTGAGATACTGTTTATGTCTTTTGTATCTGATACTTTGAAATTTAATAGCCTCATGGCTATTTTGATAACACATTAGTGTGCCACCACATGCTTAGTGCACTTAGTGATCTCTCAACACTTGTTGTATAATACTGGATGCTATCGGATCTGATTCATGTAGGTCCATTATGCAGCTCCAGCAGCAACAGTGATTTCCCTGTACAAGCTTCTCAAAATGACACAAAATGTTTGAATTCACTTGTGATGTAAAGTGCTCTGAACCAGGAAGCTACAGGCCTGCCCCATGTTTTTTTAATTGCTGCACCAGATCTTTTTGTGCTGTTTTATTTATCTGCAGAATGAGTCATTCCAGTACATCAAACTGAAACATTTACAGTAGACATAAGCTCCCATAAAGAACTATGACTGTGGTGTAGTGAAGTCTAGCCTCAACACTGCTCACTCTGACTCTCAAATAGCCCTGGGACTGGGATCAAGTGGTGGTAGAATTTCAGCTTGCTCAATGGATTACAGTATTGTCCCATTCACACTGAGTACCAATGAAACCCAGAGTACCACAAATCCCACAGATACAGTACAATGCTCTGCATTTTATTCTATTATTTTCGGTACCCAGACAGCAAAAGATGGTCATTTCTGTTCCCACAAATATATCGTGCTCTCAGAACAAGGCTTACACATATGTTATTCATCCCCATTTATATGTATATGTTAAACTGGAACTGCAGTATGTAAATGGCAGTTTGACTGGGGGCGACGGGACAGGGTAATACAGATTATTTTTCTGAAAGAGTAATTACTGAACTTAGTTGAAGTGAGTTATGAGTGTTATTAATATTTTACAGACAATTGATTAAATTAGACAAATACATACATCAACACTGCAGAGGGTAATGAACTTCTCTTTCTCCAGCAGCCACGAGCCCAACCATGACAACACCACAGGCCTCAGATGTAACCTACTGAACTGTATGATGATGTCTTTTTTTCTTTTTTTTTTTTTTAGTTTTCTGTAGACATGCATTTACGTAGGGAAAGCAAGATTCCAGAGCTGACTTTACTGTAACTGTAAGTTTATCTATAACAAAGCTACTATGTACCAAGGACAACCAAAACAAAAAAACACGTATGCAACACGTATTCGGTCTTCTCTCGTCACATAGAGAATACATTCATTTTACAGTGAAAGAGTCCCAGTAGGTCGTCAATGCAGCCTGACCTCATTAAAAAGAACTTGTTTCCTGATTTCATGTTGCGCTTGGCACTGTGTATTGCTTATACACATGTTTTGGGGGATAAACATTTCACTTTTTAATTTGTACTATGGCAAGCTTATAGAATTACACATTTTACAATTGGTTTCCCAACATCAGTACTGATCTTTGCTGTCGGCTAAGGGCCCTCCTAGACTGGAACAATGGTTTTAAAACTTGGAAATAGATCAGTAATATATATTTTTAAAACATGTTGGGAATTAATGCTCTACAACATGATGTGTTTTATCAGCTCTGTGCTGTTTTAATAGCTCTGTGCTGTGCTCTGTTTCCTATCATTGATGTTGTTGTTACAATGTCCTATTGTAAGTGACTCTGCATATAATGCGCAGTTCACAGTCTACCTCTGTAAAGTGCTTTGCGATGGTGGTCCGCTATGAAAGACGCTATATAAAAAATATATTATTATATTATTAGTATTATATTATTGTTTCTCTTTAAAGCATAGGTCTGTGGAAGTGTAATATAACACTGTCTGCATAATTCATTGGCTTCTTCACCCAAGCTGCCAATGGCATACATTTCCAAGACGTTGCAAGTATTATCTTTTGCCTTTAGGGCAAACAATTGCAGTGTGGTTAGTTTATGTTGAGCTGAAATTTTTCCACTTATATATTTTATATATGGAATTTATGTTCACCGTGGGAGTGCAGCAGAGCTGTCACTATTAATATTAAAGTTACAGCGTGCCGTTCCTACTGAGAGAAAGCTCTTTTTTTAACACAAAGTAACTTCACTTTCTCAACATCATGCACAGTAGATCTAGGACTGAGTTGGATGTCACAGCCTTTATCAATTTGCAGACACAAAACCGGTCATCTGCAGCCTACATTATACATTTCAACAGGAACCAGCTTACAAATGAACAGCCATTAAAAACGTTTAAAGGCTCCATTAATGACTTTTGATTGTCTTAGTTTATGCCAGTATTACAGCTGACGCCTCTGTTTCCAGCCTGGCTACTATGCAGAACTGGAGGGGAGGATGTTCCCACATGACATATAAAAGCAGGCATGACTTGTAAAACACTTAAAAGTCTAAGTGAGGTAATCCCGATTCACCTCAAAATAGACGATTTAATGTTGCCAGCAAGCTAAACGTTTACTGTCTTATGAACCCACATATACAACTTCTCACATAGTAAGCCTATTAAAATGTAGTAATGTAATGTGATAGCATGGCATGTAGCATGAAACAGTAAAGCAGCAAATCTTTTGATACATTTTAGTTCTGCATCTTTAAATAGCCTTTACTTCGCATTCTGGTTCTACATTTTTGGTAGTTCTAAAACGAAACTTAGTAATTACCTCTTGCAATGACAACCAGGTTTATTATGTACAGAAACCCTATTTCCCACCCAGGGCAGTCCACGTAACACTGAATTATGACAATGTTCAAACTCAGCAACAAGCCTTTCTCTTTAGCTGGTATTTGAGGAATGGTCCAGTACTGACAGCTACGTAGATAAAAAGCCAAGTAAAGACTGGAAGGCCGTCAGACTTGTCATGTGGACTGCCTGCAATCTTATCAGACTTGAACAATCAGCTGGCGTTGATGAGGCTTCCTTAAACATACAGTGCCTTGCAAAAGTATTCAGAGCCCTGACCAATTCTCTCATATTACTGAATTACAAATGGTACATTGACATTTCGTTCTGTTTGATATTTTATTTTAAAACATTGAAACTCAAAATCAATTATTGTAAGGTGACACTGGTTTTATGTTGGGAAATATTTTTAAGAAAAATAAAAATCTGAAATATCTTGCTTGCATAAGTATTCAATTACCTTACCACTGGCCTCCACCTGTGAACCATTAAAGTTGCTGTCACATTTTCTGGATAAAAACCCCACTGTTGAAGGATCATTGGTCAGGCTGTGAATCTGAAGGAAAATGAAGACCAAAGAGCATTCTACAGAAGTTAGAGATAAAGTAATACAAATGCATAGATTAGGGAAAGGGTACAAAATAATATCCAAGTTCAATCCCATTGAGAATCTGTGGCACTATTTGAAAATTGCGGTCCACAAGTGTCATCCAACCAACCTGAACAACCTGGAGCAAATCTGCCAAGAAGAATGGGCCAAAATCACTCCGACACTGTGTGCAAAGCTGGTACATACTTACCCCAAAAGACTTAAAGCTGTTATTGCAGCGAAAGGTGGCTCTACCAAATATTAATGTGTGGGGGTTGAATACTTATGCAAGCAAGATATTTCAGTTTTTTATTTTTCTTAAAAATATTTCCCAACATAAAACCAATGTCACCTTACAATAATTGATTTTGAGTTTCAGTGTTTTAAAATAAAATATCAAACAGAACGAAATTTCAATGTACCATTTGTAATTCAGTAATATGAGAGAATTGGTCAGGGGTCTGAATACTTTTGCAAGGCACTGCAACAGAACGCGTAGCCTAAGATAAGCAACACTGGGGCCTATTCAACTGATGGTAACAGCAGTGGCTTACAGTACACAGTAAAGTATCTGGAAGTATGTTAACCAGATTATCATTAAACTGGGCCAGACAGATTATCAATAAGATGGTGCCAATAAAATTTGTATTTGTATTTACTTCCTTAAGCAACTGTAAGTCAGACACAGATATGGCAAGCTGTTTTAACATTTAATCCTCAGTTTCTGATATCCGTAATGTTTTGTTGATATCAGTAATACCATTTTTGATATCAGCAATTCTCAATATTATTTTGATATCAAAAATAGAATGATTGATATCAAAAATACAATTGTTGATGTATAAAAAATTACATAATAAAATTACTCATATCTAAAATAGAATTTTTGATATCAGAAACTGACAATTAAATTTTAAAACGGCTTGCCATACAGAGTGCAATGTAAGTATTTTAATAGCTTTATATGTATTTCCAAAGCTAACCAGGTGTCCTTATGCACTGTTTATTACATTACTAGCATATTTTGGGAATTCATCCAGAAGTATTATGTAAGGTATTCTAGAATGTGCTGGAACTGAATCTTAAATGTATGGAATCTTAAATGTAATGCTAACAATTAACCATCAGGCCAAAATAATATACAATATATCCAAATGTACGCAGACTTCAGTATACAGCAACAATACTCTTAATGATTCACTAAACCAGGATAGCCAAGATATCTAACCATTTTAATTGGATCAGTATTTTTTTCCATAGGGCACATTTATTTTTTTTAAATGAATTTAATTATAATTTTGTGAATGTAGTGCTTTGAAAGAGAAGCATCAACGGCACTCGCTAAAGTTAGGCATGGCAAAGTAGGAGCACCTGACTCGAGAAGATGCCCTGAAATAACAAACATTTGAACATGTGTGTGTTATTAGTCCATCCTCAGTGTGTGATAAATCTTCTATTTATAACCTAACTGGGAAAAACTCTTTTGGCTGCATTCACACTGGGTCCATTTCAAATGGACGCTGTCTGGTTTGTTTAATTTAAAACAAGTATCAATGTGTATGCTGTTCACACTTATCTGCAAGCAAAGGGACAGAGTTAGTTTGAATGCGAACCAAAGTTCGTTTTTTTGGTCCTTTTTCCGGGTTTTTTTCAGGACCGAGTCTGTTTGTGTTCACAATGCAGTTTGCAAGTGAACTCGGAAGTTTACAATATCCTGAAAAGCATATAGAAAGATGGCAGCTATTGATGTATTGCTCTGGTTTTTAATAAAGTATGTTTTAGATTATTACATATCGCTGTGAAAAAAAAACACTGGGGGAGCACTTCACTAATTTAATTTATACATATATTGAATGTACAGTAGGAGAATAGTGCAGTCTACGCAATTCTGCACAGTTCTCCTACTGTCAATCATTAAACAAAGTCATTTAAGAAAAAACTGAATTTATTGCAGATCATAGCAGCTCATTATTTTCTTTATATTGTCATCTTTCTTAAACCTGGTCCTGGGGGCTCACTGTGTCTGCTTGTTTTCATTCCAGCTGAGCTCTCAATTACTTAACTAGACCCTTAATTGAACTGATAATTTGCTTAATTAGACCTTTTTAATTGTATTCAGCTCTTAACAGTTGCAAATTTCAACTTAGCTATATCATTTTACAAGTAACTTGAACTCTGCAACTGTTTAACAGCTCAAAACATTAAAAAGGTCTAATTAAGCAAATTATCAGTTCAATTAAGGATCTAGTTGAGTAAATGGGACAATTAACAATTTTAAGGTTCCCGACTAGGACAACAAATTAAGGGTGAAACTGTGACAATCCTAGGATGTCTGGTAAGTAACCCTAATGTAGTTCCCAAAGACATTTTTAGTTTTTTGCTCTACTTGTTTCCTCAGAATATGCAAACGCATTAAATGTTTACTTCTGAGTCAGGTTACCTTGTATAGTTTGTTTCCTATGTGCAAAAGGACCTCTTTAGGTGGGACTCAGAATGGTTAGTTTCCCAAGCAGACTTTGTTGTTCACACTTCACACCAAACATACTGAACCGTACAGAGTGCGGAACAAACCCTCTACATTTAATATGGGAGTAACCTACGTTTCAGGAGAGGAGTTACTTTTTAGACTTAACGATGCCCTGTTGAAACTTACAGCTAGCCAGAACATTTAACATTTTCCATCAACGTCAGCTCAGAATAGGGCACACTGACAAAGATTTTGGACAGGGCAAAAAGCAGGGATTCTGTAATGTAAAAAGCAGGATTCAGTTGTTTTGGCAGGGCAGTAAAGGACTCTCTCAGTTCCATTGCCTGACCTGAACCAAAAGGAATTCTGTGAAAGTTCTCTCGCTGTGACTTGAATTTTAATAAGCCCAAAACAGATGCTGCAACACTGAAAAGAGAAAGAAAACTGGAGCTAGCAAGACTACTGGTTATTTTAAGTGAGCTATCAATATTTAATGCTATAGCTATATATACAGTATATATATACAGTATATATATATATATATATATATATATATATATATATATATATATATATATATATATATATATATATATATATATATATATTGTTAAAGGTAATGTATACAAGTATTTCTCCCATAACTTTAAACACTCAATCCATCATTGTTTTCTGAGGTAAGACTAGGAGAAGTAAAATGTTTAGCCTAATGCACTTTTGACAAAGACTTAAATGGGAAACATTAGTGATTACATTTTCTTAAGGTAGAATTTTCCCATTGTTAATGAAGGAGAAACTTACACACTGGAACCAAATTTGCTGTATAAAAAAGCTTCCATATTAGGTCTGCTGTGAACAGCCATTAGACAGTTTAAAAATGATATAAACAACATAATGACATAATCTGGTAACAGCTAACACTGGGATCTTGGGGGTGGGATTATGGGCATATGTTCTTAAATCAACAACATATATAACATATGCTCAGTCTAAACAGATGATGGAAAAGAAGGAAATGGGTTTATGCTAAAAATAAATAAATAAGCCCTGTTTTCCTTTACCATTTAAGAATGTTATGGAACCAGGTGAAGGTATTCACTCTCAGTTTAATAAATAACAAGGCAAAATCTGAAATCAATAAATACATCTCAAGAATTGGATTTTGGTTTGCGAGGGGTATATGATGTAATGAATATGTGTCAATTACGACTTGCAGAGGGGGCTAATGCATATTGGCTAGTGCTTTGACAAGAGGGTGTTGGGTAATGCAAGCCATAAAGTTTAAGAGACTGTTAAAATGATTTTAAGGCTCATGAAAAATTATACGTTATTTCTATGGCAGAAACTGAACTGAAACTGAACTGGATTCCAACATGCTTCTCGTGGCAAGAACTTCACAGGATTCTTCCCAGTTTCTGACACTTCTTCCATGGTGGCCCAGTTATTGATTTCTCTGTGACAAAGTGCCCTGTTCCATCCCGCAGTGGGGTAGTCACTGCAGGATCACTCGGTGCTTCCAGTTGAATTGTATTCCTGCTAGTTAGGGTGAAACTGGGGCTCTTATTTAATAGTGTAAACAGTGCCATATCTACATACGGATTCCCTTTAACTCTATTTATCCCTCTGGGGTTTTTCTGCAGGGGTGGTTTATTGACCTCCTTATTGACACCAATATTAATAATACAATACAATAATAATACAATAATACAATAATAATACAGTAATAATACAGCAAAAAGAAGCCAGCTAAAAAATGGTTTATTGTATTTAGGGCAACAGTATTTTAATCTGCCGCTGTTTAGTTCATAAAAATAGGCCCCGCTAAGTGCAGACTTTCCAATACTTTTAGGGATAAGTTACTGCTGCCGCTGGCCCCTGAAAGGCTCTAAATTGCTGCCCAATCTCAAATTGACACACCTATACAAACAGTATGTTGATTAGATATTTGCGGCTATGGCAACAGAACGTATAGGGTTCCAGTGGTGGCAAGAAGAGTATCATTTTCAGTGCATCTCAGCCTATAGAACTTCACTGAGTTATCTGTGTCCTAAATAGATTCCAGGAGCTTAACCCTTTCCTCCTACAGCAGGAAAAGGCACTGTCCCAGAAATTCATTTTGAAAAAAATAAGCAATGTAAACCCCAAGTTTAGGAACTTTAGACTTATTGCCTTCTGATGATTGAACAACAGGGGTTCCACTATAATTACTTTGCCCTGGACTGGATGGCCAGACAATTAATTCCCAGGGTTAGAAGGAAATCTGTCATCGACCTGGAAGGGAAACGACATGGCAGCCGCGGATTGGAGGAGCGGTTGCACTAGTTAACCAAGGAGTCATGATTGACGGTACAAAAAGGAGCGTAGCGAAGTGATCTGTTCCTCTGTATGGTTAAAGCTGAACTTGCAGGATAACGTGTATTGTAAATTGTGAGTGTTTTGTTTGTTTTTGTCGTGTCTAAGAAACCACTGTGTTTGTTGTTATTAGACAGCTGAACACGATCCGGAGCTGTCGCCAAGGGCCAGCACTTATCCGGACTACACTGCACTATTGTTCACAATAAACTGTATTTGCACTGCAAAATCACACACTATGGACTTGTGTTTTGTGTTACGAGTGGGTGTTTAGGAAACAGGACTGTTATTATTTGGGGACCAACCCGTGGATTACAACAGAGCTGTATTTCCTGTTATTATTTACTGTCTGTCATCAGACTTTTGGATTGTACAAATAAACCACCATTGCACCTGGATTATCGTTGTTTGTCTGTTTATTGTCTGTTTATTGATCACCTGCACCACTTTGCCACACAGCACCACTGAAATAAGAAGCAGTGCTGTGTGGCAGAGTAGGCTGAGAGGTACTGGCCAAGCAGACAACACACAAGCAATTTAGAATATATTAATTGATTTTGCGCACTTTATCAGTTGTAAACATAAAAATAAACAAATTAAACAAAATAATGGCAGCATTCTCCAGGCTTTTAAGGGAAGACGCAGCTTTCCTTTGTACAGCAACATACATTCAATAAACACGTGTGCCAGTGGTGGCTCAGCTTCGATTACAACTGATCCTACAGTCTACCAGCCCTTGACTGGACTTGCAGTGGCCTTTTATACACACCTGTAGAATTACCAAATGGAATAATTTATTAATTGGACGACCAATCACAATGTCATTCTAGGGAGAGGGAAGTTGGGCTTTATTCCTTTATTTCAATAGTGTAGAAAGGATAACTTTTCCAATTATTTTATATCGACATACTAGTCATTGTAAGGAGTAAGTGAGAATCTGTTTTACATGTACAAACTGTAACAAGGCTTCCAAGGTGCACTGATAATCAAATAATGTGCTTGTTCTTATTCCAATGCTATTCTAATGCTTAACGTAATTTTATAAAAAAAAAAAAAAGCATCCTTCGTAAAATAATGAACAAATAAATCCCCAGGTACTCTGTTCTCAGAAAATCTCCCTGTGGACCACATTTAAAAGTATTTGTATAGCAGTATCAAAAGATTTGTGATCTTGTTTAGTCATACTGAAAGTGACACATACAACTGTAGATAGAATGAAGAATGAGTTTCCTCTGAAGTATAACTGAAAGCTGAATTGCATATTTTTTTTTGCATCCTGCCAAGACCCTCTTTGTTTTTGGGGGTTTTCTGGCTGGATATGTTAAATACGTTATAGAAAAATATGTTATATTTCAAAATGTATTTCAAAATATGTTGTAATAATTGCAATTGGCATTTAATACACTGAACCCTAATGGAATGCACATTTCCATTTAGGTTCATGTAAAAGCTGCAGGTGACCAGGATATCGTATCACTTTTAACAACAAAATGTGACCATTGAACTTTGTATATAAAAACATTGCTAATATTTTGCCAAACAAAGTTTATAATGCCTCACAATTGCAGACCAAGCTGTAAAAAGTCAACACTAAAGACTAATAAATAGGAGCCTTATCTGAAGAAACCTTTATTTTAATCGCAAACTAATCTTCTCAGGGCTTATGAGCAAAAACTTGCCACCATCCCAACTGTAACTGATAGTGTCTGGGAGGCCTATTCTTTCTATCATGCTTTATCAAGTAAAGCAATCCTTTTAATGATCTTTAATAGATAGTGTTAATTGCTGAATAGTAGTTACTGTCAGTAGTTTATACTGTAGGAGAGTCAAAACGCCTCTGACACAGAGCAAATTTGTCCCCTGCATTGATCTTGTGTGGTACACGCTGAGAGGGGGCCTGTGTTCGTGTGCCTGGCACTGATGCAGAGGCTGGTGTTTCTTAAACAGAGTCACAATCAGCCTATTCATGCCAGTCTTTCTTATAGGGATTTTTATGATGCCTCAACAAAGAACCATTCCAGTTTATAAAACAACTATCTTGAGGCCAGCACACTAAATTATCCAATTTGTCACACCATGGTATGTCCTATTTTCTATATGTAAACCATACTGGAAATGATTCCACTGCCTAAACCAACTTCACAAGAATGAGCCTAAATAGCAATGAACACACCTCTTATACACAGCAATATAAAACCAGAGCTCACACCAGCTGTCCCACCATCATCAACAGTAAAGTAACATTTGGAGCCAATTGACTATTATACTTATTACAGTATTATGAATCTTCAACTTCAAACAGGATATTCTGCGATATAATTTAGACTTTATGTTTACATTTCCTGGTAACACATGTCTAAATGTTAATTGTTCTGAAATAGCAGCTGTTTCTCAGTGGGAGCAAAGAGTCACTCATAATCAAGCTTCTGGTTATAATAGTTGGTTCCTTTACCCAGAGTTCTAGTCAATGATAGGGGTGAGAGGTCAAGCTGGATAAGGACTTACACATAAATGAACCCTGTATACTGCTATTGCAAGAATACTATGAAGTATTTGCAAAGCATCACAAGTTTGTACAGGAAAGGGATTGCAAATCTAATCATAGACTTTTTGTCCTATTTAGAAAAATATGGGTTGCATTACTCCATGTCAAAGAACATCTAGTGTGTGGAATTTATATGATGACCAGTGTGCATCTTTTGGTGATC
This sequence comes from Acipenser oxyrinchus oxyrinchus, assembly GCA_030684275.1. NCBI lineage: Eukaryota > Metazoa > Chordata > Actinopteri > Acipenseriformes > Acipenseridae > Acipenser > Acipenser oxyrinchus. The sequence goes on from CM060251.1 coordinate 16,425,684, forward strand.
CTCAGTGGCTCCCCTAGTAAAAATCACTACCACATGGAGTGTAGTGTAAACCATGCAATCAAGAGCTTGTTGGTTCGAACCTCGATTGTGCCAACCTGGCTGGGAACACTGCATTGGCCTTTGCACCCCCATGGGTTAGGGAGTAAATTGGCTGGGGATAATAATTTACCTCATCGTGCTTCAGCAACCCCTACTAGTCAGACAGAAACAAGCTAGGCTGGGCATTGCATTAGTTACTTAGCAACACAGAGTGGTATAGTCGAGGGTATATGCAGGTAAACGGCGTTTACCCACTTTTCATTTGGGCAATATAGCGTTTACCCGCTTCTCATATAAGGGATACAGTTTAGTCATTTCTACTCTCCTGTGATGTGCAAATCCTGGGTTAAACAAAATATATTTTACCTGTGAGCATCTGTGTTGTGTTGCTTGCGCAGAGCGCTCACAACTGTGGCTGAGGAGGGGTCTTGGCCACTGGACTGCGTGTTCTGTGTGTGTGATTGGTTGTTTATGTTCTGTTAATATTCTGTTGTTAGGACATTGGACCTGCAGGGCGGTGCTAGTAGCCTTCACCCTAGCCCGCGAAAGGCCGCTCACAGAACTGTCCAGTGAGGTGCTGTGGTTGGCTGAGGGCCAATAACAATGTATCTGTTCATGTTTATCTGTTCAACTCCACCAAACAGGGCAGTTTACCCACTTTGCTATTTACCACTACACCAGTGGCAACACCATTTGCTTAGGTTTGGCAGGTGAATTAAGTAGATAGCTTCAATGAGGCACATTCAAATAAAAAACAACAACAAAGTTTGTATTTTACTGTAATATCAGATCTATTTTAATTACCTATATAAATCAGGAAACTGGACTACATCAGGTTTTGTTTTTAATATTGCATGTTATTAATCATTTCCTAATTCTACACCTAAGAAACTCTTTGTCTGCACATACATTAAAGTTAATTCTGTTAACATTAAGAATGTAGTACTTTTTATGTACTGGATATAATTGTTTGTACTTCGTAAACATGCTTTTAAATAACCCCTTGTATTCACAGCTTTCGGAAAATCAAATACAATTCTTTATTATTCCATTTCTGATTTGGGTAATTTTGGGGTTTGTCTGTCAGAAGGATTGGGGAGTATGCTGAGAGATATGAGGAACTAAAAACTACTGATTACAGATATGTATACAATACTAGCCAGCCAATCCTTTTAATTCTTAAACGTCTTGGTAATATTTAATATTTCCCTTCAAAGTTTTGTTTTATCATTCCTACTAAACTTTGTTGATTGTTCGAACAATAAATGAAGGGAAACTACTCACTACTGAACACGTACATTTTAAAATCAATATAGAGCTGTGTCTAGCATCACTATGTGTTTAGGTGCCACTGTATATAATTAAATGGTGCAGCAACATGTTATTGCTTCCGATCATAATTGAGGTTAAAAGGTCTTCATTCTTTCATTGTTTGAGTGAAGGTCAAAGTAGCTCCAGTCCAACTCTTCTATGCGTATCCTCATGTGAATGAAGATAACTATTCAACATATTGACTCTAGTGTAAGTGATGATCCTAAGGCCTAGACCAAATCAAAACTTTGACCCACCCACTAAACGCAAATTACAAAACTGATACCAATGGCGTCTTTTTTCTTTGTCAGAAGGTTATTCCTTCTACCCCAGAGTGAACCCGCCATTAATACTAGGTTTTTGAGCAATTCGCGGGCTGGTCAAAGTTTTGATTTGGTCCAGGCCTAAGTTGAGTTAAAAAGCACAATTTCATATTTGGCCTTTGTGATTTATGAAACCATGGGTTAATATTGCAGATTTCAAACAGACATTTTGTTTTGTTACCGGTTTTCTGGTGCTTTCCTACATTGTACAAATCCTGCTCACTACCATTTTCTGTGTGCTGCGTTGGCCTTTTCATCCAGTCCCATGGGTGTTAGGAAAGGAAAATGGGATCCCAAGAAAGTTCCTAGCTTGGGCCCTCACTTCCAGGTTGCAAACGTTGCTTGTTGCTTTGGTTTGATGGGTTAAAAAAGGTGATTGGCTTGACAACAGAAACCAAGGTCGATCATTGATGTCTACCTGAATGGGATGTGAGAAGAAAAATGGGGGGTCATTTGACTGGTGGGGTCTACCTTGGTACAATTGTGTACTATGATTTTGGGAGTAAGGAAAAAATAAAGGCTGTTCTAAGTGAGAGGACCCAGATAGTTTATCAGCTTGTTGTATGTATAAAGACATCATTCCACTCTTGTCATACCCTGGCTTAAAGTGTCAGAAGGATTCCAGTGTGGTCTTTCTCATGCACTGCTGTCTTGTTACCTTATTTCAGTACCTCTAGTTTGGACAGTTCTTGCTCTGCAGAGAGTCCTACAATGAGGTTGAGAATAGCCACAAGCCTTCGCACTGGTCAGCCAAGCCTGCAGTCATTGCTGCAGTGAAATACTTTGCTTATCAATATCATTTTATACCTGCACTGACTGCACTGACCACCAAGATCAAGGCTGTGGCTGAGAGTGCCATTTCACTCCCTTGCAGAGTGACAGGAAAACTAGTTCCAGGTTTGGAAGCAATGTCAATATGCACCACAGGAGGGTGTTGATATGTTATCAACCATGCATTCAATTATTTATTTGTCCTAAAGTGGGTAACTATTTTACATGTTAAACCTGGAATTTACCTATTTACACAGAAAGTAATAATACAAAAAAAATACATCGCCTGTAGAGTATTGTTTAGGTCAATGAAAACAACGACATGTGTTTCTCATTGTTCTTTGTGCCGTGCTGGGTAGCATTGTTGTCATTTAGATTTCCTCTTGGCAGCTGGCTGCCACTGCGTTCTGGAAAATCACTGAGTCAAATGCTATATCAGCCAACTCCGCCTCCTCTGCTGCACAGAATGAAGTACTGTATTCACAAACTAGACCTGAGATTACCACAGCAACAACCCAAATGTAAACAAATATTGTTACTATAAAACATACATAGTTGGAGCTCTGCTTCTACAAATAGTAACATAATAAGGTATACAATATTATTGTAGATTCAGTCTAAAAATGATATCCAGCCACTCACACACAGGAGAATCACACAGGGGCTGTCTGTTTGTGGCCAATGTGTTCTGGTAAGCAGATTATAATAGTTTGCCTTTGTTTGTGGCATTTTGTTTTTCATATTCTATTTATTTAAAAGGTTTAAAAAAAAAACCCATTGTCAATAGGCCTGTTTTGAATGCCTGCAATGTGTTCAAAATGTTCTGGAGCTGTACAGTATTCCTCTGTGATTATAGTTTCTAACTCTGTATATGTAAAATAACAGTATTTTTTTATAACAAATACAGTACCGTAGTATTGCATTTAACAAGAGGAAAGCATAATGTGGTTTAGAAAATTGTGAGTCATGCTCTGAAATTGAATGTGATCTCTAATAGTGATCCATCCCCCCCACAACGCACACATTTATTCTTGTCAGGTAGAGAAGTTGTGTTCTATAGCGCCTCTATCTTAATGCTGATCTGCTGACTGCATTTGGCAGCGTTTCATCAATGACTAAGATTTTTGTCTTGAAAGCTTAAATCACAGTGGACTAAACAAGGCTTTCAGATTTCTGTAGCCTGCATTAATGAGACTTCAGTAAAGGCGAAAGGGTATTTTTGTACAGGATCACTAAAGTACAAATCCATGGAAATAATATTGAAGAAAGAAGCAAAAAGAAAAAATGAACATTATACAGTCTTATGTCTCTCTCGCCCCAATGTCATAAAGAAAATGTGTTAAACTGCACTTAATCTTTCACCCTAATTAGCTTAAACAACATCCAAGAAAAGTCAAGAAAACATTTTTTTTTAATGAAAAGCAAGCCTTATTTAATTAATCAAACCATAATTTAAACCAAACAGTCTTCAAATAAAGCGTGACGAAAGGTTCAGGAATAGGACACACACAGCGATTCAGAGAGAAAGTACAAATATAAACTGTTTTCCGTATTCGTATCATAACGTTCAGGCTAGTTTAGACTTTGATCTGTAGTTGTTAAGAATAAGGACACTGCTATCTGATTTGAAAGCAGTACCATGGGCTATTTCTGAACTGTTACGTGGCAGCAGTACTGCACATCTAAACACACAGCAGGTCCTAGCACAGTACCAAGACACCACATGGGACTGCAGGAAGATGTAATATAACCTGCTGTGCTTCTGCATGCATCATGGTCAGCTGCTTCCAAACCCTTTCTGTTTGAAACTAAAACAAAAATGACCAACTGGCTATCTGGTCATCGGTCCAAAATAGATGCTCACGCGCTTTGTAAAACTAGTCGGGTGTGTAATTCAAGTACCAGATTATTTTCCAGCAGGACCGGTTTCTTATGACAACAGCTTCTTCAATGTCATATCAGTCTAATACTACGGGATTAACAACCAGAGAGTGAGACTTCGGCCTTATTGAGTCAGGGCAAGTAGTGTTGTGCTAAGCCATCTACCTTGGCTAGGTGGCAATATCTTTAAGACATATTTATGTATTCATTTACTTGAAATATTTTACCAGAACAAAAATGTTACAATATAACTGGAGGCTTGCCATAATTCTAGGAGGTGAGGCACAGCCCCCTCCTGCATTAAAATTATATTTCATAACCAAAAAGACAAAACACCAAGCACAATAATGCTGCGTGTAGTAGGGCCTCAAAATGTAACATTCTACAATGAAAACTGAAATAATATGGTCACCAAACACACTTTTGCGGCCGCTCAAGACATGTTGGCTGCTTCTTCATGAGGCACCTCTGTCAGTTACTTGGGCTTTTTAGCCGCTCTGTCTTCAAGTGGTGCACACCAGCTTGTAAATTCAGTAAATTCATTATTTTACAGGGAACTTTTCTACAGTAGTTTATTAGAAGTTTAAAAGCAGCTTACTAACAAATCCTGTTCATTTTTGAATGGTTAGTTAATATATAGTACCATATTTATAAACCATTAAAAAACGGCCAGATCAAACTGTTCAGCAAACATCAGATCCCTACTTTGGGGTTATTATCT